>BPTQ01000009.1:62950456-63057954 GCA_019973895.1 Chrysanthemum seticuspe
GATTACTTGAATTTGATACAATAATACAAGATATAACAGATTTTGAACTAAACTACATTATCTACTCTAAAAACGACATTAAAGAGAATTCTAAAAACTAGCTACTACTTTTTCTTCTTTCTCTTTGCTCCCTTTTATATTCCAAACTTCTTTCTCTCTCTTCCTCAGCATTTCCCAGCAATATTTAGGTCCATTGGATGTTTTGAGCCAATTTTGGCCGTTGGATGGTTTTGGCGGGAAAAATATTTTTGACAGTTGGCTATGGTTGAGTGCCAAGAGGGGAGGCATTTAATGGTTTTTGTAGTTTAGGTGAGGTGGAGGAGACAAGGGTGATAATATGTTGAGGAGGGGGGATGGGAGGTGAGGATTTTCAGGCAGAAGCAGGTGAGAAGAAGACTTTTGGGCGCCAAGGGTGTATTTGTTTGACCAGTGATTGACCAGATATTAGTGAAGGGGTCCAAAATAGGCAGGGGGTCACAAGGGATGGCAGGGGTCCAATTGGTGTCAAGGTCAAAATTGGTTTTAAAGGGTTCAATGGCTTTAATAACAAAAGGACCTAAGTTGTAATTTTTGAATTTCAAGGGGCTAATCCTGCCAATTAAGCAAAGTTTCTCCCAAGGGTTGAAATTGACAAGCTTCAAAAGTATAAGGACCAATTTTGCCATTTTCCACTTTTCCGGGGGCCATTTCTGCCAAGTTTCAAACTTAAAGGACCATTTTGTAATTTTCTCAAAACTTTTTATATTTTTCACCAAAGGACTAAATTTGACAAGTTATGATTTTAAAAGGACCTTTGATGACTTTTCTTTTGAAATTTTGACTCAGGGACTATTTTTGACAATTTTTGAAAGTTGGGGGACTAAAACTGCAATTTTTGCAAATTTGATATGTTTTTCATCTGATTTTGATATTTTTGCATTTAAAACACATAAAACACTGATTTGTGGTATTTTGATCATTTTGATGTGTTTCTGAGTGTTTTCAGATGATTTTGCAGTTTATATTGTACAAAAATGATGAGTATTTAGACACTCATCAGCAACTTATGCAAGCAGCTAGATAATTGAACTAAGGGTTTAGTGTGATAACAATAATGCACTAAAAGTGAGTGCATACAAGGTAGGCTAAGGCGATTTGGGTGTACATTTGGGGGTGGATTGTAAACAATGCTCTTCATTGATATTCCGGAAAACCAAAACATCACGAGAACCGCGAAAAGGATAGGCTCTGAGGGGGTAACGTGTACTAAAGATGATTACAACGCAAAGGTGTGGGGGAATTACTCAACCGATGTAGAAGAAGTAATTATATTACGGGTATCAAACAAGGGTTATCCTAATGCCTCTTATCATTTAGTTATTCCTAACTACACAAGTGTAGTCTTACTAACGATCTCGGAATGCATCACAAAACAAGTTCTAGAATATATTATACTACCGGTTCACACTCTAAGCATTAAAGATGAATGCTTTAATTCCTACTAATCTAAGCGCGATCCTCACATTTTGGGTGGAATTTAAGTGGTAAAGGGTTTTTGTGCTAGTCATGTAACTTCGTATCCATGAGATGCTTTATTAAGACTAATGGCCCACTCCTATATGTCATGAAAAATTTTAAATTTGGTGCCAAAATTACCCTAACCGATATTTCTCATGGTTTATTACACAAATGCAATTGGACAAAGCAAATATTCAAGGATAAGCATAGTTTCAAAGTTCCCGTTTTATTTTCCCTCCCTACACTTAAACTGAACATTGTCCCCAATGTTCCCCGAAAGTATCAAAGTTATGATAACGGAAGGTAATAAAAGATGAAAGAAACTAATACTCCCCTGATTAGCTCGGTAGGATCCGTGTAAAGTGGTGGTTACATCTTTCTTCAAGAAGAACGTTTGCGTGAAAAGCTCCTTCTCATCTTATGTATCTTCTTCTTGGTAAATTAAACCTGCACACTTGAAGAAAACAAACGAAACCTTCGCGTAAAATCGGCGGTAATAATATATATAGGACTCTGCTAAAATAGGATATAATGCTTGTGGAATGGATGTTTACAGAATTTCTGGAAATTAAGACCTGGAAAATTCCAAAAATTTATAAGTAGCTCAGAAAACGAGAAAAAGTAATCAGTTGTTTATGCTCCTTCCTGAAGCCGTCAGGTTGCGATCCTGACGCCGTCAGGTTATCCTGACAAAAACTGGTCTGCGATTTTCTGGAAAAAATTCTGGAAAATTTACATCTTTAGAATCTGGAAAAATTTCCTGCAAAACATCCATTATGACTCGATACAAGCATTTGACTCGAACAAACACACATGTATATCTTTTAATTAATTAAAATTCTCATGTTTACGTTTCTTTTGAAAACGTGTGTAATCCTCCCTACACTTATCCCTTATGTAAAACACCTTTATATGTAATTAAGACGAGGTTAAAGACAAAATAAAGCATTTTTACAAATTTAAACATGAGAATAAACAATCAATAAAAGATACACGACACAAACAAGCAAACAATTAAGCATGGGTTGCCTCCCACGAAGCGTTTTTCTTTATTTATGAGTCTTGTAGCTAGACTCGAATTCGTGTCCCTACGTGACTTCATTACCGTCACCTTCTTCCTTCGCTTGTCCTTCATCAAAAGGGCGTAGTCGTTATATGCTCATCATGGATTCCTTGCCCACGTCGTCTATTATGTTAACGGTTTTATCCTTTAGATTAGTTTCCTTCACCGTATAAGGCCCAAACCATCTTTGTTTGTTTCTACCTTGTAATGTTCTTATTCGCGATTTGTATAAGAGTACTTCCTCTCCCTTTAAAAAATCCTTAGGGCTCTTTTGTGTTTGTGGTATTGAAGTGGGATTATTTCCTAACTTTTTATCGCGCTTCCACAATGTTGCATGTAGTCCTTGAACCATGAAATCTCTAAGCCCTTTTTCCCAATCGTTCATTTTCTTCTTAACCACATTGTTAGAGACTTGTGGATTCTCATCCGTAATCTTCTCCATGATCTTAAGAGGATACCTTGGAACAATGGGTATCCTAGCGTACCCTTTGCTGCTTTTAAGTATCATGATGCCCTCCTCGCATTTGATGGTTGCTTTGGCAGTGGCCAAAAAAGGTGTCCCAAGAATGAGTGGCATGTTTCTATCTTCCTCAATGTCTATGATCATGAAATCCACCGGATAGACGATATTAGCCACCTCTATTAAAACATCCACTGCGATTCCTATGGGGTAGACATAGGTGTGATTTGCTAAGGAAAGTCTAAGATCGGTCTTAGCTGGCTTCTCCCTAGTCAACTTATTATAGATTGATAATGACATTATGTTTACATCAGACCCTTGATCAGCTAAGGCATTTATATTATCAATGTCACCTATGCTACATATAATCATGAAGTTCCCTGTGGTGTCTCGTTTTTTAGTTACTGGTTTTTTTAGAACCAACTCATACAGAGGTCCCATAGGAATGGTGTCATACTCTTCTTCTGTTATTTTTCCTTCAAGGGCTTCCCTAAGAACCTCATTGTACCTAAAGTTGTTCACTTGGTTAACAATGGTTTTTTTGTTAATTTTGTGCTTAAGGTAGTACTCAATGGTCTCGGGCTCATTATTAGGTTCAGCCTCCTCCCTCTTGCTTTTCTCAGTTTTCTTCTCCTCAACCTTTCCATCTTCAGGCATAATGGAAATGGCGTTAACAAACGAAGTGGGAGGATAATCATTGCTTCTTACTATTCTTTTACCAGGTTCATCATTTCCGTCATCTTTGCCTGCATTTCCTCTCTTTGCCTATAAACCTCCTCTTCAAATTTTGCTAATCTCTCCGTATGAGCTGCCATGTACTCCTTTATTTGTTCCTTAAAGCTTGGTGAGAGTGGTATTGGGGAAGTAGAACGGAAGCGCCATTCGGAATTAAGATTTTGCTCACGACTTGGGGATTCGGAGAAAGGTGTTGGGTGGTTGGTGGAATTGACGGAATTGACTATTTCTCGAGGGATTTGTATGGGGGCTCTCTTATGCCTTTCTATAAGATAATCAATCCTTCTCTCAAGAGCACTCATTTGCTCTTCGGTGATGTTGGAAGATTCAAGATGAATTGATATGGCATTAACCACTTTAACGGGGGTTTCAGGGGATTCATTCCAATCTTCGTAGCTTTGATCGGCAAGCTCTTATATAATATCCCAAGATTCCTCTGCGTTAAAGTCGCTAAGCCTTCCACCGGCGGCTTGATCAATGGATCGCCTTGTGATGAAATCGGTATGGTCATAGAAGATTTGGATTTGAAGCCAAAGATCAATACCATGATGAGGGACTTTATGGAGTAAGTCCTTGAATCGAGTCCATGCTTTGTAGAGAGATTCGCCTTGAAGTTGTTGTAACGTCAAGATGTCTCGTCTTAGTTTAGTAGTTCTCCCCGGTGGGAAAAATTGAACAAGGAAGCGAGAGGTGAGATCATCCCAACTTGAGATGGAGCCGGCGGGAAGTCGCTCAAGCCAATTACTAGCTTGGTCCCGTAGAGAGAATTGGAAGAGACGCAAACGCGTGGTCTCCCGAGTAGTAGCATCGAGGTCGATGGAATCGACAATTTTAAGGAAGTCCTTAAGATGCTGATTAGGATCTTCGGAACGAAGTCCATGGAATGCACATCCGTTTTGCACCAACCGGATGGTGTCGGATCGCAGGGCCGTAGTTTGGGCTTGGTCGGGAAGCTCAATGGTGTTCCTAAAGCCTAGGTGGCTTGGTCTCGAGTATTCACCAAGAGTACGGCCTCTTGGCAGGTCATTTGGTGGTAGGTTGATGAATGGTGGTTGGTTATCACCTTCCATGATGAAAAGTGATGGGGTTACTAACAAAGGTCACGAAGAAGGGGGATAGACTACGAGGAAGCTAAAAATGGGAAAAAAGCTTACTTGATAGGAATCAAGCAAGGAAACCTAAACGAGGTGGACTCCTAACTAGCTATTCCATTCCCCGGCAGCGGTGCCAAAAACTTGATAACGCTACACGCGTCGTTCGGGGTCAAAGGAACTTGCTTTTCGTCGAGCAAGTTTTTCAACACCCTAGGCAGTGAACCTAATCATTGTAGTGTAGTATTAGGGTAAGCCACGGGAATTGATATAGTTCTATAGGGGAATAGGAATGCTAGTAAGAAGTTACTACGCTAAGGTTGGGGTTGAGGAAGATTATTTTTTTATATTTTAATATTTTTTAGGAAATGGAAAGGTACGAATCTCGGGGTTTGGATTTGGGGGGTTTTGGTATTTCTACCGATTACTCTACTTATCTAATTATCTAATCTAGTGGGTAGTCTATGTCTAATTATTGTGTGCTCGTATGATGATTTAAATATGTGTTTACTTAGGTTTTATTACTCCTTAATTATATCCTATTGATGGTTGAATTATCACGTCCTTATTCTTAATCGCGTTGTGTGTCTAAGGTCGTAGGGTATGCGTTTATCCCTAACTCTTTGAAACTACCAAAGGTTATTGCCTACAAAATCTCTAGGATATATAAACTTAACACTAAGGTAATCTTCGGATGGTTTAGCCTACAATGACTCTAGGTAACTGTAAGCTAAGGTTCACAAAGATTAATCAAGCATTAACTACACAACGGATGACCTATCGTAATACTAGATCATTAACAATTAACATAAGAGACAACCAATCAATATTCAATAACTAAGTTTCATATTCCCTAAGCAAACACACAAGTAAATTAGCCGGACATGGGAAACATGCAAGCATACACACAATTAATTGAAGACATAATTAAATTAATGAAGTAAAACACTTATCTTGACGTAAGATAGGGTATGGAATCCTAAAATACTGTACAAGACAGCCTTGGTTCGGTTTAGGTTTTTACTCCAAAGACTACACACTGAAAACTAAAAAAATTGGGTTTCTATATATAAGATTACACATGCGACGGCGTCACCCTTTAATTTGTGACGCCGTCGGGTCGCCGTTATTTCGTCTTGGCCACGTTAGTCTTGCGACGGCGTCACCTTATGCCTGTGACGCCGTCCCCTTCAGTCTCTAATGTCGTCTGGATCAAATCTAGGTCGTCTGAGTTGCGACGCCCTGCTCTTTTAAAACCTGAAGCCGTCACTTGTTAATGAGCAATTTGGCTACTGAGTCATCACAAAAGTTGTCCGACGGTGTCTCTAGTTGTGCCTGACGTCGTCCCCTTCAGTTCCAGCAGCCTGAGTGTCTCGATTCTTGACTTTGGCCATTTTCTTTGTATATTCGCTCCTTTTCGTCCGAATAAGTGTCATTCCAGCATTTTGCCTTCAAGATACCTAAAAAGTGAAAAGGAACGATATTAAGTAATAAAGGATACAAAAGTGATCAAATAAGGGCTTAAACGACCCCTCAAAAAGGTACATTTTAAAACCTTATCAGTTCCCATTTCGTGAGGTGTTCGGCTTTGTTTTATTCTAGCATAAGGGATTTGTAAACTTATATTTTCCAGGTAATCGGAGATATCTTTTTAGGAATCTATCTAATAAGGTCTACTTGAGGGCAAGTAGAGTTCAAGTGGGGGATATTTGATAACATCAAATTATCCTGAATATTAAGTGTCAGTTTCTCCCGATAATTTTTGTAGTTTATATCATTTATATGGATTTACGCTTATTTTCCATTATATTCCACTTTCAGGTAAATTACGAGCATTGGAGCTAAAGAGACGCGGAATTGGAGAGTTTACTGAATATTTATCATAGTATGCTCACTTTGAAGAAGTTACGGCGTAACTCCTCTCTCACATTACGCCGTAACTAAAGCGTGACTCAGAAAACCAACTTATCAGAAGATTACGGCGTAACTCTCCTTAAAGATTACGACTTACCCATATTAGGTCAAATTAGGTTCCGCGCCGCTGATAATTACGCCGTAACTCATGCATCAACTACGGCGTAACCAAGATTTATTGAAGATACGGCGTAACCCCTTCTAAGGTTACACCGTGACCAGCAGATCTAGTGCAATTTACGAAGAAGTTATATGTTACGGCGTAACTATTTTATTAGTTACGCCGTAACCAAGATCTGGCCTATAAATACCCCACGATTTCCAGCATTTCAAAGCATCCCATTTCACACACAACAATCAGAGAACGTGAGAAGAAGCCAAAGGCAGATCTAGAGGAGCATATGGAGCTATCTCCAAGGGAGAAATCACTCCCCCACGATAAGCATTAGCATTTTATCTTTTCTTTACTTTCGATTCATGTATTTCGTAACATTAAACATTGACTTGATTTGTATGGTTAATATGAGCGGCTAAGCACCTCTTGGTGCTGGCCTAGTTATGATTCCTTAATTGTTTTATTTGCGTTTACATTGCTTCCGTATAATTATTTCTAAGTGTATGCATGCATAGTTTATTGGTAGCTACCCTTGTTTCGGTAGTTTTGAATGGCGGTAGAGGCTAGTTGCTTAGAGGATATGACCAACTGACCCTAAGTGAGTAGACTGAGACGGGAAGGGTAAGATATGACCAACTGACAACCCTTTCTACTTGTGCGATTTGACCAACTGATCACCTACCGTTTGGATGAACTTAAGAATTAGGAGGTGAGTGTCTAAGATGATAGCGCCCTGGCACTCACTATTATAATTCTAGCATGTAGCGGAACTTAATGACTCGGCTTAGGGGACCAGGAACAACTGGACTTATGAGGGGACACCTGACTTCTCCAGTGGTGGCATCTTTGGTGATAGGTTAGGGAGAACTGACCAAATGCTGTCCTCTCGACTTTGACCCCACCTGAAGTAATTGGAAGTAATTAGACGTAGACATTACTAGCTAGGATGAGTAACTAGGTTAGCACCACTCTCCTCTATTGATCACTTCCTTTGCCTTTATTTTCCTTAGTAGTTAATTAGTTAATTTCTTATCATAATCATATTAAAATCTGTGACACCTAGACTTAGTATTAATCCACACACATAGCTCTTGGGACGACCTTGGTTTTACCAAATACTACACTACATACGACCGGGTACACTGCCCATTAGTGCATTTGGGTAGACCATAGGTATAACGAGACATTATAATATTAAAACCTGGTCAGTAAAACCTGCATCATAACCTCATTCATTTCATACCCTTTTTCATAATAACATGATAGGTTAGGTTTTCATATATCTCATACATATTCATCCATAACATTATATATATAATCATATTTGGGTTTTCAATTTTGTATTACACGCATATATATATGTTTATTTTGACTAGCAAAATGCAAGAAAAAGATAGGTGATACCTTTGGCCGAATCTAGCAAGAACACAAGAACACAAGACCAATTAAACCTTCGAACCACACCAAATGAATACCCACAAGCACCCACTATTACCACACCTTGATCACCACCTTGTTACCTTTAGTACTTCTTGATTTCTTGGAGAGAAAATGCTAACCAAATATGCATAAGAGTTTTTGGGTTTTGTATGTGAGATTTGAAATGGTAAAATTAGGTTGAGAAAAAAATGAGATGAGGGGGAATAATATGGGTTTTCAACCGAAATTGGTGAGGGGGGGGGGAGGACTTGGATCTCTTCCAAATTCATTGTATCTAGACCTATTTTAGCTTCTTAAGTTGTGTACAACATTTTATTATTTTTGGACCCTTACAATACTTATATTATATGTTATAATTACTTAAAAAAACATAACTTAAAATGGTTTAGTTTTAAGGTACTTAGGTCATATTCATATAACATATAGTTGTGCCACAAATTTAATTACTTAGGAACTTAGGTTAAAATTTATCTTGCATACTTACATAACGTTTCATAACTTAGGGTATTATAATTCTTCCCCTCTTAAAAGAGAAATTTCGTACTCTAAATTTGAAGTCGTGACGGTTGCGAAGTCGTATAGTTTAAAGTAGACGTAGCAATCCATAGTCTCGTACAAATCATAACAAATTTCAGGCCCAACGAGTACAGAACTTATATGTAGCATATGTCAGTGAGAATCTCACAAAGAGGTACATAATTCCAAACAAATATGAAGACCGGCAAATAACGGATATAAGTCCTAGTCCATCCAACGTACCAACCCCCGGCATTTCCCAGGACGTCATATGATTCCAATAAGTTCAAATTATATGATATCAGTATTATCACGTTGATCAGGCGTCATAATACTTGCATCACATAACAAGTCCTTATTACCATCATATTCTATTTCGGGTCATGATGAACCACATAACCAACATCACGTCAAGACAGATACACATACATGTAGCAAGTAACATACCAAATCAAACCAGATTCACATACAGGCAGCACGTAATACATCCAATCAAACTTACCATTTCACAAAAGAAGAAGGCTGCTGACTTACTCGAGAAGGTTCCTCATGACTCATTTTTGACGATCCAAAACAGCCTCAGGCTCACTAAAATGACAAAGTGCCATAAAATCTAACCTTACTGATACGAATCATGTAAACATAATGGATGATAATTGGAATTTCTCAGAGCAATATAAAATAGGATGCAAGGTTGACGTAACACAGAAGAGTCAAACCATAGAACTCCATCATCCAAGCTAAGCTTCAAACAAATCAAAGAAAACACCGCTGGTCCACAACCACATAACAAAATATCAAACTAATTCAAAATGCGCGACGAAACAAACAAGAGTAATGCGAACCGTGCCCAATCACATGATGCAAATGAATCTTCTCAGCATCTCGACGGTTGATATGTCGATCACAATACGCTCGAATCTTGGTAGTATTTCCTCCGCACGTTTGAAGTATGCAGGTCATAGTTACTCCGCTCATATACCTTCCACGTGCCCACCTGATGAATCCCATCTTTGTCTTTGCTCCTCCTGTTGTTCTGTCCAGCTCTCTCCAGCAGCATCTTTATGTTCCAGCAGCGTCGCGATGAACGGATGCGGCTTCTGCTTCACGATCCCCTCAAATTCAGCAATTGTTGCAGCAACTCAGGGTCAGAACCACCATCTTCGACTCTTTGAGTAGTCTCCATCTAAATGATCGACAAGCGAATGTGCGAAGACAAAACAGACAAAATCAAATGCGAAAAGAAGAAGGTCAAATCAGTGAAGACAAAAGAATATCGACGTCAAATTTGAACGAAAAACCAAAAGAACCGAAAAAGATCGAAACAGACGAAAGCCTAATGTCTACCCAAGTCCTCACATGTCAATCCTAAGGTTAACAAGACGAAACCTTAGCTCTGATACCATAATTGTAACACCCCAACCCGATACGGGTCAGAATGCTACATTATGGTGTCATACAAAGCATACAGTAGCGCAAGTGGAAGTCTTATCATACAAATTAAATAAAGTCATGAACATCATAACTCCAAAATGATAAATACAACCACAAATCCAAAATAGAAATACAAAAGAAATACAAATCTGAAACATAAAACCATAATTATGTGAAATATCAAAATAGGGTAGGTCTTCTAAGTTCCAACTCTCACTCTTGCCCATAGCCCTACTAGAACCTGCCGCCACAGGAAAAAAAAAAAAAAAAAAAAAAAAAAAAAAGTCGGCTGAGCTTACAAAGCTTAGTGAACAGATATGACATAAATCAAAAGCTAAATATAACAAAGGTACAAAATGAATCAAAAGGTGAAAACGAAATCATAACGAATGAACGAAATGGAATGAGTCAATGAGAAACTTACAGAAAACATCATAACATATATCCACCAAGAACATAATCAAAGAAACCCCATAGCGAACAACACATCCGCGAATATATAAAAGCACATACAAATATTCAAGCATTCAAAGAATCACATAAAAATGAAAGGCATCATCATAAATAAACATGTAGCCAAATATTGAAAGAGTATATCAAGCAGCGGAACGACTAATAACATGATATGGCAAAACAAACAGGGCAGCAAATCAAATACATATAACTAAACTATACTCTATAAGCAGGCAGGAAACAACATAATATCGCTCAAGTATGGCAGTTACTCTAGACAGATAAAATAACAACGACAAGCTGTACGGTCATCATACCAAGTAGCATCATCAGTAGTAATACTAAGCAAGATTATAACATGGCAACTAAACAGTTCAATAGGTACACACATAAGTCAAATCAATTTATGTCAGCAAGGATTCATGTGCGTAAATTTAATCATGACAGATCAATAATTAGCAGATAGTACATTAAATGATAATTATAACTTAAGAAGTAATTATATAAGGACATCACCAAAAACCGCTAAGTCATAGATTTACATACAAGCATGGAATCTAGACAAACCACATAAGCACATCTTAACATGGTAACCAGATAATTTCATACTAGCATGGCAACATATAATTCAGGTAATCACATATCAACATGGAGAGTAGGCAAATCACGCAGTCATACATCAACATAATAAACAAGAGAATCACATACTCATGTCATAGCATTATAAACATATGAAGTAAAGTCTGATAACGTAAGTTTGGCAACCACATGGAATGAAAGCATATTAAATTCAAATAACTATAACCCCACATAGTTGTTGGATGGACTAGATCAGGATTCTGGGTGAACGAAAAGTCAAACGAGTAACTTAATGAAGGCATACATATCAATGTGCAAAAGATAACAAATCAAAGTGAATGGGATATTATAAACAATAAAGGATCAGATCATGAAGAGAACTTAATGAAATACCAAAGCAAAAGGTGTTCAACATGCCACATGAAGAACACAACGAACATACGAATACATAATCCAATGAATTATAATGAATCACAAATGAAGGATGCCCACGAGCAAATAATCCTATTCGTCCAGCATGCCACATGAAGGACACTACTTACAAAAGGGTCCAGGGAGGGGAGACCTCACAAGTACCAAAGTGCGAGAGGGGGTGCAAGGCACACATAGCCCAAACGCCAAATCCATACAAATCATGCCAAATCATATCAAATCATATCGAATCGTATCAAATCATGTCGAATCAAATCATATCATAACAAATCATAAGCCTAGGATGCATCCATACGCCCCCTGAATATACATAAGGCAATATGTACCCTGTTCGCGAGGCAGGTGTACACATGCGAATAAGGCGTCACAAATCACAAATCATATCAAATCAAATCAAATCATAATGGGGACGTCGGGGACTAATCACACCGCCCCAGATGGTGTCATGCCATTGGTGCCATCAATGACATGGTCACGGTACCTCCATGACTAGTTAGCTCGTAACAAAAGGGGCAGAACGTACAAATCATAATCATATCCAAATCATACTGAATCATAAGCGTACCAATCATGGCAACTGAATCATATCATAACATATCGTAACGAAGTCAAAATGGAGCGAATCATCCCAAGGAATCATAGCATACAAATCAATTCAGAAAGAAAACAAAGGATCATCATAGGGGAATCATAGCAAAGGATCATATCAAGGGATCAAAACGTACAAAAGTATCCCTACTGAAAAGGGAAAGAATATCTATACCTCAAACATAAAGCAACCACCAACATACACAAGTAACTAAAGACTAATCCTTCCTCCGCGGATCTGCACGAATAATGATCATTCGGGTTTTAGAAACCATTTCATATTCATAATTGTTCATATTTAGGTGTTCCTTCCATTTTTAGAAACTTTCCAAATGTAGCAACTTTCCATAATTAGTAAGTTTCCATAATTAGTAACTTTCTATATTCAATAGGTTCCAATATTTAGTAACTTTCAATATTTAGTAACTTTCCATATTTAGCAGGTTTTCATAATTAGTAAGTTTACCGATTAAGATAGCTTTCCGAATTAAGTAACTTTCCAATATTAGTAACTTTTCGGGTAATATTCCGAGTCAACCCATTTTAGGTTTACTTATGATAACAAGTTACGTTTAAGGCTTAGAATATGTTAAATTCCAATTTAAAAGTTTAAGTTAAATTCTTGTGGAAAACTAGAAGGGGGGTTGAATAGTTTTACCAATTAAAATACCATCAAGGATATCAACATCCTTGGACACAACCTATCTTTATTTGTATATCGATGCATCTCATCGAGTATACAACCGTGACATTCTTCACTAATGTCACTTGACTTGACTTCTAGGCATCTTTCACTAATGCCCTTGACACGGACACTTGGCACCTTTCACTAATGCCTTCGTCTTGACTCCTTTAGCATTATTCACTAATGCTTTTGACACGGGCGTTAAGCACCTTTCACTAATGCTTACGTCTTGACTCTTTCGGTATCCTTCACTAATGCCTTGGACACAACACTTCTATGGAGAAATAAAGAAGTAATAACAAGAGAACCTCAGTAGTCTTGATGATGACGAAGCATGGCAACTCATGGACTTGAGCTTGCTCAACTTCAAGAAATGGTGATCTCGCCTTTAAGAGGAACCTAGAGAATCATACAAAAACAAAAGACAAACTACATATAAAGATCCTTAGGATCCGTGGTTAGAAGGTTACAATACTTGGGGAAAGTATGTGTGGGAGTGGCAACCCAAAAGGAAGAAATGGCTCATTATTTATAGAAGAAAAACAACTACTGTACCACGGATCCCAAGTGAGGGATTCGTCCCGTGTAATACTCGGGATCCGTGGGACGCTCCCTTTTGCCAATGGGTTTTGAGTCATTTGTCATGGGTTATGGATCATGGGTATCCCAGTAGATACAATGTATCTCAAGATGCAATGCATCTAGTCCATGGGTCATGGTTAAAACCATGGGTCATGGATAATATCCATATATGACTTAAGCATGATGTCATGCAATTGGTTATGGGTCATGCTCCATGGGTATGTGTAGGATCATTATTTTATGTTTGATGATTCGGGTGGTCTTGGGAGATCAAAATACATGTTTGCCATAGTTAGAGAGTTAGTAGAGAGAGAGAGGGTGTTCTTGCTAGAGGTTTACTCAAGGTATGAAATATTAGATTGAATGAAGCACCACCCCTTCCATGGATGGAAGGGGTATTTATAGTTACAGACTACACGACCTCCTATCGGCCTGTGGATCAGGGATACAGTGGGTAAAGACCCGTCCTTCCTCCATGAAGTTGCACTACGCTAAACTACGCTACAAACTAACTAATTAACTACTTAGTAACGTAAATAACGACAAGTCTACGAGCTAACATATGCTAGACTATACTTGGGGTGACCGACACTTTAACATGGAATTTTCTAATTCCTAACAATCTCCCCCTAAGGGAGGTCACCCCATGAAATACATTTTGCTTCCTAGCATTCTATCTTTGATTTCGTTCTTGAGCTCGTAGACTTCAATTCTTCAATTCTGCAATCTTTGTGCTTAAGCAGTGACACTTCATAGTCCGCATATTTTGTACTTTAAGTGGAGGTCTTTGAACTGATCCACATCATTGATGATCTTCGAGCTTTCATTGAGATCATCAGCCACAGTAAATCTCTGGATCACCCTTTATTGTGTTGCCATCATGTGAATTTGTGACTTTTGGACCGACATGCTCACACTTTTGAATCATGACATCTTTCCATCAGAGTAGCGGAAGCCTTACTGGTTCATGATATTTGCAGCAGCGTAGCAGAAGCATAGTATAAAAATATCAGAACCAGGTTATGTAGATATGCACCAGTCATGATTTCTTCACATTAAGTGTGGATGCTGTGAGCATGCGGCTTTGGATTGACTTCTCAATTCTGATCAGCTGCAACCGTCCAAATGTACCTGCAAACAACAGTTAGCAATAAAACACACGAAAGTGTCTTTGATCACTTTCGTTGAATTGAGGTACACGGCCCATGGTTCCCCGTTGATCAGTACAAGTACTGCCTGTGATCAGGTAGGATTCCTAAGAATCTCCTTGACAGGGTTTCGCAGCTGTTCTAGCTGTTCTCAAACCGGAACGTCTCAAAGAAGACAACACGGAGTGAGTGAACCAGCGAATTGAGATTCACTGATTGATGAAAAATTGATTTGAAAACAATCGCGTATTGCTTAGAATAAAGAGTTTTGCAATACGACGAAGGTTTTATGAGAAAGATCAATTTTCAATCAAAACACTTTTTGTATTTGAAAATAGTACACAATCGACGTGCTAGTGAAAAGAAGAGATTCGCACATCGACCGGTTTTTCTAAAAGTATTTTTCAATCAGAGATACTTTTTGAATTTTGAAAACATAAGTACACATTCGACGTGCTAGAGAAAAGAAGATTTGCACATCGAACGGTTTTTCCAAAAGTATTCGTCAATTCCATTCCTGGACCAAGGTAGATTCAAGACTGAATCGCCCCATTGTTTCTATCCAGTTGTCACAAGTTTGATCTTACGAGAAGATCTCACATGTCACCCACTAAGAGCTTGTTTGATGTTGGCTCTAGAAGGATTTCCATCTTCATCGTGAATATTTTCATATCACTCGGATGTTCTGGCAATACCACAAGGATAATGCGTAGGACTCTTAATATGTACTTACTTTCCACATTGTGTGAAACAGCAAGTCTTCAATAATTTAGTGTCCTAATGAGATATTGTGGATGATCTCTTGGCTCTAGACTCAATAGTGCATTTTTGGTTCCTTTGCCAGAGACTAGGGAGAGGGTCTCCTTCTTCAATATCAACAATCTCTAAGAGAAAGTCGATAGATTATGTAGGTTCCCCGTGAGAATGAAACAAGCCCTTTTAAGAGGAACTTGAGTGGTTTGGGAAGTTTAGTGCAGTGCATCACTGGGTCCATGATGTCTTGTCTTCAATACCGGCGTTACCTTACTAACCACCAGTAGCATATGTATTGAACCCGGTTACTGCCCTAAGGTTGAATTGATGGAGGGCTATTTCTTTTCACCCTTTTCTCATTCATTTCTTTTTCATTCTTCAACCCCTTCAGTGCTTACCGAGACTTCATTACTAGAACCTTGTTGGGTTTATTCCAGTACTAGCTCTGTCTCAGTCCGCACTCTTCCCATTTCTCATTTTTATCCTTTTTTCAATATACCTAAGGACTCTACACTATCTAGTGGATTTTCCCTGGGTAGATCCCTCCGGCTCTGGCGGGATCGTGGGAACGAATACCTAACCTAACCATCCTTATAACACCATGCATAAAGTAAAATGGTCGGTCTTTTGGTACAGTTCATTCTTCCGTGAAACCAATTGAAAAATCATTTGGAAAAACAATCCGGGTACTTGTGATACGAGATCAAAGCATTTTGTACCCTAATAGTTTTGATCATTTAGAAAACCTCCCCCTCAACATGTGTGTATGATTTAGAAATTGTTTAGCACAAGGAGGCAAGAGGACTTTGAAATATTTTCTTTGATCACACTTTTCATACGAAAAAGCCATTTGATTTTCATGGTAAACTTCTCCCCCTCAAAATGTGCATAGGATTTGAAATCATTTTTATCACATAGAGGCAAGAGTTAATTTGAAGCATATCCACAATCACAAGCGCCATTAAGAAACCATTTTAAAACTCAATCAAGGTACTTTATGTTAAAACATAAAAGCATTTGCACCTCGATAGTTTCTTTTCTTATAAAATGCTCCCCCTCAATATATGCTTCAAGATTCGAAGGCGTTTAGCACATATGAGAGAGCAGCCTGCACAACTGAATCAAAACGATCATTTTTTATCAAATTTCATTATTAAATCACAAATTCTCCCCCGATCAAAAATATCAAACCCTTTGAGATTTTGGATCCCAAGTGATTTAATTAGGTTTAGAAAACATGGGAGAAAATGTGGCCTTGTTTAAATACTCATCTGGTTTTTGGATAAATCCTCCTCCTCAACATGTGCATTATGTATGAAATCGTTTGACACATGGAGGCAGGAGTGCCTTTAAAGGACTAAAACCAATTCCATTTAAAACAGATTTGAGATTTAAAACACTATCTCTACCCCGATCAAAATTTCAAACCTTTTGAGATTTGTGATCCCAATTGATTTAAATCATTTAAAACATTTTGGGGAAAGACGTGGCTTGATTTAACTTTGAAAAATGACAGATAAGGACCAACTCTAGACATTAAAGATTGTTAGTGTCAGGTATGATAGTTTTTAAGAGATCTTTAAGTAAAATAAAACAATTTCACAATCAAACAAGAACAGAAAAAATTTCATTTTGACAGATCTTTGAGTTTTAAAGAAAACCATACCATGACATAACATTAAATCTTTAGATCACCACATTTTAGCGTACAAACGGACTTTTATGAAGCAATATTGTTTGAAAATAATTTATTTAAAATCACTCTCCCCCTCAATCCATGACAGAAGTCAATAATTGAGTGACTTAGGTTTTGATAACATGAAGTCCGGTGATTTTCAAAAATTAGTCCAATTTATTTTCAAAACACATATTTTTCCATTTTTCAAAACAATCTTAGATAAAAATTGTTAAAAGAAAATGGTATAATCACAATTATCCTGCACAAAGATACGATGGGTGGTTGAGAAGCTTCTGTTGTTGCTGTAGGGCATGGAAGAAAAACCGTCTGCTGATGCAGTGAGACTTCTTCTTACGTTGCATTTTGAATGCCAACTGAGGTCAAATTAAGCTCCGTTTCTTCACTCAATTAGAAGAAAACCATCTACTGATGCAGTGAGACCTCTTACGTTGCATTTATGCCAACTCTCCATAGAAGTCCAATTAAGCTCCGTTTCTTCATCTGTCAACCCAAGAAATAGTTACCCTTTCCTTTCGGCATCCAATCATCTTCAATTGTGGGATCCGGATCGGGAACATTCTTTTATACCAATATACCTGCATACGTTAGTGAACACACATACAGATATATGGTGGTCGACATCACCCAAACAACAATCGACTAATTCAAGTCAATTCAACATATCAATCAGATCATATAAATGTATGGGGTTTATGTGTTCCTCAAACTCTAATCATCTAAACCTAACAATCATATCCTAAATTCCTAGTCCTTCGACACAGGCAAATATCATTTTTAATTAAGCACGTAGGATAATTAAGAAAGCTCGTTAGATGATATAGATTTGAAAACATTCTCCCCCTCAATCAATGACTCATTTTTCTGAAAAGGTTTAAAAGCGCTGAAGTCATTGATTGAGTTTTCAATTTTTACTAAAAACTCTGAAACTGATTAATTTTCAAGCAACTCCCTTTCCACCATTTTAGAAAACAACAAATATTTTTCTGAAGAATTATAGACGGAAAAACATTTGTGTAGGAACAGCAGTCCTTCGACATACTTTCCTCAAATTGTTTTAGGATAAGTGCACGAAATATTTGAAAATTGTTTAGCGTAGCACTTTCCTTTCTTTAAAAGAGCGGGTTGCTATCAGAAATAATAGCAAGCCATAGTTTAAGCACGGGTTACAGTCTGAGATAACTGCAAGCCATCATTTGAAGCCCGGGTTACAGTCTGAAATAACTGTAAGCCATTTGATTTGTGACATGTTTAGAAAGAAATATTTACACCTCCTGTTCGAACTTCATCTATGGTCCCGTGCCATTATTGAATGACATTTCTAAGACCGTAGATGTTATCGATACCAGAAGACATGTCTTGGAAAACATATTTTTTGGTATTTTTGAAATTTTCTGATTTTTATGGATTTTTTGAAGGTTTTATATTTTTCTATTTTCTTTTGTTGGTTTTATATTTTTGTATTTTGTTTTTGTTGGTTTTATATTTTTGTATTTTGTTTTTCAGATAAATATATACAAAGATAGAGAAGATGATATAGTTAAAGAAGATGATGATACGAGTACCGAGATAAGGATATCGAGCAGCACGTCGTAGAAGATAGAAGTCATCAACTCTTAAACATTCACCACCAAAGCTTCCAGGGCTCTTGAATCGAAGAAAGAAATTGAACCATCTGAAAGTGAGACTTTGGCAGCTTCCCCCCAAACCTAAAATCCTTTGGATGAGCAGATTCGAAGCTCTATTTCAAGCTTTCCTTAGCCAGGTGCACAGAAATGCACACCATAATCATAAATCCCGCTGCTTCATTTAAGAACGATAATCGAGGTTCTTCGTTCGGGGTTATATCATCCAGTAGAAGAACAGCAACGTTTCATCCCACTCTTTAAATTTCTTCTCAAATTTCATTACCACTGAAGTCTGAAACGATCCATTCCAAACGGTGTCAAGAGAACACTTCCCTCGTGTAGTTGAAATGATGCAGTCCGTTTCTTAGTTTAATGCTCAAGAACTCTCCCGAATACACTTCATGAGGGGAATGAAGAACACCTTCCCATGTTCACATTTTTCTACCCTGATGAACGTGTATGAAGCTCAAGAACCCGAAGTACACCAATATCCAAGAACTCTCCCGAATACACATCATGCCCGGAGAGAAAACACCTCCCCAATGTTTGTGGTAAACAATGACTTTCTTCCCTGATGATCGTGTATGAAGCTCAAGGACCCGAAGTACACACATTCCCCAAAGAGAGAACAAACGATAACATTGAAGAAGCAGGCCGAATCACTGATTATCTCTGCGGATGACAATCTCTGCGGATGTCAACTCCGGAATAAGTGATTATATCTCTGAATCACTGATTAAGCCCTCAAGTGAGACAGCTGAGCGCCCCCAATGTACACAATTCTCTCTCCCCTGATGATTGCGATAACATCGAGATCATCACACACCAGTGTACCTCTTTTATCTTCAGAAACTTTCATTTACATCACTTCCCCCACGACGTTGGAATAAGAACACTAAACGCTTTGATGAGTAAAACCTTGAGTTTCTCTGCGGTCATGACATTTGTTTTCCCGGGATAACTTCAATCACTTAGAAGTATTAAGTCCATCAAGTTTACTCGCCATGAGTCAAACCTTGAGTTTCTCTGCGGTAATAACATTTGTCTTCCCGGGATATCTTCAATTACTTAGAAGTATTAAGTTCATTCAAGTTTACTCGCATTTAGATACGTGTCTCCTTCCCCCTTGCTGGTTTTGACACTTCAGAATCAGCAACATATTATAAGCCCAAATACTTGAAATCTTTTGAGAAGAACCTTAGAAGTCTTTGTGAGAATCAACTTGCTGAAGAATATGAGCAAGTCTAATTGGGGATTAAATTCGACATATAACTCTCCCCCAATTAGTGCTCTCCCCTAAACCGACAATCTGTTTGATAAATGCCATGAATTAAGAAGAAGTCTTTAGATTGTTAAATGCAACTCGTCTTTAGTCTTCTAACATGTAGAAGAAAATGTAGAACCGACTGTAGACTCGACCTTCTTCAAGATTGTCCAGTTGGGGAATAGAAAGTTAACATCTTCAACTCACCAAAAACAAGAACATCACCAAAAAGCATCCCAATCAACTTACATCTTGCAAATCCCCTTAACTAAAATCCCTCCCAATCAAACAAGAACAGAAAGCTGTTCATCAAGGAAATCAGCAATCAGGCCGCAATGAACACACAAAATGGTAATACCAAGCAAACAATCACATCAAACAAGAACAGAAGGTTGTTCGGAATCATCATGTTGATGTGCACGTGAAGCATTAACCGGAAGCACTTTGTCAATAAACTCATATCAGCTTGTGAAGATGTCAACAAACGGCTCTTAAGAAGAAACTCCATGTGAAGATTACCCGATAAGAAGAAGCTCGGTTCTTACATGAGTTTAGAGCCGTATGACCATTTAAATTCTCAAATAATAATCAACCATGCAGTAATTTCACACTTCTTCTCCCCCTCAAGAATTGCATACGGAGTTGCCATTCTTGATTAAGTAAGTGAAAATCATCCGAATGTTCTATTCACACTTCTCTCCCGCAAAATAAGCACGTGATGTCGCCATCTTCATAATAATCGAGCAAGTGGAATGAGAAAACAATCAGTGGTAGCCCGGTTCACTTGAAGACTGAAGCGCATGGAAAAAGTATGAAGCATGTTGATGAGAATGGTCATAATAAAAAGATTTCTCTTCTTCCGAAGATAAAGCGCACTGACACGTACACTTTTCTTTTCTTTGAGAACGAGGCCTGAACTGAAGTATTCAAACGTCATAAGAAGATTTCTCTTCTTCGGAAGATAATGCGCACTGAAACGTACACATTTCTTTTCTTTGGAGTACGAGGCCTGAACTGATGTGAACAGACGTCATAATCTCTCTCTTTTCAATCTCTTGGCAAAACACGTAATCAACCCATTATCATTCAGTAGGCTCTTTGTCGTGACAGCTGATGGAGAAAACCCAATATGATGAATTTGACCCAGAAGTAAACTATCCCGAACTCGTGACTTATACTTGCACATATGTAACAAAGAGCGGTGCCGAGACTTCATCCTCCATTGAATCTCTAAGTACTCTATACTCTTCAACCAACCAACCATCAAGTATAAGACGTACATCACCTCTTGAAAATCCACAATTGAATGTGACACTGAGCACTACAACGTAACTCCTTAAAGTGATAGTTATTTTGAGATGATAAGAGCCCAATTCCCCCAAGTGGTAAAAGAAAAGGTAAAAGTCACTCAACAATAACTAGATTTCCAAGTCTTCGTTTTTGATAATAGGCTCGAACAAGGATCATGAAGAATCTTCATCCATCCATCCCCGATACCTTCAGATACTAAGTACACACGCTCGTGATAATTCACTTCAACCTCAAATAAATAATACCGAATTAACGCCGTTGTCACATCTTCTGAACTGCTCAAATCTAGCCTTCTTTGACTTTTTAAGTGAACAATGATAATGGTTTCATCCCGACCATGGTTTAATGAGCATAACCCCGTAAAACTTTGAAGTAACCAAACCGCCATGACGAATATCCAAACACACATCCAATTCATGAAGTACACCCTTTTATCCCTTCTTCGAAGCAGAAACCGTGGCACCAGCATCAAAAGATCCAGAATTACACTTTCTCTTCTCCAAGATGGTTCCATCATTACGGGATTTTACAACTCTATGGTTTAAACCGAGAAATAGTATCTTTCGCGGGATTTTACAAAACCAAGAATAAACCGTAAGATAGATCCGGAAATGCACTTTACTAATACCAGGATGTTTCCATTGTCACGGGATTTTACAAGTCTATGATTTAAACCGAGAAATAGGTTCTTTCGCGGGATTTTACAAAATCAAGACAAAACCGTAAACAATGTCAGCTTGAATGTGTTACGACGACTTTGGTTTCAGTGAGTATCTGTTTTAGGGGAACATGCAGTGGTTCTTCAACGAATCATAATCCAACATCAACAAAATCGTCAACCATCCAATAAACACTTTGGTAAACACATCATTCACTCATTCTGCCGGCTAATGTTGTGACCTCCTGGTGAAGTAAACCCGATTTACCAAGCTTGATCATGAAGTGAAATTTCCCAGATTTGTTACTTAAACTTGTACTAATCCTTGTGAAAAAGAAACGGTGTACCCAATGTACAAAACCTCTTGACATTCTCAACTGAGTGAGACACCGAAGTGATAGTTACGTTGTGGATTAAACGAGAAGGAATCACAACCATAATTAAATAGCCAAGTCTTTATCACCCTCTATAAACGCCCAAACAAGTCATCTTCGCGGAAGGATAGAAAGAAAGAAGACGAAAATAAGTAAATAACCCCGGAAAACCTCACTTCAAATCCAAATACGAAATACCGACCAAACAACCCCGTAGTCAATATTTGTTCAACCATTAATTCAAGCCGAGACACAATATTTTCCGTGAAAATGTATTCCCCAAAGTATCAAACCTCAATACGAATCTCATCATTATCAAAACTCTTCAATCACTCTCAACGATAAATTACTTCAACAAATCTCATCATCACTCCACATCTCATCAAAACATCTCATAAATCTCATTATCACAAATCACAATTTATCCAAATCTCATATTGTCAAATCTCATATTATGAACATTTTCCAAAATCACGTTATCACATAACTTACACAAGCTTGGTCCAATGACGTTTATCACTACTCATCACGTGATCAAAATGAAAGTCCCACTTGGTTCAACTTACAAACACGTACACCTGATTCAAACACACCATATACAAAATATCACTTAAATCACGGAATCACATAGCCCATTTGAAAATCCAACCGACAAGTCCAACAAGTATA
Organism: Chrysanthemum seticuspe; assembly: GCA_019973895.1. Lineage (NCBI taxonomy): Eukaryota > Viridiplantae > Streptophyta > Magnoliopsida > Asterales > Asteraceae > Chrysanthemum > Chrysanthemum seticuspe. Next base: position 62,973,542 of record BPTQ01000009.1, read on the forward strand.
TAAACCAAGAAACAGCAAATCGGCCTAAGTCAATCATCCAAATCTCATAGAAATTATCAAAGCTGTCATGTTCACGTTCAAAGCCTAATACAATACGCCTCCACTTAAAGATAATTACTTGTTAAAAAATAAACGTCCAACATGTAATATTTATCCAATGCCACGTCTAAAGCCCAAGTCCAAGGATTCAGCGAAATTGAGTAATCCATCTCATAACCATAAGGTCCACGAAGTCCAAAATAAACAAGATTAAGCACTAGTGTATGGCCCAGGCCCATATTCATAACCGGTATACTCCCCCACCATACCCTAATAATACGAGTATTTAACTCCCACTTAACACAGATAACCCTAATCCTCCTTTTTTTTTATCCGCCCCACACAAAAAAAATCCTCTCTCAAATCAATCAAACCCTAAACGCCTCTCACCATCAGTCTGCCCCCATCTCAATTTTAGCTCGCCACAGGGTTGGCATGAGCATCACCATTTTAGCCACAGGGTTGGCAAGAGATGAGGATAGGACAAAGATCCGAGATCAATCCCAAGGAAATAGGTAAGTTATACTAACAGAATAGTCATTTGATTCTGATGTCCGTAAATAAAAACGAATGAATGAAAAATGTATTAACCTTTCATGTTAATAACATTTCATGGTTACGAAAATTTACATGATGTTCTTGATTCATGAATTGAACCAAAGATATGTTTTAACATAATTGTTAAAAACACCTCTTTATGTTCGATTAATATCAGACATAAGATCAATGATGATCTCTTTTAGGTATGAATGGATCTGAAAAGACAGATTTTTGAGAAAGCCTTAACCCACGAAAAAGAGAAACTGAGATCTAGATGCTTTAACTTGATTATTTCTTTGTTAAGTTTTAGATCTGTGATAAAATAATTCTTGTGTGGTATGCCCTCCAAGGCTTGATTTCATTAAGAAAAACACAAAGAATGATTCTGAGATCTAGTTCATCATTTGATTGAGTCGAGTCTAGGTTTAGAATGATGTTGAAATTGACGAAGTTTGAGTATTGTTGGTTGTAATTGGATAAAGTTGGATCCTTTACTGTTTTTCTATTTTCATTCGTGGACTGATGAAGGTGTTGTAGCACTAGAGGTCGATCTATATGGTATATGGAATTTGGTCTTGTGGTTGTGGTCAAAGTCTGTATTCATTCTCCTTCATCATTTCTGTACCAAGTCACTAAGTCAATAGAGTCAAGTTGCAAACCTTTTCAAACACAGCAAGTCGTTACACCTTTTAGATACAAATCGCTAACCTGCTAAATAGCAAGTCGCTAGCTTCATTTACTTCAAATAAGTCGCTAACTGGTTTAGATAAGTCGCTACCATATCAAAGTTACAACTCGCTACCTTTTTCAAAATAAGTCGCTACCCACTTTTACAAAGCAAGTCGCTACGACTTGTTAAATAACAAGTCGCCAGGCCATCTTTTAACCAAGTCGCTACTTAGCTTTTGACGTAACTCGCTACCAAGACTTTTGACATTTTTTTGATGAGTTTTCCGACCTGTTTTCCGACCATATTCATACTAAACCCAGAAATCTGCATATAACAGTTTTTGACCCATGTTTGACCACGTATAGACTTCACAGATTTGGACAAGTAATCAAAACCGTCACCGGTGCATGATAACTTAAGTATGTTTGGACCATAAACTGACACAAGTGAAGAGACAAATAAGAATACATGGATAAAGCAGAAGACTTTTTGGACCAAACCATGAATCTGGACATAAATGAGGACAAGTCTCTAGCAAGAACATGACCAAGTCTCTAGCAAGAACATGACCAAGTCTCTAGCAAGAACATCAAAGACAACACCAGCAGATTCATATAAAAACCATACGAGTAACAAAAACAGATTCATAATATCAAAACCACATAAAAAACCAGATTCATACTAACAAAACCACACATGTTATCACCTCATAAAAACCAACAGCCAATCTGTTTTAAAAAAATTAACCACGCAAAACCACTTAAACACAAAAAAACCATATAAAAACCATTCGAATCATACAAACAACACAACCTTGGCTCTGGTACCAATTGTAGGATCATTATTTTATGTTTGATGATTCGGGTGGTCTTGGGAGATCAAAATACATGTTTACCATAGTTAGAGAGTTAGTAGAGAGAGAGAGGGTGTTCTTGCTAGAGGTTTACTCAAGGTATGAAATATTAGATTGAATGAAGCACCACCCCTTCCATGGATGGAAGGGGTATTTATAGTTACAGACTACACGACCTCCTATCGGCCTGTGGATCAGGGATACAGTGGGTAAAGACCCGTCCTTCCTCCACGAAGTTGCACTACGCTAAACTACGCTACAAACTAACTAATTAACTACTTAGTAACGTAAATAACGACAAGTCTACGAGCTAACATATGCTAGACTATACTTGGGGTGACCGACACTTTAACATGGAATTTTCTAATTCCTAACAGTATGGGTCATGGACTTTGGGTTATACCTGACTACATTAAATGTATTTGGTCAATGAGTCAAATACTTAAGTTTCTACCCATTTATATTACCCATTATAATACATACTAGTTATGTATATATTTACCCAATATGTAAATACTAGTTGTTGTACATATGTATTACTAAATCATAAAATCACTTAGTGTTTTATGTGAAAACGTAAGTGTGTTAGAAAACTATTGGCTCAAACCATTTACGTATTTTATTTGTTTTGTTAAAATGATTTTACGTTTGTTATCGACAAAACATTAGAAGATCGTAAAATATAAATAACGTTTTTACGGCTTATTTGTATTAACAATTCTTACTAATTATAGCCATCAAAGTTACATAATTAGGGTTTTCTACATTTTCAGAAATCTGCCAGCATTTTTATTTATATCTTTTGACACATTTGACACATCAAATAAGCTCACAAAATTCAACAAAAATCAAAAATGTTCCCACGTGTTTTAGGTTACTCCTAGAATTTTTGTAGATTTTATTATAGGGCACAAGTGTGGGTAGAAAATCAAACCTCCAGACCTGTCCATAAATTACCTAGAACCAGAAACCCTAAAAGTTTAGAGCAGAAACATACATTTCCACGACTCCAAAAATTCCCCCAAAATTCCCAGAAGTCACCCATATCCTAAATATCAAGACTGGAGAAGGAGAGGTCAAAACTCTCAATGTTTTGTTCATGGTAATTAAAATACTCGAACCCAAAATTTTACTCAACTTTCTCAGATTTGACACCTTAACTTGTAAAAATAAAAAGTCAACCTTCCATACCTCCAATTGACATAAATATTATATTTCCATAAAGTAGAGAAATAGTACTTATGTTTAAACCTAGTAATCATCCAAAAAGACTTTACCAACAACAAGTAATGACACGAAACATTTGAATTAAATTTCTGGACAGATTCCTGTTTCACCAAAACTCACTTATTCCTTAACCCAATTCAAATATAACCTCATTCATTTCATACCATTTTTCATAATTACATGATAGGTTAGGTTTTCTTATATCTCATACATATTCATCCATAACATTATATATATAATCATATTAGGGTTTTCAATTTAGAATTACACACATATATATGTTTATTTTGACTAGCAAAACGCAAGAACAAGATAGGTGATACTTTAGGCCGAATCTAGCAAGAACACAAGAACACAAGAACACAAGACCAATTAAACCTTCGAACCACACCAAATGAATACCCACAAGCACCCACTATTACCACACCTTGATCACCACCTTGTTACCTTTAGTACTTCTTGATTTCTTGGAGAGAAAATGCTAACCAAATATGCATAAGAGTTTTAGGGTTTTGTGTGTGAGATTTGAAATGTTAAAATTAGGTTGAGAAAAAAATGAGATGAGGGGGAATAATACGGGTTTTCAACCGAAATTGGTGAGGGAGTGCGGGGAGGACTTGGCTCTCTTCCATATTCATTGTATCTAGACATATTTTAGCTTCTTAAGTTGTGTACAGGGACGGATGTACATTATGAATAGGGGGCAAGTGCCCTCCATGGTTAGCCCAAAATCTGCAGATTTGTATGTAATTTTTTTTTTCATTATTGGGCTTGCCCTCCACCTAAAAATTAACTTGCCCCCCACCCAAACTTGAGCCCATAATTCTAAAACAGTGACAGAACAATACAACGAACACCGAAACACATCAATCATCTCTGGAACAATATTCGAACACATCAATCCATAGATCACAATTAATCAATCATACAATCTTCGGTTCATCAATCTTCTAAATTGAACACCTTCAATTCTTTCCCCAAAATTTCGCCCCATTAATCCACTTTTGCATCTTTTGAGTGTGGTAAGTGATAACCCTAACCTCAATTTTAATTATGTAAATTATAAATGTTTTTTTATAAATTACAAATTGTGTTAATGTTAGCATGTTAGTTTGTATAACTGTATTACTCTATTAGTTTAAAATACACTGATTTTGTGATTTCCTAATAGAGAAAATCATCTTAATTTTGTGCTAGTGTTCTAGTCCTTTGTCTAGTAGCTATAAACAATTTTGTGATACTTTAATACTTACTTTAATTAATTAAAACACTAAACTTTCTTCCTTTGTGAACTTCAGTAGCTATTTGCCTTTGTGATACTTTAATAAGGCCATGTTAACGAATGTTCAGTAGTTGTCTTTTGTCTAGTTGCTTTGTTCCTTTGTGTACTTTAGGATAAGGAGTTACTTATACTTTGATTAATTTTGTGTTGATTTTACTTTTTCTAACTTTTACTTTGTCCTTATTTCTAGTAGATAAACTCAGAGACATAGACAATGGATTTATTTTTGTTATATGGAAGCACACTATAAATATGGAAGCAATACTATAAAATAAAAATGCCATCTTCATCAACATCGAATCATGTTAGTGGAGAACCTACGAGGGAAAAGCCAACTACACAACCTATTAATGTGACGGACTTGAATGATCTTCCTTGGGATCCTGTTGATAGACCAAGAATTCCGCGATATAACGTAAATCAAAGAGATGACATAAGGCAAAAATATTAGGAGCGTAAACCTTGTCAACCACGTGGTCATAATTTCAAACGAACATTTATAGCGAACAAATCAAGGCGTTTTGTCCCAAGTTGGTTCGATCTATATGGTAATTGGTTAGAGTATAGTGTAAAGGCAGACAAATCCTTTTGCTTGTGTTGTTACTTATTTAGAGATGACATCGAACACCAAGGTGGGAATGAGGCATTCGTAACAGAAGGCTTTAATGGTTGGAACAAAACAGAGAGATTTGCTAGTCATGTTGGTGATTTAAATAGTTTCCACAATCGAGCATTAAAAAATGTGAAGCTTTAATGTGTCAAGACCAGTCAATTGTCATTGCATTTAATAAGCGAACTGAACAAGAGAAGAGGGAATACCGTATCAGATTACATGTTTCAGTTATTGCAGCTAGATATTGCTTGAATTGTGAACTGTCATTTAGTGGTCGTGATGAAAAGGTAACTTCTCTTTACAGAGGTAACTATTTAGAATTGGTAAAGTTAATCGGACTTGTAGATAAGAATATCGGTGATGTGTTAAAAAGGGCACCGAAGAACTGTCAATTGTTATCTCCAAATATTCAAAAACAAATAGCTTCTTGCTTTGAAGAAGAAGTACTTGAAACTATTTTTAAGGAAATTGGTGATGGCGTATATGTATTATTAGTTGATGAGTTGAGTGATGTTACCAAAAAAGAACAAATGGCAATTGTTTTTCGATACGTCAGTAAAAATGGACTAGTGAAAGAGAGCTTAGTTGGTATAATTAAGGTGAAAGAGACGTCTTCTTCGTATCTTAAATCTTCCATTGATGAATTTTTTGCTAAAAATCATTTGAGCCTGAAACAACTTAGAGGTCAAGGTTATGATGGAGCTAGCAATATGCGTGGTGAATTCAATGTTTTAAAGGCTAAAATATTGGAAGAAAATGACTTGGTATATTATGTACATTATTTTTCTCATCAACTTCAATTAGTAGTTGTTGCCGTTGCAAGAAAACACTTAGGTGTCGTGGACTTCTTTGATAAGTTATCTCTTGTGAAAAATGTTGTTTGTGCTTCTTGCAAAAGAAAAGATATACTCATAGAATGTGAAAAGGTGATAGTGGAAAAAGCGATTGGTAATGGTGAGGTTGAAACCGGAAGTGGTAAAAACCAAGAGCTTTCTCTTATACGAGCCGGGGATACAAGATGGAATTCTCACAACAAGACAATTTTGCGTTTGATTGATATGCTTCCATCTGTTATAAAGGTTCTAGAATTTGTAGAAAGCGAAGGAAATAACGGTTCCACCCAAAATCAAGCAAGTGGTATTGATTGGTGCTGAATACAGTCAAGCTATATCACACGAGCTAGCCACTTGTGAATGGCTAACCGTAATAAACTTAAAACTGCTCAGAAACCAATACAATGAAGATCAGGAGAATAATATGAATTCCCGGGTCGTTAAGTCCCACGGAGACTCAATGGTGTATAAACACTTGATCAGATGATAGAATGATCACTAAGGATAGTGATCAGTAAAGATTTGGATTGGAAATTACACTACTGATTGATTGGAATGTATTTGGACACAGAATTGATAAGCACAACAATCAGATAAAACAAACGTAAAACGTACGTTTAAAAACTACGTAAACGTACAAAATTAAAAATGAGATCTAAGAAATAAAAGACCTAAAAATATGAAAATGACATTTTTGAAATCCTAAAAATAAAATAAAATTATTAGAAAAAGAAAATTATTTTTATAACTATTTATTTAATTATTATTAATTAAAAACTATTTTTAACTATTTAATAATACTCTAAAATAAAATAAAATATGAAATAAGGCTAGAAAAATAAAATTATGATTCAGAAAAATTTAAAATATTATAAAACTAATTTTAAAATTAAAATTATAATTTTTTACACTTTTTATCTATTTATTACTAATTAATTATTATTTAAAATACACTTAAATAAAAGAAAATATAAAATTACCCTGGAAAAATAAAATTTTAACTTAGAAAAATCTAGAATATTATAAAACTAATTTTAAAACTGAAAAGATATTTTTTATGCTTTTTAATTATTTATTACTAATTATTTAATACTTTTAACTATTTAAAATTATAATAAATACTAAACAGATAGAGAAAAATATGAAACTTTTTCTAAAAATAACTTAAGGTGACAGAAAACTAAGAAAAATATAAAAACTAGATTTGCTTAATAATAAGCTAAAAAGAAAAATCAAAAAGCTTAATTCTATTAAATAAATGCTATCACTATTTTAAAAATGATGTTTTTCTAGATTTTCTTTTTGAAAACTACTTAACTACTGATTATAAGCTACTTTTACAAAGACAAAAATTTTCAAACTTAAAAATAAGCTGTTTGACAAGCTTATGAGCTAACAATGGATGTTTTAGCTTATTTTGGAGAATTAAGCTCAAAGAAGCTCACAAACTGGAACCAAGGGTAGAATAAGATGCAACAAGCTAAAAACTACTCAAATGAAGCTAAAAGACACAAACAAGCATACTGATAAGCTACTAAAAAGATAATAAGCACTTATGATCAACACAGAAATGTGACAAGGTTGAGGCTTATTGCAGCCCTACCAAACAAGCTACAAAATGAAAACTTAATCTTGGCACCTCTAGATGGCTTGCTTGGCTTTCCAAAGAACCAAGGATCACAAGCTGAGGCCAACTAATAAGCTATTTGTGAGCTTATCAAATTGGACCACTCACTGTGCACAGGGCACCATTTTCAAACAGGTACTCAAAAGAAGTTGGACAAAAAGCACTTAATAAGCTGATTAAAAGTAAACTAGTATTTTTCTAATTAAGTTTAGCAACTAAACTTTAATACCCCAAAAGATTTTAAGCTAAAACTCAATATTAAACACACACTAAAATTGTCTATTTAATTCAAAAACGACCAAAAGGAAAATTTTGACTTTTATAAAAACTAGTTAAGTTGACTTTTATGAACTTTAAATCACTACTACTTACTGATTATGTTATGATAAGCTATAATAAGGCTAATTTAAGCTAGGTTAACAGATTTTAAGCTACTTTGATGATTTTGACACTAAAACTCTTAACAGTTAATGATTTAAATGAGATTAAGAGTGATTTTGACTAATACACTAACAAGGACTTGTTTTTCTTGTACCTTAGAGCTATTTAGAACAAGTGTGACACAAAACAATCAAGAACACTATCTTGAATAACCTTTGGTACAGTTAAACAAATGCAACCAAACAACCTTTATCTTGACTGTATTAAAACTTTTCAAAGGATTTCAAAGATTAAAAACATAACACTGATTACAGACCTTGTAGTATCCTTTAATAAGACTAATGAAGCATAAAACAACAATACTAACAACAAGAAATTAAGAAATGACCATGATGCTATTTTAACTGTCAAAATTAGATTTCTAACAACTACAAATTTAAATGAACAAACAACTGATTTTAATGGTTAATTATCCTTATCTAAAGCTAATGATCATGAAAACACAGAGATTCAAGCTAATAAATAATTAAAACAGTGAAATGCAAAAATGAACAAAAGGCTTACAAATGGCTATCCAACTGAAATCACAGAACCAAGATCACAAGACCACTCCTATAGGCTTACCACTAAGCCACTAACCCAAGGCCATCCACAATCTACCCTGCTCCAGCTGTGAACACCATTTTTTATGATTTTTGATTTTTCAACTAATTATTTGGTATTTTTGGTGATTTTTCCTTTTTGATTCTAAACTGAATTTTAATGTTTCTAAAAGCTTTTAGAAGCTATCTAGGAGCTTATGTGGCTTATTTAGTCCTTAATAACAATCAACTAACAACATTAGAACATTCATGAAATTTTTGAAATTTGAAAATATGCATAAACTGGAAACTTGAATTGAAACTGAAATTGATGACTTCAAAAGATTTATTACACACTAAATACTTGAAATACAAAGCTTTTAAGTTAAAACATACATTGAAAATTAAGTTTAAGCTAAAACGACATTAAGTAAACTAAAAAATTCTAGATGATGTGATACATTGCTTCTCCTCCTCTTTATAATGACATTTGTGACTCTATGTTGACCTCTGAATGTATCCCACCTCATCTGAGCCATTGAAATCATCCAACTCATCATATCCGTCCATTTGGATTTTTGGCGCCAATTTTCTCTTGAGCAGGTTTTTGATATTAATGGATTTTGGAAGATGTGGAGGTGGAGGGGGACAAGGTAAGGTGGGGGGATGGATAGGAGCAAGTGGAATGTTGAAAAAGTGGAAAACCAGCTCTGGTTTTTGGTTTTACAGTGTTATGAGAAGACGATGAACAGTAAGGGTGGTTTTTGGCGCGTTGACTATTTTTGATCGGGGGGTATTAATAACGGGGGTCAAGGGTCAAGCATGGAAGGGTCAAGGTTCATGTGGTTGGGCTTGGATATGGGTTTGGGCCAGCTGGGATGGACTTGGGTTGGATTTGTGTTTTGGGTTTGATATTAAAAGGTGTCCGTTTGGTTAAGCTTAACAACACAAGGACTAAAATTGTAATTCCACCAAACTTGAGGACTGAACTTGCCACTTTCTCCAATGATATAAAAAGGACCAAACTTGACAAACTTTGATAGTACAAGGATAAAATTTGATCATTTTCCATTTTAAAATATCCAAGGACTAATTTTGACATTTTTCAAAGTTTAGGGACTTTTTCTGCCATTTGACCAAAGAATCATTCAAGGACCAATTTTAACAACTTAGAATATTTCAGGGACCTTGAATGATAAAATTCCACATTTTTGGATTCCAGGGACTAGATTTGACAACTTTTAAAACTTGGGGGACTAAAACTGCCAATTTTGCAAACTTGATACATTTTTCATCTGATTTTGATCTGTTTGCATTTAAAACACATAAAACACTGATTTGTGATACTTTCATCATTTTGATGCATTTTTGAGTGTTTTCAGATGATTTTGCAGTCTAGATAGTACAAAAATGATGAGTATTTAGACACTCATCAATCCCTCACACTAAGATATTGCTAGTCCCTAGCAATGATTTGAACTTTAATGGATTTTAAAACTCTTTACCAAAAGCCATCACTTCTGGAGTAGCCAATTGTTTCAGTTCAAGTAAGAACCTTGGTACAATGATAACCAAATGATTTTGAGCAAATCATAAGCTGTAAACGGATTTGATTTGTCTTTACCAGAAGCCGTTTGCTCTGGACTAGCCAACTCTTAGATAAATTATCAGTATTATCTTTGGTGAGCTGATTACCAATTATGGCTTTTCCACTGCCTTTACCACAAGCCATAACCTTGCGGGCTAGCCAACTCTTCACTTTTTAGGATATGGTGAGCTGAACACCATACAATTTTGGGCAAATTGCAAGCCATAAACGGGTTTGATATATCTTTACCAAGAGCCGTTTGCTCCTGGATTAGCCAATCCTTTTGTTTATTAGACATGGCTGACTGATTACCATTTGCTGAGTAAGTGAAAAACACTTACTCCAAAAAAAAAAAAAATTGGCCAAAAACGGGCGAATTGGGTGGATAATATATGATAAAATTCGTGAGAATTCCCCCCACACTTAGAAATGAATATTGCCCTCAATATTCAAAGTACCGGCGGTTATGCCGAAACAAAGAACGTAAAAGGGAAATATTACGGCCATTATTTTGAAATGATTTTTTTTTTTTTTTTTTTTTTTTTTTTTTTAGAAAAGATTTTATATACAACAGTGTGGGGCAATGCCCCCACACTAGGGTGGTAGAACAGAGAAAGAAGACAGAAATATGGGTGAAAACCCATATGGTGTGTGCTATTGTTTTTGATTCCCGAGTCATTAGCTTGACTCGATCCCCGCATTCATTGGTTCATGGGGAAAGTTTGTAGATCCGGGACAACCATGGATGGAATGTCCTCTCCAAAGTAATGCTTTAATCGATGACCATTCACTTTAAAATTTGGACCATCAGGCTGAGATAACTCAATGGTACCATAAGGATAAACCTTAGCGATAGTAAATGGACCAGACCAACGGGACTTGAGCTTTCCCGAGAAAATCTTCAATCTTGAATTGAAAAGAAGGACTCGATCACCAACGTTGAAAACGCGGTTCTTGATTTTAGAGTCATGAATCTTCTTTGTCTTTTGTTTGTAGATCAAAGAGTTCTCGTATGCTTGATCACGAAGTTCATTTAATTCATTCATTTGAACTTTTCTGTGATCACCAGCTGTCTGAATATCGAAATTTGCATGCTTCAGGGCCCAGTATGCCTTGTGCTCTAATTCAATCGGAAGATGACATGCCTTTCCGTACACTAGCATGTATGGAGTACACCCGATGGGTGTTTTGTAAGCTGTACGGAAGGCCCAGAGTGCGTCATCCAGTTTATCCGACCAGGATGCACGATTTTCGCCTACTGTCCTTTCAAGAATTCTTTTTATACCACGGTTGGAAACTTCCACCTGCCCACTTGTTTGGGGGTGGTATGCAGTAGAGAGACGGTGGGTAACACCATACTTTTGCATGACACGATCAAATTGGTCATTGCAGAAATGTGTACCACGATCACTGATTATCGCTCTCGGAGTTCCAAACCTGGCAAAAAGGGATTTTAAAAACTTCACAACAACTCGGGCATCATTGGTAGGTAAAGCTTTCGCTTCAACCCATTTTGACAAATAGTCAACAGCCACAAGTATGTATTTGTTTCCTCGAGATGATGGAAATGGCCCCATAAAGTCAATACTCCAGATGTCAAAAATCTCACACACTTGAATGGCGTTTTGCGGCATTTCATTTCTTTGTGAGATATTCACGTGACGTTGACAAGCATCACAGGCTTTGACAAATTCGTGGGCATCCTTGTAAATTGTGGGCCAATAAAACCCAGAATCAAACACCTTTTTGGCGGTGTAGTTTGGACTATGATGGCCCTCGGTGGGTCCAGCATGGCAAGCTTTGAGAATGTCAAGAGCTTCTTGTCCATAAACACACCGTCGGATGACTTGATCCGCACAGATTTTGAATAAGTAGGGGTCGTCCCAGAAGTAATGTTTAACATCCTTGAAGAATTTGTTCTTCTGTTGGGTCGACATCCCCTTTACTATGAAGTTACCCGCATGGTAATTTGCAAAGTCGGCAAACCATGGGGTAGAAGAGTTTCCACGAAAAGAAACCGCATTGAGTGTCTCGAGAGGAAATGTTTCATTTATTTCCTTTTTCTCGAAAACATCTTGGTGAGGGTTTTCTAGACGGGATAGATGATCAGCAGCCAGGTTCTCAGCTCCTTTTTTATCACGTATAATGTTATCAAATTCTTGTAGGAGGAGAACCCAACGGAGCAATCTCGGCTTTGCATCTTGTTATGCAAAGAGATATTTGAGAGCCGAGTGATCCGTATACACCACGCATTTGGTCAAGATTAAGTACGGCCGAAACTTCTCAAATGCATACACCACGGCTAATAGCTCTTTTTCTGTGGTGGTGTAATGAGTTTGAGCTTCAGTCATAGTCTTACTTGCGTAGTGGATAGGCTGAAAATGCTTAGCTCTACGTTGCCCTAAGACTGCACCGATAGCAAAATCACTTGCATCGCACATGAGCTCAAAAGGTAAATCCCAGTCGGGAGCAACGAGAATGGGTGCTTCAGTAAGCTTTTTCTTTAATGTTTCAAAAGCTTCGATGCACTCAGGTGAGAAGATAAAAGGAGCATCTTTTTCAAGAAGATGAGTCATAGGCCGGGCGATTTTAGAAAAATCTTGTATGAATCTACGATAAAACCCGGCATGACCTAGAAAACTCCTAATACCTTTGACGGTAGTAGGATGAGGCAGTTTAGCAATAACATCAACTTTTGCTCTATCTACCTCAATCCCGTTTTTTGAAATCTTATGGCCAAGGACTATGCCTTCTTTGACCATAAAGTGGCTCTTCTCCCAATTTAGACAAAGATTGGTGTCTTCACACCGTTTTAGCATTTTATCTAGATGGGAGAGACATGTTTGAAACGAGTCCCCAATGACCGAGAAGTCATCCATAAACACCTCCATTGTTTCCCCGATCATGTCGTGGAATATGGCCATCATACATCGTTAGAACGTGCCAGGAGCGTTACATAAGCCAAAAGGCATACGTCTGTAGGCAAAAGTTCCGTATGGGCAGGTGAATGTGGTTTTCTCTTGATCCTGTGGATCAATGGGGATCTGAAAGTAACCCGAGAAACCATCAAGGAAACAATAGTACTCATTCCCTGCTAATCTCTCAAGCATTTGGTCCATGAAGGGTAGAGGAAAATGGTCTTTATGGGTGGCGTCATTCAGCTTACGATAGTCAATACACACACGCCATCCCGTAACCAGCCGAGTTGGAATTAACTCGTTATCTTCATTTGTGACAACAGTTATGCCACCCTTTTTAGGAACACAATGAATTGGGCTAACCCAAGGACTATCTGAGATTGGGTAAATCAATCCTGCATCAAGAAGTTTGATAACCTCCTGTTTGATAACATCATGGATTTTTGGATTTACTCTTCTCTGATGTTGAACTGCTGGTTTGAAGTCATCCTCCATCAAGATTTTGTGAGTACAAAATTCAGGGTTGATACCCTTAATGTCGGAGAGTTTCCAAGCAATTGCTTGCTTTTGTGACTTCAAGACCTTTATGAGAGCAGTCTTTTCATCTTTACTCAAATCTCGAGCAATAATGACGGGTAATTTATCATCATCCTCAAGAAATGCATACTCGAGATGAGGCGGTAAGTCCTTAAGTTCGACTTCAGGAAATTCTTCAGTTTTCTCAACTGACTTGACTTCCTTGTTATGAAGCTCGACGGGAGGGAGTGATGATGATGGATCATTATTAAGCAACTTCTCAATGAGAAGTATATCCCCCTCAATGTCGATGGGAGCGTGATCAATTTCCCATGGAACAGAATCACTAGACAAGTATGCTTCAATCTCTTCCAAGATGAAGTCACTTTCCTCAAACGGAGTGAGAGAAGAAGTAGAATTAGCAATGATGGGTTGAGATGAATGAGTGAGATTATCACTCGAAGAATTATGATCATAACCAAGAACTTCTTGAGAGTACTCTTCAGAAGCAACATCAATGATATCTATTCGGTTAACCGACTCAGAATCATAGTTTGCGGAGTACCTCGAAGTTTGATCAAGGTTAAAGGTGACAGCTTCATTCCCAACACGTAATGTGATTTCTTGCTCAAATACATCAATGAGAGCACGACCCGTTCTTAGGAATCCTCTTCCAACAATGAGAGGAACCCGTGGATCAGCATCGAAATCAACAACTACAAAGTCAGCTGGAAAATGGAACTTTCCTACTTTCACAAATACGTCCTCGGCAATTCCAAGTGGACGGGATATTGTACGATCTGCAAGCTCGAGAGTCATGCATGTAGGAGTAAGGTCCGGAAGAGAAAGTTTCTTCCATACTGAATGAGGCATCAGGTTTATACTTGCACCAAGATCGGCTAAGGCAAAGCATTCAACCATTCCTGGAAATACACAAGGTAAGAGGAATTTTCCAGGATCTCCAAGCTTCTCAGGAAGCTTCTTCAAGATAACTGCAGAGCAGTTCTCGTTCAGAGGAGTTTTAGCCATTTCAAACAGCTTTTCCTTGTTGCTTAACATGTGTTTGAGAGTTGATGCAAACTTGGGCATCAGCATGATAGCATCCGCAAAGCTTATGTCAAAATGTAGTTCTTGGAAAATTTGAAAAAATTTGTCCATTTGATGACTGGCTTTTTCGCGGAGCTTTTGCTCATTCAAACGTGATGGGTAAGGAATAGAAGATTTGGATTTGGGGTTTTCAACGGGAGCTACAGGAGGTTCAAAAACAACTCCTGGATTGGATTTGGGTTTCTGGACAACTTGAGGATGGACATTGTTGGTACCTCCGTTATTAGTAGGAAGTTCCTTGTCCTTTGTTGCCTCAGGTTCACTTTCCACTACCTTCGGGAGAGAAGAAGAAGAGGTAGTAGGAATAGCGGGTCCATTATATGAAAACCACTTCTGGTTGTGATCGCCTTTGCATCTTCCCTCGGGTTAGCGATCGTGTTGCTCGGAAGTTTTCCTGAGCCCGAGGGTTGATCATTTAAAGACTTCTTGAGATCAGCGATCTGACTGACCAACAACCTGTTCATTTCATCTTGGGATTTCATGAATTGCTTCAATAACTCATCAGATGATGGTACTGGAGCAGGTGGAGGGAAATTTTGATTTCGTATGTTTTGATTATGACCTTGTTGTTGAAAATTCCCTTGATTAGGATTCACATTTCCCTGAAATTGATTCCCTCGATTGAAATTGTTGTGATTAAGGTTTCCTTGATGTTGGAAACCTTGATTGGGTCCGGAATAGAAATTACCTTGGTTTTGATAACCTTGGTTCATTCTAGGTTGGTTCTGATTCCGGTTAGGATTCTGGTTAAAACCGGGTGGTGCCTGATAAGTATTAGCTTGGTAGTTTGGTTCATTTTGAGGACGGTATTGATTACCTCCTTGATTTGAAGTACCGGCTATAGCATTGGCTTCAAACGGACTACCATCGGTGGCAGTACAGTTGTAGTATGCATGAGGACCACCACAAGTAACACAAACTTCAACTTTCTTCACTTCACCATGTGATGGTGTCTGAGTGAAAGTGACTTTCTTTTGGTTAGCAAGAACCAAAGCCTGAACAATATCCGCGAGTTTTTCAATCTTAGCATCGGTGCTAGATGTACTCACGGGAGATGAAGTAGAAGGTCCAGCATTAGACTGAGTCTGATATGTCTTTGTGCGGAAAGGACGGACCTGGGACTTGTTTTCAATGATTTGCAAGGCTTCTTTTGTGGTCTTGCTCAAGAAATTACCTCCCGCGGAGGCATTTAAAGAGTCTTGATTAGTCTGGTTCAGACCATTGTAGAAAGTATCCATTTGCATTAACTCGGTAAAACCATGATGCGGACACTTACGGAGCAATTCTTTGTAACGATCCCATGCCTCCCCGAATGATTCATCAAATCTTTGAGAGAATTTCATTATCTCATTCTTAAGACTTGTAGTTCGGGATGGAGGATAGAATTCGTTAACAAACTTAGTGACTAAATCTTCCCATGTCTCAATGGAACGAGGGGGTTGTTTCTCAAGCCAATTCCGGGCTTGTCCCTCTAGAGAAAATGGGAACAGAAGAAGCTTAATTGCTTCATGTGGGACATTCTTGTATTTGATGGTAGATGAAATCTTGTTAAACCATCGAATGTGTGCATGAGGATCATCCCGCTCAAAACCATAGAATTGGCTTTGGGTTACTAGATTAAGTAACCCGGTTTTGAGCTCAAAAGTATCAGCCACAATGGCTGGGACAACAATAGCATCTCCGTAACCCTCGATGGGTGCTTGGAGAAGCTCATTCATCGGCTTATCTTCTGCCATTACGACAGGGGGTGGTGGTGGTAGACGTTCCTCAGTCACGGCTGAAGGGGCAGAACGTCCTCTACGTCTACGAGGAATATTTGCAAGCTCAGAAAGTGGACTTGTAGAACTGGAAGAACGAGTGCGCATGCACTAAGTATAAAAATCAGTTTTCAAAACAAATGCGAGGCAAAACAACAAGTGAACTTAACCAATAATCACAAATGAAATGGCTTCTTTGAAAAAGGTACACCAAATCACAAGGACACAAAGGCAAGTTTTAAATCTGTTGTTCGGGAACTTATTATGGTCACACCCCCAGTTGGTAGGTGTACTGCCTTGATTTGTGGTGGTTGATTTTTATGTATTTATTAAGTACCACTGAAAAGACGTAGGTATGGATTTGTGCAAAGGGGTTTAAAAACTTTTTGAAAATATTTTTGGTATCATCTCGTTTAACCAAATCGTATTTCTTTAAGAATCACCTTAAAGGAAACACAAGCTAGAAAACGTTACGATTGTTTTGTTGTTTTATATTTTGTTTTGGTGTTTAACACTTTAGGAAAAGTGTTAATGAACTTTTTGAATTTTTTATAACTTTACAAAAAACTGTTTACAAAAGGTGGTATATGTGCAAGTACGGGTCTGAAAATGCTTAGGACACGCTTACAGCCTCCCCGGCAGCGGCGCCAAAATTTGATTCGTGCTAAACTGTCAAGTTATCTCACACAAGCTAGCCACTTGTAAATGGCTAACCGTAAGAAACTTAAAACAGTGCAAACACAAAATGCAATTTAGATCAGAGGAATATAGTGGATTCCTGGGTCGTTAAGTCCCACGGAGGATAAATGGTGTTTAACACAATCAGATGTCGAATAATCACTAAGGATAGTGATCAGTAAGGATTTTGAGTTATTTATACCTAAAGAAAAGTTTTGTAAATTACAGGGGCTTAAATGCAAATTAAAGAAAGTTAAAAAGATAAACTATATTAAATAAACGCTATCACTATTTGTAAAATCTAATGTTTTTGATTTTTCTTTTATAAAACTTAAATTAAAAACTACGTGACGTACAAAAGAAAATGTGAAACTGAAGCAATATTAATCCTAAAAATATGAAAATGACATTTTTACAATCCTAATGATATGAGAAAATTTTTAGAAAAAGAAAATTATTTTTAAAACTATTTAATTAATTATTATTAATTAAAAACTATTTTTAACTATTTAATAATACCCTAAAATACAAGAAAATATGAAATAAAGCTAGAAAAATGAAATTATGACTTGGAAAAATCTAAAATAACTAAATAGAATTTTCAAAACTATTTTTGTATTTTTCTGATTATTTTTGTATTTTCTATGAATTAAAAATTACTTAAAACTAATTAAATTGCTAAAAATTACAAATTTAACTAAGAAAAATCTGGAAAAATATTTTTTTGACTTTTTATATTTATCTTAACCTAGGAAAATTGAAAACTTATTTTTTTGAAACTTTTCTGAATTAATTGTATTAAAAGCTAATTAAAAAGACTTAAAAACTGTTTTAAATCAAGAAAAATAGCAAACTGACCTAGAAAAATATGAAAAATTCAGGAAAAGTCTAATTTAATATACTGAATCTAAGAAAATTATAAAAATAGTGGCTTATGTGAAGGAAATTGAAACTGCAATGCAAGTGCTTATAAATAAGCACTTGAAATAAGCCAAAAGGTACCAAATGGGCACCAAACCAACACAGAAGCTATAATATGCTAAAAGTACTTAAAAACAACTTATTGCAACTATCCTAGACCATTGAAATGCAAACTACACAGTTTTGGCTATTTTAGATTAAGTGCTAAAAACAGTTTTTGACTACAACTTGTAGCTTAAGAATAAGCTAACCAATAAGCTGGAAATCAAAACCAGTTATTGGAACCTAAACTAGACCTGGTTGGCTACTTGTAAACCAAAGACAAGACCAAGAGAAGCTCTGATGAGCTCTGTGCAAGGACTGCACCAAACTGAGAAAACTCAGTGTTCACTGAGTTTGTGAACAGGGCAAATAAGCCCTGTTTGATAAGCTCTTTTGAAGCTTTTAGAAAATTACTAAAAATCAATAAAAATCATAATAAGTAACTTGACCAACTGAAGTTTTAACACCCAAAGTTTCACTTAAATTGAACCAATAATGAATCTATTAAAAATCAGTCTAGTTGGGTGAAAAACAGATATCACCACTTTTGACTTTTGAAACAGATTTGATATTTTGACTTTATTGAACTTTGAAACCAATTTGTGGACAGATGTTGATGTATTATGATGAAATAAACCTAATGCAATCTATCTCTATGTATTACAAACCTAAATCAAGCTTTTACTTTTCAAGAATCCCAACAGATATGCAGTTAAGACAGATTACATATGATTTTGACTTGGAGTATTCTAGTGCACAAATAACTGACTCAAATAATTCAAGAGACCTATATTGAGACTAAGTAGACAGGTTTCAAGCACCAACAAAAGCTTAAGATCAATCAATCCTTCTGAACCAAACACACCTTAAGCTATTTGATTAACTGATAACTTTAACTAAATTACTATCTGGCTTATTCTATTGCTGAATTGATTAACTTATGACTTAATGACAGTGAAATGAGCAAGTATAAGCTCAAACTTAACAACACATCAAGACAGACATGAATGTGCAAACTCACTTGTGTCCACAACCACTATGGCTTGCAACTGATTAAAGTACCACTATCTTAAATCATCTCAACCCCAATTCTCACTTAGAATCATCCCAAATCCAACACTGCACCAACCAATATCCATTTCCAGCATTGCTTAATCAAAATTGCTTCACAGTTGACTTTTGTTGACCATAAACCAAAATTGCTTGAATTTGTTTTATAAGCTTATTAAAAGCTATATTAAGCTTAAATAAGCTTATTTGAGCTAAAATAAAGCTACTTGGAAGCTTTAATACAGGAGTTTGAAACTAAAATCTTAAACAGTGAACATAAAATTTGAATTCATATTAAAACCTTGACTTGATACTAGAAACTGGCTTGTATTGATAAAACAACTTAATTTGATTACATAAGAGCAGAAAATTACAACTTTAAACTGAAATTAAAACTTTAATACTAAAAACGACATACATAAAAAATTGAAAACTAAGTACTCCTTTATCTCTTGCTTTTCTTCTTCTTTTTATACACCATAATGCTTCCACGTGTCCTCTGAACAAATCCCACTAATAATCTTGGCCAATGGATGAGTTTTGAGTGATCTGAGCCGTCCACGTTTTTTGGCGGGAAAAGGTGTTTTGAGTGTAGGGGTTCTGAATTTGCAACTAGGGGGGGGGTGGCATTAATTGTGGTGTGAAAGGTTGGTGGATGTGATGATGAGGGGGGAGGGATAAGGTGAGAGGTGATGGGAGAGGTGCCTGAGTTGCAGGCAAGTGGTGGGGAAGGAGAAGGGTCGTGGTGGAGGGAAAGGTGGGGTTTGACTTGTGGTTTTGACTGGGGATATTTGACCAGGGGTCCAAAAAGGTAATGGCAGGGGGTCAAAAAGGATTATGAAAGGGGTCAAAGGTTCAAGGGGTCATGGTTTGGTTTATTAATGATAAGGACTTGTTTGCAATTTCTGAAATCTTGAAGGACCAATTCTGCCATTTTCCAAAGTTGTTTCAAGGGATCAAAATTGACAAGTTTCAATAGTACAAGGACTATTTTTGACATTTTCAAACTTCCAGGGACCAAACTTGACATTTTTCAAAGTTTAGGGACCTAAGTTGTAATTTTGCAAATTTAAATCTCAAGGACCAATTTTGACAACTCATGAATCCCTAGGGACTTGAAATGATATTTTTCTTTATTTTGATTTACCAGGGACTGTTTTTGACAACTTTTGAAACTTGGGGGACTAAAACTGCCAATTATGCAAACTTGATACGTTTTTCACCAGATTTTGATATTTTTGCATTTAAAACACATAAAACACTTATTTGTGATATTTTTATCATTTTGATGCATTTCTGAGTGTTTTCAGATGTTTTTGGCATTCTAAACAGTACAAAAATGATGAGTATTTAGACACTCATCAGGTCTCCTTCTTCAATACCAGCTATCTCTAAGAGAAAGCTGATAGTTTTCGTAGGGTTCCCTGTGAGAATGAAACAAGCTTCTGTTGAGAGAAACTTGAGTGGCAAAGAAGGTTTAGTGCATGCGTCACTGGGTCCATGACGAATTTGTTCTTCAATACCGGTGTCATCAAGTGACAACCAATAGCATATGAATTGAACCCGGTGTCTGCCCTAAGTTGAATAATCTGGAGGGCTATTTCTTTTCACCCTTTTCTTTACTTTTCTTTTTAATTCTTCAACTCCTTCTTTCTCCGATTCTCATTTTCTTCTTTTTATAATCATACCTAAGGACTTCTAGATTCTAACTATTGGTGGAGTCCTTGGGTAGATCCCCCCGGCTCTGGCGGATCATAGGACGGTTATTCCTAACCTTAGTCACCTTATAACTCCATGACTAACCTATGTTACCATAAAACTATTTTCATGAAAATCTCTCAAAGTGGTTATGATTAAAAGCATTTAATATCACTGTTGAGAGTTTAGGATTTTGCAGAAATACTCCCCCTCCACACGCGCTTAAGTATTTTGACAAAAATTTGCACGGTGAGAGTAGAGCACGCACTTTTGAATTGATCAACTCAAGATAGACAATCCCCCGCGAGACACGGTTACGTTGCATAGTTAAAGAGTTACATTGTCAGCTTTTAGGTGACAACTAGCTCTAATAACTATCTTGAAGGTGTGGACAAACCTCAAAAGGTTGTCAAACCCGTCAAAGTTCATGTCTATCAAGAGCTTCTCGAATAGGTACAATCTACTTGGATAAGTCTTGGAAGACAGATCTTTTCGATGTATGACAGTTTAGATCTCGTCAATTCAAGAGTTAAGTCTGTAGTACAATGATTCATCAGCAATTCACAACATATTTCTTATCACATAATTTTTCTCCCCCTCAAAAATGGCATATAAATGTTATTTTTGACGAAATTTTGATATCGAATATGTCCATTTCGAGTTTTATGGGAAGATTACCACGAAGAACATTTTGTGAACAAAGTTTTAAACAAATACTCCCCCTCAACAAGTGATATAAACTTTTGAGGTTTTGAAAATCATAAGGGGAACTACTTGTCCTTTTGAGCAAAACTTTGAAAAGTGAAAGTTTTGATAAGTTTTACTCAAAAGTAAGAAGCTTTCGCTCCTTTTATAAGGATTGTGGCACTGAAGCGTACGACAGGGTTCTTTCATTACACGTACGGGTTGTACACTGTTATGTGTGCATAAGCCATCGTCATTAAAAAATCACACATCCAAATGTTAAGATAATGAACCAAATCAAGGGTTACTAGGAGAATCCAGAAGTCCAGCAATAACTCCAGGAATGCGTTCGGGGACATTGATAGCCTGTGAGAGATATGCTGGGACGACCACCTACGAAACTCTCCAAAGTTCTGAACTGATCCCTTCTGAACAACCTTTCATCAATCTGCGTGATGATCTTCTTCACATCCCTTTTCTCCCTTGAATTCCATCTCTTAGGTGACCCAATGCCTTGTTGTATCGCCTTTAACTGATAAGCTAACCCATCCCTGACTTTCTTCAGTGTATGATCCCCAAACTTATGAAGCTCTTTACACGCCATTAAGCAATTTCGGTGTAGTTCACTACGGTAGACTACTCTAAATGGTCTGCTGATGAGGGTGTACTGAGGAAGTTGGTTTATGTCGGGAAGGTCAAGCTGTGGTTTAGTGAGGTTGACACGTGTCTGATACGATTCGACGGCAAGTTGTATGTCTTCTACACGTTCTTGGACCACAATGCTCCTGATGTAGATGAGTAGTGACTTGATGTATTCGCGTTGGAAAATTGTGGAGAAATGTCGCATTCGTCCTTGCACCTTAGCGAGATACATGTCTTCAATGTCATCTAGCGACAGTCTCGAAAAATCCGCTTCACAGAATTCATAGTCCTCTTCGTCTTGTCGTTTGACCACAATGTTCTTGAGGAATGTGTAGTCCCATTTTGATGCAAGAGTAACATGCCTAATAGCAACAATCTGTTTATCACTAAACACTTCGTGTTTCGAATTTTGAACCTGGCAGCTTTTGTAGAAGATTCTTCGGCGTTCAGGCCAATGGTGAATCCCATACATTGCATCAAGGTCATACTGTTCCATGCTGTTGGCAAACATGTGAGTAGCATTTTCCTCGATGGCTATGCTGTTGGAGTATATTGCCGCAGGGAAAGGAAGTGTGAGTGATGTAGCGTATTTCTTAGAGACATCGCTACCGTGTAGAAGAAATTCTAGGTCGTTGTTGAAGAAATAATGGAATGGAATCTTGGGTTGATCCGGTTGGCCAATTGTAGGTAGAGGTCTGGTCCAGTCTGTGTAGTATGGAGCCTTGTCTTTTCTGGTGAAGTCAATGTTAGCTTCAGGGTTGAGCCAATCGATGTTGTTAGACATGGCTCATGCTATGTTTTTGAGATGATATTCAACTTCAATAGCACTTTCAGAGCTGTCTTTGAGCAGTTGAAAAGCTTCATTCTTAATGCGTTTCAACTCTGCTTTTGTCACCTTTTTCACCCGAAACTTTTCTTGAAGTAACTTAGCATGCTCCAATGTTCAACCATCTACCATTTCTTGACCTTCTGGTAGTGAGGGAGTAGCATCAATAAGTGTAGAAAACTAGTTATATTCAGCGGTGTCATCTTCGTCTAGCCATGAGACAACATTGGTCTTTGTCTTCTTTTTCATAGGCCTAGATGAGAATCCTGGTTTCTTTGTTGTGGCGGGAGAGGTGGGTTGTTGTTGGGGCTCATGGAACTCCTCATCGTCACCACCAGTGTATTCGAAATGATCACCGGTTTTCTCTGTGGATGGTGGTAACTCAGAGTCCTGAGATTTATCAGTAGTAGAGCGTGGAGGAGATCGTCTTTGTGTTGGAGTCCTTTGGGGTGGTGGTGGCATAAAGGATGAATCATCAGTTTTCTTTGGGCGTTTAGGCTCCTTATGCTTATCCTTATCGTCATCGTCTCTTGGACGGTTAGGCCTTTCAGCTTCAACTCTGCATGCTGTTTTAAGTTGGTATTCCAACAATGCTTCAAACAATTTACCTTCGTAAGAAGTAAATGTTGCAGATCGTTTTGACATTTGTGTTACCAGCTTGGAAACCAATTCAGCATCGGAGAACACTATAGGATCAGTTGGGTTGATTGTTACGGTTAGAGGTGTTGATTTTATAGTTTGTTCGGCCAATTGCATGAGATTCGGATAGAGTTGTCTGTTGAACATCTCTCTTGTCACGCCAGGAACGGTGTCGAGAAAGAACCTGTGAGTATATCCCTTAATCATCTCGTTCATTTCCCCTTGGACATCACGTTGCATAAACTTCTGGATATACTCCCTTTCACTTGACATCTTGTCTATCTCGTCATGTAGAAGATTGATACTGTCAGCAAGTTGATTCAGCTTTTTGTTGGTTACGTCTTTCCTCTTGACTTGCTTAACAGCTTTGACAATCTTTGTCTTAGCCCGGGATATCCAAGAGTCGGTTGGTTTCTTCACTGACTTGGATGTGGATCTGGTTGTGCCTTTGGATGGTGGAGGTGAAGAGTAAGAAGACGAGTCTGATGATGATGAGACATGAGGAGACTCAGGGTCTTTTGGTGGCTCAGAAGTTAGTTCCTTGGAACGTGCTGGACTATCTAGAAGAAAATCATCATAATCAACTTCGTCATCTTGTCCAGATTTAGCCATTTCCTCAGCCTTAATCCTGGCTTCTTCATCTGCTTGAGCTTGAGCTTGATGAGTGCTTATTCACTCACCCTTTTTACCCATCTAAGCCCACAAAAACGTCTAAAAACACGGAAATATAACCAATTATGCTTCAGATATCCTTGGAGTGTGTTTTTATGTATTTCAGGTACAAAGGATCGAAAACAGGACCTAAACGGACTAAAATGAGCTCGGATTAGAAAGCGTGCTTTGCAGACGGAGCCGGATGATGATTTTCTACATTTTCAGAGCCCGGGATACATATTTGAGAGTGAGCTTGGGGAATCAGATCAAAAACCTATCCCTAAATCCAAATTCCCAATTTACCCTCTACCCGAACCCAAAATTACCATTTTACCCTTTTCGTAAAAATCCTAAAATGTTATTTCTTTCTAAATTCTCAATTTTATTTAAAACCAATTATTTTTCAAAAATCTATTTTTATTAAAAGTTTTGTTTCAAAAAAAAAAAAAAAAAAAAAAAAGTTTAAAACAAAAATACAAGTTTTAATTAAAACCCTTTTACCTCTTATACCAAAACACTTAAACCATTTTATTAAAACCACCCAAAACCCATCCCCTTCCTGTTTTTACCCAAAACAGAAGCATCACAACCCAAATCCTGCTAAACCCTTGGCGCCAAAAAGCCAAAACCCTCCCAACCCCCTTGTCTTCTTCCCCCAGTCCCTCTCAACCACTGGTCCCCAGCTCACTCCAACCCAACATACCCACATGGTCTCCTTTGCCATGTTGGCAATCCAAGGCTCCCTCATTGGATATCAAGAAGGGACGGCCAAGATTGTAGGAGTGGTGCCCAAGTTTATTTTGATGGATGAGATTGATGCTGAAGAAACACAAAGTGGCCACAAGCTCTTTTCTCTCACACAAAAAGCACACAAGCTCAAGACTCCAAGACCTAGACTTCTAGTATAAATAGAATAGCATTGTAAGCCTTTGAGGTAGTAGGTTTTAGTTTTTAGAAAAGTTTAACTTTCTGTTTTTTAAGTTGTAATTTGTTTATTTTAATGAAAAGAAGTTTTTTTTAGCCTTATTGCTTATATCACTAATAAGCACTTTAAGTGCTTATTAGCTTATTGTCTCATCTAAAACTGTTTCATTTGTATCACTCCTAGTCCACTTTAGTTTTTGTTTAAGAAAATATCAAGTTAAGCTTTAAAATCAGTTTTTAAAACAGTTTACACCCTGTCAAGGGGTGTTTGGTTTAAGCTTATTTCAGGTCTAAAACAGCTTTTTACCCACTTTGACTCTCAAAGTCAAAGTTGTTCAAGGTTTGGGCAAGTCTTTAAAGTGGTGTTTAGTTTAGATTACAAAGTGTACAAGTTTTGGCTAAAAAAAAAAAACCCCATATCTGTTCCTGTCCTGCTGATTTAAACAGCAGCTGTAGCTGCTGTTTACAAGGCTTTTTAATAGCTTATTTGTGGTCAAAACTTGGTCCAAAATACTTTTCTCACATCCCAACATACCCATCTTGATATTTCAATAGCTTATTTGTCACTTAGGATAGTATAGCTTAGCTTAAAATTGCACTCAAATCTGTCCCAAACCACTTCAGTAACTGCTACAGCAGCCTGCAGTCCACTTTACAGCTTATTTTTGTGCTTTTTAGTTCTCCCTTTAGCTTATTTAGGTTTACTTTAGTGCTTATTAGTCTCATAGGTTAGGTTAGATTGCTTATTAGTGCTTATTTAACTTGTTAGAGTAGCTTATCAATATTCATTAGATTAACTTTTACATGCTCATTCTTTTCAACTTAGGACTCTCCTACAACTGCTTATGCTTCCTAAACTGCTTATCACCCTCATCCTTTAGTTTATATCAGTTTGCTTCTGCTTATCTCAGTATTAAAGTGCTTATTTACATGTTTCTTGTGCTTATTCAAAGTTCTTTTAGCTTATAATCTGTTAAAGGGGTGTTTGTTTTGGCTTGTGCCACTCACTGTTGGGTATAAGCAGTTTTAACTGCTTATTTCCAAGATTTGGTAAAACTTGTTCTTTACAAAAAGTGTTTACTTTGATCTTATTTATAAGTCCAAAAAGAAAAAATTGAAAAAAAAAAAAAAATAGTTTGCAAAAAGGTGCAGGGGTGGGATTCGACCCCCTGACCTTCTGCTCACAGTCACAACCCAACACACAACAACCAATTGCCCTAGGGTCTTTGATCAGTCATTATTTGCACCATTTAATACTTAACTATACAAAACAGTTTAAGCTTACTAGCTTATTTTAGCTTTTTATTAGCTTATTTCCAAAAGTAGTACCCAACTTTTTTATTTTTCTTAAAATCAGTTAGGTTCATAGAATTTTTAGTGAAAATTTCAGATTTTTCCAAAATCATTTAGTATTTTTTATAATTAAATTAGATTAAAATAGTTTTTAAATCATAATAAATAATTTAAAAGTCGAAAAAATACCCGGCTTTTTCCTAAAATCATTTTTAATCGTTTAGAACGTAGGAAAATTAGTTTCACACCCTTAGGCCTTAAATTGCATCATTTTCACTTTTTGAGGCTCGGGATTAGCCCGGGTTTTCACGTTTTTGCATATTATCACTCTAGGACTTAGTGTAACTTAATTTTATTGTTCCGTATGCTTAGTAGTAGTTAGTTAATCATTTACTTTGTTCCCATAGCCTTAATTACTTTCCCTTTAGTTAATTTGTAGAAAACGTAATCAAAAACCAAAAAACCGTAACATCGAGCATTTTAATAACAAACCTCAAACGAGATTCTCCATTCACACCTCGTTGGGAAACGACCCGGATATCCTTATCCGGTATCACATATCTCACTCACGGGATTTGATTGACTACCCTTTTTCCTAAAAGGTTTTCGATTCGATTCTCGCGTTTATTTTGATATTGATATTATCATACTTTTTCATCCACACACCACCCTTAACCACCTATTGAACCAGTGTCGGAACCGTTTTAAGTTTCTTACGGTTAGTCATTCACAAGTGGCTAGCTTGTGTGAGTAAACTTGACGTGTTTTGTTCACAATCAATCAAATTTTGGCGCCGCTGCCGGGGAGGTTGTGTCGCGACAATATCGTGAAGGTTTGACGATTAGTGACTCGAGATCCTTCCTTCGTGAAGTTATTGTTTTTATAAAAATAAAAAAAAGTAAAAAAATATTTTCCTTTTTATTTTGTATATATATATAAAAGATTAAAAATACAAAAAGATTTTCCCTTTTGTTTTAAATAAAATAGAAGACACAATCAATATAACATTCTCAACAGAGGTGTTATCATTATAAGTTCCCGAACTAAAGATCAAAAACTTGCCTTTGTGTCGCTTGTGGATTTATTTATTTCTATCGGACAAACAAACTGTGTGGTGGGTATAAGGACGGCCTGACATTAAATTGCGGCTGTAAAGAAGCGGGTTTTTAATAAGCTTCGCGCTGACCTACAAAGCTTCTCCGCTCGCTTGTGCGTTTGTCTTGTAGAGGTGATTTATTCACTTGGGATTATTGGTTTAAGTTCACTGTGTTTTGCCTCGGTCTTGTTTTAATTGAAAGTGTTGTTTTTGGTAGTGCATGCGCACTCGTTCTTCTAATTCTTCTACCCCTCTTCTTGAACTCGTCACAATTCCGCGAAGACGAAATAGACGTCCCCCGCCAATAGTCGAACCCGAGATTCGTACTAATCCCGACCCCGAAATGGCGGAGGATAACTGTTCTATGTTGGAACAACTCCAAGCACCCACCGAGGGTTATGGAGAAGCTATCGTCGTTCCACCAATCGTTGCCGACAATTTTGAACTCAAACACGGATTGATTAACTTGGTATCGTCAAGCCAATTTTACGGATTTGAGAGAGACGATCCTCACTCTCATATCCGACGGTTTAACAAGCTCACGTCTACAATCAAATATCGAAACGTGCCGGAAGAAGCAATCAAACTACTTCTTTTCCCGTTCTCACTTGAGGGGGCCGCCCGGATTTGGCTCGAGAAACAACCCCCTCAATCAATCACCACATGGGAAGATTTAGTTTCAAAATTCACTAATGAATTCTTCCCACCACAAAAGACAACACATTTAAAAAATGAAATCACAAAGTTTACACAAAAATTTGATGAATCATTTAGTGAAGCTTGGGATCGTTTCAAGGACTTACTTCGTCAATGTCCTCACCATGGCTTTTCCGAGTTACATCAACTCGATACTTTCTACAATGGTTTGAATGAAAATGATCAAGACTCTCTCAATGCCGCCGCCGGTGGTAATCTTTTGACACGCTCTACGAAAGATGTGTTGTCCATCATTGAGAACAAGTCTAAGGTCCGCACCTCACGAAGCAAACCGATTGCTTCCCGAGTGAGTGCTTCACCTTCTTCGGAAAATGTCTCTAGCACGGATGCTAAGATAGACAAGCTTACCGATGCTATCCAAGCATTGGTTCTCTCAAAATCTCTTTCTTCTCCATCTCCAAATCCACCCGCTCAAGTCAAAGCGGTGGCAACTACTTGTACTACTTGTGGTGGGCCTCATGCCTACTACAATTGTACCGCTACGGATGGTAATCCTTTTGAAGCAAATGCCGTAGCCGGGCCTTACAATCAAGGAGGTAATCAATACCGTCCTCAAGTTGACCCGAGCTATCGTGCTAGCAATCAAGGACCACCCGGTTTTCCTCAACCTAACAATCAAAATAGGTTCAATCAAAATCAAGTGAAAGGGCAAAATGTTCCATATCAAGCCCCGATGAACCAATACCCTCCCCAAGGGGGTAATCTCAATCATGGTTATCAAGCTCCTAATTACCAACCCCCGGTTGGCCCCTCTATTGAACTTTCCAACTACATTAAGTCTAATGAGGTTACAATTAGGGGTTTGCAAAGCCAAATCACCACTTTGAGAAATGAATTCCAAACTTCAATGTCAAAACAAGGAAATGAGTTAAAAAATGAGTTGAACAAAACAAACAACAAAATTGATCAAAATCAAAACAAAATTGAAAATATGTTCAATAGTATCATGTGTCAAATGAATCAAGCTTCAACTTCTAAAACCCTTCCGGGTAATACAATTCCAAATCCGAAGGGAGAGTTGAATGCTATTGCTACCCGAAGTGGTAAGACATATGATGGACCTTCGATGCCTACACCCTCTCCGGTGAGGGAGGTAGCACAAGAAACCGAGGTGACAAAGGACAAAGTGCATTCTACAAGTCCACAAAGTACCGCACACGTCCAACCTCCGGTAGTCCAAATTTCCATTCCGGAGCCCGATGTTCCGAAGATTAAGCCTTCAATCCCTTATCTTTCAAGGCTTAATGATCAAAAGGTCCGCGACAAATCTAATCAACAAATGGAGAAGCTTATCCAAATCTTCAAAGATTTGCACTTCGAGATTAGTTTCGCGGATGCTCTCCTTCTAATGCCCAAGTTTGCTCCGACAATCAAAAGCTTGTTGGGCAACAAAGAAAAAATTTTCGAGTTGGCTAAAACTTCCTTGAACGAGAATTGTTCGGCGGTTATCCTTAAAAAACTTCCCGAAAAGTTAGGAGACCCCGGAAAATTCCTCATCCCGTGTGATTTTCAAGGGATAGTTCAATGCTCCGCTTTGGCCGATCTTGGCGCGAGCATTAACTTGATGCCACACTCGATGTGGAAAAAGCTTTCATTACCTCCTCTTACTCCTACATGTATGATCCTCGAGCTTGCGGACCGTACAAGTTCTCGTCCGCTAGGTATAGCCGAGGATGTATTTGTGAAAGTAGGCAAATTTCATTTCCCCGCCGACTTTGTTGTTGTTGAATTTGATGCCGATCCTCGAGTACCCCTCATCCTTGGGAGGTGCTTCTTGAAAACGGGTCGTGCATTGATCGATGTTGATGAAGGGGAAATTACTTTGAGGGTAAACAAAGAAGCCGTAACTTTTAATCTTGATCAAGTTACGAGATACTCCCCCGTTTATGACGATACGTCCGTCAACAAAATTGATGTCATTGACATTGTGTCGGAGGAGTATTCTCAAGAAATTCTTGGATTCTCGAGTGGCAATCCCACTTCGGTCGATCCCATCATTGCTCTCTCTCCCCCTTCCCTCACTCCATTTTACAATGAGGAAAGTGACTTTATCTTGGAAGAGATTGAAGCTTATTTGTCTAGTGATTCTGTCCCATGGGAAATTGATCACGCTCCCATCGACATCGAGGGAGATATTCTTCTCATCGAGAAGATGCTCAATGATGATCCATCATCACTCCCTCCTCAAGAACTTCATATTGAGGAAATCAAAAACATTGAAAATGCTAATGATCCTCCGGAGGTCGAACTTAAGGACTTACCGCCTCACCTCGAATATGCATTTTTGGAGGGTGACGATAAATTACCCGTCATAATTGCTAAAGATTTGAGTGAGGAGGAAAAAGCCGCTCTCATAAAGGTTTTGAAGTCACACAAGCGAGCCATTGCTTGGAAACTTTCCGACATTAGGGGTATTAACCCGGAATTTTGTACACACAAGATTCTAATGGAGGATGACTTCAAACCGGCGGTTCAACATCAAAGAAGAGTGAATCCTAAAATCCACGAGGTTATCAAACAAGAGGTCCTAAAACTTCTTGATGCCGGATTGATTTACCCTATCTCGGATAGTTCTTGGGTGAGCCCCGTTCATTGTGTGCCTAAAAAGGGTAGCATCACCGTTGTTGAAAACGAAGAAAACGAGTTGATTCCTACTCGATTGGTCACGGGATGGCGTGTTTGCATTGACTACCGAAAGTTAAATGAAGCCACCCGTAAAGACCACTTTCCCTTACCCTTCATGGATCAAATGCTTGAGAGATTAGCGGGAAACGAATACTATTGTTTTCTCGATGGTTTCTCGGGTTATTTCCAAATACCCATAGATCCGCAAGACCAAGAGAAGACCACCTTCACGTGCCCTTATGGAACGTTTGCTTACCGGCGCATGCCTTTCGGCTTATGCAACGCTCCCGGTACATTCCAAAGGTGCATGATGGCCATCTTCCACGACATGATCGAGGAAACTATGGAGGTCTTTATGGATGATTTTTCGGTCTTTGGGGATTCTTTCAAATCATGTCTCTCCCATTTGGACAAGATGCTAAAACGTTGTGAAGACACAAATCTTTGTCTAAATTGGGAGAAAAGTCATTTCATGGTCAAATAGGGCATAGTCCTCGGCCATAAGATCTCTAAAAACGGGATTGAGGTTGATAAGGCTAAAGTTGATGTCATATCCAAATTACCTCATCCCACCACCGTTAAGGGTGTTCAGAGTTTTCTAGGTCACGCCGGCTTCTATCGTCGATTCATTAAAGATTTCTCGAAAATAGTCCGGCCGATGACCCGTCTTCTTGAAAAAGATACTCCGTTCATCTTCTCCAAAGAATGCATTGAAGCTTTCCAAACCTTAAAAAAGAAACTTACGGAAGCTCCTATTCTAGTTGCCCCCGATTGGGACCTACCTTTCGAGCTTATGTGCGACGCTAGCGACTTTGCTCTAGGTGCGGTCTTGGGGCAACGAAAAGCAAAACATTTCCAGCCTATACACTATGCTAGCAAAACTTTGACCGAAGCTCAAGCACATTACACTACGACTGAAAAAGAATTACTAGCCGTGGTGTATGCTTTCGAGAAGTTTCGACCATACTTGATCTTGTCTAAAAGCATAGTGTATACAGATCACTCGGCCCTCAAATATCTCTTTGCAAAGCAAGATGCAAAGCCGAGATTGCTTCGGTGGGTTATCCTCCTACAAGAATTTGATATCATCGTTCGTGATAAAAAAGGAGCCGAGAACCTCGCGGCTGACCACCTATCCCGTCTTGAAAGTCCTCACCAAGGTGTGCTCGAGAAAAAGGAAATCAATGAAACATTTCCTCTCGAGACACTTAATGTGGTATCTCTAAGTGGAAATTCGAGTACCCCATGGTTTGCCGACTTTGCAAACTACCATGCGGGAAACTTTGTTGTTAAAGGGATGTCGTCCCAACAAAAAAGTAAATTCTTCAAAGATGTTAAGCATTACTTTTGGGACGACCCCTACTTGTTCAAAGTCTGTGCGGATCAAGTCATCCGACGGTGTGTTCACGGCCAAGAAGCCGTTGATATTCTTAACGCTTGTCACCATGGACCCACGGGGGGACATCATGGCCCGAACTACACCGCCAAGAAGGTGTTTGATTCCGGTTTCTATTGGCCGACAATCTATCGCGATGCCCATGACTTAGTCTGTTGAAACAGACACAGACCTTGATAGATCTTGAGCTCGTGGATCGTTATATATGCCTATGTAATCACAAGCACAATAAAAGACAATCTCTACTACTAATGTTTATCAGCGGAATATAAACACAAGTAACAAATAACTAAGAATTTCTTGATCCTCTATGGATCTTTTTATTAACTAAAACTGAGTTTTTCCAATCGGTACATAAACCTTTCTAATGTGTTCCTTTTATAGATAAGGAACCCTAAACAATATCGCTAAACCGTTTTCCAAGAAACGTATAATCATAAAACTAAATAAGATATACACAATCACTTCCTAATAAAGCTCATGTATATCCACACTAAATAAACTAAACACGGAATAAACACTTCCGCAGAATCAAACTAATCACAATTATTCTTCAGCAGAATAAGTCTTCGGCAGAATCCACTTCACTTCAGTAGAAACACTTCGGCATTAATATCAGCATAATCAGACTTTCACATAATTCCCAACAATCCTCCCCTAAACTGGAATTTGACTGGTTAAGTTCCAGTTTCTTGATAGATCTTACAGCACCAGAGGATTGGACACGAACAACAGCAACAGCAAAGAATCCAAAGAACATCTCTATGATGAAGAAACTCTTAAACACCATATCTTTGCAGCAACAAATGACAAAAAGTACATCAAAACAGATTAGTTTCATACTATTCTCATCACATCTAGGTGTGTTAACTCCTGTGAGAGGTGAATCATTGAAAATAAATGGATTTGATGTCTCTTTACCAATAGCCATCACTACTGGAGTAGCCATATGTTTCAGTTCGTAAACTATGGTACACTGATAACCATCTGATTTATGGGCAAACCAGCAACCATATAAACGGATTTGAAATGTCTTTACCTGTAGCCGTTTGCTCAGGACTAGTCAATGCTTAGAATTGGTGAATTGAGAACCAAATATGGAATGCCACTGCCTTTACCACATGCCATATACAAGTGGACTAGCCAATTCTTGGATTCCAAAAAGGAATAGATCATGGTGAATTGAAAACCATACAACACTCAGCAATAAAGCATAGGTGGTTGCATACCCTATGATTTTTAGCAAATCATTACAGCTATCAACAGATTTGATGTGTCTTTACCAAAGCTGTACCCTTTGGACTAGCTAACTCTTTGACATACCCAAAGTATATCAGGTGAGTCAATAACCAAAAATTATACAACAAACCTGCAAGAAAAGTTAGATAAAACCAAATATATATATATATATATATATATATATATATATATATATTTTTTAACTAATAAACAAAGAAAACAAAGATTACAAAATGGTACAATCAAGATGAACCTTTATGTGATAGAAGTTGATTCTTAATCAAACCAACACATTGAGTAGCATGAAGGTCATCATTTCCAACCGGATTAGGAGGCACTTCCAACTTGTGTCTCAGCAATTTTTCCATAAAAGTATCAGATAAAGGATAAAGCCTATCTGATAGCATACACAAAATCATCCCACATGTAGTTTGAACTACCTGAACACAAGGCAGAGGATAAAATATCCAACTCTCAATTTCCCATTTATGAGAATTCTTCCAAATAGAATACCCTTTACCATGTGGAGAATCAGAATCAAACATAACCTGAAGATCTCCCAACAGATATAAACCAGAACCAGTTGCTGAATGAAACTTATAATACTGAATAACATGTTCATACAGCATCTTCAAATCATGTCTATTCACCAAATGAAGAATATCCTTCAAGAAGTTAAACTCAATAACAGTTTTATCCAGCCTATAAACAGTGTTAAGCTTACCAGCTGTCCAATTAACCAAAACCACATGAGTACCTTCAGGAAAAGTTTCAATAGATCCAACCTCAATAAATGTAGATTCATCAGCATTAAGATCTAAAGGAGTATTCCTAGAAGCATGTTTCTTAGCCAATCTATCCGAACTTCTTATAACCAAACTCTGCTTTCCCATATCAGCAATGGTATCAGTATCAAGTTGTAGATCAGTTTCCTGAATCAGAGAATCACTTAACTCCACACTTGACAACATTTCAGAATCACCTCTCTTTTCTGCCGACGCCCAAAATTGAGTAATCAAAGTTTCATATATAGCATCAGGAGAATGTGTCAATGCATATACAATCTTTGATCTTAGTAAGAAAGAAATCATCGGCCTATAAAGTTCATCTCCTCGAGCAGATCCAAGAAAAGCAACCTTATTATGATCATGTTTGAATTGAAGCGCCATGAGAGTTTTTGAAGATTAGGGTTAGGATTTTGCACAAAAGGAAATGTTTTTAATGAGAGTAATAATCGAATTACTTATTATGGAGCGAAACTATGCCGTAGAGAATAAATAGAAATTTCCCAAATTTGGTCAAAGGTTGACCAAGGATGACGTGGACTTCTACTTTTACTCGGATTCACTTATAACTTCGGTAGAAATGAGAACTATTCTGCTGAAGTAGAACAATCAGCAGAAACAGAAGACTTACTCTCGAAGCTTCAGTAAATATCTTTTAACTGTTTCACCCACACGCATTAATTCTCTTACCACTTGAACCCGGCTATAAAACAATCCCAATGCACATAGACTTTTTCATCAAAAATCCCCAAATAATATTTCAAACCCTAAATCCTTCAATCCTTCAAAATTAAACAAAATAACCATGAGTACCAAACCTGAGATCATAGATCTCACAACAACATCCTCATCATCATCCTCATCATCTAGTGAAGATACCAATTCATGGTTTCACTATTTTCCAAAACCATATCCACTACCAAAGAAGTCACCTTTTCTCTCCTCATCAGAAGATGAAAGTGTTGAGAAACCAAGTGTATCTGCTGAAGATTCTGATGAATCCTATAATGAGGGAACATCTTACTCCCAACCCTCAGCACCTAGGCCTCAACTAAGGCCACGAGCCAAAAATCCCCCACTTCCTATGGGAAGAAAGGTGGTGCTTGGTCTTTCTGCATCATGTTTTGGTGCATCATCACATATCGTATCGAGGAACGGAAAAAGGAAAATGATGTAAGTTGATGTATGATTGAAAGAGTAGATGATGCATAAATGAAAATCTTTCCTTCTCATCTCTCTACCACAATCAGCTTCAGCTTCTTCGTTTTCATCAATCCATCCTCTCCATTTTGATCCTTAGCATCTGTTAGGGTTGGTTATGCTTATCACACCAGCATATCCATCATATAGTGCCAAAAGATGTGAGCGATCGTGCATATCCAACAGCTATTAGTGTGAAATATGTGAACAGCCATACTCATCGTGCTCATCTTTAGATGTTGGAATAGATGATATGTAATAGATTAGGACTATTAGATCATGTAGATGCTTTTGATGTTGCTAGTACTCTGTAATCTGTAAGCTGTAAACTGTATCTTGAATGAATGAATGATCTATTTGCTTCTGTACTTCTTTTGATTGAATCATATAACTTCAGTACTTCAACTTCAGAGGAAACAAATAACACACTTCAGCACAATCAATTCAGTGGAAACCAGCTTAAACTTTCTTAACCATAACTCAACAAATCAGAGACAACCATTCTGCAAAACAAACACAGAAACATACACAAACCAACAAAGAAACACACTAAAATTACATTAGCAGGTTAGAGTTAGTTAAAATCTATCAAATATACAAAATTACATAGCAAAATGCAAAGTTATACACAAATCCTCCCCTGAGGCATATGCCTCCCCTGAGGCCTATGCCTCCCCTTAAACTTTGCAGTTAAGGGTTAAGCATGCAAATATGGACCACAAGGTGTTGAAACCTTGGTCCTTCAAAAGCCTTTGTTAACAGATCTGCCACATTATCATCAGTATGAATTTTGACCACATTTATCAAATTTTTATCATATGCATCTCTTATAAAGTGGTGCCTGATTTCAATATGTTTTGTTCGACTATGAAAAACTGGATTTTTAACAATGCATATGGTACTTTGATTATCAATAAAAATTGTTGTGTTCATGAAATTATACCCATAATCCAACAACTGATTTTGAATCCAAAGAACCTGTCCACAGCAATTAGCAGCAGCCACATACTCTGCTTCAGTAGATGAGGTAGCCACAATAGTTTGTTTCTTGCATTGCCAAGAAATCAATCTCTTTCCAAGGAATTGGCAACCTCCAGTGGTGGACCTCCTATCCAGATTAGCACCAGCATAGTCACTATCACTATAAGCTTCCAACTTAAAAGGAGACTCTTTTGGGTACCAAAGACCTAGAAAAGGTTGGCCTTTAAGGTACTTAAAGATCTTCTTAACAGCATTGAGATGGGAAGTCAGTGGAGTAACTTGATGTCGCGAACAAACACTCACAGCATAAGTAATATCAGGCCTGGAAGCTGTTAAATACATCAAAGACCCAATCATAGACCTGTACAAATGAACATTCACAGGTGGATCAGCTTCATTATTGGTCTTTGACTTTGGAGCTTCATAAGGTGTAGTAGCAGTCCTTACACCCTCCATACCAAACTTCTTCAAGATGTCCCTCACATATTTGTCCTGACTGATAAAGATACCATCAGGTTTCTGCTGAACTTGAAGACCCAAAAAGAAAGTCATCTCTCCCATTGCACTCATCTGAAACTCTCCCTTCATAAGCTCCTCAAACTCCCTGCACCAAGCTTCCTTTGTGGATCCAAAGATAATGTCATCCACATACACTTGCACAAGAATAATGTCAGTGGAATTCTTCTTTAGGAAAAGAGTCTTATCAATTGCACCTCTT
This sequence comes from Chrysanthemum seticuspe, assembly GCA_019973895.1. Classification (NCBI taxonomy): domain Eukaryota; kingdom Viridiplantae; phylum Streptophyta; class Magnoliopsida; order Asterales; family Asteraceae; genus Chrysanthemum; species Chrysanthemum seticuspe. The sequence goes on from BPTQ01000009.1 coordinate 63,010,882, forward strand.
CTGTAACCATGTTTCAGCAAAAATGTAGAGAGCCTAGCATACCAGGCTCTGGGTGCCTGATGTAGTCCATAGAGAGCTTTGACCACCTTATAAATATGATTCGGATGATCTGGATCTTCAAATCCTTTAGGTTGAGTGACATACACCTCCTCTTCAATTTCACCATACAAGAATGCTCCTTTAACATCCATTTGATAGACCATAAAGCCCATATAGGATGCATAAGCTAAGAAAATCCGTATAGCCTCAACTCTTGCCACTGGTGCAAATACTTCATCATAATCTATTCCCTCCTCTTGTCTATAACCCTGTGCAACTAACCTGGCTTTGTTTTTAATGACAACACCTCTAGCATCTCTCTTATTCTTCAGAATCCATTTTGTCCCAATAGCATACTTACCATCAGGTAGTGGTACCAATATCCAAACCTGCTGATTTTGAAATTGTTGCATCTCATCCTGCATTGCTTCAAGCTAACTTGAGTCTTCAAGAGCCTGAGTAACACTAGTTGGTTCCACTTGTGAGAGAAAACAAGCAAACAGACAATGTTGATAGTCTGTGTGATTGTCTCTCTGCTGATGTGAGACATAAGAGACAAAAGCCACCTGTCCATATTTAGAACGCGCCACAGTACCTCTTGTTCTAACAGGTGCATTAGGATCACCAATAATATTAGACTGTGGATGAACATTGTTGATCCTTGTAGTAGTGGTGGTGTTGACATCAATGGAAGAATCAAGATTAGTCACAGTAGGTTCAAAGTCAGTATCATAGGAAGGTGTGTTGAAGATGCCTGCTTTAGGTTGATGATGACCAAGATCTGAAGGTTTTGGAAACCTTGTATAAGGTTCACCAAGATCTGTGGACACTTTAGTAGAACTAGGAGTAGTGTCACCATGTCTTTCAGCCGAATTGGAGAGGTGAGGAGAAACAGAACTACCTTCAGCAGAATTGAAGTTTCTGCCGAGTGAATCATTTGAACCTGCTTCAACATTCCTCTCAGCATCTAAAGTGGCTGCATACTCTTGTTTCTTCAGTCTTGCAAGGTCTTCAGCATAATAGAATTCATCTTCACCCACATCAGTATAATTATTAGAAGTGTCACCTACAAAATTGTTAGGAGAGAAGGAAGGCACTACAATGGGTTGTTCATCATCAGACCCACTGTCAGAATGAGCATCCAAAGTGTCTGTATTAGTAGTTGGAGATGCTTCAGAATCTGCATTTTGATCAGCCTTATGTCTAGCATAACCCAAGTAATCAGTCAAGTAGTCAAGATCAAATGACCAAACATGACCCTGGCCTTGAACATTAGGCTTGTCTTCAAGATACCTCAGATTCAATGTCTCCTCAATCTTCTTTGCAGATACATTATAAACTCTGTATGCTTTACTATGAGCAGAATATCCCACCATGTAACCATCATCAGCTTTCTCATCAAATTTGCCCAAGGGATCACTGGTATTCAGAATTGTCACCTGACAGCCAAACGGTTTAAGGTAATGAATAACAGGAACTTTTCCAAAGAGAAGTTCATATGGTGTTTTAAGATGTGGTCTAGTAATGGACACTCTATTGAGTACATAACAAGCTGTACCAACAGCCTCAGTCCAAAACATGGTAGGAAGTTTAGAGTCTGCTAGCATTGATCTTGCAGCTTCTATTAAGGTTCTATTTTTTCTTTCTGCCACCCAATTTTGTTGAGGGGTTCTTGGAGTGCTATAGTCCCTTTTGATTCCCTTTAACCTGCAAAGTTCTATCAGAATGGCATTTTTGAACTCTGTACCATTATCACACCTAATTCCTTTCACCTTTTTGTTCAACTGATTCTCAATAAGGGTAATGAAGTCTTTCAATATTTCAGATGTTTCATCTTTGGTCCTTAGAAAGAATACCCAACAAAATTTACTAAATCCATCAGTGATCACCAGACAAAAATATTTATGATCAATGCTTCTCACTCTAGTTGGACCAAACAGATCCATATGAAGTAGCTGAAGAGGTTCAGAAATAATGGTTACTGCTGTAACAGGAACACCTTTGTAGGAGGCTCTGTGCTGCTTTCCTTTGTTGCATGCAACACAGTTATGATCATTGGTGAATACTTTGGCAGGAAGACCTTGAACTAGGCCCAGCTTAGAGAGCTGGTTGATGGTCTTGAAATTGACATGGGCCATTCTTCTGTGCCATTTAGTGGACTCATCCACAGATGCTTTAGCCACCAAACATGTTAAGTCACCTGCTGGTTTAACATTAGTTAAGTTGAATGTATAAAGATTATGACTTCGAGGAACCTTCAGTAGAATTGAAGTATCTTCTGGGAGTGTGAAGTCTTTAGACAGCACAAGACATTCATCCTCTGTGAAGAGTACTTTGTTCTTAGTGTCACATATTTGTGAGACTGAAAACAAATTGAAGTGTTGAAGTTCCTTGACATAATAAACATTCTCAAAGTCCAGCTGAGGTGTTTTGATGGTCCCTTTTCCTGTAATTCGTCCATCACTTCCTCCAAAGGTTACATTGCCTCCACCTTCAATAGGTATAAAGTTATGCATCATGTCCCTGTTTCCTGACATACTTCTAGAACAACCACTGTCAACAATTCCAACATCTTTATGCTTAAGGGGATGATCCTACAACAACAAAAATATACAAAGAATTAGTACACTATGGAGGCTCAAGTCATTGCTGACTTGAACCTGCCTTGTGGATCATATGAGTTGTGCCAAGTAGAAGTATAAGATCCACTATTGTTCTTGGGTTTCCAATGAAACTTAGGTCTCTGTTTATTCCAAGAACAACCTGCTGAGGTCTTGACAGCAGTATCCCAGTACCCTCTCCCATCAGTCATAGGGTTAACATATCTAGGCCAAAAACCATTTTTAAAATATTCACTGGTTGGTTGAACATATGGTTTTCCAAAAGATCTTCTCCAAGGAAAAGAAGTATTATAATTAGCAGCTTGTGGAACATAAGGTGGTATATTATTAACATTGGTCCACATTGGTCTAGATTTCCTAGAATCACCACACCTACTCATTCTTTGCTCATGATAATCACAATCCTTAATTAAATGAGATTTACTTCCACACACAAAACATTTCTTCTGAAGAGAAGATTTATTCAAACCAAAAGAAGTATTCTTACAAGCAGAAGTATTCAAACCAAAACCATGAAAAGAATTGTTTTTAACAGAATTATTATGCAAAGAATTAAAAAGCAAGTCTTCAGAGGCAACTGTCTTGGAAGGGCATTCCTTGGCAGCAACTCTGTCATGCTTATTGGTAGTCTTGGGTGCAGGCAGGGGTGAAGACTTGGGAAGGTCAGACTTGTCATTTGAATCACACTCTGTAGACCCTTGCTTGGAGGACTTGTCACTGTTAACACAAGAGACAAAGTCATTAGTAGAAGTATTAGGGTCTGGCAAGTCTTTTGACTTTTTGCCATACAGATGGTGTGATCCATCAAAGTCATTAATAGTGGAAAGGTCAATGGGCATGTGCTCACCTCTAATTGGTCCACGAACAGCATGTAGGTCACCTTCTTTCACAAAATGTGCTAGACCTGCTGGTGTAGATCTACGTGTGTCATCCCTAGCTTCTAGGCCTACATATTTCTTAAAACCTAAAGCCACAGTAGAATTGGGAGCTTGACTGCTATAAATGAGACTAGCCAATTTACTACCATTCATCATCCACTCATTATTCCTAGCAATTTCCTCCTTAAGTTTTTCCTTAAGCTCTAGATTTTCTGACTCTACATCTGCTCTTAACTTCTCAGACCATTTTAACTCATTTGTAGCACATTCGAGATCTCTTTCTAAAACACCTATTTTCTCACCATAAGCTATTTCATTCTTTTGTAACCAAACCTTTTGTCTTTCTAGTGTTTTTAAAGCCTGTTTATAAGCTTCTACTTCCACATAGCATTCATTATATTTTGGTTCCATAATATCATAAGCTTGTTTCAGTTCATTATAACGCTCACTACAACCAAACAAACAGTTTTGTACCTGAGAGATGCCCATCAAGGCAATCTGATCATGCCTATCCTCTGAAGTACAGTCTGCAATCAACCCAACATTATCAGAACCATCATTATCAGACTCCTCATGTAGCTTCCAGTCCACATTGCTATCAAGAGTGACCAACGCAGTTGATCCCTTTGAAGTTCCTGCATCCTTCTGATACTGCTGATAAGTAGAGTATCGTACTTCATCACCAGCTTTCCTGTCTTTGCATTCTCTAGAAAAGTGACCTATCTGTTGGCATGTGAAGCATTTAACCTTCCTTTTATCAAACCTTGCTGGATCGCGTCCTTTGAATCCAAACCGTCTGCCAGCTTTACGTTCAAAGGTCTTGATATCCATGGAAAGCATGGCTACTTGCCATTTCAGCTTCATCTCTTCAAAATCAAGTGGGTCCACTTGATCAAAATCCTCATAAGCCAGTTCCTGCTGAGGATCATAATCAGCAAAGAAAGATCCAAGAACATCTTCCATAATTCCACTGGATCTAGGAAGAGAGCTTGATGAAGGAGCAGCATTAGATGATGATGGATATGAGCTTGGAAAATAGCTTGACTTTGGAGTAGAGGCTCCAACAAATGCAGTATGACTAGCAGTAGAAGATGATCGAAAAGGGCTTCTAACATCATGTTCAAGAGCTTTAAGTTTGTTGTACAGCTCATCAAAGGTCATCATGTCCAAACCACCTTTAGCTTTTAAAGCTATGCTCACATGTAGCCAGGATGGAGGTAAGGACCTCAGAAACTTAGAGTTACAGTCATCGTTATCCGGCTTTGCCTGTAGCTGATTCAACTGACTTAAGATCTTGTGAAACTTATCATAGCCCTTGTGAATTCCTTCCTCTTCAGAGATCTGAAAGTCTTGAAACTGTTGTCTTAGCATCGACTTCTTCAGTCTTCTGGACTCCTCATTCCCACCGAACTTCGCCTTAATCGCTAACCAGATATCTTTGGCATCTTGCATGAAGTGAAAATCACTCAAGTGATCCTCAGGAATAGCCTGCAGAAGAATAGTTCTGACCTTTGTTTCTCTCTGAACTGCCAGTAACTCTTCAGCAGTTTTGGGAGGAACATTCATCATATTACCAGCAGCATCCGTGGTAGTCCTCTTCAAACTGTTCCCTTTCAAAATTACCTGCCATAGATTCCAATCAATGTTGGAGATCCAGTTTTGCATCTTCATAGCCCAAAGATCATATTCCTCCCTCTTAAGGTAAGGAAACTTAGCATTGCTATTAGACAGACTTAGTTGCTGCAGATGGGTGGAGTTTTGGTTGTTGGTGAGTTCTGTATCAGTATCTGAACCAGGCATGATTATTTGTTATGGTTGTATGGGTGTTTAGAAAAAGCTTGTCCTTAGTATCGTAGAGACTCTCACGAGGCTCTGATACCACTTGTTGAAACAGACACAGACCTTGATAGATCTTGAGCTCGTGGATCGTTATATATGCCTATGTAATCACAAGCACAATAAAAGACAATCTCTACTACTAATGTTTATCAGCGGAATATAAACACAAGTAACAAATAACTAAGAACTTCTTGATCCTCTATGGATCTTTTTATTAACTAAAACTGAGTTTTTCCAATCGGTACATAAACCTTTCTAATGTGTTCCTTTTATAGATAAGGAACCCTAAAAATTATCGCTAAACCGTTTTCCAAGAAACGTATAATCATAAAACTAAATAAGATATACACAATCACTTCCTAATAAAGCTCATGTATATCCACACTAAATAAACTAAACACGGAATAAACACTTCCGCAGAATCAAACTAATCACAATTATTCTTCAGCAGAATAAGTCTTCGGCAGAATCCACTTCACTTCAGTAGAAACACTTCGGCATTAATATCAGCATAATCAGACTTTCACATAATTCCCAACATAGTCAAATCATGTGACGCTTGTCAACGTCACGGCAAAATCTCGCAAAAGGATGAAATGCCTCAAAATGCAATCCAAGTGTGCGAGATCTTTGACGTGTGGGGCATCGACTTCATGGGCCCGTTCCCGTCTTCTCGAGGGAACAAGTATATACTCGTGGCGGTCGATTACTTGTCTAAATGGGTGGAAGCGAAAGCGCTCCCCACCAACGACGCCCGAGTAGTTGTGAAATTTCTGAAATCTCTCTTTGCTCGTTTTGGAACTCCCCGTGCCATCATTAGTGATCGCGGTACGCACTTTTGCAATGACCAATTCGCAAAAGTCATGCTTAAGTACGGTGTCACTCACCGTCTTGCTACCGCGTATCACCCACAAACTAGTGGTCAAGTGGAAGTCTCAAATCGTGGTCTAAAAAGAATTCTTGAAAGGACCGTAGGCGAAAACCGTGCCTCTTGGTCGGATAAGCTAGATGATGCACTCTGGGCCTTTCGTACCGCTTACAAAACACCTATTGGTTGTACTCCTTATAAGCTTGTGTACGGAAAGGCGTGTCATCTCCCGATCGAGCTCGAGCACAAAGCCTATTGGGCCTTGAAGCATGCTAACTTTGATCTCAAGTCCGCGGGTGATCACCGAAAAGTTCAACTCAATGAATTAAATGAACTTCGTGATCAAGCCTACGAGAACTCTTTAATCTACAAAGAGAAGACAAAGAAGATCCATGACTCCAAAATCAAGAACCGCGTTTTCAACGTTGGTGACCGAGTCCTTCTTTTCAATTCTCGATTGAAGATCTTCTCGGGGAAACTTAAAACCCGTTGGACTGGGCCGTTCACCATTGCCAAAGTTTTTCCTTATGGTGCCGTCGAGTTATCTCAAAACGACGGACCAAACTTCAAAGTGAACGGCCATAGATTGAAACACTATTTTGGAGGGGACATACCTCAATTGGTTGTCCCGGATCTCCAAACCTTCCCCATGAACCAATGAATTCGGGGTCGAGTCAAGCTAGCGACTCGGTTAACAAAAACAGTAGCATTGCATGGGTTTTCACCCATGTTTCTATCTTCTTCCTCTTTTCTAACACTAAGTGTGGGGGGAAACCCCCACTGATGTTTGCTTGTTGTGTTTGCTCTCTGTTTTCAGGATTCCCGTAGATCGTGATGATTGATGCGCCTGTTTTCGATTCAGCCGCCCAATATCCGATCTTTTTGCTAACGATTATCTAGGGATATCTTTATAAATCCTTTTATGAAAAAAGATTTCGCTTTCACACTTGGCTAGTAGTATTACCTTTTTCAGTTCTATAGTGTCGGCTACGGCCGGTACTTTGAATATTGAGGGCAATATTCAATTCTAAGTGTGGGGGGGAATTCTAGCGAATTTGATCACATGTGTACCTTCTAGTACCCTAGCACCCCCGTTTTGACCAAAAATTCTAAATTTTTATCGCTTTAAGTCAAGTATTTACATTTACAAGAAGTGCTTTGCACAAAAATAAAGCATTGATGCCTCGGTATTAATGGTAGTTTAGTCTTGATTCGGCTAGAACAAGGGGAATCCCGACTCTGCTAGAGTGTTGATCTAGCTGCTCTCTTAACAATTAGGCTAAGGTTTTACGCGTTGTGCAAATGAAAATGCTAAGCGTGGAGTAGTTGGTTCTCTTTAGAGCTTATATAAGTAATCTATGGCTTTTTCTCCCAGTAGCTCTTAATTGAACCTAAAATACGTGCTCATTGTCAAACTTTTGAACATTCAAAATCGTCTTGTTACAATAAAAAGTTTTTAAGCAAAATTGATTTAGAGTCCGAGTTCAGCTTTTTATTTAAATTTCCGAGAAAGCATACTTTCTTCAAATCTGAATAATGTTGCAAAATGAAAGTATCGTAAAAGTGCTTGAATGATGCAAAAGTTGCAAGTTTAAAGTTCAAAGTCAAAAAAAAAAAAAAAAAAAAAAATAAATAAATAAATAAATGAAAAAAGTGATGAAAAAGTTGAAAAATGAAAAAATATGAGTTGCGTGAATAAAAGCACTAAGTTGCTTATGAATAAAGGTGCGAAACTTGCTTTTTCTTAAATTTAAATCGGAAATTGAACTCGTATTCGTCAAAGTTGTCTAAAAGTTTGACGGTAATTTGGAAATCCTTGATTTCAAAGATCCCGAAAGCTCCGATACTATTCTCGAGGGTGAAAACCTAGCCTCCTTAAAAGGACAAGCTGAGAAGAAAGTCGCAACATGGAGTGATCTCACCTTTGAATCTCGAATTTCTAAAGTATCGTCGGTTGTGATCCATTTAGGTTTTGTTTTAACTTAACGGTAGCTTTGTAAATCTTTGGAATCGAATTCCCGCTAATTCCGGTACTATTCTCTGTGAGGTGTCAAAAGCCCGGTCACTTAGAACTAATGTTTTGGGATGTGCCGAGAAGAAAGCCGCTACATGGAAGAGGCCCTTTCGATCCTTAGACTTTCATCGTTTCCGGTAGGTTGGTACTTTAGTTAAGTGGATAACAAACCATAACAAATGTCGATTTCAATGGTCAAACTTTTGAAAATGAGCACACACACTTAAATTTTATGAATTGCGGGAGTAAAAAGTTAAGTCTCGACTTACATAGATTATTTGTATAAGTAGTGTTAGCATTTTACAAAAACATTTGCACAATAAGTTTAAGCTTGGTTTGAGAGTATAAAAAAGAGGATGACGATTATAATTCTCCGGAGACACCCATTTTGTGTGAATCCCGTTCTATGATGCCATGTTTTGATGATCAAGCATGTTATTTATTTACGTTCAAGTTTAAATTTCTCGTATTGAATAAAAAGTCGAGACGGGGTATTCTTGGTATTTTTGATCCTTTCATTACTTCATATGATCGGATTGCTAGGGACTAGCAATTGATAGTGTGGGGGATTTGATGAGTGCTTATTCACTCACCCTTTTTACCCATCTAAGCCCACAAAAACGTCTAAAAACACGGAAATATAACCAATTATGCTTCAGATATCCTTGGAGTGTGTTTTTATGTATTTCAGGTACAAAGGATCGAAAACAGGACCTAAACGGACTAAAATGAGCTCGGATTAGAAAGCGTGCTTTGCAGACGGAGCTGGATGATGATTTTCTACATTTTCAGAGCCCGGGATACATATTTGAGAGTGAGCTTGGGGAATCAGATCAAAAACCTATCCCTAAATCCAAATTCCCAATTTACCCTCTACCCGAACCCAAAATTACCATTTTACCCTTTTCGTAAAAATCCTAAAATGTTATTTCTTTCTAAATTCTCAATTTTATTTAAAACCAATTATTTTTCAAAAATCTATTTTTATTAAAAGTTTTGTTTCAAAAAAAAAAAAAAAAAAAAAAAAGTTTAAAACAAAAATACAAGTTTTAATTAAAACCCTTTTACCTCTTATACCAAAACACTTAAACCATTTTATTAAAACCACCCAAAACCCATCCCCTTCCTGTTTTTACCCAAAACAGAAGCATCACAACCCAAATCCTGCTAAACCCTTGGCGCCAAAAAGCCAAAACCCTCCCAACCCCCCTTATCTTCTTCCCCCAGTCCCTCTCAACCACTGGTCCCCAGCTCACTCCAACCCAACATACCCACATGGTCTCCTTTGCCATGTTGGCAATCCAAGGCTCCCTCATTGGATATCAAGAAGGGACGGCCAAGATTGTAGGAGTGGTGCCCAAGTTTATTTTGATGGATGAGATTGATGCTGAAGAAACACAAAGTGGCCACAAGCTCTTTTCTCTCACACAAAAAGCACACAAGCTCAAGACTCCAAGACCTAGACTTCTAGTATAAATAGAATAGCATTGTAAGCCTTTGAGGTAGTAGGTTTTAGTTTTTAGAAAAGTTTAACTTTCTGTTTTTTAAGTTGTAATTTGTTTATTTTAATGAAAAGAAGTTTTTTTTAGCCTTATTGCTTATTTCACTAATAAGCACTTTAAGTGCTTATTAGCTTATTGTCTCATCTAAAACTGTTTCATTTGTATCACTCCTAGTCCACTTTAGTTTTTGTTTAAGAAAATATCAAGTTAAGCTTTAAAATCAGTTTTTAAAACAGTTTACACCCTGTCAAGGGGTGTTTGGTTTAAGCTTATTTCAGGTCTAAAACAGCTTTTTACCCACTTTGACTCTCAAAGTCAAAGTGGTTCAAGGTTTGGGCAAGTCTTTAAAGTGGTGTTTAGTTTAGATTACAAAGTGTACAAGTTTTGGCTAAAAAAAAAAAAAACCCCATATCTGTTCCTGTCCTGCTGATTTAAACAGCAGCTGTAGCTGCTGTTTACAAGGCTTTTTAATAGCTTATTTGTGGTCAAAACTTGGTCCAAAATACTTTTCTCACATCCCAACATACCCATCTTGATATTTCAATAGCTTATTTGTCACTTAGGATAGTATAGCTTAGCTTAAAATTGCACTCAAATCTGTCCCAAACCACTTCAGTAACTGCTACAGCAGCCTGCAGTCCACTTTACAGCTTATTTTTGTGCTTTTTAGTTCTCCCTTTAGCTTATTTAGGTTTACTTTAGTGCTTATTAGTCTCATAGGTTAGGTTAGATTGCTTATTAGTACTTATTTAACTTGTTAGAGTAGCTTATCAATATTCATTAGATTAACTTTTACATGCTCATTCTTTTCAACTTAGGACTCTCCTACAACTGCTTATGCTTCCTAAACTGCTTATCACCCTCATCCTTTAGTTTATATCAGTTTGCTTCTGCTTATCTCAGTATTAAAGTGCTTATTTACATGTTTCTTGTGCTTATTCAAAGTTCTTTTAGCTTATAATCTGTTAAAGGGGTGTTTGTTTTGGCTTGTGCCACTCACTGTTGGGTATAAGCAGTTTTAACTGCTTATTTCCAAGATTTGGTAAAACTTGTTCTTTACAAAAAGTGTTTACTTTGATCTTATTTATAAGTGCAAAAAGAAAAAATTGAAAAAAAAAAAAATAGTTTGCAAAAAGGTGCAGGGGTGGGATTCGACCCCCTGACCTTCTGCTCACAGTCACAACCCAACACACAACAACCAACTGCCCTAGGGTCTTTGATCAGTCATTATTTGCACCATTTAATACTTAACTATACAAAACAGTTTAAGCTTACTAGCTTATTTTAGCTTTTTATTAGCTTATTTCCAAAAGTAGTACCCAACTTTTTTATTTTTCTTAAAATCAGTTAGGTTCATAGAATTTTTAGTGAAAATTTCAGATTTTTCCAAAATCATTTAGTATTTTTTATAATTAAATTAGATTAAAATAGTTTTTAAATCATAATAAATAATTTAAAAGTCGAAAAAATACCCGGCTTTTTCCTAAAATCATTTTTAATCGTTTAGAACGTAGGAAAATTAGTTTCACACCCTTAGGCCTTAAATTGCATCATTTTCACTTTTTGAGGCTCGGGATTAGCCCGGGTTTTCACGTTTTTGCATATTATCACTCTAGGACTTAGTGTAACTTAATTTTATTGTTCCGTATGCTTAGTAGTAGTTAGTTAATCATTTACTTTGTTCCCATAGCCTTAATTACTTTCCCTTTAGTTAATTTGTAGAAAACGTAATCAAAAACCAAAAAACCGTAACATCGAGCATTTTAATAACAAACCTCAAACGAGATTCTCCATTCACACCTCGTTGGGAAACGACCCGGATATCCTTATCCGGTATCACATATCTCACTCACGGGATTTAATTGACTACCCTTTTTCCTAAAAGGTTTTCGATTCGATTCTCGCGTTTATTTTGATATTGATATTATCATACTTTTTCATCCACACACCACCCTTAACCACCTATTGAACCAGTGTCGGAACCGTTTTAAGTTTCTTACGGTTAGTCATTCACAAGTGGCTAGCTTGTGTGAGTAAACTTGACGTGTTTTGTTCACAATCAATCAGAGCTTATTTATCAGCTTTTTCTTTAGCTGCAACCTCAACATCTTCATCAGGAATTTTCTCAGACTTCTCCATTTCTGGTTCCTCAAATTCATAAGTGATAGTATCCTCAATTGGCTTTTGTTGATCATGGGTGGTGGTACCAGTTCCCTTATCGGGTTAATTAACCGCATCAGGAACTGGTGTAGATAGAGCACCACCACTTGACCCTCTGGGGCCATGAGTTTGTTGTAGTTTAAACTGTTCAGCAACGTGTTGGAGTCTTAAATTCTTCACCTTTTTCCTATAGTCTCTGTCTTCATCCAGTGGCTCTTCTTCCAAGCTTTCCTCTTCTTGCACAAGCACTGGAGTTTTCCTTTTACCTTTATCAGCTTTTGGACTGGGAGGTTTTGCTACAGTTTGAGTATCATCGATTGGAGTTTCAGAGTAGATGACCTCTTCATCCGTATTAGTGTCCTCTGAGTCCTCATCCATAAGTTTTTGTTGCGGTTCAGGTTTGGGAATAGGGATGGCTTCCTTAGAGGGAATTTTCCTTTTGTAAACATGAATCCTCTTGGGATACTTTCTCGTACCCTCAGTGCTCGTAATACTTCCTGCACTTCCTCTCCTGGTTTTCCTGGTAGGTGTACCAGGGGACTTTTCATCAAGGAAACCTACTTTACCTTCTTCAACTGCTACCAGATATCGTTTGTACGAATAAAGTCCTTTGATATTGTCAGTAAGAAGATGATCTGGCAACACTGCACCTTGTTTCTTAGTTGTTGAGTCCTTAAATCTGACAGTGAGTGTGGGCTCATACAACACGGAGTGTTGTTTGGGGTCATCAAGTCTCAAGGGAATATCAGGATTATACTCGAGAGCTCTTTTGATCAACAGTTTGGTGTATCTGATATACGGGATCTTGGTGCCAAGCTTTTTAAGGTAAGTCATCATGTCATCCCATATCAGAGCTTCAACTTCTATGTCTTTCTTGTTGACCAAAGCCCAAAATATTTGTAGTTCCATGAGCTTGGGATGCTCATGACCACTATCACGTCCAGAAATGGATTTTGCAATCATAATGTAGAGGGTTCTCCATGGCTGGGGAATGTTCTTGAAATCCACATATGAGTGCTTTGTGATTACCCCGATGGCTTCATCATAGCCGATGTCGACCATGAACTGGAGAACAACCTCTTCAGTTGGAGTGGCATTGTATTCAGTAGGTTCGATGACAGGAATAAGAAGAATAGCCCTCAAATCTGCTGGTGTGATGGTGACTTGTTTGTTGTTAAGCGTCACCGTCACAACATTTTGACCTTTGACCTTTTGCATTGTATGCCAGAATTGGTGAATGTAGATCTCCGGTACAGTAGCAGAGTTAGTGCGCATGTTCTGATAGGGGCGAGTCTTCAGAATATCCACTACAATCTGACATGAAGACTCTGAACAAGAGAAGTTCTCAAAATCAATTATGAGGTTGTTCTTTCCGATCTTTATTGGGTAACCATGAGGGAAGATATCTTCAAAAGTGAGAACATTTGGTGCTTCCTTATTTTGCATTTGAACGTCCATATCGTGATCTGAAAGATATTTAGCCAAAAGAACCAACATATCGAAAGACATTACGTTAGTCAACAGTTGATTTTATTGTCTATTTATTGAGTGTGATATGTCAATGATTGTTACGAGTCCAATGTCACGTGTTAGTCTAATAGTCCAAAGACGTCGTGATAAGTTTTGTGAGTAGATTAACTTTGAGTTTTAATGTCCAAGTTTTCACTTATTTTCACAACTTATTAAACATTTTAAGCTTATTAGTGACATTATGGTTTCGTGACGTTATGATTTATTTATTTATAAGTTTGCACGCGTAACAATTCACAATTTTGGTTAAAACTAGGCTTAGGCATAGGTTTTGCAAGCTTATGCGTAAACAGGAGTAGTTATACGCATAAGCATAAGCTTATGCGTAGGATCTTGACTTACGCGTAAGAAATGTTACGCGTAGGAAAAGAGGGCCTTAGGCATAAAACTTACGCGTAAGTGTATATGGAACCTTACGCGTAAGGCTTACTCGTAAGAGTGAACCTTATGCGTAAAGGTTACTGTTTACGCATATCCTTCACAGGATACGCGTAGTCCCCATTGTAGAACCTTACGCGTAAAGGTTACGCGTAAGATTTCTCTTACACATAACTTGCTACGCTTAGGGTGATCCTTATGCGTAGAAGTTCTAACAACCTTGATTCTGAATTTTCACGCGTAGAAATCCTGAAATAAGTTCATCATAACACCAATTATTAACACATACATTCAATCCCTTTCAGTTCAAATCATGAATTCGCAATAAAACAGTTACGCTTAGAGTATCTTATGCGTAAGACTTAAACCCTAGTTTTCAAGAATTACGAGTAAGGATTCTAGCCATAGGATTGACACCAAACTTTTTCTGGGATGTCTAGGGAGCGTATTGAGTTGTTTTATCCAAGTTTTAACATCAAAACCTAAGCGGATCAAAAATACCCAAATGCTATGAACATAAACCCTAATTTTCAATTTTAACATAATTGGTGTTTCTAGGTAAGTTCTAAGCCTGGATTTGATCAATTCAACATGTAAACAACATCACACAACTACCTTTTTAACCAGAAACACTCACATTTGAAAACACCCAAAATTACGCATAAACCCTAATTTTCAAAATCGTTCAAATCATGTTTCTGGGTGAATTTGTTTGATGAAAACAGTTAATGTATGAACATTTAAGCATTTTAACACCATTTTCATTAACACAAACACACAAATGAAGAATTTGTGTTCATGGCTTATGCGTAGAACACAAATCTCACTCAAACACAAGATTGGACCGTTGGATTTGCATAAGAATCAAAACCATTGTTTAGAAATCCACAAAGATCATAAAAACACTTACAGTTTGATGATCAAAAACACGGATTTGTGAAACGAATTTGGATCGTGGATTAGAGTTGGTGAAATATTAAGTGTTGTAATAAATGTGAAGAGTTAATTTGGTGGAAGTGTTTTGTTTAAAAGAGTTTGAACTTTTGACAGATTTAGTCCCTCCACCTTAACCATTTTCATCCAACAACCATAACTTCCATTTTGGTTACCAAAAGTATGATTTATGGAAAGAAATTTGTCGACACTCCCCCTTTGACTTAAGAAATAATGAAGTTTTATAAATTTGAGTCCGGGGAGTGTCAGTAAACCAGAAATGTGACCACCATTAACAAAGAAACAACCGAGATGAAGTAACATGCAAGTACAAGGTTTTATGAAACCGAAAAAATATATGCTTTCTCCCCCTCAACACTTGACTATAAAATACTGAATTTTGAAAGATTAAAGTGTTGACGGAAGATTTGTACTTGCCATGTTAAAAGAAATATAGATAGAAGAATATTTTTGTTGTTTTATCAGATTTTATAATTTTGTATTTTGTTTTTGAAAATATTTACAAAAGATGTTTTGGTGTTTGACTGGTTTTAAGAATGTTTTAAAAGTTCATCCAGTTCCTCTGGAGTCAAACACCGCATACCAATCCGGTGGACCAACTCATTAAACCTAGCAGGAGCTAAGGCTTTGGTGAGAAGATATGCCAGTTGGTATTCAGTACCCACAAAGTATAATTCAACAGTACCCTTTTCCACGTGCTCCTTGATGAAATGATATCAAAGATCGATGTGCTTTGATTTCGAATGTTGAACAGATTTTCACGAGATCGAATAGCACTCCGATTATCGCAGTACATCGGGATTCTGTCAAATACGTAACCATAGTCTTTGAGTTGTGTTTTCATCCAAATGACTTGAGCACAACACGTCGGCATGGCTACATATTCGGCTTCGGTTGAGGACAGCGATGTACAATCTTGCTTCTTCGATTGCCATGACATCAGTTTATCACCAAGAAATTGTAATGCTCCTGAAGTACTTTTCCGTGAATCTAGGCATCCTGCGTGATCAGCGTCTGAAAAAGCTATTAGTTCAAAACCAGAATCCTTCGGATACCAGATCCCCAAGTTAATGGTTCCCTTGATGTATCGGAGGATTCTTTTAGCCTCGGGGAGGTGGGTTTCAGTTGGTCTCGACTGATAACGGGAGCAAAGATATACGACAAAAACAATATCAGGTCTACTTGTTGTTAGATACATGAGAGACCCAATGATACTACTGTATTTAGTAGGGTCCACTAATTTCCCATGTAAATCAGCGTCTAGTTTCTTGGTATGAGCCATTGGTGTGGCATATGTGTCACAGTTTTGCATTCCAAATTTGTTTAAAAGTTCAAGGGTATATTTGGACTGACTCAAGAAAATACTACGGGGTGATTGATGAACTTGTAGTCCTAGAAAGAACGTAAGTTCACCCATCATGGACATTTCAAAATGTTTTTTCATTAGTTTTGAAAAAGCATTTGAGTATTTTAAATGTGTTGACCCAAAAATGATGTCATCCACATAAATTTGAACGATTAAAATGTGTGCCCCGTGATATTGTATGAACAGTGTAGGGTCGACCGAACCTTTGACAAATTGGTGAGATAGGAGAAAGGATGATAACTCATCATACCACGCCCAAAGAGCTTGTTTGAGTCCGTAGAGAGCTTTGTTCAGCTTGTAGACATGGTTCGGGAACTCTGGATCAACGAATCCTTCTGGTTGGCTGACATAGACTGTTTCTTTCAGTTTACCATTCAGAAAAGCAGTTTTGACGTCCATCTGAAAGACCGTGATGTTCATATGAGCCGCGAATGCCACAAATATCTGAACAGCCTCAAGATGAGCAACCGGAGCGAATGATTATTCAAAGTCAATACCCTCTTCCTGTCTATAACCCTTAGCCACCAGACATGACTTATTTCTGATTACGGTTCCTTCAGCATCCAATTTGTTTTTCCAAATCCATTTGAGACCAATGAAGTAAACCCCTGCTGGTCTTTCAACCAATTCCCATACTTCAAGACGTTTAAACTGATTGAGTTCTTCTTGCATGGATTCAATCCAGTTGTCTTTAGTCATTGCGTCTTTAATGTTTTTAGGTTCAGATTGGCAGACAGTGAGTGCATAAATGCAATGTTCACCGTCTGTGTGAAGACGTTGTCTTGTTATGACTGGTTGAGTTGGGTTACCAATAATGTTCTCTAGAGGATGGTCTTTCGTCCAACGATGTGTGGAAGGTTGATGTTGATATACATTATGCAGATTTGGAGGATTCAAATGGCTTGTAGATGATTCCGCAATTTTAGAGGTGGCAGAAGCGTTTGCAAACGGGTTGAAGAACGCATTTGGATCATAATCTGCAGGTGGGGGTACTTCATTGTTCAGAACATCATCAGCTGGTTCAACGTCGTTGGATGCAGTTTGTTCAACTATTGTTGTAGAGTCAACTGGTGGTGCTTCTTCAACAGTAGTTGTTGTAGCAGGTGTATCAGGTATTGGAATGTGATCAGGTTGAGCAGGGGAAACATTGGATACACCTGGAGCACGTTTATCAATATCATCAATAAACAGAGGAGCAAATAGCTTTTCCAGTTGTTGACGAGTAAGCTGGAGGCTTGGTTCAGCTGATGATGTGGTTTGAGGGAAGTTTAAACGGTTGTGACCGGGTTCCAAGCTGTTATGCTCAGAAGCCATTTATGTAAGCTCATTGAAATTTGCATGAATCGTTTCCATAACCTGCTTTGTACGACGATTCCAGATCCGGAAACCCTTAGAATTTTCACAATATCCTATAAAGACTCCAATGTCTGCTTTGGCTTTGAGCTTACCAAAGTCATCACGATCATTAGTCGGATAACAAAGGGATCCAAATACATGAAAGTGTTTGAGATTCGGTTTATAGTTGTGGATAAGCTCATAAGGTGTTTTGTTGTGGCGCTTGGTAATCATTGAGCGATTCTGAGTGTGGCATGCAGTTGACACGGCTTCAGCCCATAAGTAATCCGGAAGTTTAGCATTGATTAACATCGTTCTTGCAGCTTCCACTAACGTGCGGTTTCGTCTTTCAACAACTCCGTTTTGTTCTGGTGTACGTGCAATAGATGTTTGATGCTCAATTACCACTTTCTCATAAAATGCACGAAGAGTTTGATTCACAAATTCAGTTCCTTTGTCTGTTCTGATTTGTCTGACTGTGTTCTGGAGCTGAACTTGAATTTTTGTGAGAAAGGAGATGATCATCTGTGGAGCTTGATCTTTACTTCGAAGAAAATAAACCCAAGTCCATCTTGAGTAGTCATCTACAATTATCAATATGTAGCGTTTGCCATTAATCGTCTGCACGCGCATCGGGCCACACAAATCCATGTGAAGAAGATGAAGCACATGCTGTGAGCTGTGTTCCACCTTTAAAGGAAAATGAGCACGAGTGCTTTTCCCTTGTTCACAGGCTGAGCATAGGTGATCTTTAGAATACCAAAATCTTGGGAGACCTTCAACTAGTTTGTATCGAGCAAGGTTGGTTATGGTTTGAAAGTTTAGATGTGAGAGACGACGGTGCCATAGCCAGGATTTTGTAGATGTAGCCTTAGAAAGTAGACAGATGGGAGATGAAGCAATCATGTCTTGCATTGATATTGTGTAAAGACTTGATGTGCGTTGACCAGACATAAGATCGTTTCCTTGTAGATCATGAATGAAACAAGTTTTCTCCCTAAAAGCGACCTCCAAATCTCCATCACAAAATTGAACGACTGAGAAGAGATTGTGACCGAGACCTTCCACATAATAAACTCTACTAATTTCGATGTTCCCATTGATGTAATCTTCGAAGCCCATTATAGCCGCGAAGTGATCATTCCCGAATCTGACAGTGTCAATGAACTTTGATACAAAGTTGGATAACAGTTTGAGATTGCTTGTCATGTGTCGGGAACATCCACTATCAACAACCCAGAGGATGATCTGTATCACCTGCATTCAACACAGACGACACAGATGGAATAGAAGTAGATGTAGAACCCGAAGAGTTTGAGGTTCCGATGCAGTTGTAGTTGAGACACACATGTCAATGATTTTAGGTATCCATGTAAATCCAAGTGTATTATGTAACCATTTCTGCCATCTCCAACTAGTCTTAGCTTTAGTCTTAGTAAATGCACTAGGTGGTACTACGATCCTAGGAGGTGATGATGGAGCTATAGGAACATCAATGCGTTTCTTAGAACCTAATGAGGGTGGTTTACCAAGCACAGACTTAGAAGCATTAGTGGGCCTAGAGGTATTCCGTTTCTTAGGGTTCCGTAAATGAGACAAGATAGATTTAGCAACACATTTGTCATGACAATCAGAAAGCATACTTTGATGACATATAACACAAGAAGCTTCAAACTTAACATCAAAAGTACTTAAATGTTCAGAATTCATTACATCACTTTTTCTATTACATTTATCTAACGCAATGTCTAAAGTGGGTGCAACTTGAGTTTTATTCAAAGTCCTAGGGTGTTGTTCTACTTCAGCATTCTTTATTGATATTTTCTTACGTCGCAACTTCCTATTCTTCTTTGTATTGCTCCTAGGCTGTGAAGTGCGAGCGTTGGGAAAAGAGGTAACTATTCCTGTTTCAGTAGAGGGAAACACATTAGTATCTTATGGTTTGTCATTAGGCATTCGAGTGTCACTTTTTCTAAGTGTTACAGGTGCAAGTTTCTTAATGTTGCTAAGCTGAACTTGTTCATACTTTCCTAACTTCTCTTTTAACTCGATGAGAGTGTGCAACAAATCTTGATTTTCAGAATGAAGGTTTCCATAAACATTTGTGACTTCTTTAGTGTGTGTAAGATAATGATCAAGCTCGTTTGACGCTTCATCACGAGTTTGTTTGAGTAAATCAAATATGACATCATATTCCTTTTTAACTTTTGCAAGTTCTTGTTCATATTTTGAGATTTGACATTTCAAAGACGCGTTTTGATCATCCAGTTGCTCAATTTTAGGATCAAAAAATTTTGAGCGCAACTGGGTGATTTTGTTTTGCAAAGCAAGTTCACGATTTTGACAATCTTTTTGACACCATTGAAGATGACGTTTTGCATCTGAAAGCTCTTTTAACAATCATTCATTTTCAACTTTTAAAGACTTGATTTGTGACACAGTATCAGGATTCTCAACAATTTCAACAGAATCAACAGTATCCGCAGAGATATAATGAAATGCATATGCAACAGAATGTAATAACACAACATTATGGATATCAGCACAGATAACATCTTCCAAGAGTCGATCAATATCTTTTCGTAACATTTTCTTTTTGCGTTTTGTATTTGAAATCGCTGTTTCTGTTTTCTCGAAAACTATTTTCATCAATCCAAGTTCCTTATGAAATTCCCGTTCCCAATACAATGCACAATTTTTCAAATTTTGAACATGGGGTAAAATTCTTTTCTGAAAAATATCTCTTTGTTCTCGCGCCTGAGGTGATTGAAAATGTTCAACTTTTATTTCAGAATGAAATTCAATCGCACGTTCCAAAAGTTTGATGTCAGAAATGAAAATGTCAAAATATCTAAGTATTTGACGATTTTCGGGTATTGATTTTACTTCACTGAGTGAAGGTAAAGGACCATTTTTTTGTGCAGGATTGGTTTCGGGTCTCACAGTAGAAGACTCAGAAGGAGGTGTGATAACCCAAGGTGTGTTAGAATTATCCTGTTGTGTGACAAAAGTAACGGCTTTTGAATAGTTAAATGGTTTGTTATAAACAACATTTTTCATTTTTGACCGACTCTCGTCATCTGTATCTAATTCCTCTTGACGATGATATTCAATAACACTCATAATAGAATCATCAACTTTGTGTTCTGCACTGTAAACATCAGGATTTGGGTTGAATATTTTGTTTGAAAGCTTTGGTTTGTAATCAGCAAGATTCGGTCCATATCCATTTGGATTTGGTTTTAAAGTAAACTTTTGAATAGTTGTGATTGACTCACCATGTTTATAAACAACATTTCAAAACTCTTTAATTTTGTTTTGTAAGCCAACAATTTCTTCAAGATAGTCATCTATTCATTTCGTTGAATGCTTTTTGTATTCAGAGAACTGTTTTTGACAAGTTAACAACTCAGACTTGGCTTTTTGAGTTTCCAAAGTAAGAGCGTTAAGTTGTTTTTTATGATCATATTTCAGTTGTTCTATTTGAGACAACAAAGCATTCTTGGATGCGACTAGATCACGTATCTGTCGTTCTTGTGATTTTTCATTTTGGTGAGATTTATCAAAAGCGACTTCAAAACCTTGTTCACGTTTTTCTTGAGTTTTGAAAACATTGAGTTGCCTTATTAAGCATTCATTATCCCTTGTTAACAGTGCATATTTTTCTTTTAATTGCTTGCATATTTCCAATCGAGATTCTTGGTCTTTAATTAAGGTCATTAGCTCAACTTCTAGATGAGACGAAGGATCATCTTGTTCAACGTGAGTCTCAACATGATCATTAGTCAGATCCTCAAGTATAACCACAGAGTCAACTTGAGTATCAATGGTAACCATAAGGTCATCTTGATCATCAAGTATAACTACGGGGTCTATTTGATTATCTTCGGAATGAGATGTAGACGGCGCATGTTGAACACTCTAATCCTTGTCGGATGTAGAAAGTGGCTGAGATATCAGATCATTAATGAGTATAGTTTGATCCGGTACCTGAGACAAGCCATCAATATCATACACTGGGCCTGTGTCACTCATGTGGAGAGCTTGCATGTGTGCCATCAACATCACTGCTGCATTAGCCTGCAAGTCCTCCATGTCATCATCAGAATCTGCATCTGCCATGAAGCTGTGTTCCTTGTTGGTAAGAGTTCCACCAGCTTCATCCTTGAGAGCCAAGAGCAAAGCCTCTTTGTGATAAGCGCTGCCTCTTGTCCTCGGTTTTGGGCATGCATTAGCCAGATGACCCTTCTCATTACAGTTATAACAACGAAGACCATTAACCCCATTCTGAGCATTGCCCTGTTCAACCACTTGAGCTCTCTGTGGAGCACCCATGTTATCCTTCCCATAGCATTAAACCCTTGACCACCGCCCATCTGACGAACATTACCACGATTCTGAACTTCAACACGTCCATTGTTAACAACTGCCTAATTCCTTGTGTTGGATGAGGTACGAATGTGATTGTTGGATTTGATAGAGTATCGACCGAAGGCTCTAGCAATCATGACAAACCCTTGTTGCAATGCATCGAAAGCTTCTGCATCTTCATTGGATTCACTGTAAAGTGCTTGATCATTGTTGTTGTTGTATGGAACCAATTGAGTTTCTTGAGATTGTTGCTTTGAAGGATCATATGGTGTGATTGTTGCAGTTGGTTGAGCAGTGGGTTGTGGAGGATTTGTGAATACAATTTGTAAAGTCGGGAATTGAGGATAACAAGCTTGAGCCCACAATGCTAATTGTTGATTGTCCGGAAGTGAAGGTGAAACAGGTTGTCCACGGATAACCCTTTCTTTGTCAACTTCTTTTTGGTGTGGCTTCAAGTAGTCGTACAACAATCCGTATGTAGCATGATGAAGATTCTTTGCTTGACGGATGAAAATGACATGCTTTTCCCAATCAGGACCAAGACTACTTAGGAACTTAGTGTTGACAACAATTCTTGGCATAATGATGTTGTGTTTGTCCAAGTCATTGATGATGTTTGAGAAGCGATGATGATATGACTCTAATGTCTCTCTGGGTTCAATCATGAAGTGTTCATAAGCCAAGTAAATTTTGGATTCCATGTCTTCTTGATTGAGTTCACTGCCTTCCATGAGAAGATGAATATGTTCCCACATTGCTTTAGCAGTCTTTTGAGCATCAACACTTCGAAGGATCGGATTGGGTAATCCCAAAAGGATGTATTGCATTGCTAGCTCATCGGCTTCGAAATGTAGAAGTTCATCAGCAGTGAGGTCAGAAAGAGTTGCAATGTTGGAGACATCACCTCTTGGTGGAGTAGATTTGGATCTCCGGGTGTAACGACAGTAGGCATCTGAAACGGACCTTCCAAAATGACTTTCTTTAAGAACTTTCCATGTGGCTTCTTTAGATCACAGAACCTAAAGAACCTAATCACCCATTGATCGTAGTTTCCGGGAGTGAGCATTGGAGGTCTATCAAGTGATCCAGCCTCATGAATGGATTGTTGGCTACTTAAGGCTTCACACATCTTGCCAAACCATGATGGTTCCTTCATAGTATTCCTGGACGGATGTTGATTGTAAAAGTTTGTGTAAGGTTGTACTTGAAGATTAGGTGGTGGTTGAACCATTTGTGGTGGAATTGCTCCTTGTTGTGGAAAATGTTGTTGTTGAAATTGTTGTTGATAAACTTGTTGTTGTAGATTGAATTGTTGTTGTTGTTGACTGAGTTGTTGTTGAGGATACACATGAGGAAAGTAGTTAGAGTATGGTGGTTGAGACATCTTGAAACTTGTGTTGATGATGGATCTTTGTAGTCGAATGAAACTTTGTTGATAAAGAGTCCTTAGGCGTAGAAACCAAGCTTAGGCAAAGAAAATCTTAGGCATAAAAACACCAAACTTACTCGTAAAATTAATATTTACGCGTAGGATTAGCTTACGCGTAAGATTTGAGAAACACTAAGGTTAGGCGTAAACTGAAAGTTAGACGTAGAAAACTTATGCGTAAGATTAGCTTATGCGTAAGACAAGGCTTAGGCGTAAGAAAATGCTTAGGCGTAAAGAGATCTATGCGTAAGTTTTAGCTTATGCGTAAAATTTGGGTTTTGCCCAAAAATCCTTTACACTTATTCCAGCGTAAAAGATATCCAAAGTCGAAGTGTTTTCAAGCTTATCCAAGCAAAAAAACACTGAGTAAACCAAGAAAACTGAAAATCAAACCACGGATAACTTACGCATAACTTTAGGGTTTTGTTACGCGTAGGATGTTCCAAAACTGAGATTTCAGCCCAAAGTGTTTCTAAACCAGATTTTTGTGATGAGACAACATCAATATCACCAAAATAACACAAAAGTGTGAAACTTGATGATCCAAAACTTTTGTACACCTTGCGCGTAGAACCAACAACACGAATGAAATCAAGCTTAAAAACCAAGTAATACACGTAAAGTTTGAAAATTTTTGCCAAAAACTTAAACTTTAACACCAAATAACCTTTAAAGTACAAGAATCTTGGATTTGAAAGTGTAAAAATTAAAGCTTTTTGCGTTTAAAAGTTTGAGAATGAGAGTTACGCGTAGAGCCAAAACAAACTTCAAATACAAAATCGTTTCACCCAACTATTTGGAGATTGATACCACTGTTAGGTCTCCATATTCATAACACAAGCATCAATAGAAGAAATAGAGAAAACAAAGGATCGGTTGAACACAAACACTTATGCGTAAGATATGAGAGAAAGGTTTAAGCTTAGAATAAATGTAAAAGAGAACAACCAACTCTCTAAAGAGAGTTACAAGATTATTTATAGGAGGGAACTAGGGCAAGACACCAAGTTCCCATCCTTTCCTTATTGGGCTTGGCATAGGCTCATGGGCTTTCTACATAAGCTTAGCCTTGATTACTAACATAAAAGCCATAATTAAGCTAACTATTACATATTAATTACTAACACTTGAATTATAGTTTAGGAGTGATTCCAACAAATGCAACCCTAGAGTGCACTGGTGGTTTTTCTTGTTGTATATATTGCGTGAATTGCAACTTGTAGATTAATTGTTACACCCCACTAAGAGTAGAAACACAAGGTGCAACGAAATGTAACATCTCATAAGATAGTAGAACAACACCATATTTGATTTAAGAAATAAGTTTACAATGTTACATAAAGATTTGTACACAATACAAAATAATGAAAACATAAGTCTTAATCTAATCAAATTTAAATTCTTTAGAAAAAGGTCTTGGCCAAGTCACTCGGTCTTTGAAACGAGAACAATGTATGCCTTCAATATGCAAGTGCCTTCAAAATATTACTATCGATCACTGTTAGACATTGGATTTCACAAACACATCATAACATTATAAATGGGGCATATGGTTTAAGAGTTTAGAGAGAGAAAGTGGAAGATGGGAGCCTTTCTAGAGAGAGAAAGAAAACAAAAGAGAAAAGGTTAGATTAGAATGAAAGGTCCAACACTCTAACTTGGAAGGTAGAGGGTATTTATAGTTACATACTACACGTCCTCCTTCGGACTGTGGATCAAGCATACAGTGGGTAAAGACCCATCCGTCCTCCACGGTGTTGCTCTAAACTAAATAACTAACTAACTAACTAGTAAATAATGAAATGTCTACGAGCTAACATATGCTAGACTAGAGTTGGGGTGACCGACTCTTCACTATGGAATTTCTAATTCCTAACAATCTCCCCCTAAGGGAGGTCAATCCATGATTTACATTTTGAATCCTAGCATTCTATCTTTGACTTTAGTTCTGAGCTCGTAGACTTCAATGCTTCAATTTCTGCATCTTTGTGCTTTAGCAGTGATTCTTCAAAGTCCGATTACTTTGTACTTTAAGTGGATGCCTTTATACTGATCCACATCTTTGATGATCTTCGAGCTTTAATTGAGATCATCAGCCACAATAAATCTCTGGATCACCCTTTATTGTGTTGCCATCATGTGATGTTGTGACTTTTGGACCGACATGCTCACACTTTCTGGATCATGACATCTTTCCATCAGAGTAGCGGAAGCTTTCCTGGTTCATGATATTTGCAGCAGCGTAGCAGAAGCATAGTATAAAAATATCAGAACCAGGTTGTAACATATTGGATTTCACAAACACACTAAACCAAAGATCAAAGAGGCGTATACTATGGTTTTTAGAGAGAGAAAGTTAGAGGTTGGGAACTTTAGTAAGAGAAAGAAAAATCTTATTATGAGCTCCAACTCTCTACCTTGGGAGGTAGAGAGTATTTATAGTTCTTACATAAATCGCCACCTACGGGCTGTGGATCAGGAATACAGTGGGTAAAGACCCGTCCGTCCTCCACGGTGTTACTTAACTAAATACTACTAAACATTAAATAATCTACGACTACGAGCTTTCTAACGATTACATATACTTGAGGTGACCGACACTTTAATACCTGGATTTACTAAATCCTAACAATCTCCCCCTAAGGGAGGTCACCTCAAAATTACATAGAATACAAACAGATATTACAATTAGATTGTTCTTGGATTCTTGTTAATGTTCTTTGCTCTGAAGCTCGTAGTCATTGATTCTTCATTATTGCATGTTTGGATAATCAATGTGGAGGTCTTTAACTGATCAACGTGATAATGAGTTTTGAGCCAGCATTGAGATCATTAGCTAACATAAATCTCTGACTCTTCCATTGTGGTGTTGGTATTATGTGGTGTTGTGACATTTGGACCGACATGCTCACATTCTGGATCATGATATATTCTCATCAGAGTAGCGGAAGCTTTCGTTGATTCATGATATTGGCAGCAGCGTAGCAGAAGCATGGAGTGAAAATATCAGAGTCATTGATGCACCAATCATGATTTCTTTAGAAATTAATGTGTTGTGTGAGCATGCGGCTATGGATTGATTGCTTCATTCTGATCAGCTGCAAATGTCAGGCGTACCTGCATACAACAGTTAGAAATAAAGCGCACGAAAGTGTCTTTGATCACTTTCGTTGAATTGAGGTATACGGCCCACGGTTCCCCGTTGATTGGTACAAGTACTGCCTGTGATCAGGTATAATTCCGGAGAATTTCAGTGACAGGGTTTCGCAGCTGCTCTAGCTATTCTCAAACTGGAACGTCTCAAAGAAGACAACATGGAGTGAGTGAACCAGCGAATTGAGATTCACTGATTGATGAAAAGAGATATGAAAAACAATCATGTATCGCTCAATAGAAATTGTTTTTGCAATACAACGAAGGTTTTAATGAAAATCAATTATCAATCATAAACACCTTTTATTTTGAAGTATTAGTACACAGTAGATGTGCTAAAGAAAAGAGTTTTTAAGCATAACGACCGGTTTTTCAAAGATATCCGTCAATCCATAACCTGAACCAGGATTGATTCAAAAGATTGAATCGCCCCATTGTTTCTGTTCAGTTGTCACATGGTTGATCTATTGGATAGATCTCACATGCCACCCACCAGGAGCTTATTTGATGTTGGCTCCAGAAGGCTTTCCATCTTCATTGTGAATATGTTTGCATATCACTCAGATGTTCTGGCAATACTACAAGGATAATGCGTAGGACTCATAAGATATAATCTCTCTTTTCACATTGTGTGAAACAGAGAGTCTTCATTGACAGTGTCCTAATGAGATTTATAGATGATCTCGTGGCTCTAGACTAAATTGTGCATATTTGGTTCCTATGCCGGAGACTAGGGAGAGGGTCTCCTTCTTCAATATCAACAAACTCTAAGAGAAAGTCGATAGATAATGTCGGTTCCCTGTGAGAATGAAACAAGCCCTTTTAAGAGGAACTTGAGTGGTTTGGGAAATTGTAGTGCAGTGCGTCAAAGGGTCCATGACGTCTTGTCTTCAATACCGATGTTACCTTGGTAACCACCAGTAGCATATGAATTGAACCCGGTTTCTGCCCTAAGGTTGAATAAATGGAGGGCTATTTCTTTTCACCCCTTTTCACATTCAATTCTTTTTCATTCTTCAACCTCTTCAGTGCTTACCGAGATTTCATTACTAGAACCATGTTGGGTTTATTCCAGTTCTAGCTCTATCTCAGTCCGCACTCTTCCCACATCTCACTTTCTCCTTTTTTTTCATCATACCTAAGGACTCTACACTATCTAGTGGATTGTCCCTGGGTAGATCCCTCCGGTTCTGGCGGATCGTGGGAACGAATACCTAACCTAACCATCCTTATATCCTTATATCACCATACATAAAGTAAATTTGGTCGGTCTATTTGGTATTGTTCATCTGCCGTTGGAACCAATTAAAAACCATTTGAAAATCAATCCAGATACTTTTGATATATTATCAAAGCATTTTGTACCTGAATTGTTTTTGATATTTTTAGAGAAAGAGCTCTCCCTCAACATGTGCATCATGTATTTAGAAATCGTTTTAGCATACAGAGGCAAAAGGAAGAATTACCTTCTTTGATTACCATTTTTTAAAAGATATCAACATCACTTCCCCGATTAAATCAAGTAGATAAAGCATATTTGGGAAGGATGAGGTTTTCATAAGTTTGCTCCCCCTTAATATGTGCCTCGAGGTTAGAAAGAGTTTTGCACCTATTAGAGGGAACCTGCACTTAGAGACAAATCAATCATGTTTTAATTCTTTATGGTTTAAAAAATTGCTCCCCCTCAACATGTGCATGGAAAATTAGAAATCGTTTGGCACATGTGGGGAGGAAAGCTTGCAAAACACTTGTGAAACCATTTATCGAATCATCAGTTTAAATCCAATTTAAGTCACAAATTCTCCCCCGATCACAATTTTCTAATCATTTGAGATTTGTGATCTCTGTAGATTTAAATTGATTTTGAAAGCTTTTGAGGAGAATTGTGACTTGATAATGAAAATATTTTAACTAATAAGCATCGGATTATGAGACTTTAAACTCCATTGATTAAACATGCATGATTATCTTTTTAAAAACAATTTTATGACAAATAACCTTTTGATTTAATTGAAATTATTCTCCCCCTCAATCAATGACATAAGTTGTTGATTGAAAGATAGATATTTTTTGACAAACGTTAAGTCCAGATGATTTTCAAAAATAGATTCCGAGTTATTTTTTATAGCAATTAGTTTTCAATAGATAGTAAGTGATTGTTTAAAGAATCAGAGCATGAGATTTGAAAAACAAGATAAAGCATGGCTCTGTTCTTTCTTTGAAAAACGGGTTACTGCCTGAAATGACAATAAACCATTTATTTCACTTTCTCGCAATTTTTTTTAACATTCGAACAACATCTAAAGTCCCGTGTCATTCTTTGAATGACAGCACAAAGACCGTAGATATTTTCGAATCGAGAAAAACATGACAAAAAGACAATATTTTTTGAAATTTTTCAAGATTTTTCAAATTTTTATGGAGTTTTTGAAAGTTTTATATTTTTCTATTTGCTTTTTGAATAAATATTTACAAGAGATGGATGAAGAAAGACCTTTACTCCTCATTTTCCTCTTGAAGACGTTTAAGTGTTTATGGTTGTAGACTCTTTAGACCAAGTCGTGGGAGGATAAACTCAAAACGTTCTCTAGGAAGAGCTTTGGTGAAGATGTCTGCTAACTGGTATTCAATCCTCACAAAATAGAGTTCCACCACACCGTTTTCTACTTGCTCCCTGATGAAATGATGTCGAATGTCGATGTGCTTTGCTCTTGAGTGTTGTACGTTGTTGCATGAGAGAGCAATAGCACTTTTATTATCACAGTACAGAGGAATTTTGTTGAATTCAAAGACATAGTCAGATAATTGAGATCTCATCCATCGGATTTGAGCACAACAAGATGACATGGCTATGTATTCAGCCTCTGTAGAGGAAATAGAAGTACTCATTTGCTTCTTTGAAGACCAGCTCACAAGCTTATCACCCAAAAACTGAGCACCTCCAGACGTACTTCGACGTGTATCTTGACATCCTGCATGATCAGCATCTGCATAGGCTGTTAGTGACATACCGGTGTCTTTCGGGTACCAAAGTCCCATATTGATGGTTCCTTGGAGATACCGAAAGACCCGTTTAACCGCTTCAAGGTGCTTTTTGGTAGGCTTAGCCTGATATCTAGCACACATGCAAACAGCGAACAGAATGTCTGGTCTACTGGCTGTGAGGTACATCAGGGATCCAATCATACTACGATATTTCGTTTGGTCTACCATGATCCCTGAGTGGTCCTCATCCAGTTTAGTACGCTCTATCATGGGAGTGTCAATAGGGTCGCTAGAATCAAATCTGAATTTTTTTAAAATCTCATTTGCATATTTAGATTGATTTATAAAAATACCTCCGAGACTTTGTGAAATTTGTAATCCCAAGAAAAATGACATTTGTCCCATCATTGACATTTGAAATTTAGCACCCATTTCACTTGAAAAACGGTCACATTCATTGGTGTCAGTCGAGGCAAAATTAATATCATCAACATATATTTGAACGTGAATTAAATGTTTGCCTGACTTTCTGGTGAACAATGTCGGATCAACTGCTCCTTTGCTGAATCCAGTAGATAGAAGAAACTTTGATAGCGTATCATACCACGCCCTTGGAGCTTGCTTTAAACCGTAAAGAGCCTTCTTCAAATGATAGACGTGAGTAGGATGCTCTGGATTCACAAAGCCTTCAGGCTGGCTGACGTATACGACTTCTTTAAGATCTCCGTTAAGAAACGCCCTCTTTACATCCATCTGATAGACTACCATGTTCTTACTTGCAGCATTAGCCAAGAAGATTCTGATTGCTTCGATACGAGCAACAGGAGCAAATGATTCTTCAAAGTCAATACCCTCCTCTTGATGGTATCCTTTTGCAACCAATCGAGCCTTGTTCTTCAACACATCACCATGCTCATCAAGTTTTACTTTGAAGATTCACTTTAGAGCAATGATCATTGCACAATCTGGAGCAGGTACTAATTCCCATACATCTAGTCGATCAAACTCATGAATTTCTTCTTGCATGGCATTGAACCAGCTGTCTTCATTCATGGCAGTTTTCATGTCTTTTGGTTCGATCTTAAAGAGTACGGAGTTGAAGAAGCACCATAAGGCATCGGTTTTAAGTTGTTTCCGTGTGGATACTGGACGGGAAAGGTTTCCAATGATGTTGTCCAATAGATGATCATGTGTCCATTTTCTGAGGTGTTCATGTGGTTGTTGTTGAGGAACTGAAGTAGCAGAGTTGATATCTCCTGAAGAAGATGGTTCTGATGATGTCTCAGGAGCAAATATGTTTTCAAAGGGTTCATCTTCTGGAGGAGCAAAAGGGTTTTCATCATCTGTAACAGCCGCAACATTTCCATTGTGTACACTCGATGATTGATGATTTGTTGATGAGACAAAGTGATCAGCAGCAGGCGCTTCTTGACTTAATGACATTGAAACTGAAGGGTTAACTTCATTTACAGGGATAGAGGCAGCCTCTTTTGATGGAACTGACATATCATTAGCACTTGGCTCATAGTGTTCATCAAACATTGAATCAAATAATTTCTTCAAATCATCTTCTGAAGGAGGTACATAAGGAGTTGCTGGTGAGGGATTAGAAACAAGAGTAGAACTGATAGGACTACTGGATAAAGGTTGAAATGCGGGTCCAGAACTGGATTGTCCTAGAGCCATTTGACCGGTCAGCTCATCGAACGTAACGTGAATTGTTTCCATGATATTTCGGGTTCTCTTGTTGTAGATTCGGTATCCTTTTCTGTTTGGTGCATAACCTACAAATACTCCAATGTCCGCTTTAGCTTTTAGTTTACCTAAATCTAGACCGTCATTAGTTGGGTAACATAAAGCACCAAACACACGAAGGTAGGATAGATCAGGTTTTCGTTTATAGACAAGTTCATATGGAGTTTTTCCATGATAGGTGTGAATAAGGGAACGATTTTGGGTGTAGCAAGCAGTGGCAATGACTTCAGCCCATAGAAACATTGGAACCTTTGAATAAATTAGCATTGTTCTTGCGGCTTCCACAAGAGTTCGATTTCGTCTTTCAACTACACCGTTCTATTGAGGAGTTCGTGGAACACTTCTTTGATGACTGATTCCAACACTTTCATAAAACTGAAT
Source organism: Chrysanthemum seticuspe (assembly GCA_019973895.1). Lineage (NCBI taxonomy): Eukaryota > Viridiplantae > Streptophyta > Magnoliopsida > Asterales > Asteraceae > Chrysanthemum > Chrysanthemum seticuspe. The sequence goes on from BPTQ01000009.1 coordinate 63,042,440, forward strand.
TAAGTCTTTGTTAACAAACTCTGTGCCATTGTGTGTTCGAACAATTCTAACAATATTGTTGAGTCGAACCTGAAGCTGTTTGATAAGTTTGATGATGACATCTGGAGTTTCATCCTTTGTCCTCAAAAACTTTACCCAAGTAAATCGAGAGTAGTCATCAACAACTACTAGAATGTATTTCTTCCCATTTATCGTTTGCACTCTCATTGGTCCGCACAGATCCATATGAAGGGTATGAAGAACTTCCATTACTGAGTTTGTGAGTTTTGGTTTGTGGGCATATTTTGTGCTTTTTCCCAATTGGCAAGCTGAACAAAGATGATCTTTTTCATACTTTAATCTGGGTAATCCTCCTACTAAGTCCTTTCTAGAAAGATTGTTTATAGTACCAAAGTTCAAGTGATTGAGACGACGGTGCCATAGCCATGACTTAGTTTTGGAATCCTTTGACAACAAGCAGATGGGTGAAGATTTCATCATATCTTCGATAGAGATGGTGTATAGGTTTGAACCATTAGTTCCTCTGAGAAGTTCCACCCCATCAAGTTCTCTAACAAAACAAGTATGTTTTCTGAAGGCCACTTCTAAATCTGAGTCACAGAATTGTCCGACAGAAAATAGATTATGTCCAAGACCTTCAACATAATATACCCTGGAAATCACACTATCTCCAACCACGTAATCTCCATAACCCATAATAGCACCAAAATGATCATTTCCAAATCTCACAGTTCCTATTAATTTACTCACGAAGTTCATGAGCCGTGACCGGTCTCCAGTCATATGCTTGGAACAACCTGAGTCCAGGTACCACAGAACGATTTGAACGATCTACAGTTGAAGACATACAAGAATGGATAACTGGATAATTGGGATCCCCATGCAAGAATGGGTTCCATTTGGCTAGTAACAGTGATTGGAACACCCACATCAGAAGTAGAAGCAATAGAATCATCAAAAATAGATGCAGTGCTAGTGTCCGTATTTGACCTATTCAAAGTGTGTTCACTTATTAAGGGAATAGTTCTACCAATAGGCATCCATTTTCTAGTAGGCATTGACTTAGCAATTTTAGGGCACAACACATTAATCTTATGGCCAGTAGGTATCCATTGATAACCTATATAACTAAATTTCCTTCCTGTGGGTTTCTACAGCTTTATAACTTTCTTTCGCCTTTGCCTTTTTGCCTTTTTAGCTTGAATTTTAACATTAACAATTTTAGCTAGGCATTTAACAACATTAGACAAATCTGTTAATACAAATAAGTCGTAAAAACGTTTATTTATATTTTACGATCTTCTAATGTTTTGTCGATAACAAACGTAAAATCATATTAACGAAACAAATAAAATACGTAAATGGTTTGAACTAATAGTTTCTAACATATTCACATTTTCACATAAAACACTAAAACAAGTATAAGTGATTTTATGATTTAAGTAATACATATGTACAACAACTAGTGTTTACATATTTGGATAAATATACACATAACTAGTATGTAGTATATTGGGTAATATAAATGGGTAGAAACTTAAGTATCACAACCCATTGGGCAAATACATTGAATGTAGTTTGGTACAACCCAAAGCCCATAACCCATGGATCTTGACCCATAACCTATTGCATGGCATCATGCTTATATCATACATGGATAATATCCATAACCCATGGATCAACCCATACCCAAGTGACTAAGTGCATTGCACTCAAAGATACATTGTATCTAGCCAAAGATCCATGGTTCAACCCATGACCCATGACCCATAACCAAAATACCCATGGGCAAAGAGGAGCGTTCCACGGATCCCTGGCTTTGTGCTAGCCAGATCCCAAGTGGAAGGGATTCGTGGGATCTGGGGAACAGTAGAATTTTTCATCTATAAATAGTGAGCCATTTATTCATCATTTCTTACCCCTCTCTAACACACTTTCTCCCCTGAGTTAAATCTTACTAACCTTAGATCCAAGAGATCTATGTTTGTAGTTTTGTTTTTGTGTAATCTTTTAGGTTCCTCTTAAAGGCAAGATCACCACCTTTGAAGTCGAGCAAGCTCAAGTCCATGAGTTGCCATGCTTCCTCATCATCAAGGCTACCGAAGTCTTCTTGTTGATGATTCCTTTCTTTCTTCAAAGAAGTGTAGTGTTGAAGACATTAGTGAAAGATGTCTCTATTGTCAAGACAAAGATATTAGTGAAGGGTATCTATCATCTATAGGATAAGCACTTGTGGTAGGTGCTTAGAAGTCAAGACAAAGAAGCATTAGTGAAAGGTGCTTAGAAGTCAAGACAAAGAAGCATTAGTGAAAGGTGCTTAGAAGTGAAGACACAAGACATTAGTGAAAGGTGTCTTGTAGATCTAGTCAAAGGCATTAGTGAAAGGTGCCTTAGATGTACATTCGATATGGTGTGTTTCGATGTACAAGATAGACTAGTATTAGATCCAAGGATATTGATGTCCTTGATGATGTTGTAAAGGAGTAGATCTCCTTTGGGATTAGGCATTGGTGTAGTGTGGTAGTAGTTCCTCCATTGCAATGAAACTAGGTGCTTAGCCTAGTACCTAATAAAGGGTAGGCAACGTTGTGAAGGTGTAGTTCACCTTGGAGTGAAAGAACTAGGTACTTAGCCTAGTACCTTATAAAGGGTAGGCGACGTTGTGTAGGTTTGGTTCACCTTGGTGTGAAAGAACCCGGTGGTTAGCCTAGCACCGGAAAAAGGGTAGGCGACGTTGTGAAGGCTTCTCCGCCATAAGGAGATTGGTGTAGTGTTTACGAACTCTCGAGTAGGTGACTCGGGGAGTGGAGTAGGGCAAGGAAGGTGTCCTTGTAGCCGAACCACTATAAATACTCGCGTTGTGGTTTTGTGCTTCTTACTCTTATCTTTTCATTACATATCTTTATATGCTTGTTTATCAACATCCAACACACACAACCAAATAGATTGACATAAGTCGATCTAAATAGTCTAAAAGGAAGTTTTAATTGGTAAAACTATTCAATCCCCTCTTCTAGTTTTTCACAATTGGCATCAGAGCTTCGTTACCAAGTTTCTTGAAGTATATTGTACTTTAAAAACTTGATACGATCCGTGGTTAATTGAAAAATACAAAGAAGGTTTTTCATAAAAAAAACAAACACTATGTCTTTTAAAACTATATGTTTGGATGTTGATTTGATAACAACATTTTTCCTATTTATTTTTTCATTTAATTGCACTAATCTTCTTTGTCATGTTGATTAGTCAAAGCTCATACCCACCAAGCTTTAGGAGTCGCTTGGTAACAAGAATACCTTCCTTAAGAAGGTATCTTAAACGCAAAGGAGCGGGAATAGTCTAAGTGACATTTGTTGTGTCATTTGTAAAGACATTCCTAAGTGCGCTAGAGGTATGATTTTCTTTTTACTTTGCTTGATAATTAAGTATACCTATTTAGGTATTTATATGATTATCTTTTGTGCAAATTACATGTTTTACATGAAGCTTCATTAGGAAGCCTTTTTTTCTTACATACGTGTCTTATTTCTCGTCTAAAGTCGTGGTATATAAAACTTATGTTTTGTTTTCTTTTAATCCAATAATAAAACAAAACACGAATTTAAAAAATTCCTCCTTCCCCATAAATACTCCCATCGTCGACCACTTTATCAAACCCTCACTTTTTCAAATCTTCCAATTTCAAAAATTTCCTCTCACTCAAAAACTTCATCTTCCTCCTCAACCAAAACCAAGAAGATCTGTCATCAACATGGTTTACATCGCACTCGTGCTCATCGCCTTAACACTCATCGCACTTGTGTTCCCTATGATGAAGTTCACATATGGAGACATTTACTTTGTGTTGTTAATCTACATTGGGATCATATACCCAATCCTTTGTATCATCCTTAGCATTGAAATACAATATTACTAATAATCTTGTTATCTTTGTTATTATTTATTTTCTTGTGATTTATATGTTTCATTTTCCTTCGTGATACATTAGAAGTCATGTATGCATGCTAAAAGAAAATGTAGGATAAAACACTTCTCGTGGTATAAAAATGTAAAACCTATGTTTTTATCAAATCTATTTCTGTTACTACAGATCCACGGACCCCGGAAGTTATACTAGCCGGATCTTTTTTGAAAAGGAACCGTGGGATCTGTCCTACTGGAGAACAGTTTTTCATGCAAATTAAAAACCATTTTTCTTCTAAATGTAATACTCCACTAGAATGTCAAAACCATAAGTGAGTCAAGTGTCTTTCTTGTTTAAAAACCATTGTTAATAAAAATCTAATAAAAACGTTAGATAATTATAGGTTGACCATAAACATCACCTCTTATTAACCCATCACTTCTATAGGTTCAACTATGACGCATGAATACGAGTTTGATTTTTCAGTCACTAGCGTCTACACTCCTAACATCTCTCTTGAGCCCAACACACCTGGCAATCATGTCCGTGGGTTCAACAATCTCGAAACCCGTTACTTCCATGAAGGACGTATTGTAGACACCTCTCTACAATTCGAAGAAGGTATCAATACCTCCTTCCGAGCCATAGGACTAGAGTGTCTTCTTGAAATCAACGAGAAGATATGTCCAAGGTTCATAATGGAATTCTTCCGTCAAGTCGAACTCGTTCGTAACGAGGATCGCTCTCTATCTCTTTGGTTTTATATCAAAAACCAAAAGTTCACTCTAACCCTTGGGCATTTTGCTCACATCCTCTGGATTCCAAATCATGGACAATGTGCCTTCACCGAAGATTGGTCTCTTGATTCTCTCTTCAACTTTCGTGAAGAAAATAGCCCATATTGTTCACACATACCCTCTCCAGAAGATTTAAATCGCATAATATGCAAACCTCGACCATATTACTCCGATCCAAACATTATCTTCACACGGGACATCAGAGAAGAGTACAAGCCTCTTGCACTCATCCTACGTGAAAATGTTTGGAGTCTTAGGGGAAATCGAGAAATTCTTCCCGCTTGTTGTGCTCACATGTTGTACTGTTTGCTAACACAACAACCATACAATCTCGCCTACTTCTTCGCAAGGAGAATTGCAAATCTTCAAGGCTCCAAGAATAAACTCATCCCTTATGGAATGTTCTTGACACGCCTCTATCATAATGTTATGCACTTCCATCCTTAATTTCAAAGTCCGTTGTACGTACTTGTGAACAAGATGATGGAACTGCTAAACATATCTCTCATGAAGACTTTCTTCATTCTTGATTCCACCAACACTCATCAATCACGTAATGATCCTCCTAGCGAAAACAATCAAGAAACTTAGTAGTATTTCAAAATAGGATCAATTCTCTTGTACTCGTGCTTTATCAATGTAATCCTATTTCCTTCATGAAATAAAAACATATTACATTTGATATCTTAGTGTTAGAACCCCTCTAAACCAACCATGGAATATGATGCATTGTCAAGATCATTGCATACCTTTAGTAAAGGTTCTGCTGAGTAGATGGACGGATTCCAACGTTTGTGCTAGACGGATCCCTTCACTTAGGGAACCGTGGGATCCGGCAAACAGAAAATGCAATTGCAAGCATTATATTTCAAAGATATCCTTAGAACACCTCACACTAATCTAAACATAGTGTCTTAAGGCAAATTAATTCCTTATCAAGATAGGTTGATCCTTCCTACTCACACACCTAGATCACACTCTAAAACGCTTGTAGATCTACCGTTTCATTTTAATCCATTACTCTTCCGCTCTTAAACTCACACTTCATTTTTTACTTGATCCCTCACATCTAGTCTTAGAAATCTTTTGATTATGACAAAATTAATCATAAATCATCCTCACCTCAAAATTGATCAAAGTTGATCAAAATCTAGTTTTCCCATCTCAAAGCTTCTAGGATATTCTCCAAAACACTATCCTAAGACACAACCTGATCTCTAGGATCATTTAGCTTCAATTGACACTCTAAATCTTTAGTGTCATCCTTGCTCATCCATTGGTACTCTTGAAAGTTCCAAATCCTTCCATAAATAACAATCATTAGCTACATCATTCATTACCTTCAAGTACTCAAGCATCCCTTCATTTAAAACACTTAGGAGGACTGAAACACTCAAGATGATATAGGTCTTAGATCTTAGAAACATCATTTCCACTCTTTCATAACTGCTGAAAGCCGGATCCCTAGGATTAGCCTAGACGGATCCCTCTGAGGAAGGAACCGTGGGATCCGGATGACAGTTTATGTCAAATCTTGCTAAAACAATCATTTCAACTCATCTTCCTAACTCAAACACTCCATCTCATCTTAAATGAATTCCTAGATCAGTACAACCTCTGAAGTTGACTCTTGTGCATGTTAATCATCATATTCCAATGAATCCTAGTGGCTTAAAGCTTAAATGCACTTGCCAAATCTCTTGGTTTATAAACCATGTTGAACGTAAGACCTTGATAGATCTTAAGCACTCGCAGATCGTTAGTATTGCTTATGTAATCACAAACAAACTAATAGACAATCTCTACGACTTATATTCTTTAGCGGAAATCAAATATAAGCACAAACACAAATAACTAAGAACACGTTGATCCTCTATGGATCTTTATATTACTAAAACTTTGTTTTTCAACTCGTACCTAATTCATACTATTGTGTTCCTTTTATATACAAGGAACCCTAACTTGTTTCCTAAGAAACGTATAAACTACGCTCTATATACACAATAACTTCCTAATAAAGCTCATGCATATCCTAACTAACTATTAAAAACACGGAATAACTATTTCCGCAGAAACAAACTACACTCTATATAACTTCAGGAGAATCTGTTCTTTAGCATAAACATTGAACTTCAGCAGAATCCTTTCGGTAGAAACTTCAGCAGAATTCTAACTTAGTAGAATTCCCAACAATCCTCCTCTAAACTGGAATTTGACATGGTTAAGTTCTAGTTTCTTGACAGATCTTCAACGCTTCAGAGGATTGTTCACAAACATCAGCAACAAAGAAACAAAATAATGACACCTCGATGATGACAAATCTTTAAATCTCCAGTTCTTTGCAGCAACAAATGACATAATGTACATCAAACCAGTTTAGTTTCATACTATTCTCATCACATCCAGGTGTGTTAACTCCTGTGAGAGGTGAATCATTGAAAATAATGGATTTGATGTCTCTTTACCAATAGCCATTACTACTGGAGTAGCCAAATGTTTAAGTTCGAAAACCATGGTACACTGATAACCATCTGATTTATTAGCAAATCAGCAACCATGAACGGATTTGAACTGTCTTTACCTGTAGCTGTTTGCTCAGGACTAGTTAATTCTTAGGATTGGTGAACTGATTAGTAAATATGGTATTCCACTGCCTTTACCACAAGCCATATACATGTGGGCTAGTCAATTCTTGAATTCCAAAAAGGAATAAACCATGGTGAATTGATGACCATACAACCCTCAGCAATTAAGCATAGGTGGTTGCAATCCCTATGATTTTGAGCAAACCATTACAGCTATCAACAGATTTGATGTGTCTTTACCAAAGTTGTACCCTTTGGACTAGCCAACTCTTTGATATACATAAGGCACATCTGGTGAGTTAAAAACCATCAATAGTATACAACAAACCTGCAATAAAAGTTAGACAAACCAAACATATACAATTTTTTTTAACTGATAAAGAAATAACACAAAACAAATATATTAAAAACAATACACAATACCATAATCAAGATGATGCTTGATGTTGCAAAAGCTGATTCTTAATGATTCCAACACATTGTTCAGCAAGCAACTTATCATTACCAACTGGATCTGGAGGAACTTCCAACTTTTGTCTAAGCATTCTTTCCAGCAGCCTGATAGGCAAAGGATAAATTTTATCAGCAAACATACAAACAGTAATCCCACCCTTTGTCTCCACCACATGCACACAAGGCAAAGGATAAAATATCCAAGTCTCAACCTTCCACTGATGTGAATTCTTCCAAATATGATACCCTTTACCATTTGGAGATTGAGAATCAAACAACACTCGAAGATCACCCAACAAAAATAAACCAGAACCCTGTGGTGAATGAATAGCATAATGCTTAGTAACAATACCATACAGAGTATTCAAATCTTGCCTATCCACCAGATGAAGTATTTCCTTCAAGAAGTTAAACTTCATAGTCGTATAATCCAGACGATAAATAATATTAAGCTCTCCATCAGTCAATGTCCAATTAATCAACACATCATGAGATCCTTCAGGAAAAATAGCAACAAATCCTTCTTTAATAAAAGTTGAATCAGCAGCTTTTAGATCTAAAGAACTACCTCTGAGAGACTTATGAATCCTAGAAGTGTATGTCCCATCTGATCTCACAGATCGCCTTAGAGTAGTGTGACTTCTTTTAGACATTCTTTTCTTCCTCCTACCAGGTATATAAATCCCCATAGATGATACATCCTCAGATGTGTCAGGGACATCTTTAGCTTGAGTGGAAGAAGTAGAAATAGACTTAACTGATGCAATACCTCTCAATTCATACATTCTCTCAAGTATCACTCTGGCCTGCTTAGCTTTAGCAGCTGCTCTTTCAGCTTTCTTACCCATTTCTTCTCCTTCTAGATCAACAAATGTCACAGAAGTCAATGTTTCAGAAGAAACAGTATGAGGTTCAGCAGATTGAACCTTTTCAGCTGAAGGTATAGTTGCAGTAGATGCTTCAGAAGTAATAACAAGAGAATCCATCCTTGGTGCAACATCATCAAAATTATCTACAATCTCAACTGTTTTAGACCTCTTCGCCTGTGAAGCATCTCTTTTTCATACCAGAATTAAAGATAGTAGAACTCTGATGAAGCACTATAGTTCTCATATATGTTTTCATTTGTGCAGCAGTAGGTGGTCTCTCTCTTCTAGCTTTAGCTTTTTGTTCAGTAAGAGCTTTCTTTTTGTCAGCTGCCACTTGCTTTCGTTTTCGTCCAAGATTGACCATTTGTGCAACAAAATTCTCACTATCAAAGTCTGCACCTAATATACTCTGAGCAAGTGTAGGATCTGAAGCAGCTTGCTGAGTATAAACATCCCATTGTGCACCAGGGATCTGAGTAGCCAAAGCATCCACTTCTTTTCGTCTCTCAGGAGTCAAAGTAGAAGTAGACTCAGCTGCAATCTGTTTAGCCAATTCTTCACTTTTCTTCAATTCTGCACACTCAGTTATCATTCTTTCTTGTGCATGCCTTTCTTGTTCACTAACTAGACCAGGACGAAGCTCATCTTCAATCATTACTCCTTTCCCTTGATCAGCAGACTTATGAACTACATCAACTGGAGAAGTATCACTCATAGGAACTTCAGAAGAAACATCCAAATTAGCATCAGAAGAAACATGTTGAGACAGATCTTCAACATGTGTGGAAAATACATCAACTACTGGATCCAAAACAAAACTTCTGCCAGCAAGAAAAACTTCAGACTGATCTGCTGAAGGTGTAGAAGCAGGTTGTGCTTGCACAGATGAAACTTGACCAACTTTAAGAGCAATATCCATCATAGGAGTATCAGCAACAATATGCTCTTTAGTAGTTGCAACATCCTCACTTTGCAATGTATCCTTGCTCAAAGATTGCCATCTCCTCTTTTGAGTAAACAAAATTGGCTTCTTTTGCTTTACTGATTTAGTAACCATTGGAGTAGATTGTTGAGCCACATTAGCCAAAATATCCAGTGACTTAAATTGAGAATCCACTTCCTCCTCATCAGAAGAAACATCAAGCTTCCTTTTGCTATAATTCCCAAGTTGTTCCTCCAAACTCTTAACTTTACGCTTTAACTCCACAATCTCACCACCAAGTGAAGTTTTAGTCTCTGCAAGCTCCTTTTTGAGATCAGCAACCTCAACCACATACCTGTTCACTAGAGCATATACAGATGTAAGTGTAATATGATCCTCAGCTCCACCAGAAGATTGCTCAGTGGTAACGGGAGCTTCATTGGACCTTTCAGGAGAAACATGTTCATGCTCAAAATTATCTGAACCTTCATTAACTGGTTCCCTTAATGGACTAGGTGTGGGCAGTCTATTAACTTCATGCTCAACCTCATCAGAGGTAACATGAATAGGTGGTGGACTAGGACAAGGTCTAGTTGATGGTATAGGTGAAGGTTGGTCAGGAGCAACATGAGATGCTTCAGCATTAGTAGAAGGGCCCTCATCAATGTCAACTGATGGATTACCATCAGCAGTAACATTTGTAGAAGGTGGGTCATTAACAGCATTATCCTCATCAGCAGCCTCATTGCCTTGAGGCAACATAGCTGCTAGCAAAGGATGATGTGCCCCCTCATACTTAGTTCTCATTGAAGCAAATAGTTTAGAAGATAATGCTCCTATGGGACAAAATGCTTGGGCTTGGGTTGAAACATCTAAGATCATTTGCAAGAACCTAGGGTACATCAAAAACTTATGCTTGTTCCTATGAATATTTTCAACCATATTCTCAAAAATAAACCTAGAAAAATTATAAGTTAAACCCTGAGAAAGACAAACAATACCACAACCCAGTTGAGTAGAAAACTAGTCCCATCCTCCTGATTTATTGCTGATACATTGAAGCCAAGTATGTACCAAAAACCTCCACATAGGGCAAAGTTGATTCTTGAACCATATGTCAGTTCTTGTACCCTGATATCCAATAGCTCTCAGCCCAATAAGTATCTCCACCGAATTAGAGTGATAGACCCCATTCGCATCATCCAAGCGAAGCTTTCTTCTAATCAAATCCTCTGTCACCACATGCTCTGTCCCGTCAACCATCGCAACAATCTCTGTGTCACTCCGTGTCGTAGCAGATACCCAAAATTGTGTAACCAAAGATTCATATATCACACTAGGAGAATGCGTTAAAGCATAATGAATCTTAGATCTCTTCAAGAACTCCACCATTGGTTCATACAAATCATCACCCTTAGCTTTTCCCAGAAAAGCAACTTTGTTATGATCTTTCTTCAATTGAAGCGCCATGTGTAAAATTGTAAGTTAGGGTTGAGAATCACACAACTGAAAGTGTTTTAGACGTAAGTGAAGAGGGAATCGTTTAATTTGAAGTAAGGATATGCAAATAATGAGTTGATATAAGTTGCCCAAATTATAGTCAAAAATATCGGAATTCTTGTTGACCATATCTTACGTGTCTCTCAACTTAAACCAAAAACAAAGTAACACTTCAGCAGAAACACAGTCATACTACTGAAATAATTCGCTTCAGTAGAAACAACTCAAGATAAAAGATATCCTCAGTAAATATCTGGATCGTTACTGTGCCACCCAACTCACATTAAATTACATTAAACCTCGAATCCGTCTATATAACAATCCCAATGCACACTTCACATATATCATTTAACCCCAATTCTCATCACAAACCCTAATTTCATCACAAAAACCTCAATCAACCACAATCAACCATGAATATCAAACCAGAGGTTATTAATCCAACCTCTTCACCATCATCATCATCATCATCATCAAGTGATGATTTTTGCCTGTTTTTAAGAGCTTCTTATCAATCTAAATCTCTACCTTTGAGGTCCCCCTTTCTCACTTCTTCTGAAGATGGTAGTGTAGTGGATCCAAGTGCATCTCCTAGTGACTCTGAAGACTCCAACAAGGAGAGTACATCTAACCCTCAACATTTAACACCTCAACCTCAACAGGTGGTGCTGGCTTTTCCTGCGCCATGGTTTGGTGCTTCATCTCATATCGTAAAGGGGAAGGGTAAAAGGAAGATGGATTGATTGCTTTTTGGTGAAACCAGTAGATGAAGCACAAAGGACAATGTGTATTCATCTTAATCATCTTTGGTTTCCTTAATCCATCCTTCCCATTTTGATCCTCAGCTTCTTCGTCGTGCTGGTCATGCATATCCAGCCATCGGGATAGAAGATATAGGCTAGATGATGATAGGAGCTAGTATAGGTTAAGTAGATCATGTATAGAAATGATCATGTATATCCTTATGAAGTTGATTGTAAGCTGTAAGCTGTAAGCTGTAAACTATTTCTTGAATGAATGAATGATTAACTTCAGTACTTTTCTCTTCAGTAGAAACAAATAGCTCACTCCAGTACTTAGCTTTCAGAAGAAACAATCTTTTAAGCTTACTTGACCATTCTCCAATGAACCAAACTTGATAAACATGAATTGAAATATGCAATCTGCAAAATAGTCACAGAGAAACACACAAACCAAACCAAAACAAACAAAACTCACAAAACATTAGCTGGTTAGTGTTAGCAAAAATAAACTAATATACAAAGTTTACAACATAAATCCTCCCCTGAGGCATATGCCTCCCCTAAGGCCTATGCCTCCCCTTAAACTTTGCAGTTAAGGGTTAAGCATACCAATATGGACCACAAGGTGTTGAAACCTTGGTCCATCAAAAGCCTTTGTTAACAAATCTGCCACATTATCATCAGTGTGAATTTTAACCACTTTTATCAAATGTTTTTCATATGCATCTCTTATAAAGTGGTGCCTGATTTCAATATGCTTAGTTCTACTGTGAAAAACTGGATTTTTAACAATGCATATGGTATTTTGATTATCAATAAAAATTGTTGTGTTCATGAAGTTATACCCATAATCCAACAATTGATTTTGTATCCAAAGAACCTGTCCACAGCAATTTGCAGTAGCAACATACTCTGCTTCAGTAGATGAGGTAGCCATAATAGTTTGTTTCTTGCACTGCCAAGAAATCAATCTCTTTCCAAGGAATTGGCAACCTCCAGTTGTGGATCTCCTACCAGATTTGCACCAGCATAATCGCTGTCACTATATGGTTCCAGCTTAAAAGGAGACTCTTTTAGGTACCAAAGGCCTAAATGGGGTTGGCCTTTCAAATACTTAAAGATCTTCTTGACTGCATTCAGATGGGTAGCAAGTGGAGTGACTTGATGTCTAGAGCAAGCACTCACAACAAATGTAATATCAGGCCTAGAAGCTGTTAGATACATCAATGAACCAATCATAGATCTGTATAAATGAACATTCACAGGTAGATCTGGTTCATTGTTTGTCTTTAACTTTGGAGCTTCATAAGGTGTTGTGGCAGTCCTGACACTCTCCATACCAAACTTTTTCAAGATGTCTCTCACATATTTGTCCTGACTGATAAAGATACCATCAGGTTTCTGCTGAACTTGGAGACCCAAAAAGAAAGTAAGCTCCCCAACAGCACTCATCTGAAACTCTCCCTTCATCAGCTCCTCAAACTCCCTGCACCAAGCTTCTTTAGTGGATCCAAATATGATATCATCTACATAAACTTGCACAAGAATAATGTCTGTGGAATTCTTCTTCAGGAAAAGTGTTTTATCAATAGCACATCTTCTATAGCCATGCTTCAGCAGAAAAGATGAAAGCCTAGCATACCATGCTCTAGGTGCCTGATGTAGTCCATAGAGAGCTTTAACTACCTTATAAACATGATTTGGGTGATCTGGATCTTCAAATCCTTTAGGTTGAGTGACATAAACTTCCTCTTCTATTTCACCATACAGAAATGCACCTTTAACATCCATTTGATACACCATAAAACCCATGTAAGATGCATAGGCCAAAAAAATACGAATGGCCTCAACTCTAGCAACAGGTGCAAACACTTCATTATAATCAATTCCCTCCTCTTGTCTGAACCCCTGAGCCACTAATCTTGCTTTGTTTTTAATCACAACACCCCTTGCATCTCTTTTATTTTTCAATATCCATTTGGTCCCAATTGCATACTTCCCTTCAGGTAGTGGGACCAATATCTAAACCTGCTGATTTTGGAACTGTTGCATCTATTCTTGCATTGCTTCAAGCCAACTTTAATCATCCAGGGCCTGAGTAACACTGGTTGGTTCCACTTGAGATAGAAAATAGGCAAACAAACAATGATGAAAATCTGTGTGATTATCCCTTTGCTGGTTTGAAACATAAGAGATAAAAGCTACTTGACCATATTTAGAACTTGTTACAGTGCCCCTAGTTCTAACAGGTGCATTAGGATCACCAATAATATTGGACTGTGGATGAGTAATGTTGATCCTTTTAGTAGCAGTGGTGTTGACATCAATGGAGGTATCAAGATTAGTCACAGTTGGCTCAAAATTACTGTCATAGGAAGGTGAGGTGAAGACTCCAGCTTTGGGTTGATGATTACCAAGATCTGAAGGTCTTGGAAAACGTGTATAAGGTTCCCCAAATTCTGTGGACACTCTAGTAGAAATGGGAGTAGAAACAGCATAACCGTCAGCAGAATTGGTGATGATAGGAGAAACAGGATCACTTTCAGCAGAATGTTGATTTCCACTGATTGCTTCTCTTGCAACCACCTCATCATTCCTCTCAGCTTCTAAATTAGCTGCATACTCTTGTTTCTTAAGCCTAGCAAGGTCCTCTGCATAGTTGGACTCATCTTCACTGTCATCAGTAGTAACTTTGGAAGTGTCACCTAAAAAATTATTAGGGGATAAAGAAGGTACAATAATAGGATGTTCATCATCCTCAAACTCACTATCAGAATCAGCATTCATGATAGCAGCACTGTCAGTGGGTGACTCTTGTGAACCTGCATTTTGGTTAGCCACATGTCTAGAATAACCCAAATAATCATGTAGAAAACTAGAAGGGGGGTTGAATAGTTTACCGATTAAAAACTTTGTTTTGAAACTTATTGAAAGATCAATTGATATTGATCTTAAGTATGTTAATGAAATATGCAAGCAATATGTAATAGGTAAGTAAGGAAAGAAATGATCAAACCACAACAAGTTGTTTATAGTGGTTCGGCCTACAAGGACTCTTTTTCCTAGCCTTTATCACATTCGCTTCACATTTCCAAAAGAGGCGGCCACTTTCCTCGAACAACTGATCACTTCAATTTGAGAGCTCACACTCTGAGCCCCTCACCTCATCCCGTTCCTTTTTCTCAGGAACATCCGGCTTGGTGATATTTGTTGAACAACACCAAACTAGTAAAGAAAGGAATGAATGGATAATGTATAACGAACGTATAAAGTAATTGTATGAATTCTAGTTATAGTTAACTAGAAAGTTATTCAAAGTTTTGTTTCAAAAATTAGCCATTTGATAAGTTGGGGGGAAGATCAAAAGATGTACTAATAAACCCAATAAGATCTGTACACCGATTGGTTTTACGTCCAAGTGTTCTCAGTGGGTGACTGTCACGACGATAGTACTTACGACTAAGACTATCACTCAAACTCCTACTACTTGTAGGATAATAACATGGAAGAAATAGGGGATTATTAAAAAATCCACTGTGAAGGTTTCAATGATGACTACTGTCACTTCTACTCAGGTTGATACGTCTCCTGGAACGATCCGAATTCTTTGTTCTCATACGTCGATTAAATCTTCGACTCTCCTTACTACTCCACCAACGTTCTCTTCGTTAGTCACCTTTAGTTGTAAGACGACTTTCACTAGGACAAAGAGGATAGTAGTGGTTAAGACGACTGCCAATAC
>BPTQ01000009.1:63067628-63231368 GCA_019973895.1 Chrysanthemum seticuspe
AAGTTATTTTAGAAATTCTTGAGCAACGAGGCTCTGGTACCAATTGTAGAAAACTAGAAGGGGGGTTGAATAGTTTACCGATTAAAAACTTTGTTTTGAAACTTATTGAAAGATCAATTGATATTGATCTTAAGTATGTTAATGAAATATGCAAGCAATATGTAATAGGTAAGTAAGGAAAGAAATGATCAAACCACAACAAGTTGTTTATAGTGGTTCGGCCTACAAGGACTCTTTTTCCTTGCCCTACTCCACTCCCCGAGTCTCACACTCGAGAGTTTAACTTCACTAGTCAACAAGCTCCTTTCACCGGCGGAGAAAACCTTTACACTTCGCTTACACTATTTCCGACACTAAGCTAGATGTCGAGTTCTTTCCAAGGGTACAACTACTCCCACACACAATGTATTTTGAGGACTAAAATACTAACCACTCACACTCACAAGATTATGATGGTTTGATACAACAATGAAGTATGGATCAACACTAGATCATACAACACTAAACAAACAAGACTTCCAACTTCTCGTTGAAGCTTGAATATGACTTGATCTTCTTTGCTACAAAAGAGATCACTAATATGATATGAAACTGAGTTAGAAAGGTTAGAGAGAGGATATGTATGAGAGTATGTTAGAAAGGGATGAAAAACTACTTGGCTTGGCATTGCTATTTAAAGCCAATTTGGACAGGAGCGTCCACGGACCGCGGACCCCTAAAAAGGGTTCCGCCCGTGTACCCAATTGGTACCGCCAGTCTGACAGTCAAGATATCAAATCTTGCCTAAAGTCAACTCTATCTAAGTAAGATTGTGTAAGATATGAAGAGTACAAATCTTCACAAAATATCTAATGGAATCTTCCAATGATCTCCATGATGTAATACATGATGTTAAAATGTTGTATTACTATTAATAGAAATATGCAAATGCTTAAGTAGTGTTTGGTTTTAAGAACCTAACACATTCTACAAACTACTATCATACATAATGATTAGAGTCATATCAAGATGTTACTAATCATAAATGTAAATGCTTGAATGATGAATATATTGTTTGAGAAAGCTTGTTTTAATATCTAATAAACTTGACAAGCTTTAAGCTTTTATAAATTAAATTTACTTTTGTCGTTAACAAAACTTAGGCAAAGAAAAAATATAAATAACGTTTAATGACGATATTTGTATTAACAAATCAGTTAAGTAATCAAGGTCAAAAGACCAAACATGACCTTGTCCTTGAACATTAGGCTTGTCTTCTAGAAATCTCAGGTTCAAAGTCTACTCAATCTTCTTAGCATTCAAATTGTATACCCTATACACTTTACTATGAGCCGAATAACCTACAATATAACCCTCATCAGCCTTCTCATCAAATTTACCCAGTGGATCACTAGTATTCAAAATAGTCACTTGACATCCAAAAGGTTTAAGGTAGTGAATAGCAGGAACTTTCCCATAGAGAAGTTCATAAGGTGTCTTAGAATGAGGTCTAGTAATAGATACCCTGTTCAGAATATAACAAGTTGTGCCAACTGCTTCAGTCCAAAACATTATGGGTAACTTAGAATCTGCAAGCATAGATCTTGCTGCCTCTATAAGGGTCCTATTCTTTCTTTCAGCTACCCCATTTTGTTGAGGGGTTCTTGGAGTGCTATAGTCCCTTTTGATTCCTTTAGACTTACAGAGTTCTATCAATACTGCATTCTTGAACTCTGTCCCATTATCACACCTGATGCCTTTAACCTTTTTATTCAGCTGATTTTCAACAAGAGTAATAAACTCTCTTAAAAATGGAGATGTTTCATCTTTTGTTCTTAGAAAGAACACCCAACAAAACCTGCTAAATCCATCAGTGATTACCAGACAAAAGTATTTGTGATCAATACTGCGTACTTGAGTTGGACCAAAAAGATCCATGTGAAGCAACTGAAGAGGTTCTGAAATAAGGCTCACTGCATTAATTGCTTTGTAAGAGGCTCTGTGTTGCTTTCCTTTATTGCAGGCAACACAGTTATGTTCATTGGTGAAAACCTTTGAAGGAAGTCCTTCAACAAGACCCATTTTAGATAGCTTGTTAATGGTCTTGAAGTTCACATGAGCCATCCTTCTATGCCACTTTGTAGACTCATCCAGGGATGCTTTAGCCACCAAACAAGTTAAGTCACCTTCTGGTTGAACATCATTCAAGTTGAATGTGTATAAATTGTGAGTACGAGGAACTCTCAGCAAAATTGATGTATCTTCTGGAAGTTTGAAGTCTTTAGACAGCACAAGACATTCATCCTCAGAAAAGAGTACTTTGTTCTTTGTGTCACAGATTTGTGAGACTGAGAACAAGTTGAAGTGTTGTAGTTCCTTGACATAGTACACATTCTCAAAGTCCACTTGAGGTGTTTTGATGGTCCCTTTCCCAGTCATTCTACCATCACTTCCACCAAAAGTCACATTGCCTTCTCCTTCTATGGGTACGAAATTATGCATCATATCTCTGTTTCCTGACATACTTCTTGAGCAACCACTATCAACAATGCCAACTTCCTTGTGCTTAAGAGGATGATCCTACAACAACAACAAAAAATATATACAAAAATTAGTACACTATTGAGGCTCAAGTCATTACTGACTTGAACCTGCCTTGTGGATCTTTAGATTGAGGCCATGTAGATTTATAAGATCCACTATTGTTCTTGGGTTTCCATTGAAATTTAGGTCCCCTTTGTGGCCAAGAACAACCTGCCGAGGGCTTCACAGCAGTATCCCTATAACCCTTCCCAGCATTCATTGAGTCAACATATCTAGGCCAATTACCATTTTTAAAATATGAACTTGTTGGTTGCACAGATGGTCTAGCAACAGAGCTTCTCCAAGAAGGAGGAGATGCATAGGTTACTTGTGGAACATAAGGTGGTATATCATTAACATTAGTCCACATTGGTCTAGATTTCCCAGCACATACACCCGTTCTTTGTTCATGAAAATCACAATCCTTAATTAAATGATATTTACTTCCACACACCAAACATGTCTTCTGTTTAGAAGATTTATTCAAACCAAAAGATGTTCTATTACAAGCAGAAGTATTCAAACCAAAACCATGAAAAGAATTGTTTTTAACAGAATTATTATTCAAAGAATGAAAAGATAAGTCTTTAGAGGAAACTGTCTTGGAAGAGGATTCCTTAGCAGCAACTCTGATAGGCTTGTAGGTAGGCTTGGGTGCAGGCTTGGGTGAAGTCTTTGGTAGGTCTGACTTATCACTTGAATCACAGCTGGCATAAGAAGTAGACCCTTGATCAGTAGATTTGTCACTGTCAGAGCAAGAGACAAAATCATTAGATAAAGAATCAGGGTCAGGCAAGTTTTTTGACTTTTTTCCATATAGATGATGTGATCCATCAAAGTCAACAGTAAGGGAAAGGTCAACAGGCATAGGTATTCCTCTAATAGATCCACGTACTGCATGTAAATCACCTTCTTTTACAACGTTAGCTAATCCTGCTAGTGTTGATTTACGTGTGTCCTCTCTAGCTTCTAGTCCTACATATTTCTTAAAGCCTAAACCTATTGAAGTATTAGGAGTTTGACTATCATAGAGCTCTTTAGTTAGATTTAGACCAGATTTTATCCAAGAATTATGTCTAGCTATTTCTTCATCTAATTTTTCTTTCAACACACTGTTTTCAGACACCACATCAGCTTTCAATTTCTCAGACCTTTTTAAGTCATTTTTAGTACATTCTAGATCACTTTCTAACACTCTAATATTTTCATCATAAGCTATTTGATACTTCTGAAACCAAACCTTTTGTCTTTCTAATGTTTTTAATGCCTGTTTATAAGCTTCAACTTCAACATAGCATTCATTATATTTAGGTTTCAAAATATCATATGCTTCTTTAAGTTCATTATAACGTTCACTACAACCAAACAAACAATTTTGTACCTGAGAGAGACCCATCAAGGCAATTTGATCATGCCTATCCTCTGAAGTACTGCATGCCAGCAACCCAATATTATCAGCACCAAAACTTTCATCATTCTCCTGATCATGCAGCTTCCAGTCTACATTATCATCCCCATAGCAACTGAGGATCCAGTCTTCGAAGTGCCAACATCCCTCTGATTCTGCTGATAGGAAGAATATCTCACCTCCTCACCAGACTTCCTATCTTTGCACTCTCTGGAGAAGTGACCCATCTGATGACATGTAAAGCACTTGACCTTCTTTTTGTCAAACCTTGCTGGATCTCTTCCCTGAAATCCAAACTTCCTTCCAGCCTTACGCTCAAATCTCTTGATGTCCATAGAGAGCATGGCCACTTGCCACTTCAACTTCATCTCCTCCATCTCCAGTGGGTCAATCTGTTCAAAATCCTCATATGCAAGTTCCTGCTGAGGATCATAATCAGCAAAGAAGGATCCAAGCACATCTTCCATTACACCACTAGATTTAGAGTGAGAGCTTGATGGAGTGGTAGTGTAAGATGATGATGAGTAAGTAGGACTTAGAGCATGAATCAACTTAGGGGTAGAGGCCCCAACAAATGCTGTGTGACTAGCAGTGGAGGATGTACGATAAGGATTTCTTACATCATGCTCAAGAGCTTTAAGTTTGTTGTACAACTCATCAAAAGTAAGCATATCCAGTCCACCTTTAGTTTTGAAAAGCAATGCTCACTTGTAGCCAGGATTGAGGTAAAGATCTCAAGAACTTAGAATTACAATCATCATTATCTGGCTTTGCCTTAAGCTGATTCAACTAACTTAAAATCTTGTGAAACCTGTCATAGCCCTTGTGAATTCCTTCCTCTTCAGAGATTTGAAAGTCTTCAAACTGTTGTCTCAGCATCAATTTTCTCATTCTCCTAGACTCCTCATTCCCTCCAAACTTGGCTTTAATAGCCAACCATATATCCTTAGCATCCTGCATGAAGTGAAAATTACTCAAGTGATCCTCAGGAATAGCTTGAAGAAGAATCGTTTTCACTTTGGTTTCTCTCTGAACCACCAGTAACTCTTCAGCAGTTTTAGGAGGAATGAAAGTCATGTTACCATCAGCATCTGTGGTAGTCCTCTTCAAACTGTTTCCCTTCCTTACAATCTCCCACATATTCCAATCAATGTTGGAAATCCAGTTTTGCATCTTCATTGCCCATAAATCATATTCTTCCTTCTTTAGGTAAGGAAACTTAGCGTTGCTGTTCAAGAGACTTAGTTGTTGCAGATGGGTGGTGTTTTGGTTGTTGGTGACATCCATACCGTCATCAGATCCAGGCATGGTGTATGTTGTTTTGGTTGTATGGGTGTTTAGAAAAGACTGTTCTTAGTATCGTAGAGACTCTCTCAAGGCTCTGATACCACTTGTTGAAACGTAAGACCTTGATAGATCTTGAGCACTCGCAGATCGTTAGTATTGCTTATGTAATCACAACCAAACTAATAGACAATCTCTACGACTTATATTCTTTAGCGGAAATCAAATATAAGCACAAACACAAATAACTAAGAACACGTTGATCCTCTATGGATCTTTATATTACTAAAACTTTGTTTTTCAACTCGTACCTAATTCATACTATTGTGTTTCTTTTATAGACAAGGAGCCCTAACTTGTTTCCTAAGAAACGTATAAACATAAAACTAAATAAGATATACACAATAACTTCCTAATAAAGCTCACGCATATCCTAACTAACTATTAAAAACACGGAATAACTATTTCTACAAAAACAAACTACGCTCTATATAACTTCAGCAGATTCTGTTCTTCAGCATAAACATTGAACTTCAGCAGAATCCTTTCGGTAGAAACTTCAGCAGAATTCTAACTTAGTAGAATTCCTAACAAACCACTTTGTTAGAACCTCCATAGTCATCACTCTCATCCTAACTTTCAGCTCTTGCAAGCTCTTGAAATCATCTCATCATGAGAAAAACCCCAAGTAGTAACTTATCCACCAAAGAACCACCCATGAAAAAGGCTCGTGTTATACATGAAATCTCTTCAACCGAATCATCTTCGGTCAAGCCAACAAATGATAGGATTCTTCCTCATCCAATCAAACCAATTCCTAAAAGGATAGTACCCACAAAACTACCAATACCAAACACCACCATACCTCATAGGCCAAACAATATCATCTCCACTAAACCATCACCATTAGTTCCTAGAGCTATTTCATTTACATCCCCACTTGCCTCCTAGGCCGTCTCATCCGCTTCCGCCAACTACATTCTCCTCATTAGGAGGAATAATGGTTCAAAATCAAGGTGTTGAGTCAACACTTGCACCGGCTTCCTTTTCTTCATTTTCATCATATAATCCCATTTAGATTATGAGAAATCATCAAAGTCAACCACCCGACCATATGGAAGTTGACACTTCTCTACCACCACCTTCATTCTTGGTCGAGCCATTCTCAAATGCGCCTCCACCAATCCTTCCATCGTTTGAAGCTCCACAAGCCACTTCACTTGATACTTCGCATCAAGCCATTTCATTTCTTCCACCACCACTACCTAGCCATGACAAAGATTGCTATCATTGTCAACATGTTGAAAGTTTGATACATGAAGTACGAGAAGACCAACGTTTTATGTTCTATTTGTTAGGAATTAGAAAATTCCATTGTGAAGAGTCGGTCACCCCAAATATTATCTAGCATAAGTTAGCTCGTAGAATTGTCATTATTTACGTTATTATGTAGTTAGTTAATTGTTAGTTTAGTTTAGCGTAGTGTAACACCGTGGAGGAAGGACGAGCCGATAGGAGGTTGTTGTGTCTGTAAGTATAAATACCCCTTCCATTCATGGAAGGGGTGGAGCTTTTCAATCTAATCTTACAACTTTTGTGAACCAAGTCTCTACCAAGAAATCTCCCTCTCTCTACTTTCTCTCTCTAAAATGGTAAACATGTATTTTGATCATCCAAGACCACCCGAATCATCAAACACAATAATATTCGATCCTACAATTGGTACCAGAGCCAAGGTTTTTGTGGTGTGTTGATTTGTGTGGTTTGGTATCATGGTTATAGTGGTTTTTGGTTTTTGTTAACCTGTTTTTTACATCGTGTGGATGGTCTGAAAAATTATTCTTTTTGGCTTACTACTTCTGAAAACTGATTTTAACAAGTTATTATGATTCTTTGTATACTTTCTTTGGTTAAAAAGAATAAGTCTTGATATAAGGCTACAATATCTGATTTTGTATCAAGGTTGTGTCATCTTTGTGTCAACATCTGTTTTGTGTCAACCTTTGTCCAAATAGTATTTTTGTCATATGGTCAGATTTTAATGTCCAAGCAGTGGTCAAATGGGTCAAAGAAGCAACTTTTATGACTGTTTTCTGGGTTATGTACGAAAAGGTTATAATGCTTCTTCCTAGCGAGTTGCCATGTTCTTAGTAGCGACTTGTGACTTTATTGGTGTCGACTTGTCTTTACAAGTCGTCTAACTAGCGAGTTGTCATCAGAAAAATGAGGTAGCGACTTGGTCTTATAAAAGCTAGCAACTTGTATGGTTTTTTAAAGACTTAGCGACTTGCTAGGTGTGAAAATGATAGCGACTTGACTCTTTAAACCGTAGCGACTTGTTCTTGAACAAGGTAGCGACTTGTGACATTGGTTAGCTACTTGACTCATGTTTTGAAAAACCTAGCGACTTATCAGTTTTGGGTAGCTACTTAGCTAGCGACTTACACAGAAAGGATGAAGAAGAATGGACGCTTTGACCTTGACCACAACATACCATTTACCAATTATCATTCAACATATTGACCTCAGGTTTCGGCATCAACCATCACTGGTCCATTGGAAAACATCAAAACAGATTCTAATACATCTCCAAAATCACTGGCTACCCATTCTCAAATCCTTTTCAATTTCAAAAACTCCCTATCTAATCTAACTCATCCTCCATCAAAACTTTGACTCAAACGTAATTTTATTTCAAGAAAGATCTCAGCTTTGGTTCGTGTTTAATCTTTTCAAGATTCTTTTTTGAGCCATTCTCATCATTGATCAATTGTTGGTTATTCGAACTTCAAAAGAAAAGGGAAATAACAATAATTTGTTATCTCCTTTCCTCGTTCGTTGGTCCAAAATAAAAAGGGTACACGAATTTAATTAATACCTACCTGGAACATGTTCGTGAAAACCACTACCATCCCTGTGGTATTATGGCCGCGCTCTAACCATCCCTGTGGTGAGCCCATGCTTGTCGTGGGTATTGGATTATGATGGTCGTTGACATGATTCTTGATGTGAGATGATTGTTTCTGAGTTTGATATGTGGGATGGATTATAGAGAGATACATTAGGGTTTGAATCCGTGTTTAAGTGAAAATGTTATGAAGGAGGCGGACATATTTTGAGAAGAGTGTTTTGGGTTTGATACCTGATCTTAAGAGTTTGATGTAAAGTATGTGTTACAGAGAAGGGAGGCATTTTTTTGGAGGATATTTAGGGTTTGAGTTAAGTGATATTAGGGATTTGGTCAAGTAAGTATGTAGGTATTATATACTGATGTAGACTAAATAACGAGATAACAAAAATCAGACTTGTTGATTCACACGAATACCAGGAACGATCCTACCAATAATCGTTGATTCACCCGAATGCCGATTATAGGGAATTCTTAGCAAAGCTGCCAAAAATAGACTTTTGGTATTTCATAAAACTGATTATTCCATATTACAAAGGAAGTCTTAAATAGGACTACAAAACAGAAACGGGCCCTAGAAGACAAACGGGCTGAAAGTTATTACGTAAACAAAGTAAAAAAAAAACCCGAAAAAATACTAAAATGCAAATAACTCATAAAATAGAGTGTTTCGGGGCTCAAAAGTTCTGGAAACTAGTCAGTTTCCCACCACGTGCTCCTCGTTCCAAGCTTCGATTTGACTGGTAATTCGCCTAAAACGGAGCCCCATAGCCCAAGTTATGCCCATTTTAGTGAGGCCCTTTTTGTCACACGATCTTGGGCCTCCAGAAACATCATGGCCTGTTCATCAACACTTGGGCCTACATCATATACTCCCCAAATTTTAAGGCATTTCTGGATCAGATTTGTTGAGGGCTTTATGGGCCGAACTAGTGTTAAAGGGTTGTGGATTAATTGGATCAAGACATCAAGTGGGTGTCTTTCAACTTGGGCCGAATAATGTTGGGTATGATGTGTTTTTTATGGGCCAGTCATGTTACCTCTTGTCGTGGTGTTTCATGCTTGTGATATGCCATGAATTGTGTGCTATCCAAAATTATGGCATCTCAAATATGATGAAGTTATAAGACTTGATAATTATCTATAATGAGTGATACTTTGGTCTAAATATTTTAAAGGAGAATATTTAGTCTTATTTTGGTTCATATCGTGTTCGATGCTCTTGTACGAGATTATTGATGAATTGACGAGTCAAGGACATATTGAAATTACATTGTGTCATAACTTGTATTTTCATTGGTGAATTTGTAGTGGTACAACTGTGCTTGTTCTAAGTCATATTACAATGAGTATTTCAACTAGATATGGTGCTATGAAGTTGTGCTAATAATGTATCTTCATAGGATGCGACTTGAGACTTGATTGTTGAAGAGATTTGTTAAGTTGTGAGCATTGATAAGAGTTGATTATGATGAGTTATGTGGTTTGACACTTTGGCCTACGCATCTCCACGGATAAAATATTTTGTCACGGCTCGAATTAATATTTAAACCTTGTTGACTACGGGGTTGTGTGTACGGTATCTCTTATTTGGTTTTGAAGTAAAGATTTTCCGGGCGCGTTTACTTATTTCATCTTCTTTCTTTCTACCCTTCCGCGAAGATGACTTGTTTGGGCATGTAAAGAGTGTGATAAAGACTTGGCTATTTAGTTATGGTTGTGATTCTTTCTCTTTTAACCCACGACGTAACTATCACTTCGGTGTCTCACACAGTTGAGGATACGTCAAGAGGTCTTGTACATTGGGTACATCGTTTCTTTTTCACGAGGATTAGTACAAGTTTAAGTAACAAATCTGGGGATTTCTACTTCATGATCAAGTTTGGTATATCTGGTTTACTTCTCCATGTGGTCACTACAATAGCCGACAGAATGCGTGAATGATGTGTTTACCAAAGTGTTGATTGAATGATTTTGATGATGTTGGATAATGAACCGCTGATGAACCACTGCATGTTCCCCTAAAACAGATATTCACTGAAACCAAAGTTGTCATAACACATTCAAGCTGATATTGTTTAAGGTTTTGTCTTGATTTTGTAAAATCCCGCGAAAGAACCTATTTCTCGGTTTAAATCATAGACTTGTAAAATCCCGTGACAATGGAAACATCCGGGTAATAATAAAGTGCATTTCCGGATCTATCTTACAGTTTATTCTTGGTTTTGTAAAATCCCGTGAAAGAAACTATTTCTCGGTTTAAACCATAGAGTTGTAAAATCCCGTAATGATGGAACCATCTTGGAGAAAGGAAAGTGTATTTTGAGATCTCTTTTGATGCTGGTGCTACGGTTTCTGTTTCAAAGAAGAGATAAAAGAGTGTACTTCATGAATTGGGTGTGTGTTTGGATTTTCTTCATGGCAGTTTGGTTATCACATGGTTTTACGGGGTTACGTGCTTTTAACCATGGTCGGGATGAAACCATTATCATAGTTCACTTAAAATGTCAAAGGAGGCTAGATTTGAGCTTTTATTCAGAAGATGTGACAACGGAGTTAATTCACTATTATTTATTTGAGGTTGAAGTGAATTATCACGGGCAAGTGTACTTAGTATCTAAAGGTATCGGGGATGGATGGATGAAGATTCTTCGAGATCCTTGTTCAAGCTTATTATCAAAAACAAAGACTTGGAAATATAGTTATTGTTGGGTGACTTTTACCTTCTCTTTTACCACTTGGGGGAATTGGGCTTTTATCACCACAAAATAACTATCACTTAAAGGAGTTACATTGTAGTGCTCAGTGTCACATTCAATTGTGGATTTTCAAGAGGTGATATACGTCTTATACTCGATGGTTAGTTGGTTGAAGAGTATAGTGTACTTAGAGATTCAAATGGGCATGAAGTCTCGGCACCGCTCTTTGTTACATATGTGCAAGTTTAAGTCACGAGTTCGGGGTAGTTTACTTCAGGGTCAAATTCATCATATTGGGTTTTCTCCATCAGCTGTCACTACAAAGAGCCTACTGAATGATAATGGGGTTGATCACATGTTTTGCCAAAAGAGATTGAAAAGAGAGATATTATGACGTATGAACACTTCAGTTCATGCCTCGTACTCTAAAGAAAAGAAATGTGTACGTTTCAGTGCGCATTATCTTCGGAAGAAGAGAAATCTTCTTATGATGTATGAACACTTCAGTTCATGCCTCGTTCTCTAAAGAAAAGAAAAATGTACGTGTCAGTGCGCTTTATCTTCTGAAGAAGAGAAATCTTCTTATTATGACCATTCTCATCAACATGCTTCATACGTTTTCCATGCGCTTCAGTCATCAAGTGAACCGGGTCACTGTTGATTGTTTTCTGATTCCACTTTCTCAACTATAATGACGATGGCGTCATCCTGTGCTAATTTTGCGGGGGAGAAGTGTGAATAGACTACATTTGGATGATGTTCACTTGTTTAATCAAGAATGGCATCTCCGTATGTAATTCTTAAGGGGGAGAAGAAGTGTGAATTTTTTGCATTGTTGATTGATATTTGAGAATTAATGGTCATACGGCTCCTAACTCATGTAAGAACCGAGCTTCTTCTTATCAGAGCATCTTTACATAGAGTTTTTCTCTTCTAAGAGCTGTTAGTTGACATCTTCACTCGGATTGATGAGTTTATCGACAAAGTGCTTCCGGTTAATGCTTCACGTATACATCAACATGATGATTCCGAACAATCTATCTGTTCTTGTTTGATGTGATTGGTAGTTTAGTGTTACCATCTTGTGTGTTCGTTGCGGCCTGATTGCTGATTTCCTTGATGAACATCTTTCTGTTCGTGTTTGATTGGGAGGGATTTTAGTTAAGGGGATTTGCAAGATGTAAGTTAATTGGGATGCTTTTTGGTTGGATGCTTTTTGGTGTGAGTTGAAGATGTTAACTATCTATTCCCCAACTGCATAATCTTGAAGAAGGTCGAGTCTACAGTCTGTTCTACATTTTCTGCTACATGTTAGAAGACTAAGGACGAGTTGCATTTAACGATCTAAAGACTTCTTCTTAATCTGGGCATCTATCAAACAGATTGTCGGTTTAGGGGAGAGCACTAATTGGGAGAGAGTTATAAGTCAGATTCAATCCCCAATTAGACTTGCTCATATTCTTTAGCAGTGACTCCTCAAGACGTTGTTATTGACTATTTCACGTATTGGACATTTGACACAAGTTGATTACTTCGGAGTTAATCATTTATCACTTATTTGAGATTGAAGTTGACTTTCACAAAGGCGTGTTCTTATTTGATAACTTGCTCGGGCTTAAGAATTTGAGTTGAAGACTTGGTTTATCTAGTTACCAGCAGTCGAGGTGGATGGTTGAAGACCTGGTTAACTATCACTATTAGGAGTTACTTTGTTTTACTCAGTGTCACACGCATATGATGGTGTGGATAACTGCAAGAGGTGTTAATGTCTCATACTTTGTTTGGGTAGTGAGTACTTAGAGATTTGCTTGAAGCATAAATTCTCTACACCGTTCTTCCATCATTAAGTGCAAGCTTAAGATACAAATGTGGGGAAGTTGACTTCAGTTTCAAGTATGGTATATCGGGTTTTCTTCTTCAGTGGTCACTTCAAACTGTCTACATAAGGGTCGATAAAAAATTTTCAGAGTGAGTCTTCAACAAGTTGATTCTCACAAGAGTTCAAGTGTTCTTCTCATAAAGATTTCAAGTATTTGGGCTTATACTATGTTGCTGATTCTGAAGTGTCAAAACCAAAAATGGGAAAGGAGACATGCATCTAAACACGAGTAAACTTGATGAACTTAATTCTTCTAAGTGATTGAAGATATCCCGGGAAGACAAATGTCAGTACCGCAGAGAAACTCAAGGTTTGACTCATGGCGTTTAGTGTTTATTCCAACTATGTAAGGGAAGAGAGGTTAGAGAAAGTTTCTGAAGATAAAAGAGGTACACAAGTGTGTGGTGATTTCGACGGTATCGCAATGATCAAGGGAGAGAGATTGTGTACATTGGGGATGTTCAACTATTTCACTTGAGTGCTTAATCAGTGATTCAGAGATATAATCACTTATTCCGGAGTTGACATCCGCAGAGATTGTCACCCGCAGAGATAATCAGTGACTTGGCCTGCTTCTTCAATGTTATCAGTTATTCATTCCTTGTGTATTGATATACTTTGGACACTTGAGCTTCATACACGATCATCAGGGAAGAAAAATGTGAACATGGGGAGGTGTTTTCATTCCCCTCATGATGTGTATTCGGGAGAGCTCTTGGATATTGGTGTACTTCGGGTTCTTGATCTTCATACACGATCATCCGGGAAGAAAAATGTGAACATGGGAAGGTGTTTTCATTCCCCTCATGATGTGTATTCAAGAGAGTTCTTGAGCATTATACAAAGAGACTAATTGAATCAATTCAACTAATTGGGGGAATTGTTCTCTTGACACCTTTTGGGGATGCATCGCTTCAGACTTCAGTGGTAATGAAATTTGAGAAGATTATTTATACGTGGGATGATACGGTGCTGTTGTTCGTCTTGATGATATAACCCCTAACGGAGAATCTCGGTTATCGTTCTTAAAAGGAGCAGCGGGATTTATGATAATGGTGTGCTTCTCTGTACACCTGGCTTAGGCAAGCTTGAAAGAAAGCTTCGAATCTGCTCATCTAATGGATCTTCGGTTTGGGGGGAAGCTGCCAGAGTCTCACTTTCAGATGGGTCAATTTCTCTCAATTCAGGAGCCTCGAAAGCTTTGGTGGTGAATGTTTAAGAGATGACTAATTCTATCTTCTACGATGTGCTGTTCGATATCCTTATCTCGGTACTCGTATCATCATCCTCTTAAACTATATCATCTTATCTATCTTTGTATATATTTTTCAAAAACAAAATACAAAAATATAAAACCAGCAAAACAAAATAGAAAAATATAAAATCAAGAAAAAGAAAATAGAAAAATATAAAACCAACAAAAACCCATAAAAATCAGAAAATCTGAAAAATTCCAAAAATATGTTTTCTCTTGACATGTCTTCTGGTATCGATAACATCTACGGTCTTAGAAATGTCATTCAATAATGGCACGGGACTTTAGATGAAGTTCGAGCAGGAGGTGTAAATATTCCTTTCTAAACATGTCTAAAAAATTATGGCTTACAGTTACTTCAGACTGTAACCCGAGCTTCAAAAATGGCTTGCAGTTACTTCTGACTGTGATCCGTGCTTAAACTATGGCTTGCTATTATTTCAGATAGCAACCCGTTCTTTTAAAGGAAGGAAAGTGCTGCGCTAAACCTATTTTCAAAATATTTCGTGCACTTATCCTAAAAACAAAACAAGGAAAGTATGTCGAAGGACTGCTGTTCCTACACAAATGTTTTTCCGTCTAAAATTCTTCAGAAAAATATTTGGTGTTTTCAAAAATGGTGTTAAATGAGTTGCTTTTAAAACAATCAGATTCAGAGTTTTTGTAAAATTGAAAACTCAATCAATGACTTCAGCGCTTTTAAACTTTTCATAAAATGAGTCATGGATTGAGGGGGATAATGTTTTTTTCAAATCTACATCATCTAACGGGCTTTCTTAATTATCCTAATATGCTTAATTAAAAATGATGTTAACCTATGTTGAAGGACTAGGTGCCTAGGATATGATTGCTAGGATTAGATGATTAGAGTTTGATGAACACATTATTCCCATACATTTATATGATCTGATTGATATGTTGCATTGACTTTTATTAGTCGATTGTTGTTTGGGTGATGTCGACCACCATATATTTGTATGTGTGTTCACTAACGTATGCAAGTATATTGGTATAAAAGAATGTTCCCGATTCGGATCCCACAATTGAAGATGATTGGATGCCGAAAGGAAAGGGTAACTATATCTTGGGTTGACAAATGAAGAAACGAAGCTTAATTGGACTTCTATGGAGAGTTGGCATAAATGCAACGTAAGAGGTCTCACTGCATCAGCAGATGGTTTTTCTTCTAAGTGATTGAAGAAACAGAGCTTAATTTGACCTCAGTTGGCATTCAAAATGCAACGTAAAAAGAAGTCTCACTGCATCAGCAGATGGTTTTTCTTCCAAACCCTACAGCAACAAAAACGTAAGCTTCTCATCCACCTAACGTATCTTTGTGCAGGGATAATAGTGATGATACCATTTTTCTAAAACTTTGAATAATATTGTTTTTGAAAATGAAAAAAAAAAATATTGTTTTGAAAAATAAATTGGACTAAATTTTAAAAAAATCACAGGACTTCTTTTTATCAAAACCTAAGTCACTCAATTATCGACTTCGGTCATCGATTGAGGGGGAGAGTGATTTAAAATAAAATATTTTCAAACAATATTTCATCAGAAGTCCGCTTGTACGAAATTATGTGGTGATCTAAAGATTTAATGTTATGTCATGGTATGATTTTCTTTAAAACTCAAAGATCTATCAAAATGAATTTTTTTCTGTTCTTGTTTGATTGTGAAATTGTTTTATTTTACTTAAAGGTCTCTTAAAACAATCATACCTGACACTAACAATCTTTAATGTCTAAATATGGTCCTTATCTGTCATTTTTTCAAAATCAAATCTTGCCACGTCTTTCCCCAAAATTTTCTAAATTATATAAATCTTTTGGGATCACAAATCTCAAAATGGTTTGAAATTTTTGATCGGGTGAGAGATCGTGATTTAAATCTCATATCTGTTTTAATAGAATTGGTTTTAGTCCTTTATAGGCACTCCTGCCTCCATGTGCCAAACGATTTCAAATATACAATGCACATGTTGAGGAGGAGGATTTATCCAAAGACCAGATGAGTATTTAAACAAGGCCACATTTTCTCCCATGTCTTCTAAACCTAATTAAATCACTTGGGATCCAAAATCTCAAAGGGTTTGATATTTTTGATCGGGGGAGAATTTGTGATTTAATAATGAAATTTGATAAAAGGTGATCATTTTGATTTAATTGTGCAGGCTGCTCTCTCATATGTGCTAAATGCTTTCGAATCTCGAAGCACATATTGAGGGGGAGCATAACTATCGAGGTACAAAAGTTTTTTTTAAAGAGACTTATAAAGTACCTTGATTGAGTTTTCAAATGGTTTTATTAATGGATTTTGTGATCGTGGATGTGCTTCAAAAGAACTCTTGCCTCTATGTGTTAAAATGATTTCTCTTATCCTATGCACATATTGAGGGGGAGAATTTACCAAGAAAATCAAATGGCTTTTTCTATGAAAATTGTGATCAAAGAAAATATTTCAAAGTCCTCTTGCCTCCATGTAATAAACAATTTCTAAATCATATGCACATGTTGAGGGGGAGGTTTTCTAAATGATCAAAACTATTAAGGTACAAAATGCTTTGATCTCGTATCACAAGTACCTTGATTATTTTTCCAAATGATTTTTCAATTGGTTTCAAGGAAGAATGAACTGTACCGAAAGACCGACCATTTTACTTTATGTATGGAGTTATAAGGATGGTGAGGTTAGGTATTAGTTCCCACAATCCGCCAGAACCGGAAGGATCTACCCAGGGACAATCCACTAGATAGTGTAGAGTCCTTAGGTATATTGAAAAAAGGAGAAAAATGAGAATATGGGAAGAGTGCCGACTGAGATAGAGCTAGTACTGGAATAAACCCAACAAGGTTCTAGTAATGAAGTCTCGGTAAGCACTGAAGGGGTTGAAGAATGAAAAAGAATTGAATGTGAAAAGGGGTGAAAAGAAATAGCCCTCCAATAATTCAACCTTAGGGCAGTAACCGGGTTCAATTCATATGCTACTGGTGGTTACCAAGGTAACATCGGTATTGAAGACAAGACGTCATGGACCCAGTGACGTACTGCACTACATCTTCCCAAACCACTCAAGTTCCTCTTAAAAGGGCTTGTTTCATTCTCACGGGGAACCGACATAATCTATCGACTTTCTCTTAGAGATTGTTGATATTGAAGAAGGAGACCCTCTCCCTAGTCTCCGGTACAGGAACCAAATGTGCACTATTGAGTCTAGAGCCAAGAGATCATCCACAATATCTCATTAGGACACTATTCTTGAAGACTTGCTATTTTACATAATGTGGAAAGTAAGAATATATTAAGAGTCCTACGCATTATCCTTGTGGTATTGCCAGAACATCCGAGTGATATGTAAAAATATTCACAATGAAGATGGAAATCCTTCTAGAGCCAACATCAAACAAGCTCTTGGTGGGTAACATGTGAGATCTTCTCGTAAGATCAAGCTTGTGACAACAGGATAGAAATGATGGGGCGATTCACTCTTGAATCAACCTTGGTCTAGGAATGGAATTGACGAATACTTTTGGAAAAACCGTTCGATGTGCAAACCTTATTTTATCTAGCACGTCGAATGTGTATTCATTTCAAATTCAAAAAGTATTTCTGATTGAAAAAAAAATACTTTTAGAAAAACCGTTCGATGTGAGAATCTCTTCTTTTCGCTAGCACGTCGAATGTGTACTATTTTCAAATACAAAAAGTGTTTTGATTGAAAATTGATCTTTCTCATAAAACCTTCGTCGTATTGCAAAAATCTTTCTTCTAAGCAATACGCGATTGTTTTTCAAATCATTTTTCATCAATCAGTGAATCTCAATTTGCTGGTTCACTAACTCCGTGTTGTCTTCTTTGAGACGTTCCGGTTTGAGAACAGCTAGTACAGCTGCGAAACCCTGTCAAGGAGATTCTTAGGAATTCTACCTGATCACAGGCAGTACTTGTACTGATTAACGGGGAACCGTGGGCCGTGTACCTCAATTCAACGAAAGTGGTCAAAGACACTTTCGTGCGCTTTATTGCTAACTGTTGTTTGCAGGTACATTTGGACGGTTGCAGCTGATCAGAATTGAGGAGTCAATCCAAAGCCGCGTGCTCACACCATCCACACTTAATTTGAAGAAATCATGACTGGTGCATATCTACATAACCTGGTTCTAATATTTTTATACTATGCTTCTGCTACGCTGCTGCAAATATCATGAACCAGTAAAGCTTCCGCTATTCTGATGGAAAGATGTCATGATTCAAAAGTGTGAGCATGTCGGTCCGAAAGTCACAACTTCACATGATGGCAACACAATAAAGGGTGATCCAGAGATTTACTGTGGATGATGATCTCAATGAAAGCTCGAAGATCATCAAAGATGTGGATCAGTTAAAGGCCTCCACTTAAAAGAACAAATCAGTGTGGACTTTGAAGAATCGCTACAAAAGCACAAAGATTGCAGAAATTAAAGAATTCAAGTCTAAGAGCTCAAGAACAAAGTCAAGAATAGAATTCTAGGATTCGAAATGTAAAACATGGGGTGACCTCCCTTAGGGGGAGATTGTTAGGAATTAGAAAATTCCATTGTGAAGAGTCGGTCACCCCAAATATTATCTAGCATAAGTTAGCTCGTAGACTTGTCATTATTTACGTTATTATGTAGTTAGTTAGTTGTTAGTTTAGTTTAGCATAGTGTAACACCGTGGAGGAAGGACGGGTCTTTACCCACTGTATCCCTGATCCATAGGCCGATAGGAGGTCGTTGTGTCTGTATGTATAAATACCCCTTCCATTCATGGAAGGGGTGGAGCTTTTCAATCTAATCTTACAACTTTTGTGAACCAAGTCTCTACCAAGAAATCTCCCTCTCTCTACTTTCTCTCACTAAAATGGTAAACATGTATTTTGATCATCCAAGACCACCCGAACCATCAAACACAATAATATTCGATCCTACACTATCATCTCCTCGAACGTTTCGACGAGATTAAACCTAAACAAAACTTGAGCTAGAAGATTTTAGTGGTGTCCTAGCATCAAGCGATAGTTGGTCTAGAAATTCCTAGTCATGTATTGTCTATTTCCTTAGCTTTTAGAGTCATGTATATCATAACTCTATTTTTATTAAATGGAATTACATGCTACTTGTTATTTTTCTGAGGATATGATTACCTTGTATTCATATCTCATTTTTGTGATAACATTACTTGTTATATCACCGTTGCTGAAATTAATCATGTTACTCCTAAACCTAAATCAAGTGTTAGTGATTCATATGTAATAGTTAGCTTAATTATGGCCTTTATGTTTGTTATTAGCCTTAAGCTTATGTAGAAGGCCCAAGCCCATAGGAGAAAGGAAGGGACTAGGAGTGTTGCCCTAGCTTTCCTCCTATAAATACTATGTAATAACCCTCACTTGAGGGTTGGTTGTTCAATTCATTTCTCTTTCACTACCTCACGCATAACTGTCCTTATTATCATACGCGTAGTGTTTGTGTGTGCGTTGTTCAACCAATCTTTCTTCTCTATTTCTTCTCTTGATGCTTGTGTTGTAAAACTAGTGACCTAACAGTGGTATCAATCGCCAAATAGTTGGGTGAACGTATTGCTTTTGAAGTGGGTTTTGGTCCTACGCGTAAAGAATACGGGTGATACTTTGTCACGCTTAAAAATTGATTTTTTACACTTTTTAATCCAAGATTCTTGTCCTTTCAACGTTTTTAGGTGTTAAACTATCTGTTTTTGGCAAAAAGTTTCAACCTTTACGCGTGGATCATAGTTTTTAAGCTAGTTTTTGAACGAGGGTTTCGTTCTACGCATAACTGTTTTAGATGCTTTGGATCATCAAGTTTCACACTTTTGTGTTATTTTGGTGATATTGAAGCTATTTCATCACAAAAATCTAGTTTAGAATCATCTTTGGGCACAAGTAAAGTTACGAGTAGTTCTACGCGAATCAAAACCCTAAAACTACGCGTAACTTGTTCCGTGGTTTGATCTTCAGTTTCGTGGTTTACTCCGTGTTTTCTTGCTTGGATAAGCCTGAAAATACGTCGACTTTGGATATCTTTTGCACTGTGATATTGTAAAAGATCACTTGGGCTAAAAACCCTAAACTTACGCATAAGCTTAAGCTTACGCGTAGAACCTCTTACGCATAAGATTCATCTTACGCATAAGCTTTGTCTTACGCATAAGGTAATCCTACGCCTAAGTTTTGTACGCGTAAGTTACTGTTTACTCATAACCTTAGTGTTTTTCTCCTTACTTACGCGTAAGCTAAATATACGTGTAACTCTTGCTGTTACGCGTAACTTTGGTGTTTTTACGCATAAGTGCTACTTGGCTTTCTTGTGATTTCTACACCTAAGGATACTTCATCAACAAAGGTTCATTCGACTACAAAGATCCATCATCAACACAAGTTATTAAATTTAATTTTTCGGGGAGACTAAACGTTCAATTTTTACGCGAGATTCAAATTTTTGTTTAACTGTGAAAATTTTGGTCAAAAATTCAAATTTTTGGTCCCAAATTCAAAATTTTCGGGTAAAATTTGGCGTCAAAATTGTCATAACTCAATTTTTTCTTACAACCTTAGAATTGAATTTTATAGTGAATTTCAAATTTTGAGAGTCAAAATTTTTCAAAATTATTTTTTGGAGGGAAATTGAAATTCACTATATCGACCCTCTGTATGCTATATCGACTTCGCACCTTTTCTTCTCTTTGATTCTTCTACAGGGGAGTGAAATGGATTCTGAAGATGATGCTGCATTTGTGGCATTGGAAGAAGGATACATGGCACTGGCTCTGGCATTGAAGCGTCAGACATCATCAAATTCCCGATATCCCACAGTCGTGCAAGGTGAAAGAGTTGATGTACATGAAAGGAATGCTCAAATGGACGTTGAGAATGTTGTGATTACTGCAACTGTCGGTAATGCGGACAATGAGGTTGTAGCATTGGAAAAGCAGGATGACAGCAGCAGATCTGGAGAAGATATCATACTTAACTACGACACCGAGCCCAACTGTGACGAAGAACAAATGGTTGAGGAAGATATCTTACCCACCTATGACACTGACACAGAACAGATGGTCGAGGTACAATCTACTGTTGATCATATTCTGACTGCAAATGCGACACAACATACTGAGCAACCTGAATTTAGTAATGAAGGAGAGGTTGACCAGTGTGTTGCACAATGTCCAGACAACTATCTCATGTCTGAGCCCTTACTTGTTAACAATTCAACTGAAACGTCAAATCAACTCTTGAATCTGAAAACATTCTTCTCAAAAAGACCATTGCTCAGTTTCATAAAGATTTTTCAAAACTAGAGGCACATTGCATCTCTCTTGAACTTAAACTACAAAACAAATCTTTTTCTTCAGAACACAATGGTCAGTATTCAAATGAACAAAGTAATCGTGTGGATACATTAGTAAAAGAAAATGAGCATTTAAAGGCTCAAATTCAAGCAAAGGGGCTTGCACATGTTGCTTTACAAAACAAACTGAGAAGATTAACTGACAAGAGTGTGGATACTAATTTTTCTAAACCAACAATCTTGGGGAAATCGTCTCTACAACCTTTCAGAAAACAATCTGTAGTTAGACAACCAACTGCATTTAAATCTAAACGTTCAAAATCTTCAAAACCACGGTTTCCCTCCCAAGTTGTTGAGAATAATCATTTGATAAAACCAGTCACTCCACATTCCTGGCCTAAGAATAATGCTTCTGTTTCTGTTAAACATGTTTCTGTTAAACCTGTTTCTGTTATACATGTTTCTGTTAAACCTCAACATGTGGCTGCTCCTGGCAAATCTAGGATTAGTTCGAACACTGTGTCTAAACCAAGCATTAAAATTAAAAATTCATATGATTCAAATGACGCATACAAGAACTATGATCTAGAAAAGGCTAGGAAAAGGGCACTTCTTCAAAAGGATGGAATCTTAGGTTCACGACCTAGTGTATCACCTTCGAGTGTATTACTGAACACTACCTGTAGTAGCAAACCAAAACCTAAGTTAACTCAACAAACAGTTAGAAATAAACCCGTTGATCTAAATGTAAACTGTCAGAAACCTAATAGGTGGATCCATATAGGACGCAGACTCTTCCCAAAAGAAGTTTCAACATCCCCTAGATCTAACCTTAGATGGATACCAACGGGTAGGATTTTCAAAACTGTTAGTCTTAGGTGGATTCCTACAGGTAAGATACTAAGTAGTTGCACCAAAACAAGTGGGATACCAACAACATCCATCCCTGAGGCAGGAAAGGAAATCATCAAATTAGCATGTTCAGGTGTCAAGAAGATAATTGACACTACAT
Source organism: Chrysanthemum seticuspe (assembly GCA_019973895.1). Classification (NCBI taxonomy): domain Eukaryota; kingdom Viridiplantae; phylum Streptophyta; class Magnoliopsida; order Asterales; family Asteraceae; genus Chrysanthemum; species Chrysanthemum seticuspe. The sequence goes on from BPTQ01000009.1 coordinate 63,089,967, forward strand.
CTTTATGCTTCTAACATATGGAACCCAGTTACACTTGGGGATCCATGTTTTTCTCTTTCTTGCCCCCCTTCTATTTTTCTATGCAGGTACAACAACTATGGCTCCTACTGCAAAACAGCGTAGGACCCGTTTCTCACCGTCAAAAATATCATGATCCATCAGCTGTTCCACCATTGTACTTAATCGTCATGAATTGGAAACATTGCTTGCTCCTCTGATTAAAGATTCTGCCAAAAGTCGTGCTTCAGATGTATCGAATGTTTCCGCTGCACAACCGATAATACTCTAATTTCTGATACACCTGAATCTACAACAACAACCGAATCTTCTATAACAGAAGATCAAACTGCTTCCAACAACAATGACACAGCTGATGATCAACATAATGAACAGAGATGTTTTATCAGCAGTTGACTCTCTCGAAATATTTTTGGTACTTTACACTTGTTCGATCAATTGGACATACATGGTTTCGCTGTCTCCTTATACATGGTTTCGCTGTCTTCAATTCATCATCAACATACATGGTGTATGATTCTGAATCATTGAAAACATCGAGGGGGAGAGAATGTGTAGATGGTCATTGTTTCCTTGTTCTTCTACATGCTTCTTTGCGAAAACCCAATGCCTTCTTGAATTTCTTCAATTAGGGGGAAGAAATAAGACGATCTGTGGCTCAAACGTCTCACTTTGGTGTTATCGTCTCAATTTCACGAGTGATCTTGTGTGAAGTTACCCAAATATGATATTATGATGCCTCACACACGGTCTTGGTATCGAGTTATTGCATATTCACAGTGATTAGTATTCAGAAAGACCACAACATTCAGGGGAAAGTCGTATCATTTCGTCCTTCGTGGTTTGTTTGGTGTGATGCATCTACATACGTGAGAAGATCTTGTTGATTTATGGCATGTTACCCTCGAACGGATCTTCCGCAATTAGTCAGATTTTCTTTGTGTGGTTTACTGCTCATCTACAAATTCCGCTGCATACTGAAACCTTCAAAAGTTAGAGGAAATGTAGACTTCATCAAAGTTTCAAATCTGCTAAAGACAGTTGTCAGTTTGGGGGGAAGCTGATTCTGAAACTTCTTCACCATGGCTTCTGAGTATAACAGCTTAGAACCCGGTCACAACCGCTTAAACTTCCCCCAAACCCCATCATCAGCTGAACAAAGCCCCCAGCTCACTCGTCAACAAATGGAAAGGCTATTTGCTCCGCTGTTCAGTGACGATATTGATGAACGTGCTACAAGTGTATCCGCTGTTTCCGCTGCTCAACCTGATAATACTCTTATACCTGATACACCTGCTACAACAACTACTGTTGAAGAAGCACCACCAGTTGACTCCACCACAACAGTTGAACAAACCGCTTCCAACAATGATGAACCGGCTGATGATGTTCTTAATGAAGTACCCCTACCTGTAGATTTTGATCCAAATGCATTCTTTAACCCATTTGCTAATGAAACTGTTGCACCTGATGTCGCGGAATCATCAACAAACCATTTGAATTCTCAGAATCTACACAATGTATACCAACATCAACCCTCTACACATTGATGGACAAAAGACCATCCTCTGGCAAATATTATTGGCAACCCGAATCAACCAGTCGTTACGAGACAACGTCTTCACACTGATGGTGAACATTGCATTTATGCACTCACTGTCTGCCAATCTGAGCCTAAAAACATTAAAGACGCAATGACAAAAGACAACTGGATAGAATCCATGCAGGAAGAACTCAACCAATTCAAACGTCTTGAAGTATGGGAACTGGTTAAAAGACCAATAGGGGTCTACGTCATTGGTCTTAAATGGATTTGGAAGAACAAATTGGATGCTGAAGGGAACGTAATCAGAAACAAGTCACGTCTGGTGGCTAAGGGTTATCGACAGGAGGAGGGTATAGACTTTGAAGAATCTTTTGCTCCGGTTGCTCGTCTTGAGGCTGTTCGCATATTTCTCGCGTTCGCGGCTCATATGAATATGACGGTCTATCAGATGGATGTCAAAACTGCGTTTCTCAATGGACAACTTAAAGAAACGGTTTATGTCAGCCAACCAGATGGATTCGTTGATCCTGAGTTCCCGAACCATGTCTACAAACTGAACAAAGCTCTGTATGGTCTCAAACAAGCTCCTCGGGCATGGTACGATAAGCTATCATCTTTCCTCATTACCAATAATTTCACCAAAGGTTCGGTCGACCCTACTCTTTTCATACAATATCATGGGGCACATATCTTAATTGTTCAAATTTACGTGGATGACATCATTTTTGGGTCTACACATAAAAAGTACTCAATCGCTTTTGCAAAACTAATGAAGAAAAATTTTGAAATGTCCATGATGGGTGAACTTACGTTCTTTCTAGGATTGTAAGTTCATCAATCACCCCGTGGTATTTTATTGAGTCAGTCCAAATATGCCCTTGAATTGTTAAACAAATTTGGAATGAAAACCTGTGACACTTATGCAACACCAATGGCTCATACCAAGAAGCTAGACGCTGATTTACATGGGAAATTAGTGGACCCTACCAAATACTGTAGTATCATTGGGTCTCTCATGTATCTAACAGCTAGCAGACCTGATATTGTCTTTGCCGTTTATCTCTGCTCCCGTTATCAGTCAAGACCAACTGAAACCCACCTCTCTGAGGCTAAAAGAATCCTCCGATACATCAAGGGAACCATTAACTTGGGGATCTGGTATCCGAAGGATTCTGGTTTTGAACTAATCACTTTTTCAGATGCTGATCACGCATGATGTTTAGATTCACGGAAAAGTACTTCAGGAGCACTACAATTTCTTGGTGATAAACTGGTGTCCTGGCAATCGAAGAAGCAAGATTGTACATCACTGTCATCAACCAAATCAGAATATGTAGCCATGTCGGCGTGTTGTGCTCAAGTCATCTGGATGAGAACACAACTCAAAGACTATGGTTACGTATTTGACAAAATCCCGATGTACTGCGACAATCGGAGTGCTATTGCGATCTCGTGCAACTCAGTTCAGCATTCGAAATCTAAGCACATCGATCTTCGTTATCATTTCATCAAGGACCACGTGGAACAGGGTACAGTTGAATTATACTTCGTGGGTACAGAATACCAATTGGCAGATCTACTCACCAAAGCCTTGCCTCCCGCTAGGTTTAATGAGTTGGTCCACCGGATTGGTATGCGGTGTTTGACTCAAGATGAACTGGATGAACTCTTAAAACAGTCTTAAAAACCAGTCAAACACCAAAATCTCTTTTGTAAATATTTTTCAAAAACAAAATACAAAAATATAAAACCTGATAAAACAACAAAAATATTCTTCTATCTGTTTTTCTTTCAACATGACAAGTACATTTCTTCCATCAACACTCTAATCTTTCAAAATTCAGTATTTTTCCGATCAAGTGTTGAGGGGGAGACAAGAAATACTTAACTGTTTCAAAATAACTGTGTACTTGCATGTTATACTATCCCGGTTGATTCTTTAATATTGGTGGTCACATTTCTGGTTTTATGACACTCCTCGGACTAAAATTTATAACCTTTTATTATTTTCTTAAGTCAAGGAGGAGTGTCGTCAAAGTTATTACCAAATATTCTTCGTTTGGTAACCAAAATGGAAGTTAATAGGCTTTGAATGAAAATAGAAAAGGTGGAGGGTCTAAAACTGTCAAAAGCGGAAAATATTTTCTAATATACTGTCAAAAGCTGAAACACATTTATTACACTCAACTAACTCATCCTACGCCTAAGAATCATTCAACAAATCCGTGTTTTGGATCATAATTTTGTAAGTGGTTTAATGTTTCTTACATGTTTTCAAACAATGGTTTTGATTTTTACATCAATCCAACGGTCAAAATGGTGTATATACTTGATTATGTGTTCTACGCATATGTGTAAGAACACATGATTAAGATTGTGTGTTTGTGGTTAAAAAGGTTGTGTCAAAATATTTTTAAAACATCAATGATACCTTTTTTATCCTCAAAACTTACCCAGAAACACGAATTGATTGAATCTAGAAAACTAGGGTTTATGCGTGGTTTGGGTGTTTTCATATGTGAATGTTTTTGGTAATAAAGATTGTTGTAATAGGTTGTTATCAAGTTGAATTGATCATATCTAGGCCCAGATTTCACCCAGAAACACTAATGATTCATAAATTGAAATTTAGGGTTTATGTTCATACGATTTGGGTATTTTTGATTCATGACTTGTTTGATGTTAAAACTTGGATAAAAAAACTCTATAGGCTTCCTAGACTTACCAGAAAAACTTTGGTGCAAATCCTATGGCTAAATTTCATATGCGTAATTCATGAACGTTAGAGTTTAGTCTTACGCGTAAGACTTTTTACGCGTAAATTGTTTGATAAGTTTTCATGCCATGATCTGTTTTAGAATGACTGAATGTGTCAATATTGATGTTATGATGATGTTATTTCAGGTTTGCTACTCGTAAAAAATCAGAATCAAGGTTGTTAACCATCTACGCATAAGGATTACCTCACGCGTAGCATGTTATGCGTAAGAGTAATCTTACGCGTAGCGTCTACGCATAAGGTTCTACATAGGGACTACGCGTATCCTGTGAAGGATATGCGAAAACAGTGACCTCTACGTATAAGGTTTACTCTTACGAGTAAGCCTTACGCGTAAGGTTTTATATACGCCTACGCGTAAGCTTTACGCATAAGGTCACCATTTTCTACGTGTAATATTTCTTACGCGTAAGTAAGGATCCTACGCATAAGCTTGCGCCTACGCGTATATTTCTCCTGTTTACGCATAAGCTACCATTTCTACGCCTAAGCCTTGATCAAACCTTCATTATGAATTGTTACGCGGATAAACTTGTAAATAAATGAATCATAACGTCACGAAACCAATAATGTCACTAATAAACTTAAATGTGTAATGTGTTGTTAAATTTTGTGATAACATAAACTTTAAAACTTAAAGTTAACTAACTCACGAAACTTATAACGACTTCATTAGACTATTAAACAAACAAGCGATTTTGGACTCGTAACAATCATTGACACATCACATTCAATAATTAGACAATAAAACCATCTGTTAACTAACATTATGTCTTTCGATATGTTGGTTCTTTTGGCTAAATGTGTTTCAGATCACGACATGGAAGCTCAAATGAATGTGGATGCACCAAACATTCTCACCATTGCTGATATTTTCCCGCATGGCTATCCAATGAAGATTGGAAAGAACAATCTCAGAGTTGACTTTGAAACTCTCACCTGCTCGGAATCTTCTTGTCTCATTGCAGTGGATATTCTGAAGAATCATCCCTATCAGAACATGCTCACCAACTCTGCCAATGTTCCGGAGATCTACATACAGCAATTCTGGAATACAATGCAGAGGGTCAAAGGTCAAAGTGCGGTAACAGTGACACTCAATCACAAACAAGTTACCATCACACATGCAGACTTAAGGGCTGTTCTCCTCATTCCTGACATCATACCAACTGAATTCTCTGCTGCACCTACTGAAGAGACTGTTCTGCAATTCTTGATTGATATTGGGTACGACGAAGCTTCAGGGGTTATTAATAAGCATTCTCACGTGGATCTCAAAAACATTCCTCAGCCTTGGAGAACCCTTTATATCATCATCACAAAATCCATTTCTGGTCATGACAGCGGCTATGAGCATCCCAAGCTCGTAGAACTGTAAATCTTTTGGGCTCTGATCAACATGAAACACATCGAAGTTGAAGCTCTGATATGGGATGACATGATGACATTCCTCAAAAAACTTGGCTCAAACATTCCTTATATCAGATACACAAAATTGTTGATCCAAAGAGCACTTGGATACAACCCTGATATCCCCAAAAGAATCAATGACTCTGACAATCTTGACGTGTTGTCCGAACCCACTCTAACAGTCAGATTTAAGGAGTCAACTACCAAGAAACAAGGTGCTGTGTTGCCGGATCTCCTTCTCTCAGATGAACTCAAACAGCTCTACTCTTATAAAAGATATATGACAGCTGTGAAAGAGAACAAAGTTGGTTTTCTTGATGAAAAATCTTCTGGTACTCCTACAAGAAAAAACCAGAAGAGGAAGTGCAGGAAGTACTGCAAGCACTGAGAGTCAGAGGAAGTTTCCCAAGAGAAATCCTCCACGAAAAAGGAAAGTTCCGTCTAAGGAAGCTGTTCCTATTCCTATTCCCAAGTCTGAACCACAAAAACAGCTAACGGACGAGGAATCTGAGGGTACTGAATTAGATGAAGAGATTACCTACTCTGAAACTGCAAAGGATGACACTCCATCAGTACCGAAACCTCCCAGTCCACCGACAGATAAAGGAAAAGGAAAGACTCCAGTAGTTGAACAAGAAGAAGAAGAATCAGAAGAAGAGCTACTGGAAACTGATTACACGAGGAAGTTCAATCTCGTTAGACTCCAACATGTTGCGAAGGAATTTGCTAAAGATCAAATGGGTGGCCCCGGTGGGTCAAGTGGTGAAGTTCAACCTACACCAGATCCTGATGCGGTTAATCGACCCGATAAGGGAACTGGTGCCACCACTTTGGAGCAACAACAAAAGCGCGTGGAAGATTCTACTGAGTATGACATTGAAGAACCAGAAACTGAAAAGTCCGAGAAAGATAAAGATGTTGATTATGATAAGTTTCTTCTGGACAGTCCTACACGTTCAAAGGAGAAAACTTCTGAACCACCGAAGGACCCGGAGTCTCCTCACATCTCATCATCATCGGATTCATCTTCTCATTCCTCACCACCACCATCAAAAGGATCAACCAAATCAACATCCAAATCAGTGAAGAAGCCAACTGCATCTTGGATCTCTCAAGCTAAGACACGAATCGTTAAAGCTGTCAAACATGTCAGAAAGAAAGACGTGCTCTACAAGAAGATGAATTTCTTCGCTGATCAGATTCAGTATCTTCATGATGAGAACGACAAGATGCAAGTTGAAAGGGAATATGTCCAGAAGCTCATGAAAGATGATCTTCAAGGGAAAATGGACGAGATGATCAAAGGATACACTCACAAGTTCCTTCTTGACGTAGTTCCTAAACTGACAAAGGAGATGTACACCAGACAACTTTATCCGAATCTTTTGCATTTGGCCAAGCAAACCATGAAATCAACTCCAATGAATGTAAACATCAATCCGGTTGAACCCACAATCTTCTCAGATGATGAATTGGTGAACCGACTGGTAGCTCAAATGTCGAAACGCTCTGCAACATTTGCCTCCCACGAAGGTAAATTGTTTGAAGCATTGCTGGAATACCAACTTAGGTCATCATTCAGAGAAGAAGCTGTGTAGGATATTGGATTTCACAAACACTCTAAACCATAATCAAAGTGGGCGTATAAGTATGTTAGAGAGAGAAAGTTCTAGTGAGAGAAAGGAAGAGAGTTGGGAACTATAGTGAGAGAAAGAAAATATTATTATGAGCTCCAACTCTCTACCTTGGAAGGTAGAGAGTATTTATAGTCTTACAATAAAACGCCACACAACGGGCTGTAGATCAGGCATACAGTGGGTAAAGACCCGTCCGTCCTCCACGGTGTTACTTAACTAAATACTACTTAGCTTAAAATAACTACGACTACGAGCTTTCTACCGATTACATATACTTGAGGTGACCGACTCTTCAATACCTAGAATTTCTAATTCCTAACAATCTCCCCCTAAGGGAGGTCACCTCAAACATATACTAAAATTACATTGAATACAAACAGATATTACATTAACAATTGTTCTTGCATTCTTGATGTAGTACTTTGCTCCGAAGCTCGTAGTCATTGATTCCACTCATTGCATGTTTGGTTAATCCAAGTGGAGGTCTTTTACTGATCCACGTGATAATAATTTTAAGCCAGCTTTTGAGATCATCAGCAAAAAAAAATCTCTGAGACCTCCATTGTGGTGTTGGTATTATGTGATGTTGTGACTTTCGGACCGACATGCTCACATTTTGGATCATGATATCTTCTCATCAGAGTAACGGAAGCTTTCGTTGATTCATGATATTGGCAGCAACATAACAGATGCATGGAGTGAAAATATCAGAGTCATTGATGCACTTATCATGATTTCTTTTGAGATGAATGTGTAGTGTGAGCATGCGGCTATGGATTGACCGCTTCATTCTGATCAGCTGCAAACGTAGGATGTACCTGCATAAAACAGTTAGCAATAAAGTGCACGAAAGTGTCTTTGATCACTTTCGTTGAATTGAGGTACACGGCCCACGGTTCCTCGTTGATCAGTACAAGTACTGCCTGTGATCAGGTAAGATTCCGAAGAATTTCCTTGACAGGGTTTCGCAGCTGCTCTAGCTGTTCTCAAACCGGAACGTCTCAGAGAAGATAACATGGAGTGAGTGAATCAGCGAATTTAAGTCCACTGATTGATGAAAAGTGATTTGAAAAACCATCGTGTATTGCTCAATAGAAATTGTTTTTGCAATACAACGAAGGTTTTAATGAAAATCAATTATCAATCATAAAACACCTTTTGATTTGAAATATTCGAACACGGTCGATGTGCTAAAGAAAAGAGTTTTTAAGCACAAAGACCGGTTTTTTAAAGGTATCCGTCAATCCATAACCTGAACCAGGATTGATTCAAAAGATTGAATCTCTCCATTGTTTCTGTTCAGTTATCACATGGTTGATCTATTTGATAGATCTCACATGCCACCTACCAGGAGCTTGTTAGATGTTGGCTCCACAAGGCTTTCCATCTTCATTGTAAATATGTAAACACATCACTCAGATGTTCTGGCAATACCACATGGATAATGCGTAGGACTCAAGATATAATCTCTCTTTCCACATCGTGTGAAACAGAGAGTCTTCATTGAAAGTGTCCTAATGAGAGTTATTGATGATCTCGTGGCTCTAGACTCAATATGTGCATATTTGGATCCTGTGCCGGAGACTAGGGAGAGGGTCTCCTTCTTCAATATCAACAATCTCTAAGAGAAAGTCGATAGATAATGTCGGTTCCCCGTGAGAATGAAACAAGTCCTTTTAAGAGGAACTTGAGTGGTTTGGAAAGTTGAAGTGCAGTGCGTCACTGGGTCCATGACGTCTTGTCTTCAATACCGATGTTACCATCAGTAGCATATGAATTGAACCCGATTTCTGCCCTAAGGTTGAATATATGGAGGGATATTTGTTTTCACCCTTTTCTCATTCAATTCCTTTTAATTCTTTAACCCCTTCAGTGCTTACCAAGACTTCATAGCAAGAACCTTGTTGGGTTTGTTCCAGTACTTGCTCTGTCTCAGTCCGCACTCTTCCCATATCTCACTTTTCTCCTTTTATCATCATACCTAAGGACTTCTACACTAACTAGTGGATTGTCCCTGGGTAGATCCCTCCGGTTCTGGCGGATCATGGGAACCAATACCTAACCTTATCATCCTTATATCACCGTATATAAAGTAAAGTTGGTCGGTCTATATGGTATTGTTCATCTGCCATTGGAACCAATTGAAAACCATTTGAAAATCAATCCAGATACTTAAGATGTATTATCAAAGCATTTTGTACCTGAATTGTTTTTGATATTTTTAGAACAAGATCTCCCCCTCAACATGTGCATCAAGTGATTGAAATCGTTTTGCACACGGAGGCAAGAGAAAGAGATATCTTCTTTGAAATCCATTTTCTAAAAGATATCAACATCACTTCCCTAATTAAGACAAGTAGATAAAGCATTTTAGGGAAGGATGAGGTTTTCATAAGTTTGCTCCCCCTCAATATGTGCTTCTAGGTTTGAAAAGTGTTTTGCACATACTAGAGGGAACCTGCACATTGAGATAAATGATCACGTTTTAACATATTTTGATTTAAGATAGAAGCTCCCCCTCAACATGTGCATGAAAAATTAAAATCGTTTGGCACATGTGGGAAGGAGAGCATGTACATCCTTATAAAACCATTTACCAATTTATCAGTATAAATCCAATTTAAATCACAAATTCTCCCCCGATCACAATTATCAAATCATTTGAGATTTGTGATCTCTGTAGATTTAAATTGATTTTGAAAGTTTTTAAGGAGAATTGTGACTTGATTTACGAAAACATTTTAACTGATATGGATCGGATATTAAGACTTTAGACTCCATTGATTGAACATGCATGATTATCTTTTGAAAAACGATTGAATGTCAAATAACATTTTTAATTTAATTGAAATCATTCTCCCCCTCAATCAATGACATAGGTTGTCGATTGAGAGATAGATATTTTGACAAATAAGTCCAGATGATTATCAAAAACTAGAGTCCGAGTTATTTTTCAAAACAATTTGTTTTCAGCAGATAACTTGTTAATAGAATCAGAGCATGGAATTTGGTTGATAAGAAGGCTTTTGATGAACGTTCAAACAAATTCTCAAATCTTGAAAAACATGAAAAAAACATGGCTCTGTTCTTTCGTTGAAAAGCGGGTTACTGCCTGAACTGACAATAAACCATTGTTTTTCTTTCTCTCTTTTTTTTTTTTTTTTTTTTTTTTTCCTTTAAGAAAATTCGAACAATATCTAAAGTCCCGTGTCATTCTTCGAATGACAGCACAAAGACCGTAGATATTTATCGAACAGAGAAAAAACATGACAAATTGACAATATTTTTTGAAGATTTTTCGAAATTTTCAGATTTTTATGGATTTTTAAAGTTTTATATTTTTCTATTTGATTTTTTAGGGTTTTATAATTTTGTATTTTGATTTTCGAATAGATATATACAAGAGATAGATGAAGGAAACCTTTTACTCCTCGTCTTCCTCCTGAAGACGTTTGAGTGTTTCTGGTTGAAGGCTTTTCAAGCCAAGTCGTGGAAGAATAAACTCAAAACGTTCTCTTGGAAGAGCTTTGGTGAAGATGTTTGCTAACTGGTATTCAGACCTCACAAAATAGAGTTCCACCACACCTTTTTCCACTTGTTCCCTGATGAAATGATGTCGAATGTCGATATGCTTTGCTCTTGAATGTTGAACGTTGTTGCATGAGAGAGCAATAGCACTTTTATTATCACAGTACAGAGGGATTTTGTTGAATTCAAAGCCATAGTCAGATAATTGAGATCTCATCCATAAGATTTGAGCACAACAAGATGACATGGCTATGAATTCAGCCTCTGTAGAGGAAATAGAAGTACTCATTTGCTTCTTTGAAGACCAGCTCACAAGCTTATCACCCAAAAACTGAGCACCTCCAGACGTACTTCGACGTGTATCTTGACAACCTGCATGATCAGCATCTGCATAGGCCGTTAGTGACATACCGGTGTCCTTCAGGTACCATAGTCCCATATTGATGGTTCCTTGGAGATACCGAAAGACCCGTTTAACCGCTTCAAGGTGCTTTTTAGTAGGCTTAGCCTGGTATCTAGCACACATGCAAATAGCGAACAAGATGTCTGGTCTACTGGCAGTGAGGTACATCAGGGATCCAATCATACTACGATATTTCATTTGGTCAATCATGATCCCTGAGTGGTCCTCATCTAGTTTTGTTCGATCAATCATGGGAGTGTCAACAGGGTCACTTGAATCAAATCCAAATTTCTTTAAGATCTCAGTTGCATATTTAGATTGATTTATGAAAATGACACCGGGACTTTGTGAAATTTGTAATCCCAAGAAAAATGACATTTGTCCCATCATTGACATTTGAAACTTTGAACTCATTTCATTTGAAAAATGGTCACACTCATTGGGGCCAGTCGAGGCAAAGATGATATCATCAACATAAATTTGAACATGAATTAAATATTTGCCTGACTTCCTGGTGAACAATGTTGGATCAACTGCTCCTTTGCTAAATCCGGTAGATAGAAGAAACTTTGATAGAGTATCATACCATGCCCTTGGAGCTTGCTTTAAACCGTAAAGAGCCTTCTTCAAACGATAAACGTGAGTAGGACGCTCTTGATTCACAAATCCTTCAGGTTGGCTGACGTAGACGACTTCTTTAAGATCTCCGTTCAGAAATGCCGTCTTTACATCCATCTGATAGACTACCATGTTCTTACTAGCAGCATTAGCCAAAAAGATTCTGATTGCCTCGATTCAAGCAACAGGAGCAAAATATTCTTCAAAGTCTATACCCTCCTCTTGACGGTATCCTTTAGCAACTAATCGAGCCTTGTTCTTCAACACATCACCATGCTCATCAAGTTTCACTTTGAAGATCCATTTTAGAGAAATGATCATAGCACAATCTGGAGCAGGTACTAACTCCCATACATCAAGTCGATCAAACTCATGAATTTCATCTTGCATAGCATTGAACCAGCTATCTTCATTCATGGCGGTTTTAACATCTTTTGGTTCGATCTTAGAGAGTACGGAGTTGAAGAAGCACCATAAGGCATCGGTTGCAAGTTGTTTCCGCGTTGATACATGACGAGAGGGATTTCCAATGATGTTGTCTAGTGGATGATCATGAGTCCATTTTCTGAGGTGTTCGTGTGGCAGTGGTTGGGGGACTGAAGTAGCAGAGTTGATGTCTTCTGAAGAAGATGGTTCTGATGATGATTCAGGAGCAAATATGTTTTCAAATGGAGCATCTTCAGTAGTAGCAAAGGGATTATCTTCATCGTTGATACCAGAAACAGATCCATGATGTACATTCGAAGATTGATGATTTGTCGATGAGATAGAGTGATCAGCAGCAGGCGCTTCTTGGCTTAATGATATTGAGACCGAAGGATTGACTCCATTCTCAGGAATATGAGCAGCCTCTACTGTAGGAGTTGACAGTTCATTAGCACTTGGCTCATACTGTTTATCAAACATAGGATCAAACAATTTCTTTAAATCATCTTCAGATGGAGGTACATATGGAGTTTCTTGAGAAGAGTTTGGAACAAGGAATGAACCAATTAGACTGTTTTGAAGTGCGGGTCCAGAACTGAATTGTCCAGGAGCCGTTTGACCGGTCAGCTCATCAAATGTAACGTGAATTGTTTCCATGATATTTCGGGTTCTTTTGTTGTAGATTCGGTATCCCTTTTTGTTTGGTGCATACCCTACAAATACTCCAATGTCTGCTTTAGCTCTAAGTTTGCCTAAGTCTTGACCCTCATTAGTTGGATAGCACAATGCTCCAAACACACGAAGGAAAGAGAGATTAGGTTTTCTGTTGTGGACAAGTTCATATGGTGTCTTTCCATGAACAGTGTGAATCAGGGAACGATTTTGTGTGTAGCATGCAGTGGCAATAGCTTCAGCCCAGAGAAACATTGGAACTTTTGAGTAAATCAGCATTGTTCTAGCGGCTTCCACAAGGGTTCGATTTCGTCTTTCAACTACACCGTTCTGTTGAGGAGTTCGTGGAACACTTCTTTGATGGCTGATTCCAATGCTTTCATAAAATTCACTAAGTTGTTTGTTAACAAACTCAGTACCATTGTCTGTTCGGATAATTCTGACGGTTTTGTTAAGTCGAACCTGCAACTGTTTGATAAGTTTGATGATGATATCAGGAGTTTCATCCTTTGTCCTTAAGAACTTGACCCAGGTGAATCTAGAATAATCATCTACCACAACTAACACATATTTCTTCCCAAAGATATTCTGCACTCTCATTGGTCCACATAAATCCATATGAAGGGTATGAAGAACTTCTGTTATTGAGTTTGTAGGTTTGGGTTTATGGGTATACTTTTTGCTTTTTCCCAATTGGCATGCTGAACAACGATGATCTTTTTCATACTTTAGTCTAGGTATACCTACAACTAAGTCCTTTCTGGAGAGATCATTAATGATGCCGAAGTTCAAGTGATTGAGACGACGATGCCATAACCATGACTTTGTTTTTGAAGCCTTTGACAACAAGCAAATTGGAGAAGACTTCATCATATCATCGATAGAGATGGTGTATAGATTTGAACCACGAGTTCCTCTTAACAGTTCCTTACCATTAAGTTCTCTGACAAAACAAGTATGTTTTCTGAAGGCTACTTCTAGATTAGAATCACAGAATTGACCCACAGAGAACAGATTATGACCAAGACCTTCCACATAGTATACTCTAGAGATGACACTGTCACCAACAACGTAATCTCCATAACCCATAATTGCACCGAAATGATCATTTCCGAATCTAACTGTCTCGATGAATTTGCTCACGAAGTTCATGAGCCGCGACCGGTCTCCAGTCATATGCTTGGAACAGCCTGAGTCCAGGTACCACAGAACGATTTGAACGATCTGCAGTTGAACACAGACAAGAATGGATAACTGGATAATTGGGATCCCCATGCAAGAATGGGTTCCATTTGGTTAGTAACAGTGATTGGAACACCCACATCAGAAATAGAAGCATTCATATCAGAAATTAAGGCAATGGAATCATTATGAATAGATGCAGTACTAGTGTCTGTATTAGCCCTATTCAAAGTGTGCTAACTTCTTAAGGGAATAGTTCTACCAGTAGGCATCCATTTTCTAGTGGGCATTGTCTGATTAGTCTTATGACCAACAGGTATCCAATGATAGCCTATCTTGCTAAATGTTCTTCCTGTGGGTTTCCACTGTTTTCAAACTTTCTTTCGTTTTTGCCTCTTAGCCTTCTTAGCATGATTTTTAGCATTAACAATATTAACTGGACAATTAACATCCTTAGGCAAAACATTAACACCACATTCATGATTAGAAACAGAATTTAAGCAGACATCAATACAAGGTTTGCAAATAGTATCAGAATTCGAATTAATTACAGTACGCCTATGGCTAATACTAGAATCAACACGATTCATTTTATTCGGCTCAAACTTAAAGTTCCTAGGTTGGTCTTCTACTCTCTTCCAATGCACATTCTTAGCTTGCGAGGTCGTGTCCTTCCTTGTATTGTCTTGAGACTTTGACCTGCTTGCTTTAATGTCACTGATTACTCCTGTAGAGGGAATGGGAACATTAGTTTTTGCTAGTCTTTGCATCTCCTGTTTAGATGTTTTGGGATCTGAATTACATGCAGACACACCAAGGTTCACTTTCATAACACTAGAAGTGCTGGGGTTTGTACTCTTAGAAGGCACACTAGAGTTCTCTTTCTTAGCATTGACAAATCTGGAATCTGAACTACTTAAAGGCACACTAAGGTTCACATTAAAAACATTTGGCATCGAAAGAATATCATACTTGGCACTAGGCATCGAACATGGAATCAAAGGATTAACTCTCTCACCTAAGGACTTTAGGCATATTGCGATTAAGCATTCTAGAATTTCTTGAGATCGTTTGGCATATAAGCATGCATGCCCAATTGCATTGTCAAGTGGTTTCTCTAATTTATCCTCTTCAACAATCTCACGGAGACATTCTAGGCTGTCCTTAAGATGTGAGAAATATGTTGGAATAGCAAGTTTGTTATTCCTAAGATGAGGAGGAACATATTTCACAGACAAAGCATATTTATTACAGACATGTACCTTTGATACACCATTCTCCCCATTGGTCATTGGCATCTTCCCTTTTACCTGACTCTTTAGATTCTCAATTTCTTTTTGTAACGAGGCTACCGTTTCGTTATTTTTGTTATGAGTGACCTTTATAGATTCAAATAACTCATTGAAATGACGTTTAACCTTTTCATTTTCTTCTAGAAAACTTTCGTTTTCCTTTTGTAATGCATTTACTAAGTTTTGAAGATGAAACGTTTGAGAATTCTGAGAATCTAGAGGAGGAGGCATTTGGGAGCCTGTCATATTGTTCGTTTGACCCTTTAATTGAGAGATTTGGGCTTTCAACTTTCTGATCGTGTTGCAATGAGCTTGAATCTGTTCATCACGTTTGTTAATTTGAAGGACTGCATCAAACTCTGGAGCATCTGAGGATGTCTTGATATTTGAAGTCTTGACATTTTCTTTAAGATGTTGATATTTTAGTTGTAAATTAAAATGCTCAACTTCTAGATTAGAAAAATGTTTAACCAAATTGTCGTGATCATCCAGTTCAATTTTCTCATTTAGTTCAGAATTAGTTTTTTCAAGCTCAATGACACGATCGTGGGAGACTTTCAGGGCAACATATAGTTCATGAAATTGGGAAGCATTAATAGAACAATTTGTAGCAGTGAAAAACATATCTTGAGCAACACATTCAGTAATAAGAGTCTCATTTAATGTATGCAAGTTCTTTCTCTCAATCTCATTATATTTTAGTGCTCGCTCATGTTCACTAACCTCAACTATCATTGCATCAAACTCCTTTTCCATTTCTTTAATGTCTAAGTTCATTCCTTTTTTAAGACTTTCAAAATGATCTTTTAGCAGTTTAAAGAAAGGCATGACTTCAGTTAAATAACATTCTTTCGTTTGCTCAAAACCCCTTTCTCCTTCAGTTATACCAGTGGGTGTGATCCTTTTCTTGCAAGTTTTCTCAAAATCAACAAATAGTTGAAAGATAACATATTGACTAATTAAGGTCTTGCTTTTAGTGGCAATTGTTCTAGGAACAAGATGCATTGGTGTATTAGGAGGATACACAGTCGCTCTAGGCATTTTCCAAAGGGGAGGGTTTGTTTCAACAATATTTTCAGCTTTCTGCTTATCTAAATCCATTTTCCAGAAAACTTGTTCGGGAGTCAACAATGTCTGAGGCTTAAACATGTTCAAGGAAATCCAGTTTTCCTTCTTGTAATCATGGGGTGTGATCTTTATTTTCTTCTCTTTACATATAGGATCATCTAATTTCTTGTTCATCTTTTCCCTAGTGACTTCATCTGATTTCTTATCTTCCTCAGTGCACTCAACGCAACTAGGTTTCTGTCTAGGTTTAAGGATTTCATTGCCATCATAAAGAACCTTATGAGCATTTCTAGCCTTTTTAATGACCTCTGGATTTGGTTTCTCAACAAGGGGAATGCTATGCTTATCGCTTAAGACTCTATGCTTAGTGATTAAGTGAGCAGTCTGAATGGTATTTCCTTGTACGTACAACTTATTTTCAAGCTTGTTTTTCAAGGTTTTTAGATTAGAAAAATCATTCAAAAGTTTTGATTCCTTAGCACTGAATTTTTGCTTAAGCATTTTAACATTTTCTTGAAGTTCTTGCTTTTGCTTAGCAGTTTTAGAAAGCTTTTCTTGTAAGGAGTTTAACTCTTGTTTTAATACTTCTTCTCTAAACCTACTTTTTCTAATAGTTGTACGCATTTGGTCATCCATTTCCTGCTCACGGGTGGTCAACTCAAATTTTGCACGTTGTTCATAAATAGCAACACGTTCTTTATAGGCATTCAGTTCAGAGATAACAGAATCATCAGGGGCACATGCAGTGTATTCATAAAAAACATAGTCATTGTTGACTGCAGAAGATGCATCACTTGGTACAACTTCACTTTCACTTTGTTTCACATATTGATCATATGGGACAACATTGATATTACCCATATTTTCAATATTTGATTCAATAGTTTCAGTTGATTGTACTTTGTCATGCATCTTTTGCACATCAGCATCATCGTATAGTTTTAATACCTCTGAGATGAGTTTGTCTTTGGATGGGCTAGCTTGTGGTGAAGAAGAGACCTTGGGAGAAACCATTGGAGAAATGCTAGCCATAAAAATTATGTGTGCAGTTGGTCCATCATCCACATCAGAGTCGTATGCATCACAATCAGCGAATTGAAAGGCATTCTGATGATTGTGACCTATCTCCTGAATTGGCTGCTCATCCACATCTGCATCATAGGTCTTGGCATTGCCCTCAGCAAGGAACAACAACTCCTCTTCATCCAAAGCAGCACCATTATCTTGAGCTTGTACAAGCAGCATCTTATCTCTGAAGTAATCAGCATTCTGTGGACATTTTGGAGATGTGCAGTTCCTTGCAATGTGTCCCTCACCACCACAGTTATAGTATTTGATTGGCTTAGCTTGACCTTGATTTCCATTCCTTCCTCGATTCTGATTACCAACATAACCTCCACCAACTCCACCTCTTCCCTGATCATACTGTCTTTCCTGAACTGGTTGCACCACGATCCTCCCATCTCTGACAGTAGCTTGATTGTGTGGGTTAGATGCTGTTCTGAGGTTGTTGTTGGTTTGTGGGAGAGAATTCATGTTTTGACTAATCAGAAGAGCTAGTTGATTAGTGAAGTTTCCCACGTGTGCATCAGGAATGAGTTTGTGATTACCATTACCCATGGGTATGACTTGTGAGGCTTTGGTTGTGATTCCGATGTTTGAGTAGAAGGCAGTTGAATCATTTGTTGAACTTGCTTCTCCCTGAGCTTTGAACTGATCTAGAACCCTCTTTTCAAACATGGCATGCCTCTCATTTTGAAGAAGGAAGGCATAGAGTTGCTCATAATTCGTATTCTTCAATCCTTTAGTGAGCTTTACAGAAGTAACAAACTTGTTCCATTCGGGATTCATGTTGTTTACAAACTTTGAGTTCAGCTAAATGTTAGGCATAGTCATTCTGATGTTCCTCATGTCATTCACCAGCTTATGAAACCTCACATAGTACTCATAAACACTTTCATCTGGTTTCATCTTGAAGTGCTCAAATTCATCATACAGCTGTGATTCTCGGTCTTCAACAGTTAGCTCAGAGCCAGAAAGAAGCATCTTGACATTATCCCATACAGCTTTTGCCTCGGTGTTGTGATTGATAAGCTTGTAGATGTCCTTTGGTAGACCTTGCAGTATAATGTTGGAAGCTCGGATATCTGCATCGAATCTCTTTTTCTCCTTATCGTCAAGCTCATCATACATCTTTGGTCTGTCCATTCCATAAATCAGAGTTCCATCTTCGGCAGTATCAAGTACATCTCTAGTAGTCTCAACTCGGTAAGGTCCTTCGTCAATGGATTTGAGAATGTTAACCCCATTTTCTTTTCCAAGACAGTACAATCTGATTCGTTGAGCCCAAGAGTCATAGTCAGTTCTGTCAAGCATGGGTGGACGAGTATCTGAGCCAGTTGCTTGAACATCCTCGGCAACAGTGGAGATGATAGTAGGAACGTTTGTAGACATGTTTCAAGCTCTACGGGATTTTACAATTCTTTGATTAAACCGGGAAATTGATTCTTTCACGGGATTTTACTAAACCAAAAGAACAACCGTAAGAATGTATCACAAAGAAGTAACAAGTCTAAATGAACAAGTCGCTAAACACACAACTCGCATAAGCAGTCAACTAGCTAAATAGCCAAGTCGCATTAGCATCAACTCGCAACACACTCAACTCGCTTAATTAATCAAGTCGCTAAATAGCCAACTCACTTTAGTCTCAACTCGCAACACAATCAACTCGCTTGAGCACTAAGTCACTTAAGTTAACTCGCTAGCGTTACAACTTACTAAATAGCAAGTCGCTTTAGATCTCAAGTCGCTTAAAGAAACAACTCGCTTAGAACCCAAATCGCATAAAGATCAACTCGCTAAATAGCTAAGTCGCATGTACCAACTCGCATAAAATAACTAAGCAACTTGCTTTGAAGAAAAAACAAGTCCGAGACACAACTCACTTCGTCCTTCTTTCAAAAATAACCACTTTATCAATCCAAAACAACCAAACCACAATGATTTAAGCCTTCCAATTCAAAACATAAACACATATGATGATCCTAAACACAAAAGTACAAGCAAAATTCAAACTTTAACACTAGAATTTGTTCAAATGAATCAAACTCTCCTAAACCCTTAATACTCTAAAAACCTTATGAAATCCACCAAAACAAAGAGTATGAAAGATGAGTGATCAAACCATGGCTCTGATACCAATTGTAGGATATTGGATTTCACAAACACTCTAAACCATAATCAAAGTGGGCGTATAAGTATGTTAGAGAGAGAAAGTTCTAGTGAGAGAAAGGAAGAGAGTTGAGAACTATAGTGAGAGAAAGAAAATATTATTATGAGCTCCAACTCTCTACCTTGGAAGGTAGAGAGTATTTATAGTCTTACAATAAAACGCCACACAACGGGCTGTGGATCAGCATACAGTGGGTAAAGACCCGTCAGTCCTCCACGGTGTTACTTAACTAAATACTACTTAGCTTAAAATAACTAGGACTACGAGCTTTCTAACGATTACATATACTTGAGGTGACCGACTCTTCAATACCTGGAATTTCTAATTCCTAACAAGCTGAAAGGCCTAAACGTCCAAGAGACGACGAAGACAAAGATAAGGATAAGGATAACGAGCCCAAATTCCCAAAGAAGTCTGGTGAATCATCTTCTATGCAACCTCCACCCCAACGGACTCCAGCTCAACAAAGATCTCCTCCTCGCTCTTCAACTGAAAAACCTCAGGATTCTTCTGAGTTACCACCCCAGACTCAGAAAACCAGTGATCACTTTGAGTATACAGGTGGTGACGAAGAGGAATTCCATGAGCCCCAACAACAACCCATCTCTCCTGACACAGCCAAGAAACCAGAATCCCCCTCTAGGCCAAAGAAGAAGAAGAAGAAGGCGCCTATGACTGACGTCTTATCATGGCTAGACGAGGATGATACTGAATTTGAATGGTTCTCGAAGCTTGTTGATTCCACTCCCTACCCAGCTGAAGGTCAAGAGGTTCCAGAATGTAGTGCATTGGAGCATGCGAAATTAATGCAAGAAAAATTCCATGTGAAGAAGATGACAAAATCTGAGTTGAAGCGAATCAAGAATGAAGCATTTCAATTTCTAAAAGACAGTTCATAAAGTGCTATTGAAGTTGAGTATCACCTTGATAATATAGCACGCGCTATGTCTAACAACATGGATTGGCTCAACCCAGAAGCAAACATCGACTTCACCAAACGGGACAACCCTCCATATTACACCGACTGGTCAAAACCTCTACCAACAATTGGCCAGCCAGATCAGCCTAGGATTCCATTATGATATTTCTTCAACAAAGACTTGGAATTTCTTCTACACGGTGGCGATGGTTCAAGGAAATACGCTACATCTCTGACACTTCCATTCCCGGCAGCCATATACTCTAACTACATAGCCATCGAGGAAAGGGCTAACCACATGTTCTCCAGCAATGTGGAAGTATATGACCGTGATGCATTGTATGGGATTCACCATTGGCCATAACGCCGACGAATCTACTACAGAAGCTGCCAGGTTCAGAAGTCTCAACATGAAGTGTTCAGTACTAAAGCAATCGTGGGCATTCAACATGTTGATCTTTCATCTAAATGGGACTACACTTTCCTCAAGAATATCGTGGTCAAAAGGCAAGACGAAAGGGATTATGCATTCTCTGAAGCGGACTTTGAGAATTTGTGTAATACCTGAATTTCTAAAGTTCACAAAAAGACCAAAATACCCCTACAATCAAAAGTATGAATAATTAATTCATAAGAATACCAAGTAAGCTATGTAAAATCAGAGAATTTTAAGAAATATCCCACATGATCTAAATAAATATTAAACACTTTGTAAAGGTAATTTTTATAGTTTATGATTTTATAAAAATTAGTTTTGTATTTTACATATTAGCAGAAAATATTTAAATTAACTTTATAAAAGAAATAAAACTAAATAAAAGCCCAATATAATCTATATTATTAAAAGACCATTTATTTTAAGTCCAATACATATTAAAGCCCACAAGAAAAATTGGAAAAGTATATATATACATAGATTCGGTTCACTTTTATCCCTAATTGCCGATTTACACCAAACCGACCTCCAAAACCCTCAAAAATTCGACTTCTAGTTTCCAGAGCTTGAGATCATTTTTCTTGGACGAGATTTAAGGTGTAGAAGGTGGGAAAAATAGTGTTTGAGTTCCAGAGTTGTTGTATTGATCGTGGTTAGTTTTTGGAGGAATTAGGGTTTCGACAAAAGGAGATTTTTGGGTTTTCTTGTTCTATCGATTCAAGCTCATCAAGGGTATGTTTCTAACGTTGCATTCAGTCCTACAAGTCGTATATAACACATAAAAATTAGCCATGCATGATTTGTATGTCGTACAAAATTATTTGAAACCTAAAACCCTAAAAAGCGTATATAATTAACGAATGAGCTTATAATATTTTTAGAGATCATGAATCTATTTTTCCAGAGGCTATTACATGTTATAAGACCTGAGTAAAATACATGTTTATGAATTTGAAGCTTGTGTGAATTGTCTTGGGTTTTTCTTGATTCGAAATGAATAAAAAGGAAAGGTTTTTAAAAGGGGCGATTAGGGTTTTTCATGAACTAGGGTTTCCTTGTAATCATTGAAGGTAATTAATGAAGTATTAATGAGGAGCTAATGATTGGTGTAACTTAGGTTTAGGGCTTGCTTTTGAATTTTGCCCTAATCGGTTCTAAATAAAAAGGTTTGGGTTGGTTTTGTAATTATTGAAACTTAAAGGTTATTTTTGAAAAACAGTAAAAGACATGTACTAAACGTATAAAATAAGTGTGGGGGTTAAACGTGTGATTTTGGATATTTAGAGGGCTATTCGAATTTTATTTAACTAAAAGGGTATGTTTTGTAAATTCTAAAACCTTTGGGCAAAAAAGTGTAAAATATGAAAATAGAAGGTTAGATCGTATAATTAAATATGTTAAAGGTGCAACATGAAATTTTGGGTAATTATGGGTCAACATGTGTAAATGAATTACGTAAGGACATGCATGAGTTTTGAGGTAACTTCGGTTTGTTTCCATATACGTTCTAGGTCAAAGTGGAAGTCATTAAAAGGAGTAACATGTTAATTGAATGCGTAATAAGTAATATTGAAGGTATGGAAACCCTAGAACTAAATGGGAAGTTGATTAAAGGTTAAAAGTTAATTGTGTAATTTCGTTATTTCATGTGAGTTATAAATTATGTAAACTACTTTGAAAGAGTCTTAAAAATCCGTCTTTGACATTTGTAAACCCTGTGCTATGAATAATGATCATATAAGCTCTTAAAGAAGATATTTATCATATTAAACCCATACGTATGGCTAATTAATAATTTGACAACCCTAAAAGTATTAATGAGATTAATCCGTTATACTAATAAGTATTAAATAAATCATAATCCGTGTAGATTCGTTGGAGGAGACACGACGTCACATCTTCGTATTCGTTCATTTGTTGCTTTTTCTTCTCATTTGCTTTAAGGTACGGATATTCTGTCTTACTTTAAGACACTTATGTTATCGTACATGAGTTCTGACCTTTTCAGTAAAGGTCCCTCATGTTTTCCTTCTTCATCATGTTCTCTTATGTTTATTAGGATTCCCAATGCCATTGCTATGAACCCTTTCCTGAATGTTTGGTCTGTTACTTATCTGAATGAAGGTTCTAGTGAACTATGCAATATCTGATGTGAACTTATATTAGGAAGACTCTGTTATATATATTGGTTGAACCCTGCTATATTTGGATTATGAACTTACGATTATGAACCTCTGGTTATGAATTTCTGCTTATGAATGTATGATATGCCACTATGATATGAACCTCTGATTTCTGACTATCTGAATATGAACCTTAGGATATGAACTATCTGATATGATTCTGTGAACTTGTGTGTGACTGTGATCTGTGTTACATTTGAAATCTGTTTGACTTAAGTTGGTTGACTATAACCAAATATTTAACTAGTCATGGGGGTTCCATGTCCGTATCAGTGATGCACCTCTGATATGACTCTAGGGCAGTAGAGTGATGTTCTGCCACGTCTCTGGATGGTGAAGCATATTTTTGAATATGTAGGAAGGGGCGTATGGATGCATCCTAGATCTGATCTGTTATCCGATATGTTATCTGGTGAATGATGTCGTGTGCAATACGCATCTTCACAAAATTCTGGGAGCTAGCTACTCCATATATTTTCTGATGTTACCTTTATAAGAAGAAAGATATTTATAGTGTGATATGTTAGTGAATGTGCTATGACATATTTGTTTAAGTGATTATAAATTGCTATGATAGGATAAGATTGTTACATGATTCGTATATCTGATATTATGATTTGTTACTGTTACGTGAATGTGTTGATCTGCGAGATAAATGTGCTAGTATATGATTGAGTGTTTTGAAGGTTAATTATCTGTCTGCGTATGTGATCTGCCATGCTGATACTCTGCTAAGGTTAGGATATGAGAACTGGTTTTGCTATATTGTCTGCCATGACCTGTTTGCTATTTCCGCTGCTACAATATTGAATTAAGTGCTTTAAATGTTGATTAGTTGATTTGTATGAATGCCATGTATATTTTCTGGAAGAGTTTCTGTTAGTTTTAGACTTTCCGTTTGGCTTATACGTAATATGTTATTCTTGATATGCTAAGTGTTTGGTTGTTCTGATGTGTTTGTTTCTGTGTCTTTGATGTGCTATGTGATGTCTAAACTGTTATGTGGTTGTTTGGATTTCTGTATATTTGTGCTTCCGCAGAATCCTAAAGATCCTTCGTCATTATTTCATTTTGATTTAGTATTTGTATATTTATTCTGTTTTAGCTTTTGTTTCGTTATATCCGTTCACTGGGCTTTGTAAGCTCAGCCGCACTTTTCTTTTCATGCGGCAGGTATCTAGCGTTTCAAGATGAGCTTATGGGATAGCTGATCTGGGTTGAGAGTAGAGATGAGAGCAAGACTTTACCATAGAGATCTTAGATTTATTTTGAAGTTTTAGCTATTTATGTTTTCTTTTTGAATATTTTGTAAAGGTTTCCGCTATTGTACATTAGTTAAAGTTCTGATATGAAACCGTATTGTGATATCTTTACCCTTGTCGGGTCGGGGTGTTACAATTTGTCTATCAACGACATTGAAGACATGTACCTTGCCAAAGTACAGGGTCGCATGAGACAATTTTCAACTGAAGTACAACGGGAATTCATCAAGTCCTTGCTTATCTTCATCAGAAGCATAGTCATCAAAGAACGTGTAGAATATCTCCAGCTTGCAGTTGAATCATATCAGACCCGTGTCAACTTCACTCCACCTCAGCTAGACCTTCCCGACATTAACCAGCTTTCACAACACACACTCATCAGCCAACCATTCGGAGTGGTTTACATTAGTGAAACACATCGCAACTGCTTAATGGCGTGTAGAGATCTTCACAAGTTTGGGGATCACACATTGAAGAAGGTTAGGGACGGATTGACTTATAGGTTGAAGGATATTCATGAAGGTATTGGGTCACAAAAGCGATGGAATTCCAAGGAAAGACGGGATGTGAGAAGGATCATCAAAAAGATTGATGAAAGGTTGTATCGACGGGACCAGTTCAGAACTCTGGAGAGCTTTGTAGGTGGTCATCCCAGGATTGCTCTTGCCGGCTATCAACGCCTAGTTCGCATTCCTGGAAACATTGATGGACTTCTTGGTACCCCTTGAACTGCTTCTATTTCATAATATTTTGGATGTGTGATTATTTATGACTATGGCTTGTGCACACATAACAGTGTACAACCCGTTCTAGTCAAGAAAGGACCCTGTGGTACGCTTCAGTGCCACAATCCTTATAAAAGGAGCG
Organism: Chrysanthemum seticuspe; assembly: GCA_019973895.1. NCBI lineage: Eukaryota > Viridiplantae > Streptophyta > Magnoliopsida > Asterales > Asteraceae > Chrysanthemum > Chrysanthemum seticuspe. The sequence continues at coordinate 63,115,448 of BPTQ01000009.1, forward strand.
AAAGCTTCTTATTTTTGAGTAAAACCTATGAAACCTTTCATTTTTTAAAGTTTTGCTCAAAAGAACAAGTACTTCCCCTTATGATTTTCAAAACCTCAACCGTTTATATCACTTGTTGAGGGGAAGTATTTGAATTAAAACTTTGTTCACAGTGGTCATCTTCCCGCAACACTCGAAACGGTCATATTTATTCTCAACTTTTCAAAAATAACATTTTATATGCCATTTTTGAGGGGGAGAAAATTATGTGATAAGAAATATGTTGTGTAAATGCAAATGCATCTTTGTGCTATAGACTTAATCAACGAATTGACGATACTTAACTGTTAGTAACTCGAAAAGACTTGTCCGGGACGGGTAATAATTTCAAGCTAGTTCGCTAGTGATGTAAACGTGTCTCGCAAAGGACTTGTCCGAATAGAATGTACCATTCGAGAAACTCTTGGTAGACATGAACTCTGACGGGTTTGACAACCTTTCGAGGTTTGTCTACACCTTCAAGGTAGTTATTAGAGCTAGTTGTCACCTAAAAGTTGACAATGTAACTCTTTAACTATGCAACGTAACCGTGTCTCGCGGGGGATTGTCTATCTTGAGTTGATCAATTCATAAAGTGCGCGCTCTTTCCTCACTGTGCAGATTTCCGTAAAAACTCTTAAGCACATATGGAGGGGGAGTATTTCTGCAAAAGATCAAACTCTTACAGTGGTACAAAATGTTTTACAATCATAACCGCTGTGAGAGATTTTCTTGAAAATTGGTTTTATGGCAACATAGGTTAGTCATGGAGTTATAAGGTGACTAAGGTTAGGAATAACCGTCCTATGATCCGCCAGAGCCAGAGAGATCTACCCAAGGACATCACAAATAGTTAGTACTTAGAAGTCCTTAGGTACGATTATAAAAAGGAGAAAATGAGAATCGGAGAAAGAAGGAGTTGAAGAATTAAAAAGAAATGAAAAGAAATGGGTGAAAAGAAATAGCCCTCCAGATTATTCAACTTAGGGCAGACACCGGGTTCAATTCATATGCTACTGGTTGTCACTTAGTGACACCGGTATTGAAGATTAAAAGTCATCATGGACCCAGTGACGCATGCACTAAACCTTCTTAGCCACTCGAGTTTCTCTCTAAAGAAGCTTGTTTCATTCTCACAGAGAACCCTACGTAAACTATTGGCTTTCTCTTAGAGATCGCTGGTATTGAAGAAGGAGACCCTCTCCCTAGTCTCCGCTCAGGAAAAACCAAAACGCACTATTGAGTCTAGAGCCACGAGATTCATCAAAAAGATCTCTTAGGTACACTTGACATTTCATCACTTGATGTTCAACAATAAGAACATCAGTGGTACGTTATCGAGTCCTTCACAGATCTTAGCAATCTGTCGAGAACATTTATGAGAGGTTCACAACTGTGATCCTCAGTGATTGAATGGAAACTCCTGCCAGGATCAACATCAAACAGCCCTGACAGCAGGTCACTTCGGTAACTCCCCGTGGATTACGCTTAATGTGTCTCAAACAGTCTACAGTCGTGAGGTGATGCTTCGGTGTACCTCAGCGACTCATCTGAACTATAGGTGTACTTTGGTGCATCGCGTTATCTCATTTGTGGGACTCCAGTTCAGGAACGGCCTTTGTAAGAATTAGAGTTGTGTTTTCACACTATGCTGTTCACACTCTCGAAGTTCAAACTTGTAAGTACCGGAATCCGCTTATTACTAATCGTTTTTCATGTTTACTTCTTATGGAAGCTCTGGAGCAGAATGATCGTGCAGATTCTTCACATGCTCATGCCAATATCATCACCAATGAAAGTTCTATCTCAAAGCAACACAAAAGTCAGAATGATTCTTCGTCTAGCCAAAGAATCTACAAAGTTAAATACTTAAAGAACTTCATTAGTACTGAAATCCAACGTCAAAGAGCGTGTGAGTATGTTGAAGAATAACGTGGAGACACTGGAGCAGCGAAGCAGACCTGAGACAGACTTGATGCAGATAACAACAACATACTATCACTACCATCACAAAGAACAATGATCAAAGAACAAAGTTAAAGATGACGTCAATGCAAAACTGTTTAAAGAAAACAATTTCTCTACACTGGGGAGATTGTTCGAATCAAGGCAATTCTTCTCACAAGAAAGAAGAATGTCACAAGATGTTAAAGCTACTATTACATCAACGCCTTCACCGTTTACATTCATTCATCACCAACACTTAGGGGGAGATTGTTGGAATCACTCCTAAACCTAAATCAAGTGTTAGTGATTCATATGTAATAGTTAGCTTAATTATGGCCTTTATGTTTGTTATTAGCCTTAAGCTTATGTAGAAGGCCTATGAGCTTAGGCCCAAGCCCATAGGAGAAAAGAAGGGACTAGGAGTGTTGCCCTAGCTTCCCTCCTATAAATACTATGTAATAACCCTCACTTGAGGGTTGGTTGTTCAATTCATTTCTCTTTCACTACCTCATGCATAACCGTCCTTATTATCATACGCGTAGTGTTTGTGTGTGCTTTGTTCAACCAATCTTTCTTCTCTATTTCTTCTCTTGATGCTTGTGTTGTAAAACTAGTGACCTAACAAATCAGCTACTACGAATCCCTTAGAATTGCCTAGACGGATCCCTACTAGGAGGGAACCATGGGATCCGTGAGACAGAAAGTTTTCTTTCTACTAACTTGAACCACATTTGCAGGAAATTGTGAATTGTACTTGCTTTCTAATCTTTGTTTTGTAGTTATTCAATTTACACATGAAGAATTTGACACCCTAAAGCTAGGGGGAGCTTGGTGTCAAAACTATACGTTGCAAAATTACTTGTAATCTTAGATTTATATTTCATGACTTCCCGTTGCAAAATTGCAATCATCTAGGGGGAGCACACCAGTCACATAGACGTAATCTTTTGCAAAAGTTAGTTGCAAATGAACTAGATTAGAATTATTTTCTTGACGCCCTTACTTAGGGATGGACTCGTCAAGGGGAGTAACGACGAGATCCTTTCCCGTTACTTGCTCTCTATTTCATTTTACTTTTACTTCTTTCACATGTTTTTCTTAAAAACGATGTGTTGCTTTCCTTCAAACACTTTTTGTTTCGACAAAAAGGGGGAGAAGAAAGTAAAAACTACAAATTCAAACTTTTACGAATTTTAGCTTTTCCTTAAAATAATTTTATGTTTTGTCATCAACAAAAAGGGGGAGATTGTTAATACAAATAAACCGTAAAAACGTTTATTTATATTTTACGATCTTCTAATGTTTTGTCGATAACAAACATAAAATCATATTAACGAAACAAATAAAATACGTAAATGGTTTGAACTAATAGTTTCTAACATATTCACATTTTCACGTAAAACACTAAAAAAAGTATAAGTGATTTTATGATTTAAGTAATACATATGTACAACAACTAGTGTTTACATATTTGGATAAAATATACACATAACTAGTATGTAGTATATTGGGTAATATAAATGGGTAGAAACTTAAGTATCACAACCCATTGGGCAAATACTTTGAATGTAGTTGGGTACAACCCAAAGCCCATAACCCATGGATCTTGACCCATAACCCATTGCATGACATCATGCTTATATCATACATGGATAATATCCATAACCCATGGATCAACCCATACCCAAGTGACTAAGTGCATTGCACTCAAAGATACATTGTATTTAGCCAAAGATCCATGGTTCAACCCATGACCCATAACCAAAATACCCATGGGCAAAGAGGAGCGTTCCACAGATCCCTGGCTTTGTGCCAGCCGGATCCCAAGTGGAAGGGATCCGTGGGATCCGGGGAACAGTAGTATTTTTCCTCTATAAATAGTGAGCCATTTCTTCATCATTTCTTACCCCTCTCTAACACACTTTCTCCCCTGAGTTAAATCTTACTAACCTTAGATCCAAGAGATCTATGTTTGTAGTTTTGTTTTTGTGTGATCTTTTAGGTTCCTCTTAAAGGCAAGATCACCACCTTTGAAGTCGAGCAAGCTCAAGTCCATGAGTTGCCATGCTTCCTCATCATCAAGGCTACCTAAGTCTTATTGTTGACGATTCCTTTCTTTCTTCAAAGAAGTGTAGTGTTGAAGACATTAGTGAAAGATGTCTCTAGTGTCAAGACGAAGATATTAGTGAAGGGTATCTATCGTCTATAGGATAAGCACTTGTGGTAGGTGCTTAGAAGTCAAGACAAAGAAGCATTAATGAAAGGTGCTTAGAAGTCAAGACAAAGAAGCATTAGTGAATGGTGCTTAGAAGTGAAGACACAAGACATTAGTGAAAGGTGTCTTGTAGATCTAGTCAAAGGCATTAGTGAAAGGTGCCTTAGATGTACATTCGATATGGTGTGTTTCGATGTACAAGATAGACTAGCATTAGATCCAAGGATATTGATGTCTTTGATGATGTTGTAAAGGAGTAGATCTCCTTTGGGATTAGTCGTTGGTGTAGTATGGTAGTAGTTCCTCTATTGCAATGGAACTAGGTGCTTAGCCTAGTACCTAATAAAGGGTAGGCGACATTGTGAAGGTGTAGTTCACCTTGGAGTGAAAGAACTAGGTACTTAGCCTAGTACCTTATAAAGGGTAGGCGACGTTGTGTAGGTTTGGTTCACCTTGGTGTGAAAGAACCCGGTGGTTAGCCTAGCACCGGAAAAAGGCTAGGTGACGTTGTGAAGGCTTCTCAGCCATAAGGAGATTTGTGTAGTGTTTACGAACTCTCGAGTAGGTGACTCGGGGAGTGGAGTAGGGCAAGGAAGGTGTCCTTGTAGCCGAACCACTATAAATACTCGTGTTGTGGTTTTGTGCTTCTTACTCTTATCTTTTCATTACATATCTTTATATGCTTGTTTATCAACATCCAACACACACAACCAAATAGATTGACATAAGTCAATCTAAATAGTCTAAAAGGAAGTTTTAATTGGTAAAACTATTCAACCCCCCTCTAGTTTTCCACAAAATCATTCATACCATATTCAAGATTAGTAACAGAAACCACGCAGTCATCATTACATGTTTTGCCAAAAGTAGCAGAATTCGCATTAATTAAAGTACGCTTAGAGCTAACACTAGAATCAATACGATTCGTCTTATTCAAATTCTCCCTAAGGTGATCTTCTACTCTCTTCCACTGAACATTCCTAGCATGCAAGGTCCTATCATTCTTTGTGTTGTCTTGAGGCTTTGACCCGCTTGCTTTGGTGTCACTTCTTACTCTTGTAGAGGGAATTGGAACATTAGTTGGTTTTGCTACTTTGTCCATTCCCGAACTAGAAGTGCAGGGATCTGAACTACTTGAAGGCACGTTAGTGTTCACTTTCTTAAAACCGGGCATAGAATGGTTTGTATGCTTGGCACTAGGCATAGAACAAGGCATCACATCTTTACCTTTCGCACCTAAGGATTTAGGACATGTTGCTATTAAACATTCTAGCAGCTCTTAAGACCGTGTGGCCTGAATGCAAGCAAACCTAATTTCTCTATCAAGAGGCTTATTTAAGAAATCCTCTTCCACGATCTCACGAAGACATTCTAGGCTATCCTTAAGGTGAGCACAATAGTTGTGAAACACAGGTTCATTATTCCTAAGATGAGGAGGAATGTATTTAACAGTCACAGTATATTTGCAATCTGAGGATGACTTTGATGCAACATTCTCATTAAAAGCAAGTGGCAGTTTCCCTTTTTCCTGACTCCTCAGATTCTCAATTTCTTTTTGTAAAGACGTTAGTTTTTCGTTGTTTTTATCACGAGTGACTTCATTGAATCATATAAATCTTTAAAGTGTCGTTTAAGTTTGTCATTTTCTTCTAGAAAACTCTTGTTTTCCTTTTGTAAAGCATTAACTAAGTTTTGAAGATGAAAAGTTTGAGAATACTGAGAATCTAAAGGAGGAGGCATTTGGGAGCCAGTCACATTGTTCTTTTCACCCTTTAATTGAGAGATTTGGGCTTTCAACTTTCTGATCGTGTTACAATGAGCTTGAATCTGTTCGTCACGTTTGTTTATCTGAAAAACTGCATCAAACTCTGGAACATCTGAGGATGTCCTGATATTTGAGGTTTTGACATTTTCTTTAAGATGTTGATATTTTAGTTGTAAATCAAAATGTTCAACTTCTAGTTTAGAAAGATGTTTTACCAAATTATCGTGATCATCCTGATCAAATTTCTCACTTAGTTATGAGTTTTTGTTTTCAAGCTCAATGACACGATCATGGGAAACTTTCAATGCAAAAGATAATTCATGAAATCGAGAAGCAGTAATAGAGTGCTTAGTAATAGTATAAAACACATCTTGAGCAACACAACTCGAAATCAAATTCTCATTTAAGATGTGCAAGTTCTTCCTTTCAACTTCATTATATTTGAGTTCCTGTTCATAATCATTGACTTCAACAATCATTGCATCAAATTCCTTTTCCATTTCTTTAATATCTGAATTTATCCCTTTTTGAAGATTCTCAAATTGACCTTTTAATTGTTTGAAGAAAGGCATGACCTCAGTTAAATAACATTCTTTAGTTTGTTCAAAACCCCTTTCCCCCTCAGTTATCCCTGTAGGTGTGATTCTCTTCTTACATGTTTTCTCAAAATCAACAAATAGCTGATAAACAACATACATGCTGATTAAGGTCTTGATAGTAGTGGCAATAGATCTAGGAACAAGATGCATGGGTGTATTTGGAGGATACACAGTAGATGCAGGCATTTTCCTAAGGGGAGTGTTTGTTTCAACAAGTACATTAACTTTTAGCTTATCCATATCTTTCTTCCAAAAGATCTGTTCTGGGGTTAATTGAGTTTGAGGCTTAAACATGTTCAAGGATATCCAATTTTCCTTAGTGTAATCATGGGGTTTGATCGTTATGTTATTCTCTTTACACGCATGATCGTTAAGCTTCTTATTCATTTTCTCCCTAGATGCATCATCTAATTTTCTATCTTCCTCAGTGCACTCAATGCAACTAGGATTCTGTCTAGGTTTAAGAATCTCATTGCCATCATAGATTACATTTTGAGCAGCTTTTGCTATCTTACCATACTCAGGGTTGGATTCCTTTATAATGGGGGTACTATGCTTATCGCTGAGAACTCTATGCTTAGTGATCATGTGAGCAGTCTGAATGGTATTCCCTTATACAAACAACTTATTTTCAAGCTTGTTTTTCAAGGTGTTTAGATTAGAAAAATTGTTGAAACAGACAGACCTTGATAGATCTTGAGCTCGTGGATCGTTATATATGCCTATGTAATCACAAGCACAATAAAAGGCAATCTCTACTACTTATATTTATCAGCGGAATATAAACACAAGTAACAAATAACTAAGAACTCTGTGATCCTCTATGGATCTTTATATTAACTAAAACTGAGTTTTTCAATTGGTCCATAACTCATTCTAATGTGTTCCTTTTATAGATAAGGAACCCTAAACAAAATCGCTAAACCGTTTCCCAAGAAACGTATAAACATAAAACTAAATAAGATATACACAATCACTTCCTAATAAAGCTCATATATATCTAAACTAAATATACTAAACACGGAATAAACACTTCCGCAGAAACAGATTATTCTTCAGTAGATTATGTCTTCGGCAGAATCCACTCTTCTTCAGTAGAAACACTTCGGCAGTAATTTCAGCATAATCCAAACTTCACATAATTCCCAACAATCCTCCCCTAAACTGGAATTTGACTTGGTTAAGTTCCAGTTTCTTGATAGATCTTTAACAAAACAGCTCCAGAGGATTGTGCACGAACAACAACAGCAAAGAATCCAAATAAGAACATCTCTATGATGAAGAAACTCTGAAAATCCATATCTTTGCAGCAACAAATGACAATAGGTACATCAAAACACATAAGTTTCATACTATTCTCATCACATCCAGGTGTGTTAACTCCTGTGAGAGGTGAATCATTGAAAATAATGGATTTGATGTCTCTTTACCAATAGCCATTACTACTGGAGTAGCCATATGTTTAAGTTCGTAAACTATGGTACACTGATAACCATCTGATTTATTGGCAAACCAGCAACCATATAAACGGATTTGAAATGTCTTTACCTGTAGCCGTTTGCTCAGGACTAGTCAATTCTTAGAATTGGTGAATTGATAACCAAATATGGAATGCCACTGCCTTTACCACAAGCCATATACATGTGGGCTAGTCAATTCTTGGATTCCAAAAAGGAATAAGCCATGGTGAATTGAAAACCATACAACACTCAGCAATTAAGCATGGGTGGTTACATACCCAATGATTTTTAGCAAACCATTACAGCTATCAACAGATTTGATGTGTCTTTACCAAAGCTGTACCCTTTGGACTAGTTAACTCTTTGACATACACAAAGTACATCTGGTGAGTCAAAAACCATCAAAAGTATACAACAAACCTGCAAGAAAAGTTAGATAAACCCAAAAACATTATTTTTTTTTTATTTTTTTTTAATTTTTTTTAACTAAGAAATAAAGAAAACAAAAATTATAAAATAAACAAAATAGTACAATCAAGATGAACCTTTATGTGACAGAAGCTGATTTTTAATCAAACCAACACATTGAGAAGCATGAAGTTCATCATTTCCAACTGGATTAGGAGGCACTTCCAACTTCTGTCTCAGCAACCGTTCCATAAAAGTAACCGATAAAGGATAGAGCTTATCTAATAGCATACACAAAATCATTCCACATGTGGTCTGAACCACATGAACGCAAGGTAGAGGGTAAAATCTCCAACTCTCAATCTCCCACAGATGTGAATTCTTCCAGATAGAATACCCTTTACCTTCTGGAGATTGAGAATCAAACAAAACCTGAAGATCACCCAAAAAATATAAACCAGAACCTGTTGATAAATGAAAATTATAATACTGAATGACATGTTCATACAGCATTTTTAAATCATGTCTAGTCACCAAATGAAGAATGTCCTTCAAGAAATTGAACTGAATAGCAGTATCATCCAATCGATAAATAGTGTTAAGCTTCCCAGCTTTCCAATTGACCAATACCACATGAGCTCCTTCAGGAAAAACTTCAACAGGTCCAAATTTAATAAAGGTAGATTCATCAGCCTTGAGATCTAAATAAGGAGTCTTTGAAGAATGTTTCCTAGCCAGTCTGACAGAACTCCTTAAGGAACTATGTTTCCTTTTCACCAAGCTTTTCTGCCTCCTACCAACAATTGTATCTGTATCAATCTTTAGAGCATCATCCTGACCCAATGAGTTACCCAAATCCACACTTGGCAACGCTTCAGAAGAAACCAAAGAAGACTCAGCAGAAACAACCACATCAGAAGAAGGATGAGCTTCAGAAGTTGTTTCAGAAGTAACAACTGGAGAGATCACCAGAGGCAAAACAGCATCAAAATTTTCCACTATCTCAACTGTTTTATGTCTCTTAGCTTTAGGAACATCAGACATTGAAGCAATGCTTTCCAATTGAGAAGAAGAAGTAGAACCAGAGGAGGAAAACTTCATAATCATATTATACTGTCTAATCAAAGCATCATCAGATAAAGCATAGATTTGCTTCATTGACATACCAGAATTATACATAGCAGAATTCTTCACAACTCGCCTCATATGATTCCTCTTCTGAGCAACAGTCATTGGTTTTTCTCTTTTGGTTTATGTCTTTGAGCAATAAGAGCTCTCCTCTTTGCAGCAGATTCTTGCTTCCTTAGATTACCAAGAGCCACCATTTTATCCACAAAATTCTCATCATCAAAAGATGCTCCTAATATAAGTTTTGCAAGATTTGGATCAGATGCACCTTGAGTAGTATAAGCATCCCATTGATCATCAGTGATCTTAGGAAGTAATGCATCAAGCTCTAATTTTCTTTCAGGAGACAAATTAGAATCAGACTGATCTTGAAGAAATTTAGCAACAACACGACTCTTCTGCATATTCTCATAATCAACAAACATCCGAGCCTGAGCTTGATTTTCTTCTTCAGTCACCATACCTGAATTAATCATATCATCAATCACATCTTCCTGTTCATTGTCAGAAGATGTCTCAGTAGAACCAATTTGAGCTTCAGAAGGAACAATCAAATCAACATCAAAAGAAACAGGTTGAGACAATTCCTCAACAGGTGTAGAGAAAACTTCAGAGGAAGAATTCAACTTATACATTCTCCCAGCAATAAAAACTTCATCATCATCATCTGCTGAAGGTGAAACATTTGATTGTTCTTGTATAGATGAGGTTTGACCATGATCAGAAACAACCTCCTCAACTAGAACATCAGCAGATGCATCAACAACTTTTGGCTCCTTTGAAGTTTCAGTAGATACCTTATTCAAATATTGTCTTCTTCCTTTTCTAGCAAATATAATAGGTACCTTGCTCCTTGAAGATTCAACAATTGGAGAAGAAACATCAGATGTAAGAGCTGCATCAGCCAAGATCCCAAGGGATGCATGAAGATTCTCTTCGTCCTCCTCTTCAGAAGAAACCAAACTTCTCTTTTTACCCTTCTGACTCAGTAATTCCTCCAAGTTCTCAACTTTAGTCTCAAATTCCACAATCTTATTACCAAGAATAGACTTGGTCTCTGCAAGTTCTTTCTTAAGATCATTCACCTCACCTGCATACTTGATCATCAGAGCATATAATGAGGTAAGTGTAACAGGATCCTCATCTGCATCAGCTGATTGCTCAATTGGAATTGGAACTTCATTTGACCGTTCAGGAGTAACATTAACCTGATCAACATTAGAACATCCTTCACCAAATGGATTCCTAATAGGACTTGGTGTAGGCAATCTATCAATATCAACCTGAACTTCATCAATATCAACCTGAACCTCATCAATAGAAACTTGTGTAGGTGCTTGACTAGGACATGGTCTAGGTGAAGGTATGGATGCCTCAACAACAGCAGAAGGACCTTCATCAACATCAACTGAAATATTACCATCAGTAGTATTGGAAGAAGGTAAAATAACAACATTAACCTCATCAGCAGTCTCATTCTCCTGAGGCAACATGGCAGCTAATAAAGGAAAATGTGTCCCCTCAAATTTAGTTCTCATCGAAGCAAATAACTTAGAAGTTAAAACACCTATGGGATAAAAAGCTTGGGTGTGGGTAGAAACATTCAATATCATCTGTAAAAACCTAGGGTACATCAAAAACTTACCCTTTTTCCTAGTTATATTTTCAACCATATTATCGAAAATAAACTTAGAAAAGTTATAAGTCAAACCCTTAGATAGACAAATAATACCACATCCCAATTGGGTTGAAAACTGATCCCATCCTCCAGACTTATTGCTTACACACTAGAGCAACGTATGAACCAAGAACCTCCACATAGGACAAAGCTGATTTTTTAACCACATATCAGTCCTCATACCCTGATATCCAATCGCCCTAAGCCCATCAAGTACCACCGTAGAATCAGAATGATAAACTCCATTTTCATCATTCAAACGAAGTTGTCTTCTTATCAGGTCTTCTGTCACTACATACTCTGTTCCGTCAACTCTTGCAACTATCTCAGTATCACTTCTTTTCATAGCCGACGCCCAAAATTGAGTAACCAAGGATTCATATATAGCATTTGGAGAATGCGTTAAAGCATACTGAATCTTTGATCTCTGTAAGAATGCAATCAGCGGCCTATACAACTCATCTCCCCGAGCAGTTCCTAGAAAAGCCACCTTATTATGATCATGTTTGAATTGAAGCGCCATGAGAGATTTTGAAAATTAGGGTTAGGATTTGCACAAAAGGAAGTGTTTTGAATGAGAGTAACAAGTGAATCACTTAAAATGGAACGAATATATGCCAGTAAAGAATAAGTAGGAATTTCCCAATTTTGGTCAAAGTTTGACCAATGCTGACGTGGACTTCTACTTTTACTAAAATTCACTTTCAACTTCGGTAGAAACGGAAACCATTCTGCTGAAGTATACCAATCAGCAGAAACAGATTAAGTGTTCAAGAAGCTTCAGTAAATATCTTTTTACTGTTTCACCCACTCGCATTAAATCTCATTATCACTTGAAACCGTCTATAAAACAATCCCAATGCACACATACCTCTTCATCAAAAACCCCCAAATATTATTCCAAACCCTAATTCCACCAATACTCCAAAATTAGCCATAATAAACCTTGAGTACCAAACCTGAGATCATAGATCTCACAACATCATCCTCATCATCATCATCATCATCATCATCAAGTGAAGATACCAATCCATGGCTTCATTACTTTCCAAAACCATATCCACGACCAAAGAAATCACCCTTTCTCCCTTCATCAGAAGATGAAAGGGTAGTGAATCCAAGTGAATCTGCTGATGATTCTGATGACTACTATAAGGAGAGAACATCTTACTCCCAACCCCCAGCACCTCAGCCTCAACGAAGGCCACGAGCCAAAAATCCACCACTTCCAAAAGATAGAGAGGTGGTTCTTGGTCTTTCTGCATCAGGTTTTGGTGCATCATCACATATCATATAAGGGAAGAACTTAAGGAGGGTAGATGGATTTCATTTTGGTTGAAATAAATAGATGAAGCACAAAGGACACATTGTTTTTCTCCATCATCAAATGTGGTCATTGTCATCATCATCGTTTGCATCAATCCATCCTCTCCATTTTGATCCTTAGCATCTTCGTCATACTGGTCATGTATCTCCAGCCATCAAGATAGAATGAATGGGTGGTTATGCAAGACTTCACAAATGCATATCCAGCATTTAGTGTGAAAGATGTGAGCGATCATGCATATCCAACAGCCTGTTAGATGTTGGAACGGATGATATGTAATAGATTAGGATTAGTAGATCATGTAGATGCATTTGATGTTGTTAGTACTCTGTAAGCTGTAAGCTGTAAACTGTTTCTTGAATGAATGAATGATCAGTTTGCTTCAGTACTTCTTTTGAATGAACCATATAACTTCAGTACTTCTTCTTCAGAGGAAACAAATGACTCACTTCAGCACTTTGAATTCAGTAGAAACAAGCTTTAGCCTTTTTGACCATATCCCAAATGAACAATCACTCTGCAAGACAAAACAAACACAGAGAAACACACAAACCAACAAAGAGAAACACACTAAGATTACATTAGCTGGTTAGAGTTAGATAAAATCAAACAAATATACAAAATTACATAGCAAAATGCAAAGTTATACACAAATCCTCCCCTGAGGCATATGCCTCCCCTGAGGCCTATGCCTCCCCTTAAACTTTGCAGTTAAGGGTTAAGCATACCGATATGGACCACAAGGTGTTGAAACCTTGGTCCATCAAAAGCCTTTGTTAACAAATCTGCCACATTATCATCAGTATGAATTTTAACCACTTTAATCAAATTTTTATCATATGCATCTCTTATAAAGTGGTGCCTGATTTCAATATGTTTTGTTCGACTCTGAAAAACTAGATTTTTAACAATGCATATGGTACTTTGATTATCAATAAAAATGGTTGTGTTCATGAAATTATACCCATAATCCAACAACTGATTTTGAATCCAAAGAACCTGTCCACATCAATTTGCAGCAGCAACGTACTCTGCTTCAGTAGATGAGGTAGCCACAATAGTCTGTTTCTTGCATTGCCAAGAAATCAATCTCTTGCCAAGGAATTGGCAACCTCCAGTGGTGGACCTCCTATCCAGATTAGCACCAGCATAGTCACTATCACTATAAGCTTCCAACTTAAAAGGAGACTCTTTTGGGTACCAAAGACCTAGAAGAGGTTGGCCTTTGAGGTACTTAAAGATCTTCTTAACAGCATTGAGATGGGAAGTCAGTGGAGTAACTTGATGTCGTGAACAAACACTCACAGCAAAAGTAATATCAGGCCTTGAAGCTGTTAAATACATCAAAGAGCCAATCATGGACCTGTACAGATGAACATTCACAGGTGGATCAGCTTCATTGTTGGTCTTTGTCTTTGGAGCTTCATAAGGTGTAGTGGCAGTCCTTACACCCTCCATACCAAACTTCTTCAAGATGTCCCTCACATATTTGTCCTGACTGATAAAAATACCATCAGGTTTCTGCTGAACTTGAAGACCCAAAAAGAAAGTCATCTCTCCTATGGCACTCATCTGAAACTCTCCCTTCATAAGCTCCTCAAACTCCCTGCACCAAGCTTCCTTTGTGGATCCAAAAATAATGTCATCCACATATACTTGCACAAGAATAATGTCTGTGGAATTCTTCTTAAGGAATAGAGTCTTATCAATTGCACCCCTTCTATAACCATGTTTCAGAAGAAATGTGGAGAGCCTAGCATACCAGGCTCTGGGTGCCTGATGTGGTCCATAGAGAGCTTTGACTACCTTATAAACATAATTAGGATGATCTGGATCTTCAAATCCTTTAGGTTGAGTGACATAAACCTCCTCTTCAATTTCACCATACAAGAAGGCTCCTTTAACATCCATCTGATAGACCATAAAACCCATATAGGATGCATAAGCTAAGAAAATCCTTATGGCCTCAACTCTTGCCACAGGTGCAAACACTTCATCATAATCTATCCCCTCCTCTTGTCTATAACCCTGTGCAACTAATCTGGCTTTGTTTTTAATGACAACACCTCTTGCATCTCTCTTATTCTTCAGAATCCATTTAGTCCCAATAGCATACTTACCATCAGGTAGTGGTACCAATATCCAAACCTGCTGATTTTGAAATTGTTGCATCTCATCCTGCATTGCTTCAAGCCAACTTGAGTCTTCAAGAGCCTGAGCAACACTGGTTGGTTCCACTTGTGAGAGAAAACAAGCAAACAAACAATGTTCATAGTCTGTGTGATTGTCTCTCTGCTGATTTGAGACATAAGAGATAAAAGCCACCTGACCATATTTAGAACGTGCTACAGTACCTCTTATTCTAACAGGTGCATTAGGATCACCAATGATATTAGCCTGTGGATGAGCATTGTTGATCCTGGTAGTAGTAGTGGTGTTAACATCAATGGAGGAATCAAGATTAGTCACAGTAGGTTCAAAGTCAGTATCATAGGAAGGTGTGTTGAAGATTCCTGCTTTAGGTTGATGATGACCAAGATCTGAAGGTTTTGGAAACCGTGTATAAGGTTCTCCAAGGTCTGTTGACACTCTAGTAGAAATAGGAGTAGAGTCACCATGTCTTTCAGCCGAATTGGAGAGGTGAGGAGAAACAGAATCACTTTCAGCAGAATTGGCATTTCCACTGATTGCTTCACTTGTACTATCTGCAACATTCCTCTCAGCTTCTAAATTGGCTGCATACTCTTGTTTCTTCAGTCTGGCAAGGTCCTCAGCATAATGGAATTCATCTTCACCCACATCAGTATAATCTTTAGAAGTGTCACCTACAAAATTGGTAGGGGAGAAGGAAGGCACTACAATGGGTTGTTCATCATCATCAGACCCACTGTCAGAATGAGCATCCAAAGTTCCTGCACTGGTAGTTGGAGATGCTTGAGAATCTGCATTTTGGTTAGCCATATGTCTAGAATAACCCAAGTAATCAGTCAAATAATCAAGGTCAAATGACCAAACATGACCCTGTCCTTGAACATTAGGCTTGTCTTCTAGATACCTCAGATTCAATGTCTCCTCAATCTTCTTAGCAGATACATTGTAAACCCTGTATGCCTTACTATGAGCAGAATACCCCACAATGTAACCATCATCAGCTTTCTCATCAAATTTGCCCAACGGATCACTTGTATTCAAAATTGTCACTTGACAGCTAAACGGTTTAAGGTAATGAATAATAGGAACTTTCCCAAAAAGAAGTTCATATGGTGTTTTAAGGTGTGGTCTAGTAATGGACACTCTATTGAGTACATAACAAGCTGTACCAACAGCTTCAGTCTAAAACATGGTTGGAAGTTTAGAGTCTGCCAGCATTGATCTTGCAGCCTCTATTAAGGTCCTATTTTTTCTTTCTGCCACCCCATTTTATTGAGGGGTTCTTGGAGTGCTATAGTCCCTTTTGATTCCCTTTGACCTGCAGAGTTCTATAAGTACAGCATTCTTGAACTCTGTCCCATTATCACACCTAATTCCTTTCACCTTTTTGTTCAACTGATTTTCAATAAGGGTAACGAAGTCTTTCAACACAACAGATGTTTCATCTTTGGTCCTTAGAAAGAATACCCAACAAAATTTGCTATAACCATCAGTGATCACCAGACAAAAATATTTATGATCAATGCTTCTCACTTGAGTTGGACCAAACAGATCCATATGAAGCAGCTGAAGAGGTTCAGAAATAATGCTAACTGCTGTAACAGGAACACCTTTGTAGGAGGCTCTGTGCTGCTTCCCTTTGTTGCATGCAACACAGTTATGATCATTGGTAAAAACTTTGGAAGGAAGACCTTGAACAAGACCCAGTTTTGAGAGCTGATTTATGGTCTTGAAGTTGACATGGGCCATCCTTCTGTGCCATTTGGTGGACTCATCCACGGATGCTTTAGCCACCAAACACGTTAAGTCACCTGCTGGTTTGACATCTGATAAGTTGAATGTATAAAGATTGTAACTGCGAGGAACTTTCAGCAGAATTGAAGTTTCTTCTGGGAGTTTGAAGTCTTTAGATAGCACAAGACATTCATCCTCTGTGAAGAGTACTTTGTTCTTGGTGTCACAGATTTGTGAGACTGAAAACAAATTAAAGTGTTGAAGTTCCTTGACATAATATACATTCTCAAAGTCCAGCTGAGGTGTTTTGATGGTCCCTTTCCCAGTAATTCTGCCATCACTTCCTCCAAAGGTTACATTGCCTCCTCCTTCAATTGGTACAAAGTTATGCATCATATCCCTGTTTCCTGACATACTTCTTGAACAGCCACTATCAACAATTCCAACATCTTTATGCTTAAAGGGATGATCCTACAACAACAACAAAAAATTTACAGAAAATTAGTACACTATGGAGGCTCAAGTCATTGCTGACTTGAACCTGCCTTGTGGATCATATGAGTTATGCCATGAAGAAGTATAAGATCCACTATTGTTCTTGGGTTTCCATTGAAACTTAGGTCCCTGTTTATTCCAAGAACAACCTGCTGAGGTCTTGACAGCAGTGTCCCAGTACCCTCTCCCATCAGTCATAGGGTTAACATATCTAGGCCAATAACCATTTTTAAAATATTCACTGGTTGGTTGAACATATGGTTTTCCGATTGATCTTCTCCAAGGAAAAGAATTATTATAATTAGTAGCTTGTGGAACATAAGGTGGTATATCATTAACATTGGTCCACATTGGTCTAGATTTCCTAGAATCACCACACCTATTCATCCTTTGCTCATGATAATCACAATCCTTAATTAAATGAAATTTACTTCCACACACAAAACATTTCTTCTGATTAGAATATTTATTCAAACCAAACGATGTGTTATTACAAGCAGAAGTATTCAAACCAAAACCATGAAAAGAATTGTTTTTAACAGTACTATTATGCAAAGAATTAAAATGCAAGTCTTCAGAGGCAACTGTCTTGGAAGTGGATTCCTTGGCAGCAACTCTGACATGCTTATTGGTAGTCTTGGGTGCAGGCAGGGGTGAAGACTTGGGAAGGTCAGACTTGTCATTTGAATCACACTCTGTAGACCCTTGCTTGGAGGACTTGTCACTGTTAACACAAGAGACAAAGTCATTAGAAGAAGTATCAGGGTCTGGCACGTCCCTTGACTTTTTGCCATACAGATGGTGTGATCCATCAAAGTTATCAGGAATAGAAAGGTCAATGGGCATGTGCTCACCTCTAATTGGTCCACGTACAGCATGTAGGTCACCTTCTTTCACAAAATTAGCTAGGCCTGCTGATGTAGATTTACGTGTGTCATCCCTAGCTTCTAAGCCTACATATTTCTTAAAACCTAAAGCCACTGTAGAATTAGAAGCTTGACTACTATAAATAAAACCAGCTAACTTATTTCCATTCATTATCCATTCTTTATGCCTAGCAATTTCCTCCTTAAGTTTCTCCTTAAGCTCTAGATTTTCTGACTCTACATCTTCTCTTAACTTCTCAGACCATTTTAATTCATGTTTAGCACATTCGAGATCCCTTTCTAAAACACCTATTTTCTCATCATACGCTATTTGATTCTTCTGAAACCAAACCTTTTGTCTTTCTAGTGTTTTTAAAGCCTGTTTATAAGCTTCAACTTCCACATAGCATTCATTATATTTAGGTTCCAAAATATCATAAGCTTCTTTGAGTGTATTATAACGCTCACTGCAACCAAACAAACAGTTTTGTACCTGAGAGATGCCCATCAAGGCAATCTGATCATGCCTATCCTCTGAAGTACAGCTTTCAATCAACCCAACATTATCAGGACCATCATTATCATCCTCCTCATGTTGCTTCCAGTCCACATTGCTATCCAGAGTGACCAAAGCTGCTGAACCCTTTGAAGTTCCTGCCTCCTTCTGATACTGCTGATAAGAAGAGTATCTTGTCTCATCACCAGCTTTCCTGTCTTTGCATTCTCTAGAAAAGTGACCCATCTGTTGGCATGTGAAGCATTTAACCTTCCTCTTGTCAAACCTTGCTGGATCTCTTCCTTTGAATCCAAACCTTCTTCCAGCTTTTCGCTCAAAATTCTTGATATCCATGGAAAGCATGGCCAACTGCCACTTCAGCTTCATCTCTTCCATCTCAAGCGGGTCCACCTGATCAAAATCTTCATAGGCCAGATCCTGCTGAGGATCATAATCAGCAAAGAAGGATCCAAGAACATCTTCCAAAATTCCACTTGATTTAGGATGAGAGCTTGATGAGGGAGCAGCATAAGATGATGATGAATATGGGCTTGGACCATAACTTGTCTTTGGAGTAGAGGCTCCAACGAATGCAGTGTGACTAGCAGAAGAAGATGATCGAAAAGGGCTTCTTACATCATGTTCAAGAGCTTTAAGTTTGTGGTACAGCTCATCAAAGGTAATCATGTCCAAACCACCTTTAGCTTTTAAAGCAATACTTACGTGTAGCCAGGATGGAGGTAAAGACCTCAGAAACTTAGAGTTACAATCATCATTATCTGGCTTTGCCTGCAGCTGATTCAACCGACTTAAAATCTTGTGAAACTTATCATAGCCCTTGTGTATTCCTTCCTCTTCAGAGATTTGAAAGTCCTGAAACTGTTGTCTCAGCATGGACTTCTTCAGTCTCCTAGACTCCTCATTCCCACTGAACTTTGCCTTAATTGCTAACCATATATCCTTAGCATCTTGCATGAAGTGAAAATCACTCAAGTGATCCTCAGGAATAGCTTGAAGTAGAATGGTTCTAACCTTGGTTTCTCTCTGAACCGCCAGCAACTCTTCAGCAGATTTGGGTGGAACATTCATCATCTTACCCATAGCATCCGTGGTAGTTCTCTTCAAACTGTTTCCCTTCAAGACTATATCCCATAGATTCCAATCAATGTTGGAGATCCAGTTCTGCATCTTCATCGCCCAAAGATCATATTCCTCCCTTTTAAGGTAAGGAAACTTAGCGTTGCTATTAGAGAGACTTAGTTGTTGCAGATGGGTGGAGTTTTGGTTGTTGGTGATTTCAGTATCAACATCTGAACCAGGCATGATGATTTTGTTATGGTTGTATGGGTGTTTAGAAAAACTTGTCCTTAGTATCGTACAGACTCTCACGAGGCTCTGATACCACTTGTTGAAACAGACAGACCTTGATAGATCTTGAGCTCGTGGATCGTTATATATGCCTATGTAATCACAAGCACAATAAAAGACAATCTCTACTACTTATATTTATCAGCGGAATATAAACACAAGTAACAAATAACTAAGAACTCTGTGATCCTCTATGGATCTTTATATTAACTAAAACTGAGTTTTTCAATCAGTCCATAACTCATTCTAATGTGTTTCTTTTATAGATAAGGAACCCTAAACAAAATCGCTAAACCGTTTCCCAAGAAACGTATAAACATAAAACTAAATAAGATATACACAATCACTTCCTAATAAAGCTCATGTATATCTAAACTAAATATACTAAACACGGAATAAACACTTCCGCAGAAACAGATTATTCTTCAGTAGATTATGTCTTCGGCAGAATCCACTCTTCTTCAGTAGAAACACTTCGGCAGTAATTTCAGCATAATCCAAACTTCACATAATTCCCAACAAAAATCATTCAAAAGTTTTGATTCCTTAGCACTGAATTCTTGCTTAAGCATTTTAACATTTTCTTGAAGTTCTTGTTTTTGCTTAGCAGTTTTAGAAAGCTTTTCATGTAAGGAGTTTAACTCTTGTTTTAATACTTCTTCTCTAAAATTACTTTTTCTAATAATTGTACACATTTGGTCATCCATTTCCTGCTCACGGTGGTTAACTCAAACTTAGCACGTTGTTCATAAATAGCAACTTGTTCTTTATAGGCATTCAGTTCAGAAATAACAGAATCATCATGGGCACATGCAGTGTATTCATCAAAAATATAGTCATCATTAACTACAAAAGATGCATCACTTGGTACAGTCCCACTTTCACTTTGTTTCATATATTGATAATATGGGACAACATTGATATTACCCATATTTTCAATATCTGACTCAAAAGTTTCAGTTGATTTTACTTTGTCATGTATCTTTTGCTCATCAATATCATCGTATAGTTTTAATACCTCTGAGATGATTGCTTCTTTGGATGGACCAGCTTGATGTGATGATGAGACCTTTGGAGGGACCATTGGATAAATGCTAGCCATGAAGATTGTCTGTGCAGTAGGTTCATCATCGATGTCAGAGTCGTATGCATCACAGTCTGCAACTTGAAAGGCATTCTGATGATTATGACCTATCTCCTGAATTGGTTGCTCATCCACATCTGCATCATATGTCTTGGCATTGCCCTCAGCAAGAAACAACAGCTCATCTTCATCCAACACAGCTCCATTATCCTGAGCTTGCACAAGTAACATCTTGTCTTTGAAGTACTATGCATTTTGAGGGCGTTTTGGAGAAGTGCAGTACCTTGCTATGTGTCCATCACCACCACAGTTTTAGGACTTAATTGGCTTAGCTTGACCCTGATTTGGATTCCTTCCACGATTCTGATTAGCCACATATCCTCTACCAACTCCACCTCTTCCTTGTTCATACTGCCTTTGTTGAACTGGTTGCACCATAACCTTCCCATCTCTGACAGTAGCTTGATTATGTGGATTGGATGCAGTTCTGAGGTTATTGTTGGTGTGTGGGAGAGAGTTCATGTTTTGACTAACCATGAGAGATAGTTGATTGATGAAGTTTTCCATGAATGTGTTTGGGTCAGGAGGCTTATATGTTGGATCAGGGATGAGCTTGTAATTACCATTACCCATGGGTATGACTTGAGAAGCTTTGGTGTAAATTCCAACATTGGTATAAAAAACTGTAGAGTCATTTGACGAACTTGTTTCTCCCTGGTTGGTTTTGAACTGTTCAAGAATCCTTTTTTCAAACATAGCATGTCTCTCATTCTGAAGAAGGAATGCATAAAGTTTCTCATAGTTGGTGTTCTTCAATCCTTTGGTTAGCTTCACAGAGGTGACAAACTTATACCATTCGGGATTCATGTTGTTCATAAACTTTGAATTCAGCTGAATGTTTGGCATGGTCATTTTGATGTTCCTCATATCATTCACAAGCTTATGGAATCTCACGTAGTACTCATAGACACTCTCATCTGGTTTCATCTTGAAATGCTCAAACTCATCATATAGTTGTGATTCTCTATCTTCCTTGGTTAATTCAGAACCTATGAGAAGCATCTTGACATTATCCCAAACTGCCTTGGCTTCAGTGTTGTGATTGATAAGTGTAACATATTGGATTTCACATACACATCATAACACAAACATAAGTAGGCGTATACTATGGTTTTAGAGAGAGAAAGTTAGAGGTTTGGGAACTTTAGTGAGAGAAAGAAAAATCTTATTATGAGCTCCAACTCTCTACCTTGGAAGGTAGAGAGTATTTATAGTACTTACATAAAACGCCACCTACGGGCTATGGATCAGGCATACAGTGGGTAAAGACCCGTCCGTCCTCCACGGTGTTACTTAACTAAATACTAATTAACTTGTAATAATCTACGACTACGAGCTTTCTAATGATTACATATACTTGAGGTGACCGACTCTTTAATAACTGGATTTACTAAATCCTAACAAACTCCCCCTAAGGGAGGTCACCTCAAACACACATTAAAAATTACATTGAATACAAACAGATATTACATTATAAATTGTTCTTGCATTCTTGATGTAGGACTTTGCTCTGAAGCTTGTAGTCATCAATTCTTCTTTTTGCATGTTTGGTTAATCCAAGTGGAGGTTTTTAACTCATCCACGTGATATTAAGTTTTGAGCCAGCTTTGAGATCATCATCAATCATAAATCTTTGACTCATCCATTGTGGTGTTGGTATTATGTGATGTTGTGACTTTTGGACCGACATGCTCACATTTTGGATCATGATTTCTTCTCATTAGAGTAGCGGAAGCTTTCGTTGATTCATGATATTGGCAGCAGCGTAGCAGAAGCATGGAGTGAAAATATCATAGTCATTGATGCACTAATCATGATTTCTTTAGATATGAATGTGTTGTGTGAGCATGCGGCTATGAATTGACCGCTCCATTCTGATCAGCTACAAACGTCGGGTGTTCCTGCATAAAACAGTTAGCAATAAAGCACACAAGAGTGTCTTTGATCACTTTTGTT
This sequence comes from Chrysanthemum seticuspe, assembly GCA_019973895.1. Lineage (NCBI taxonomy): Eukaryota > Viridiplantae > Streptophyta > Magnoliopsida > Asterales > Asteraceae > Chrysanthemum > Chrysanthemum seticuspe. Next base: position 63,138,203 of record BPTQ01000009.1, read on the forward strand.
AAATTGAGGTACACGGCCCACGGTTCCCCGTTGATCAGTACAAGTACTGCCTGTGATCAGGTATAATTCCGAAGAATTTCCTTTACAGGCTTTCGCAGCTGCTCTAGCTGTTCTCAAACCAGAACGTCTCAAAGAAGACAACACGGAGTGAGTGAACCAGCGAATTGAGATTCACTGATTGATAAAAAGAGATTTGAAAAACAATCGTGTGTCGCTCAATAGAAATTGTTTTTGCAATAAAATGAAGGTTTTAATGAAAATCAATTATCAATCATAAACACCTTTTATTTTGAAATATTTGTACACAGTCGATGTGCTAAAGAAAAGAGTTTTTAAGCACAACGACCGGGTTTTCAAAGGTATCCGTCAATTCATAACCTGAACCAGGATTGATTCAAAAGATTGAATCGCCCCATTGTTTCTGTTCAGTTGTCACATGGTTGATCTATTGGATAAATCTCACATGCCACCCACCAGGAGCTTGTTAGATGTTGGCTCCAGAAGGCTTTCCATCTTCATTGTGAATATGTATGCATATCACTCAGATGTTCTGGCAATACCACAAGGATAATGCATAGGACTCAAGATATAATCTCTTTTTCCACATTGTGTGAAACAGAGAGTCTTCATTGAAAGTGTCCTAAGGAGATTTATTGATGATCTCATGGCTCTAGACTCAATTGTGCATATTTGGTTCATGTGCTGGAGACTAGGGAGAGGGTCTCCTTCTTCAATATCAACTATCTCTAAGAGAAAGTCGATAGATTATGTCGGTTCCCCGTGAGAATGAAACAAGTCCTTTTAAGAGGAACTTGAGTGGTTTGGAAAGTTGAAGTGCAGTACGTCACTGGGTCCATGACGTCTTGTCTTCAATACCGATGTTACCTAGGTAACCACCAGTAGTATATGAATTGAACCCGGTTTCTGCCCTACGGTTGAATTTTTGGAGGGCTATTTCTTTTCACCGTTTTCATATTCATTTCTTTTTCATTCTTCAACCCCTTCAGTGCTTACCGAGACTTCATTACTAGAACCTTGTTGGGTTTATTCCTGTTCTAGCTCTATCTCAGTCCGCACTATTCCCATATCTCACTTTTTTTCATCATACCTAAAGACTTCTACACTATCTAGCGGATTGTCCCTGGGTAGATCCCTCCGGTTCTGGCGGATCATGGGAACAAATACCTAACCTTATCAACCTTATATCACCATACATAAAGTAAGTTTGGTCGGTCTATTTGGTATTGTTCATCTGAAATTGGACCCAATTGAAAACCATTTAAAAATCAATCCAGATACTTGTGATATATTATCAAAACATTTTGTACTTGAATTGTTTTTGATAATTTTTGAAGCAGAACTCCCCCTCAACATGTGCATCACGCATCATTTTGTAGTAGAAATAATTTTCATCTTTGAGGGGTTGGCTTGCATCTAAGAGTAGTTATATGAAGGATGTGGTTTTCAAAATAGTTGCTCCCCCTCAATATATGCATGGAAATTTGAAAATGTTTTGCACATATTAGGAAAAGACTGCACATTGAAATAAATTGATCACGTTACAAATCTTAGTGGTTTAAGATAGATGCTCCCCCTCAACATGTGCATGGAAATTTGAAATCGTTTGGCACATGTGGGAAGGAGAGCTTGTACATTCTTATAAAACCATTTACCGAATTATCAGATTAAATCCAATTTAAATCACAAATTCTCCCCCGATCACAATTATCAAATCATTTGAGATTTGTGATCTCTGTAGATTTAAATTGATTTTGAAAGCTTTTAAGGAGAATTGTGACTTGATTATGAAAATGTTTTAACTGATACGGATCGGATTTTGAGACTTTAAACTCCATTGATTAAACATGCATGATTATCTTTTGACAAACAATTGTATGACAAATAACCTTTTGATTTAATTGAAATCATTCTCCCCCTCAATCAATGACATAGGTTGTTGATTGAGAGATAGATGTTTTTGACAAATGTTAAGTCCAGATGATTTTCAAAAATAGATTCCGAGTTATTTTTCAAAGCAATTAGTTTTCATTAGATAATAAGTTATTGTTTATAGAATCAGAGCAAGAAATTTGAAAACCAAGATAAAGCATGGCTCTGTTCTTTCATTGAAGAGTGGGTTACTGCCTGAAATGACAATAAACCATTTTTTTTTCACTTTCTCCCAAAAATATTTTTTGATTTTTTTTTGAAGATTCGAGCAACATCTAAAGTCCCGTGTCATTCTTTGAATGACAGCATAAAGATCGTAGATATTTATCGAATCGAGAAAAACATGACAAAACGACAATATATATATATATATTATTATTTTATTTATTATTATTTTTATTTTTTTTTCAAGATTTTTCAAATTTTTTATGGATTTTTTGAGAGTTTTATATTTTTCTATTTGCTTTTTGAAAATTTTGTAATTTTGTATTTTGATTTTCGAATAGATATATACAAGAGATAGATGAAGGAAAACCTTTTACTCCTCTTCTTCCTCTTGAAGACGTTTGAGTGTTTCCGGTTGTATGCTCTTAAGACCAAGTCGTGGAAGGATAAACTCAAAACGTTCTCTAGGAAGAGCTTTGGTGAAGATGTCTGCTAACTAGTATTCAGTCCTCACAAAGTATAGTTCCACCACACCGTTTTCAACTTGATCCCTGATGAAATGATGTCGAATGTCGATGTGCTTCGCTCTTGAGTGTTGTACGTTGTTGCATGAGAGAGCAATAGCACTTTTATTGTCACACTACACAGAGGGATTTTGTTGAATTCAAAGCCATAGTCAGATAATTGGGATCTCATCCATAGGATTTGAGCACAGCAAGATGACATGGCTATGTATTCAGCCTCTGTAGAGGAAATAGAAGTACTCATTTGCTTCTTTGAAGACCAACTCACAAGCTTATCACCCAAAAACTAAGCACCTCCAGACGTACTTCGACGTGTATCTTGACATCCTGCATGATCAGCATCTGCATAAGCTGTTAGTGACATACCGGTGTCCTTCGGGTACCAAAGTCCCATATTGATAGTTCCATGGAGATACCAAAAGATCCGTTTAACCGCTTTAAGATGCTTTTTGGTAGGCTTAGCCTGATATCTAGCACACATGCAAACAGCGAACAGAATGTCTGGTCTACTGGCCGTGAGGTACATCAGGGATCCAATCATACTACGATATTTTGTTTGGTCAACCATGATCCTTGAGTGGTACTCATCCAGTTTAGTACGCTCTATCATGGGAGTGTCAACAGGGTCACAAGAATCAAATCCAAATTTCTTTAAAATCTCATTTGCATATTTAGATTGATTAATAAAAATGCCTCCGGGACTTTGTGAAATTTGTAATCCCAAGAAAAATGACATTTGTCCCATCATTGACATTTGAAATTTAGAACCCATTTCACTTGAAAAACGGTCACATTTATTGGGGTCAGTCGAGGCAAAGATAATATCATCAACATATATTTGAACATGAATTGAATGTTTGCCTGACTTTCTGGTGAACAATGTCGGATCAACTACTCCTTTGCTGAATCTAGAAGATAGAAGAAACTTTGATAGCGTATCATACCATGCTCTACGAGCTTGTTTCAAACCGTAAAGGGTCTTTTTCAAGCGATAGACATGAGTAGGATGCTCTGGATTCACAAAACCCTCTAGCTGGTTGACGTAAACCACCTCTTTAAAATCTCCATTAAGAAAGGCGGTTTTCTGATAATGCTACACGCGTCGTTCGGGGTCAAAGGAACTTCCTTTTCGTCGAGCAAGTTTTTCAACACCCTAGGCAGTGAACCTAATCGTTGTAGTGTAGTATTAGGGTAAGCCACGGGAATTGATATCGTTCTCTAGGGGAATAAGAATGCTAGTGAGAAGTTACTACGCTAAGGTTGGGGTTGAGAAAGATTATTTTTTTTATCTTTTTATGTTTTTTAGGAAATGGAAAGGTACGAATCTCGGGGTTTGGATTTGGGGGTTTTGGTATTTCTACTGATTACTCTACTTATCTATTCTAATTAACTAAGCTAAGGGTAGTCTATGTCTATTGTTGTGTGCTCGTATGATAGTTAAAGATGTGTTTACCTAGATGCTACTACTCCCTAGTTATCTCCTATTGATGGTTGAATTATCACGTCCTTATTCTTAACGCGTTGTGTTTTCTAAGGTTGTAAGGTGTGCATTCCCTAACTCTTTGAAGTCACCTTTAAGTGTAGTAAACAAAATCCACTAAGTCATTCATAAACTAACTTTGAGGTTATCTTTGGGTTTAGTAAACGAAATCCACTAAGTCATTCATAAACTATCAAAGATTTATCAAGTATTAAACACAACGGTAGCCTAGTCACACTCCTAAGCCAATTACAATTAAGATAAGAGACAACCTAACAATAATTAACACGTTTCATATATCTAAGAAAACAAACAAATAAATTAGCCGGACATGGAGAACATGCAAGCATACACACAAATAATCAAAGACATAATTGTATTAATGAAGTAAAACACTTATCTTGATGTAAGATAGGGTTTGGAACCCTAAAATAATGTATAAGACAGTCTTGGTTCGGTTTAGGTTTTTACTCCAAAAGACTACACACTAATACTGAAAAATTCGGATTCTATATATAAGATTACATCTGCGACGGCGTCACCTTATGTTGTGTGACGCCATCGGATCGCCATCATTAGGGTTTCGTCTTGGCCACGTTAGTCTTGCGACGGCATCACCTTGTGCTTGTGACGCTGTCCTCTTCAGCTTCTGACGCCGTCTGGATTGAATCTAGGCCGTCTGAGTTGCGACGGCCTACTCTTTTAAAACTTGACGTCGTCACTTGAAAATAAGAGTTTTGGCTTCTGTCCCGTCACAAAATCCTCCGACGGCGTCGCAGTTAAGCAGTGACGCCGTCACCTTGTGTTTTTAGCAGCTGGAGTGTCTCGATTCTTGACTTTGGCCATTTTCTTCGTATATCCGCGCCTTTTCGTCCAAATAAGTGCCATTACAGCAATTTGCCTTCAAGAGACCTAAAAAGTGAAAAGGAACGATACTAAGTAATAACGGATACAAAAGTGATCAAATAAGGGCTTAAACGACCCCTCAAAAAGGTACATTTTAAAACCTTATCAAATATCCTTACACTTGGTATTTGCTTGTCCTCAAGCAAATGTGCTTTTAGCCAATTAATTTATAAGTTAGGGGTCATGAAGCATTGGTTTAAAACAGTCCACAACACATATAAGCCCCGCAAAAGTCATAACAAGCACGGAAATTACATACTAGCACCTCACATGGGGTGTTTGGATACTCACATCTCTCTCAAGTGTATATGAAATATAACAAGTTGGAAATGGAAGATTAAACACTCATTAACCGGTCCTAGTACATAGATTACCATAGGCTTGAGAATAGATCAAACCTCCATCGCTTTGGCGTAAGCACCTAGGAAAGACTATCAAAGAGGTCTTTAAAGGGTTGTAATGTTAGGCTTACGGTAGGGAAACAAAGGGTTTGGTGGGATAGGCTATTTAGTGGTGGCAAGTCAAAAATCTCTTATGTTACAAGCATACGAAGAATGGCGTTGCTAAGCCAAGACTCGACACTCTAGACTCTAAATAATTGAAATAAACAAACATAAATTTAAAGGGTAGATGTAGGATGGTAGCCCGTATATTTTTTTTTTATTATTTTTTTTTCTTTTTTTTTACACTATTTTTTTTCTTTTCTCTTTTTCTATTTTTTTTCGATTTTTTTTTTCATACACTTTTACTCTACCATCCTCTACTGTAACATCAAAATGATAGGGATTTATAGGCACATCCCTACACTTGAGTTTTTATTACTCTAACACTAATTTGACCCGAATTGAAGAGATCAAAACACTTGGGGTACGTTATTACGCAAATTAGGGAATTTAACGTTCCCTTCCAATCATTTTATAAACTTTAACTTTTTCCCATGAGTCCCAATCATCCCAAAACTGTGTACAAATGATATGACTCGACTTAGCAACTCATGCAAGTAACTAGATAATTGAACTAAGGGTTTAGGGTGATAACAATAATGCACTAAAAGTGAGTGCATACAGGGTAGGCTAAGGTGATTTGGTTGTAAATTTGGGGGTGGGGTGTAAACAATGCTCTTCATTGATATTCCGGAAAAACCGAAACATCACGAGACCCGCGAAAAGGATAGGCTCTGAGGGGTTAACTAGGGGTATCGTGTACTAAAGATGAGTACAACGCAAAGGTGTGGGGGAATTACTCAACCGATGTGGAAGAAGTAATTATATTACGGGTATCAAATAAGGGTTATCCTAATGCCTCTTATCATTTAGTTATTCCTAACTACACAAGTGTAGTCTTACTAGCGATCTCGGGATGCATCACAAAACAAGTTCTAGAATCTAATATACTATCGGTTCACACTCTAAGCATTAAAGATGAATGCTTTAATTCCTACTAATCTAAGGGCGATCCTCACATTTTGGGTGGAATTTAGGTGGTAAAGGGTTTTTGTGTTAGTCATGTAACTTCCTATCCGTGAGATGCTTTTGTTAAGACTAATGGCCCACTCCTATATGTCATGAAAAATTTTAAATTTGGTGCCAAAATTACCCTAACCGACATTTTCTCATGGTTTATTACACAAATACAATTGGACAAAGCAAATAATCAAGGATAAGCATAGTTTCTAAATTCCCATTTTATTTTCCCTCCCTACACTTAAACTGAACATTGTCCCCAATGTTCCCCGAAAGTATCAAAGGTATGATAATGGAAGGTAATTAAAAACGAAAGAAACTAGTACTCCCCTGATTAGCTCGGTAGGATCCATGTGTGAAGTAGTGGTTAAATCCTTTCCAAAAAAAATGTATGCGTGAAAAGTTCCTTCCAATCTTTTGTTTCTTCTTCTTGATAAATAAAACCTGCACATTTGAAGAAAACAAACGAAACCTTCACGTAAAATCGGCGGTAATAATATATATAAGACTCTACTAAACTAGGATATAATGCTTGTGGAATGGATGTTTACAGAATTTCTGGAAAATCAAGACCTGGAAAATTCCAAAAATTAATAAGTAGTTCAGAAAACGAGAAAAAAGTAATCTGTTGTTTTTACTCCTTCCTGACGCCGTCAGGTTATGTAAGATATGACTTTTCACATACACATCAAACCATAACACAAAGTAGCATATAGATGGAATTCTAGAGAGAGAAAGTTAGAGGTTTAGGGAACTTAGTGAGAGAAAGTGAAAGATCTTATTATGAGCTCCAACTCTCTACCTTGGGAGGTAGAGAGTATTTATAGTCTTACATAAAACGCCACACAACGGGCTGTGGATCAGGCATACAGTGGGTAAAGACCCGTCCGTCCTCCACGGTGTTACTTAACTAAATACTACTTAACTTAAAAGAACTACGACTACGAGCTTTCTAATGATTACATATACTTGAGGTGACCGACTCTTTAATACCGGGAATTTCTAATTCCTAACAATCTCCCCCTAAGGGAGGTCACCTCAATCATGTACCAAAAAATACATTGAATACAACCAGATACTACATTAACAATTGATCTTGCATTCTTGATGTAGTCCTTTGCTCCTAAGCTCGTAGTCATTGATTCTTCACATTGCATGTTTGGTTACTTCAAGTGGAGGTCTTTTACTGATCCACGTGATAATAATTTTGAGCCACCTTTTGAGATCATCAGCTATCAACAATCTCTGACACATCCTTTGTGGTGTTGGCATTATGTGATGTTGTGACTTTAGGACCGACATGCTCACATTCTGGATCATGATATCTTCTCATCAGAGTAGCGGAAGCATTTGTTGAATCACGATATTGGCAGCAGTGTAGCAGAAGCTTGGAGTGAAAATATCAGAGTCATTGATGCACTAATCATGATTTCTTTGAGTTGAATGTGTTAAGTGAGCATGCGGCTATGGATTGACCGCTTCATTCTGATCAGCTGCAAACGTCGGGTGTACCTGCATACAACAGTTAGCAATAAATCGCACGAAAGTGTCTTTGATCACTTTCGTTGAATTGAGGTACACGGTCCACGGTTCCCCATTGATCAGTACAAGTACTGCCTGTGATCAGGTAGGATTCCTAAGAATCTCCTTGACAGGGTTTCACAGCTGTTCTAGCTGTTCTCAAACTGGAACGTCTCAAAGAAGACAACACGGAGTGAGTGAACCAGCGAATTTTAAGTCCACTGATTGATGCAAAGAGATTTGAAAAACAATCGAGTATAGCTCAATAGAAATTGTTTTTGCAATACAGCGAAGGTTTTAATGAAAATCAATTATCAATCATAAAACACCTTTTGATTTGAAATATCCGTACACGGTCGATGTGCTAAAGAAAAGAGTTGTTAAGCACAAAGACCAGTTTTTCAAAGGTATCCGTCAATCCATAACCTGAACCAGGATTGATTCAAGAGATTGAATCGCCCCATTGTTTCTATTCAGTTGTCACATGGTTGATCTATATAATAGATCTCACATGCCACCTACCAGGAGCTTGTTTGATGTTGGCTCCAGAAGGCTTTCCATCTTCATTGTGAATATGTAAATACATCACTCAGATGTTCTGGCACTACCACAAGGATAATGCGTAGGACTCAAGATATAATCTCTCTTTCCACATTGTGTGAAACAGAGAGTCTTCATTGAAAGTGTCCTAATGAGATTTATTGATGATCTCGTGGCTCTAGACTCAATTTGTGCATATTTGGATCCTGTGCCGGAGACTAGGGAGAGGGTCTCCTTCTTCAATATCAACCATCTCTAAGAGAAAGTCGATAGATAATGTCGGTTCCCCGTGAGAATGAAACAAGTCCTTTTAAGAGGAACTTGAGTGGTTTGGAAAGTTGAAGTGCAGTGCGTCACTGGGTCCATGACGTCTTGTCTTCAATACCGATGTTACCATCAGTAGCATATGAATTGAACCCGGTTTCTTCCCTAAGGTTGAATAAATGGAGGGCTATTTGTTTTCACCCTTTTCCCATTCAATTCTTTTTAATTCTTCAACCCCTTCAGTGCTTACCGAGACTTCAAAGCTAGAACCTTGTTGGGTTTATTCCAGTACTAGCTCTGTCTCAGTCTGCACTCTTCCCATTTCTCATTTTTCTCCTTTTATCATCATACCTAAGGACTTCTACACTAACTAGTGGATTGTCCCTGGGTAGATCCCTCCGGTTCTGGTGGATCATGGGAACCAATACCTAACCTTATCATCCTTATATCACCGTACATAAAGTAAAGTTGGTCGGTCTATTTGGTATTGTTCATCTGCTGTTGGAACCAATTGAAAACCATTTGAAAATCAATTCAGATACTTATGATATATTATCAAAGCATTTTGTACCTGACATTGTTTTTGATATTTTTAGAACGAGAACTCCCCCTTAACATGTGCATCAAGTATTAGAAAAATGTTTTGCACACGGAGGCAAGAGAAAGAATTAACTTCTTTGATTACCATTTTCTAAAAGATATCAACATCACTTCCTTGATCAAATCAAATAGATAAAGTATTTCCGGGAAGGATGAGGTTTCCATAAATTTGCTCCCCCTCAATATGTGCCTCGAGGTTTTGAAAAGAGTTTTGCACATACTAGAGGAAACCTGCACATTGAGATAAACGATCACGTTTCAAATCATAGGTTTAAGATAGATGCTCCCCCTCAACATGTGCATTGAAAATTTGAAATCGTTTGTCACATGTGGGAAGGACAGCATGTACATCCTTATAAAACCATTTACCGAATTATCAGTTTAAATCCAATTTAAATCACACATTCTCCCCCGATCACAATTATCAAATCATTTGAGATTTGTGATCTCTTATAGATTTAAATTGATTTTGAAAGCTTTTAAGGGGAATTGTGACTTGATTATAAAAGCGTTTGAACTGATAAGGATCGACTCCATTGATAAAACATGCATGTACATCTTTTGAAAACAATTTAATGCCAAATAACTTTTTAATTTAATTGAAATCATTCTCCCCCTCAATCAATGACATAGGTTGTTGATTGAGAGATAGAGATTTTGACAAATAAGTCCTGATGATTATCAAAATTAGAGATCGAGTTATTTTTCAAAGCATTTAGTTTTCAGCAGATAAATGTTTATAGAATCAGAGCATGGAATTTTGAAAACATGATAAAACATGGCTCTGTTCTTTCTTTTAAAAACCGGGTTATTGCCTGAAAATGACAATAAACCATTTTTTCTCTTTCTCCCAAAAATATATATATATATTTTTTTAAAGAATTCGAACAACATCTAAAGACCTGTGTCATTCTTTGAATGACATCACAAAGACCGTAGATATTATCGAACCGAGAAAAACATGACAAATTGACAATATTTTTTTTTGAAGATTTTTCGAATTTTTCAGATTTTTATGGATTTTGAAAGTTTTATAATTTTCTATTTGATTTTTGAGAGTTTTATAATTTTGTATTTTGTTTTTCGAATAAATATTTACAAGAGATAGATGAAGATAGACCTTTACTCCTCGTCTTCCTCCTGAAGACGTTTGAGAGTTTCTGGTTGAAGGCTTTTCAAACCAAGTCGTGGAAGAATAAACTCAAAACGTTCTCTTGGAAGAGCTTTGGTGAAGATGTCTGCTAACTGATATTCAGAGCTCACAAAATATAGTTCCACCACACCTTTTTCCACTTGTTCCCTGATGAAATGATGTCGAATGTCGATATGCTTTGCTCTTGAGTGTTGAACGTTGTTGCATGAGAGAGCAATAGCACTTTTATTATCACAGTACAGAGGGATTTTGTTGAATACAAAGCCATAGTCAGATAGTTGAGATCTCATCCATAAGATTTGAGCACAACAGGATGACATGGCTATGTATTCAGCCTCTGTAGAGGAAATAGAAGTGCTCATTTGCTTCTTTGAAGACCAGCTCACAAGCTTATCACCCAAAAACTGAGCACCTCCAGATGTACTTCGACGTGTATCTTGACAACCTGCATGATCAGCATCTGCATAGGCCGTTAGTGACATACCGGTGTCCTTCGGGTACCATAGTCCCATATTGATGGTTCCTTGGAGATACCGAAAGACCCGTTTAACTGCTTCAAGGTGCTTTTTAGTAGGCTTAGCCTGGTATCTAGCACACATGCAAACAGCGAACAAGATGTCTGGTCTACTAGCTGTGAGGTACATCAGGGATCCAATCATACTACGATATTTCGTTTGGTCAATCATGATCCCTGAGTGATCCTCATCTAGTTTGGTTCGGTCAATCATGGGGGTGTCAACAGGGTCACTTGAATCAAATCCAAATTTCTTTAAAATCTCTGTTGCATATTTAGATTGATTTATGAAAATGCCTCCGGGACTTTGTGAAATTTGTAATCCCAAGAAAAATGACATTTGTCCCATCATTGACATTTGAAACTTTGAACTCATTTCATTTGAAAAACGATCACATTCCATTGGGTCTATCGAGGCAAAAATAATATCATCAACATAAATTTGAACATGAATTAAATGTTTGCCTGACTTCCTGGTGAACAATGTAGGATCAACTGCTCCTTTGATGAATCCGGTTGATAGAAGAAACTTTGACAGTGTATCATACCATGCTCTTGGTGCTTGCTTTAAACCGTAAAGAGCCTTCTTCAAACGATAAACGTGAGTAGGATGCTCTTGATTCACAAATCCTTCAGGTTGGCTGACGTAGATGACTTCTTTAAGATCTCCGTTCAGAAATGCCGTCTTCACATCCATCTGATAGACTACCATGTTCTTACTAGCAGCATTAGCCAGAAAGATTCTAATTGCCTCGATTCGAGCAACTGGAGCAAAAGATTCTTCAAAGTCTATACCCTCCTCTTGACGATATCCTTTAGCAACTAATCGAGCCTTGTTCTTCAACACATCACCATGCTCATCAAGTTTTACTTTGAAGATCCATTTGAGAGCTATAATCATAGCACAGTCTGGAGCAGGTACTAACTCCCATACATCAAGACGATCAAACTCATGAATTTCATCTTGCATGGCATTGAACCAGCTATCTTCATTCATGGCAGTTTTAACATCTTTTGGTTCGATCTTAGATAATACGGAGTTGAAGAAGCACCATAAGGCATCGGTTGCGAGTTGTTTCTGGGTTGATACAGGACGAGAGGGATTTCCAATGATGTTGTCTAAGGGGTGATCGTGAGTCCATTTTCTGAGGTGTTCATGTGGCAGTTGTTGAGGAACTGAGGTAGCTGAGTCGATGTCTCCTGAGGAAGATGGTTCTGATGATGATTCAAGAGTAGCAAATATGTTTTCAAATGGAGCATCTTCAGGAGTCGCAAAGGGATTAACTTCATCATTGATGCCAGAAACATTTCCATGATGTACATTTGAAGACTGATGATTTATTGATGAGACTGAAGGATCAGCAGCAGGTGCTTCTTGACTTAAAGATATTGAGACTGAGGGATTGATTTCATTCACTGGAATATGAGCATCCTCTGTCGTAGGAATCAGCACCTCATTAGTAATTGAATCATACAGTTCATCAAACATAGGATCAAACAATTTCTTTACATCATCTTCAGATGGAGGTACATATGGAGTTTCTTGAGAGGAGTTTGGAACAAGGGATGAACCAATGGGACTGTTTTGAAGTGCGGGTCCTGAGCTGGAGTGTCCAGGAGCTATTTGACCGGTTAGCTCATCAAACGTAACGTGAATTGTTTCCATGATATTTCGGGTTCTTTTGTTGTAGATTCGGTATCCCTTTTTGTTTGGTGCGTATCCTACAAATACTCCAATGTCAGCTTTAGCCCTAAGTTTCCCTAAGTCTTGACCCTCATTAGTTGGATAGCACAATGCACCAAACACACGAAGGAAAGAGAGATTAGGTTTTCTGTTGTGGACAAGTTCATATGGAGTTTTTCCATGTACAGTGTGGATTAGGGAACGATTTTGTGTATAGCATGCAGTGGCGATTGCTTCAGCCCAGAGAAACATTGGAACCTTTGAGTAAATCAACATTGTTCTAGCGGCTTCAACCAGAGTTTGATTTCGTCTTTCAACTACACCGTTCTGTTGAGGAGTTCGTGGAACACTTCTTTGATGACTGATTCCAACGCTTTCATAGAATTCATTAAGTTGTTTGTTGACAAACTCAGTTCCATTGTCTGTTCTGATAATTCTGACGGTTTTGTTAAGTCGAATCTGCAGCTGTTTGATGAGTTTGATGATGATATCAGGAGTTTCATCCTTTGTCCTTAAGAACTTGACCCAGGTGAATCTAGAGTAATCATCAACCACAACTAACACATATTTCTTCCCAAAGATATTCTGCACCCTCATTGGTCCACATAAATCCATATGAATCATATGAAGAACTTCTGTGACAGAGTTAGTAGGTTTGGGTTTATGGGCATACTTCTTGCTTTTACCCAATTGACATGCTGAACAAAGATTATCCTTTTCATACTTTAGTCTAGGTAAACCTACAACTAAGTCCTTTCTGGAAAGATCGTTGATGGTGCCGAAGTTCAAATGATTGAGACGACGATGCCATAACCATGACTTTGTTTTTGAAGCCTTTGATAACAAGCAGATTGGAGAAGCCCTCATCATGTCATCAATAGAGATGGTGTAAAGATTTGACCCACGAGTTCCTTTTAACAGTTCATTACCATTAAGATCTCTAACAAAGCAGGTATGTTTTCTGAAGGCAACTTCTAGATCAGAGTCACAGAATTGACCAACAGAGAACAGATTATGACCCAAACCTTCAACATAGTAAACTCTAGAGATGACACTATCACCAACAACATAATCTCCATAACCCATAATAGCACCGAAATGATCATTACCAAATCTAACAGTCCTTATGAATTTGCTCACGAAGTTCATGAGCCGCGACCGGTCTCCAGTCATATGCTTGGAACAGCCTGAGTCCAGGTACCACAGAACGATTTGAACGATTTGCAGTTGAACACAGACAAGAATGGATAACTGGATAATTGGGATCCCCATGCAAGAATGGGTTCCATTTGGTTAGTAACAATGTTTGGAACACCCACATCAGAAATAGAAGCATTCATATCAGAAAGTGAGGCAATGGAATCGTTGTGAATAGATGCAGTACTAGTGTCAGCATTAGCCCTGTTCACAGTGTGATCACTTCTTAAGGGAATAGTTCTACCAGTAGGCATCCATTTTCTAGTGGGCATTATCTGATTAGTCTTAAGACCAACAGGTGTCCAATAAAAGCCTATTTTACTGAATGTTCTTCCTGTGGGTTTCCACTGTTTTCTAACTTTCTTTCGTTTTTGCCTTTTAGCCTTCTTAGCGTGAATTTTAGCATTAACAATATTAACTGGACAATTAACATCATTAGGCAGAACAGTAACACCACATTCATGATTAGAAACAGAATTCAAGCAGACATCAGTACAAGGTTTGCAAATAGTATCGGAATTCGAATTAATTACAGTACGCCTATGGCTAATACTAGAATCAACACGATTCGTTTTATTCAATTCAAGCTTAAAGTTCCTAGGTTGTTCTTCTACTCTCTTCCAGTGCACATTCTTAGCTTGAGAGGTCCTATCATTCCTTGTATTGTCTTGAGACTTTGACCTGCTCCGTTTAATGTCATTGATTACTCCTGTAAAGGGAATGGGAACATTAGTTGGTTTAACTACTCTTTGCATCACCTGTTTAGATGTACTAGGGTCTGAACTACATGCAGGTGCACTAAGGTTCACTTTCATAAAACTAGAGGTACTGAGATTTGTACTCCTAGAAGGCATACTTGAGTTCTCTTTCTTAGCATTGACAGATCTGGAATCTGAACTGCTTAAAGGCACACTACGGTTCACTTTCAAAACATTGGGAATCGAATGCATATCATACTTAGCTTTAGGCATTGAGCATGGAATCAAAGGATTAACTCTCTCACCTAATGCCTTTGGGCATATTGCGATCAAGCATTCTAAGATTTCTTGAGATCATTTGGCATATAAGCATGCATGTCCAATTGCATTATCCTGAGGTTTCTCTAGCTTATCCTCTTCAACAATCTCACGCAGACATTCTAGGCAATCCTTAAGGGATGAGAAGTATGTTTGAATGGCAAGTTTGTTGTTCCTTAGATGAGGAGGGACATATGTCACAGATAAAGCATTTTTATTACAAGATTGAGCCTTTGATACTACATTCTCCCCATTGGTCAATGGCATTTTCCCTTTTACCTGACTCTTCAGATTCTCAATTTCCTTTTGCAATGAAGCTATTTGTTCGTTATTTTTGTTGCGAGTGACTTTAATTGATTCAAATAACTCATTGAAATGACGTTTAACCTTTTCATTTTCTTCTAGAAAACTTTCGTTTTCCTTTTGTAAAGCATTTACTAGGTTTTGAAGATGAAACGTTTGAGAATTCTGAGAATCTAAAGGAGGAGGCATTTGGGAGCCTGTCATATTGTTCGTTTGACCCTTTAATTGAGAGATTTGGGCTTTCAACTTTCTGATCGTGTTGCACTGAGCTTGAATCTGTTCATCACGTTTGTTAATTTGAAAAACTGCATCAAACTCTGGAGCATCTGAAGATGTCTTGATATTTGAAGTTTTGACATTTTCTTTGAGATGTTGATATTTTAGTTGTAAATTAAAATGCTCAACTTCAAGTTTAGAAAAATGTTTAACCAAATTGTCGTGATCATCCAGTTCAATTTTCTCGTTTAGTTTAGAATTAGTTTTTTCAAGCTCAATGACACGGTCATGGGAGACTTTCAGGGCCACAGATAGTTCATGAAATTTGGAAGCATTAATAGAGCAATTTGAAGCAGTGAAAAAAATATCTTGAGCAACACATTCAGTAATAAGAGACTCATTTAAGGTGTGCAAGTTCTTCCTCTCAATCTCATTATATTTTAGTGCACGCTCATAATCACTAACTTCAACTACCATTGCATCAAATTCCTTTTCCATTCCCTTGATATCAGTTTCTATCCCCTTTTTAAGACTCTCAAAGTGATCTTTTAGAAGTTTAAAGAAAGGCATAACTTCAGTCAAATAGCATTCTTTCATTTGCTCAAAACCCCTTTCCCCTTCAGTAATCCCAGTGGGTGTGATCCTTTTCTTACAAGTTTTCTCAAAATCAACAAATAGTTGAAAAATAACATATTGGCTGATTAAGATCTTGCTTTTAGTAGCAATCCTTCTAGGAACTAGATGCATTGGTGTATTGGGAGGATACACGGTTGCTTTAGGCATTTTCCTAAGGGGAGGGTTTGTTTCAATAATATTTTCTGCTTTCTGCTTATCTAAGTCCATTTTCCAGAACACTTGTTCGGGAGTCAACAACGTTTGAGGCTTAAACATGTTCAGGGAGATCCAATTCTCCTTTTTGTAGTCATGGGGAGTGATAATTACTTTCTTCTCTTTGCATTTAGGATCATTTAGTTTCTTATTCATTTTCTCCCTAGTGATTTCATCTAATTTCTTATCTTCATCTGTGCACTCAAAGCAACTAGGTTTTTGTCTAGGTTTAAGAATCTCATTGCCATCATAGATCACACTTTGAGCTGCTTTTGCTATCTTCCCGTACTCAGGGTTGGGTTTACCTATAATGGGAACACTATGCTTATCGCTTAGAACTCTATGTTTAGTGACCATGTGAGCAGTCTGAATGGTGTTTCCTTGTATGTACAACTTGTTTTCAAGTTTGTTTTTCAAAGTTTTCAGATTAAAAAAATCTCTCAAGAGTTTTGATTCCTTTGCATTAAATTCTTGCTTAAGCATTTTCACATTTTCTTGAAGTTCTTGTTTTTGTTTAGATGTTTTAGAAAGTTTTTCTTGCAAGGAATTTAATTCTTGTTTCAATACTTCTTCTCTAAACTTAATTTTTCTAATTACTGTACTTACTTGGTCATCCATTTCCTGCTCACGAGTGGTCAACTCAAACTTAGCACGTTGTTCATAAATAGCAACACGTTCTTTATAGGCATTTAGTTCAGAAATTATGGAATCATCAGGGGCATATGCAGTGTATTCATAAAAAACATAGTCATTGTTGACTGCAGAAGATGCATCACTTGGTACAACTTCACTTTCACTTTGTTTCACATATTGATCATATGGGACAATATCGATATTACCCATATTTTCAATATTTGATTCAATAGTTTCAGTTGATTGTACTTTGTCATGCATCTATCGTATAGTTTTAATACCTCTGAGATGAGCTTGTCATGGGATGGCCCTGCTAGTGGTGAAGAAGAGACCTTGGGAGAAACCATTGGAGAAATGCTAGCCATAAAAATTGTGTGTGCCGTAGGTCCATCATCCACATCAGAGTCGTATGCATCACAGTCAGCGACTTGAAAGGCATTCTGATTATTGTGACCTATCTCCTGAATAGGCTGCTCATCCACATCTGCATCATAGGTCTTGGCATTGCCCTCAGCAAGAAACAGCAATTCTTCTTCATTCAAAGTAGCACCATTGTCTTGAGCTTGTGCCAGCAGCATCTTATCTCTGAAGTAATCAGCATTCTGTGGGCGCTTTGGAGACGTACAGTTCCTTGCAATGTGTCCCTCACCACCACAGTTATAACATTTGATGGGCTTAGCTTGACCTTGGTTACCATTCCTTCCTCGATTCTGGTTGCCAACATAACCTCTCCCAGCTCCACCTCGTCCCTGATCATACTGTCTTTCCTGAACTGGTTGCACCACGATTGATCTGCGCAAAACCGTCAAGTCTAACCACGCAAGTCTGCCACTTGTGAATGACAGACTGTAACAGACTTAAAACAGCTTAAACACAAATGCAATGAAGATCAGAGAATACAATGGATTCCCGGGTCGTTATGTCCCACGGAGACTCAATGGTGTGCAAACACTGATTCAGACGATAGAATGATCACTAATGATAGCGATCAGCAAGGAATAGAATTTGGATAATACACTACTGAAAAAGGAAATAAATAAAAGCGACTTAAATGCAAATTAAAAGAAATTAAAAAGTTAAAATCTATTAAATAAATGCTATCACTATTTTGACAATGATGTTTTTGTGATTTTATAAAATAAAATAACTTAAATAAACTATATTAACTAAAACGTAAACTCAAATTATCTAGAAACGTTACTTAAAACTAAAACGTGCGTTATTTACGAAAAATACGCTGGAGCGCAAGATAAAACGTAAATTTTATGAAATAAAAGGCCTACGAGTGTAAAACTAATTTTATTACGTACTATATGATAAAAGAAAATTTTAGAAAAAAGGTTTATATTTTTTTTGATAATTATTTTATTTATTATGAATTAAATACGATTTTACACTAATTAAATGATTAAAAATAGTAAAACTATTAAGAAAAATCTTAAACTTTTTTGTAAAATACTTTATATTATTACAAATATAAGAAAAATACAAAACATGAAAAAACTAGATTAAATAAGCTAGAAATAAGCTAATAAGCTCGTATAGGCTTAATGAACTAAAACTGGGCAAAGAAGGTTAAGTATTTAATGTAGCAAACATAAACATATAAAAAAACCTCGTGCAGATGGTTGGAGTGGAAGTGCTGTGTGCGTGCAGGAGGCCTCCAGGAGGTCACAGGTTCAATTCCTAGCAGTCACGTTTTTTGCAACTATTTTTTTTTTTTGGATTTTTATTTTACAAATCTTTAAGTTACACTAAAATAAGCACTTTTTATAACTACAACTATTTATGAAAATGACTAGAAAGCATTGAACTAGCTAAGGATTTTATCACATACTACTTTGACAGTAAGCAAGAAAACATATGAATATGAACAAGTTTTTCTAAGAAAAAGGGTCAAAAGAAGCTTAGAAATAAGCACTTAATAAGCTGAACAGACATGAACTAATATTTTTCTAATTTTCTTAAGCAACTATATTTTACTATCCCAAAAGCATTTAAGCTAAATCCTAATATTGAATACACTATAAAATTCTAAGTTTTATTCAAAAACAGGTATATGAGAATTTGACTTTTTATAAAAATAAGCTAGTTTGACTTTTATGAGCTTTTACTTGATTCTATGAACTTATAAGGTTATAATAAGCTGAGATAAGATTATCTATGGCTATGGAAACAACTTTTAAGCATGTTAACTGAATTTGGCAATCCAAATTCTCAACAGTGGACTGTGATGTTCATTTCAAGTTACTTTTGACTTTAAGCAAACAAGGACTATGTTTTATGCATGAAATGATCTATTTAATATTAAAGTGACATGAATCAATAACAAACAATGTCAAAGATGCCTTATAACACAGTTTAATAAGCATATCCAAACACCCCTTTAGAAGGCAGTTTTGAAGCTAAACACACTAAACTACTTATTTAAACCAAGGAATCCATTTAACAACTTATAATAACTGTATTTAAACAAGATTAAGCTAAAATTAACAGAAATTAAACACTTATACTATAATATGCAATTTATGAGAAGTTGCTTACAAATTGGAATTCAAGTGTAAAACAGATAACCAAGGACTGAGATTACACCTATAGCTTACCACTAAGCTTCTAAACCCAAAGGCAATCCATATTCAACATGCTTCAGCCTTCTTACACCCTCTCTACTGAATTTTGATTTTACAACTAATTTTTATTAATTTTTGAGAATTTCTCTTTTTGAAACTAAACTGAGTTATAAAGGTTCTAACAGCTTAGAAAAGCTTTATAAGAGCTTATGAAATCTTTTTTTAAGTCTTAGAAACAACTAAGAACAACTTTTGATAATTTTTGGAATTTGAACATAGAAACTGCCAAAAACTGAATTTGTATCTGAAAACTGAAATTTAAACTGTAAATATGTCTTTATTACACTGGAGTATGATTACAAAACATTTGAAGGTTTAAACATAAACTGGAAAACTAAGAATAATTAAAACGGGACAAGTAAATTTAAAATTACACTACTACTTCTTCCACACTGCTCCAAACTTGATTTATATTGATATTTTCAACCTTTGTCGACACTCTGATTAAATCCCACCTTGCTTCTGCTCTTGAAATCATCTTAACCATCCAAGTGGCATTTTGGCGGGAAAAAAGTCTTGAAGCAGGTTTCTGCATTTAATGTACTGTGGCTGTATGTAAAGGTGGAGGGGAGTGGGTAAGGAGCTGTTAAGGGTGAGGTGGAAAGGTGGGGATGAAACTGTGGGTAGTGATGGTATGGTTTTGGTTTACAGGCAAGGTGAAGAAGGTGTACAGTACATGGCGGTTTTCTATTTTTAAACTGGTTTGGGCTTGGGTGTGTTGGGCCAGCTGGGTAAGAATTGGATTTGGGTTGTGTTTTGTGTTTGTGTTAATAACACAAAAGTGGTCTGTTTGGTTAATTATTTAAGACAAGGACCAAAGTTGTAATTTGGTGAAAGTTAAGGAATGATCCTGTAACATTTCCAAAGCTCTCACAAGGATTGAACTTGCCAAACTTTGATAGTACAAGGACCATATTTGCATAAAATTCCATTTTACAAGTCCAAGGACTAAAATTGCCAATTTTATAACTCTAGGGACCAAACTTGTAATTTTCTCCAAAGTTATCATGAAGGACCAATTATGTCATTTATTAATAGTACAAGGTTTATTTTTGATCAATTTCACTTTTTAAAACCTTAAGGACTATTTTTGACACTTTTGCAAAGTTGAGGGACCAAAGTTGTAATTTTGTGATTTTAAACTTCAAAGGATTATTTTGAACAACTTGTGAATCCCAAGGACCTAAAATGATATTTTACAAGTTTTTGAATTACCAGGGACTGTTTTTGACAGCTTTTGTAACTTGGGGGACTAAAACTGCCAATTATGCAAACTTGATACGTTTTTCATCAGATTTTGATGTTTTTGCATTTAAAACATATAAAATACTTGTTTGTGATATTTTTATCATTTTGATGTGTTACTGAGTGTTTTCAGATGTTTTTGGCATTCTAACAGTATAAAAATGATGAGTATTTAGACACTCATCAATCCCCCACACTAAGATATTGCTAGTCCCTAGCAATAATTTATGAAAAGTTAATGGATTTTATCTCTTTACCAAAAGCCATTACTTCTGGAGTAGCCAATTGTTTTAGTTCAAGTAAGAACTTTGGTACAATGATAACCAAATGATTTTGAGCAAATCATAAGCTGTGAACGGATTTGATTTGTCTTTACCAGAAGCCGTTTGCTTCTGGACTAGCCAACTCTTAGATAAATTATCAATATTATCTTTGGTGAGCTGATTACCAATTATGGATTTTCCACAGCCTTTACCACAAGCCATAAACTTGCGGGCTAGCCAACTCTTCACTAATTAAAGATATGGTGAGCTAAACACCATACAATTTTAGGCAAATTGTAAGCCATAAACGGATTTGAGATATCTTTACCAAGAGCCGTTTGCTCCTGGATTAGCCAATCCTTATGTGGGTTAGACATGGTGGACTGATTACCATTTGTTGTGTTTAGTACTTAGTACTTCCACTAAATAAAAAATTTTAAAATTTGGCCATTTTGGGGGAAAAAGGGACTAAAAGGGTACATTTATGATCAAATTCGCCAGAATTTCCCCCCCACACTTAGAAATGAATATTGTCCTCAATATTCAAAGTACCGGCTGTAATGCCGAAGCTTAGAACGTAAAAAGATAACATTACTAGCTAAGTGTAGAAACACAACAATTATTCTCTTTTTTTTTTTAATATTTACAATTTTCATTTATTTTTTAGATCTATATACAACATGTGGGGCATCTCCCCCACACTAAGGTGGTACACACGGGTGAAAAACCCATGTTTAGCTACTGTTTTTGATTACCGAGTCGCTAGCTTGACTCGACCCCGAATTAATTTATTCATGGGGAAGTAAGTGGAAGAGATAATCTCCATCGGACTTTCATTCAAAATGTTTGTATAAACATTTGAAGTACGTGAAAGTTCCACACCGATGAGATATACATAGAACCGGCTCACAAATGATACATGAAAATGCCGGGGTCAAAGATAAGGTCTTCATTCCCGAAGGAGTGAAGAACAGGAGAAGCCACGGGATAGGTGAAGAAAAGAAAGAAAGTCATGATAAAAATCTTGACTAACTCATCTTCATCCATAGGAGAATTCATGATTTCTGGATCATGAATTTCATCATTTAAGCTTATTTGATCAAGACATATTCTGGGTGGGAGGGATGGGATTTTGATATCGAGCAAGTTCTCATGGTTGAGAACATTTCCCTCAGGAACACAAATATCA
This sequence comes from Chrysanthemum seticuspe, assembly GCA_019973895.1. Lineage (NCBI taxonomy): Eukaryota > Viridiplantae > Streptophyta > Magnoliopsida > Asterales > Asteraceae > Chrysanthemum > Chrysanthemum seticuspe. The sequence goes on from BPTQ01000009.1 coordinate 63,160,487, forward strand.
TTTATGTCTAGATCAAAGTGGAAGTTATCATACTCTGGTAGAGATATGATATGAGTGAGTTCAAAGGAGAACTCCTCGTAAAGAGAATCATTCACATGATATAAATCTGTGAACTCTTGTTCCACTGTAGACTCATCACTATCCTCGTCAAAGATTGGATTGTTAGAAATCCAAGTGAATTCAGATTCGAATTCAAATAGAGGATTGGTGAAGGTAGCTTTGAATGTTTCGGGAACAAGGTGATTAACATTCTCTATTGGACTGTTAGGGTGAGAAGTGAGTGAATTATCATTATATGGGAGACTGTCAATTTCTCCTTGGTTGGCTTTGAAATCAAAGAGATCATCATCACTTTCTGATGAAAGTGGAATGATGTGAGTGAGTTCATCAGTAAACTCCTCAAAAAAAGAATCAACATCACAATGTGAAAGTGATGCCTCAACATTCTCAATGTCTCCATAAGATTTACAATCATCGCTAAAATCGGAGAAAGTCTCAAAATGATCTTTTGAACACTCAAGAGGGGAAGGGATATCACACATATGGTCAAAAGTTCCCTGTGACTCTCTTGGGATTGGGACAAGGTCCTCAACACTAGACTTTATGAATTCGTCCGATTCCTTTTCAGGAACAGTGTCAAGATGCTCGCCTCCCATGTTCAGAGAGTGAGTGGGAGCTTCGGGTGTGATAGCAGTTGTTTGAGAATGAATCTCAACTGCTGGAATATCCACTGATGAACTTGATGAATCTTCAAGTGTATCTTCATCATCACTGTCATCAGGAATAAAACGAAATTGAGAGCTAGATCTGGCTGCTTTTTCTTTTGCAATTAATTCCCTAATAGACTTTTCAAAAGCAATTTGGGAATTTATTTTAGCAGCCTGCTCTTCAGCTAGCAATTCTTCCATGGATTTCTCATGTGAATTTTTAATGACGGGACATTGTGGGAGTGGAGATTTGTCAAAACCGAAAGGTTGACATTGATAATCATCATGAGGACCCCCACAATACACACAAGAAAAACTGGGAATATTATGAAATGCTGTCTTACTCAACTCCTCAGTTCTTTTCACTGACTCTAGAAGCTCTAGATAAGTGTCTTGTTGGGTTTGCTGAGGAGTTTGAGTCATTTGGCACTGTGGAGATTGGTTGTGATCTGGATAGTCATAATTGTTACAAGGAAATGGATTCCCTGTTTGACAATCAGAGCTGAAATGGGGACCTCCACAGTTCTCACAACAGTAAAACTGTTGAGCCTGGATTGGTGAATCATATGGATATTGGTCATATCCAAAGTTCTGAGCATCACTGGAAAACTGTTCATAAACAATCGTGTTTCCGGATTGACATTCAAATCCTTGGTGAGGACCTCCACAAAATTCACAGCAGTATTGTTGATTATATGAAAATATGTCGAGCTGTGGTGGGTAATTAGAAAAATTTGAGGGGTCGTTAAATGAGTTCGGATTAGGATCATAATCAAATGAATTCCTCGAACCACAAAATAAACAACTCCCATTCCGAATATCATTACCACACTGTACACACGTACACCAGCGACAGGGTGAACCAAAAAGAGGCTCACCACAACCGATACAAGGAATAAACGATTCTATTTGAGAGTTATGAGAAGGAATCAGTTCATTCAAAGAATCAACAAAACCAACATGGTGATCTGAATGACTATTAAGAGTCGAAGAACATTTTGAAAAATCCGGAGGTGGGACAAGTGGCGTGCTCTGAGAGCTAGCAATTTCCACCACTTCCGTTATGGTCTCTGGTTCTGGTTCTTGAGAAACGTGAAGATTATGCAAGTCATTCTTGCTGGTCACCGGTAGAAATTCTGCATGTTTGCTTTTAACCGTAAATCGTGAAAGTTTAGAATCAATTCTAGACGGTTTAGGAGCAATTGAGGGGTTAGGTCTTTGGATAACCGTAGGTTGGACGTATTTAGAACTCCCATTATCAAAAGGAAGTACTTGGTCCTTTGTCACCCCGGTTTCTCGTTCCATATCCCTACGCAGAATCAATGGATCATCACGAACAACACGAATTCTCGACATTTGAGATAAAGTCTGAAGTTTTTCAACTTCGTCCCAGAATTCGTCCTCGAGAGATTCCATGAGAATAGAAGAAGAGAATCAAATGGATAGAGGGTAAAGGAATAAAGAATCAAACAGGGTAAGAGGGTAAAGAGGAATATTTTTGGCATTTTTGAAAAACATTATGATAAAAACAAAGGATGATAAAAACTTTTTACAAATGGTGGTATATGTGCAAGAATGGGTCTGAAAATGGCTAAACACACGCTAAAGCCTCCCCGGCAGCGGCGCCAAAATTTGATCTGCGCAAAACCGTCAAGTCTAACCACGCAAGTCTGCCACTTGTGAATGACAGACTGTAACAGACTTAAAACAGCTTAAACACAAATGCAATGAAGATCAGAGAATACAATGGATTCCCGGGTCGTTATGTCCCACGGAGACTCAATGGTGTGCAAACACTGATTCAGACGATAGAATGATCACTAATGATAGCGATCAGCAAGGAATAGAATTTGGATAATACACTACTGAAAAAGGAAATAAATAAAAGCGACTTAAATGCAAATTAAAAGAAATTAAAAAGTTAAAATCTATTAAATAAATGCTATCACTATTTTTACAATGATGTTTTTGTGATTTTATAAAATAAAATAACTTAAATAAACTATATTAACTAAAACGTAAACTCAAATTATCTAGAAACGTTACTTAAAACTAAAACGTGCGTTATTTACGAAAAATACGCTGGAGCGCAAGATAAAACGTAAATTTTATGAAATAAAAGGCCTACGAGTGTAAAACTAATTTTATTACGTACTATATGATAAAAGAAAATTTTAGAAAAAAGGTTTATATTTTTTTTGATAATTATTTTATTTATTATGAATTAAATACGATTTTACACTAATTAAATGATTAAAAATAGTAAAACTATTAAGAAAAATCTTAAACTTTTTTGTAAAATACTTTATATTATTACAAATATAAGAAAAATACAAAACATGAAAAAACTAGATTAAATAAGCTAGAAATAAGCTAATAAGCTCGTATAGGCTTAATGAACTAAAACTGGGCAAAGAAGGTTAAGTATTTAATGTAGCAAACATAAACATATAAAAAAACCTAGTGCAGATGGTTGGAGTGGAAGTGCTGTGTGCGTGCAGGAGGCCTCCAGGAGGTCACAGGTTCAATTCCCAGCAGTCACGTTTTTTGCAACTATTTTTTTTTTTGGATTTTTATTTTACAAATCTTTAAGTTACACTAAAATAAGCACTTTTTATAACTACAACTATTTATGAAAATGACTAGAAAGCATTGAACTAGCTAAGGATTTTATCACATACTACTTTGACAGTAAGCAAGAAAACATATGAATATGAACAAGTTTTTCTAAGAAAAAGGGTCAAAAGAAGCTTAGAAATAAACACTTAATAAGCTGAACAGACATGAACTAATATTTTTCTAATTTTCTTAAGCAACTATATTTTACTATCCCAAAAGCATTTAAGCTAAATCCTAATATTGAATACACTATAAAATTCTAAGTTTTATTCAAAAACAGGTATATGAGAATTTGACTTTTTATAAAAATAAGCTAGTTTGACTTTTATGAGCTTTTACTTGATTCTATGAACTTATAAGGTTATAATAAGCTGAGATAAGATTATCTATGGCTATGGAAACAACTTTTAAGCATGTTAACTGAATTTGGCAATCCAAATTCTCAACAGTGGACTGTGATGTTCATTTCAAGTTACTTTTGACTTTAAGCAAACAAGGACTATGTTTTATGCATGAAATGATCTATTTAATATTAAAGTGACATGAATCAATAACAAACAATGTCAAAGATGCCTTATAACACAGTTTAATAAGCATATCCAAACACCCCTTTAGAAGGCAGTTTTGAAGCTAAACACACTAAACTACTTATTTAAACCAAGGAATCCATTTAACAACTTATAATAACTGTATTTAAACAAGATTAAGCTAAAATTAACAGAAATTAAACACTTATACTATAATATGCAATTTATGAGAAGTTGCTTACAAATTGGAATTCAAGTGTAAAACAGATAACCAAGGACTGAGATTACACCTATAGCTTACCACTAAGCTTCTAAACCCAAAGGCAATCCATATTCAACATGCTTCAGCCTTCTTACACCCTCTCTACTGAATTTTGATTTTACAACTAATTTTTATTAATTTTTGAGAATTTCTCTTTTTGAAACTAAACTGAGTTATAAATGTTCTAACAGCTTAGAAAAGCTTTATAAGAGCTTATGAAATCTTTTTTTAAGTCTTAGAAACAACTAAGAACAACTTTTGATAATTTTTGGAATTTGAACATAGAAACTGCCAAAAACTGAATTTGTATCTGAAAACTGAAATTTAAACTGTAAATATGTCTTTATTACACTGGAGTATGATTACAAAACATTTGAAGGTTTAAACATAAACTGGAAAACTAAGAATAATTAAAACGGGACAAGTAAATTTAAAATTACACTACTACTTCTTCCACACTGCTCCAAACTTGATTTATATTGATATTTTCAACCTTTGTCGACACTCTGATTAAATCCCACCTTGCTTCTGCTCTTGAAATCATCTTAACCATCCAAGTGGCATTTTGGCGGGAAAAAAGTCTTGAAGCAGGTTTCTGCATTTAATGTACTGTGGCTGTATGTAAAGGTGGAGGGGAGTGGGTAAGGAGCTGTTAAGGGTGAGGTGGAAAGGTGGGGATGAAACTGTGGGTAGTGATGGTATGGTTTTGGTTTACAGGAAAGGTGAAGAAGGTGTACAGTACATGGCGGTTTTCTATTTTTAAACTGGTTTGGGCTTGGGTGTGTTGGGCCAGCTGGGTAAGAATTGGATTTGGGTTGTGTTTTGTGTTTGTGTTAATAACACAAAAGTGGTCCGTTTGGTTAATTATTTAAGACAAGGACCAAAGTTGTAATTTGGTGAAAGTTAAGGACTGATCCTGTAACATTTCCAAAGCTCTCACAAGGATTGAACTTGCCAAACTTTGATAGTACAAGGACCATATTTGCATAAAATTCCATTTTACAAGTCCAAGGACTAAAATTGCCAATTTTATAACTCTAGGGACCAAACTTGTAATTTTCTCCAAAGTTATCATGAAGGACCAATTATGTCATTTATTAATAGTACAAGGTTTATTTTTGATCAATTTCACTTTTTAAAACCTTAAGGACTATTTTTGACACTTTTGCAAAGTTGAGGGACCAAAGTTGTAATTTTGTGATTTTAAACTTCAAAGGATTATTTTGAACAACTTGTGAATCCCAAGGACCTAAAATGATATTTTACAAGTTTTTGAATTACCAGGGACTGTTTTTGACAGCTTTTGTAACTTGGGGGACTAAAACTGCCAATTATGCAAACTTGATACGTTTTTCATCAGATTTTGATGTTTTTGCATTTAAAACATATAAAACACTTGTTTGTGATATTTTTATCATTTTGATGTGTTTCTGAGTGTTTTCAGATGTTTTTGGCATTCTAACAGTATAAAAATGATGAGTATTTAGACACTCATCAACGATCCTTCCATCTTTAACAGTGGCTTGATTGTGTGGGTTAGATGCTGTTCTGAGGTTGTTGTTGGTTTGTGGGAGAGTATTCATGTTTTGACTAATGAGAAGAGCTAGCTGATTAATGAAGTTACCCATGTGAGCATCAGCATCAGCTTGTTTGTACATAGGATCAGGAATGAGTTTGTGATTACCATTACCCAAGGGTATGACTTGTGATGCTTTGGTTGTGATTCCGATGTTTGAGTAGAAAGCTGTAGAGTCATTAGACGAGCTTGTCTCTCCCTGGTTGGTTTTGAACTGATTGAGAATCAATTTTTCAAACATAGCATGTCTCTCATTCTGAAGGATGAAGGCATAGAGTTGCTCATAGTTTGTGTTCTTCAATCCTTTAGTGAGCTTCACAGCGGTAACAAACTTGTGCCATTCAGGATTCATGTTGTTCACAAATTTTGAGTTCAACTGAATGTTAGGCATAGTCATTCTGATGTTCCTCATGTCATTAACTAACTTATGAAATCTCACATAGTACTCATAGAAATTCTCATCTGGTTTCATTTTGAAGTGCTCAAATTCGTCATAGAGTTGGGATTCTCTGTCTTCCATAGTTAATTCTGAACCTGAGAGAAGCATCTTAACATTGTCCCAAACGGCCTTAGCATCAGTATTATGATTGATTAGCTTGTAGATGTCTTTAGGAAGACCTTGAAGAACAATGTTTGAAGCCCTGATATCTGCATCAAATCTCTTTTTTTCTTTATCATCAAGCTCAGCATACATCTTAGGTCTGTCCATTCCGTAAACAGGAGTACCATCTTCATTAGTATCAAGTATGTCTCTAGTCGTCTCAACTCGATATGGTCCTTCATCAATGGATTTGAGAATGTTGACACCATTTTCCTTTCCAAGGCAATACAGTCTGATTCGTTGAGCCCAAGAATCGTAGTCAGTTCTGTCAAGCATGGGTAGACGAGTATCTGAGCCAGCAGCTTGAACATCCTCGGCAACAGTGGAGATGACAGTAGGAACGTTGGTAGACATGTTAACAGATTATACGGGATTTTATAACTCTATGATTAAACCGGGAAATAGATTCTTTCACGGGATTTTACTAAATCAAGAGAAAACCGTAAACAATCACTCAAGTCGCTAGAAGATAATGCACTAAGTCGCTAGAAGATCAAGCACTAAGTCGCTAGAAGATAATGCACTAAGTCGCTAGAAGATATGCACTAAGTCGCTAACACTTAATTCGCTACACCACTAAGTCGCTAGAGTCCCAAGTCGCTACACAAATGCAAGTCGCTAAGTAGTAATTCGCTAACACTCAAGTCGCTAGCAAAATTTCGGCAGCAATTCGCTACTCAAGTCGCAAACGATGCAAGTCGCTAAAGAGCAACTCGCTACAGACCAAGTCGCTACCACCAAGTCGCCACCCGTAGTGGAGAGTCCACTACTTGTACTGTAAATCGCTAGATGTAACTCGCTAGGTTTAAAACTGTAACTCGCTACAATTTTGTAAAGCAAGTCGCTATGAAGAAAAATAAACCGTGAGCTAAGTCGCTAGCATGAAAAACCATATAAACATCACTTTTCAATCCAAAAACAACCCAACCAAGATGATTCAAGCTTACCAAATGAAAACCTAAACACTTGTGATGATTCTAAACATAAAAGTACTAACAAAATTCATACTTTAACACAAGAAATCAACCAAATGATGCAAAAACCACTAAACTTTTTCAAACTCAAAAACCACCTAAAAACCACTAGAAATCCAAAGATGTGCAAGATATGAACTAACCATGGCTCTTGATACCAATTGTAAGATATAACTTTTCACATACACATCAAACCATAACACAAAGTAGCATATAGATGGAATTCTAGAGAGAGAAAGTTAGAGGTTTAGGGAACTTAGTGAGAGAAAGTGAAAGATCTTATTATGAGCTCCAACTCTCTACCTTGGGAGGTAGAGAGTATTTATAGTCTTACATAAAACGCCACACAACGGGCTGTGGATCAGGCATACAGTGGGTAAAGACCCGTCCGTCCTCCACGGTGTTACTTAACTAAATACTACTTAACTTAAAAGAACTACGACTACGAGCTTTCTAATGATTACATATACTTGAGGTGACCGACTCTTTAATACCGGGAATTTCTAATTCCTAACAGGTTATCCTGACAAAAATTGGTCTGCGATTTTCTGGAAAATTTACATCTTTAGAATCTGGAAAAATTTCTGCAAAACATCCATTATGACTCGATACAAGCATTTGACTCGAACAAACACACAAATATATCTTTTAATGAATTGTTATTCTCATGTTTACGTTTCTTTTGAAAACGTGTGTAATCCTCCCTACACTTATCCTTTATGTAAAATACCTCTATATGCAATTAAGACAAGGTTAAAAACAAAATAAAGCATTTTTACAAATTTAAACATGAGAATAAACAATTAATAAAAGATATATGACACTAACAAACAAACAATTAAGCACGGATTGCCTCCCACGAAGCGTTTTTCTTTATTTAAGAGTCTTGTAGCTAGACTCGTAGTCGTGCCCCTACGTGACTTCATTGCCATCCTTCCTTTCTTCCACTAAGCCTTCATCATAAGGTTGTAGACGTTGTATGCTCACCGTGAATTCTCTTCCAACATCGTCTATTATGATAACGGTTTTATTTTTTAGATTAGTTTCTTTCACCGTATAAGGTCCAAACCATCTTGGCTTATTCCTTCCCCATAATGCTTGTATTCTTGATTTATACAAAAGCACCTTTTCTCCATTCAAAAATTCCTTAGGGTTCTTTTGAGTTTGTGGTATTTTGGTATAGTTATTTCCTAACTTTTTATCACGTTTCCACAATGTCGCATTTAACCCTTGAACCATGAATTCTCTAAGCCCTTTTTCCCATTCAGCCATTTTCTTCTTAACGGCATTATTAGAGACATGCGAATTCTTATCTTTTACCTTCTCCATAATTTTCAAAGGATATCTCGGAACAATAGGTATCCTAACTTGTCCTTTTCCACTTTTGAGTATCATAATCCCTTCACCGCATTTGATGGTTGCCTTGGCGGTGGTCAGGAAAGGTGTTCCCAGGATTAATGGCAGGTTTTTATCTTCCTCAATGTCTACAATTGCAAAGTTTACCGGATAGACAATATTGGCAACTTCAATTAAGACATCCTCCAATATTCCTATGGGATAAACATATGAATGATTTTCTAAGGAAAGTCTAAGATTGGTCTTGGTCGGCTCCTCCTTAGTCAACTTATTATAGACTGACATCGGCATTATGTTTACATCGGATCCCTGGTCGGCCAAGGCATTTAGGTTCTCTAAGTCACCTATGCTACATGGAATTACAAAGTTCCCAGATATCTTTTGCTTCTTAGTTACTGGCTTTCTCAGAATCGACTCGTACATAGGTCCAATAGACATGGTGTCATACTCTTCCTCTCAAATTTCACCAAAGAGGGCTTTCCTAAGAACATCATTGCACCTAAAGTTTTTCACTTGGTTAACGATTGTTTTCTTATTGATCTCATGATTAAGGTAATGCTTGATGAATTTAGGTTCATCATCAGTCTGAGCCTCATTCTTATCCTTACTATCCTTGCTGCTCTCAGGCTCCTTCTTCTCAACTGCTCCATCCTCATCGGAAGCAATGGAAATGGCGTTAACAGACAAAGTGGATGTGAAGTGCTCATCGTTCTTCACTAGTACCTTCTCGGGAATCTTCGTCTTAGGGTACTTTTTCACTAAGTCCATCATCTCCGCCATTTTTTCCTGTATTTCATCCCTTTGTCCATTGAAGGCTTTTAAGAGGGTGTCGATCTTGGTTGTCATCTCAATTTGTCGTTGCTTGAAATCGGCTTCAAGTTGCGTCAATCGAGCTTCTTGAGATGACATGAATTTGGACACCATTCCCTCAAGACTAGTGGAAGTTCTGGTGTTTGGAGGGTTGTTGTAGGATTTTCCTAAGTTATTTGGCTCGAGCTTAGGAGTCTCGTAGGAGCTCATTAAGAATTTGGCTTGATCTTCAAGTTCGAGCGTCCTACGATTGGAAGGTTGGGAGTCAATGGGAGGCAAAGAGACTGCCTTATCAGTTTTGGACAACTCACGGGGGTCATTCCAACATTCGCTTTCATAGAGGGAAAGGTCCTCTATTGTACCCCACGATTCTTCCACGGTGAGTTTACTAAGTTTACCACCGGCCGCTTGGTCGATGGATTTCTTAGTTGAGAATTTGACACGATCGTAAAATATTTGGACTAGAAGCCAAAGATCGATGCCGTGACGAGGGACTTTGTGGGGCAAGTCCTTAAATCGAGTCCATGCTTCGTACAGAGTTTCGCCTTGACATTGTTGGAACATCAAGATGTCATTCCTAAGTTTGGTAGTTCTCTCCGGTGGGAAAAATTGAGCGAGGAAACGAGTGGTGAGATCATCCCAGCTTGAGATGGATCCGGCGGGAAGTCGGTCAATCCAATTACTAGCTTGGTCCCGTAGAGAGAATTGGAAGAGACGCAAGCGCGTGGTCTCTCGAGTAGTAGCATCGAGGTCGATGGAATCGACAATTTTAAGGAAATCCTTAAGATGCTGATTAGGATCTTCGGAACGAAGTCCATGGAATGCGCATCCGTTTTGCACCAACCGGATGGTGTCGGATCGAAGGACCGTAGTTTGGGCTTGATTGGGAAGCTCAATGGTGTTCCGATAGCCCAGGTGGCTTGATGAGTGTCTAAATACTCATCATTTTTATTCCATCTGCACTGCAAAAACAGTCAAAAACACTTTGAAAAGTCTCAAAAAGACAGAAAAAATATTTAGACTGTATTTTATGCAATAATTGTCAAAATCTAGTCCTTGGTTATTCAAAACATGTAATTTTTCATAAAAGGCCCTCAGGAATTTCTAAGTTGTCAAATTTAGCCTTATAAAGTCTAGTTTTGCAAAATGACAACTTGAGTCCTTGGAATTTTAAAGATTGACAGAAATTACCCCGGGACATTTTTAATTTGAAAATTATCATTTTTGGCCCTTGGGAAAATTAATCTTGTCATAATTAGTCCTTATGATGAAATTTGGAAAATTACAGCTTTGGTCCTTCAAGTTTGGTCAAATGGCAAATATGGTCCTTGTGTATTACTTCCAAATCAAAACCTGGATCACAAAATAAAAAAAAATAAAAAAAAAAGCCGGATAACAAAAACAAACGTCCCACCATTTCCCCAACCCATGACCCGGCACCTTTCTTCTTCCTCTTTTTCATTTCCCTCCAAATATCACAAACCCTAAAACCCAATTCCCAAAACCTTACTCTTCTCTTTCTCTGCTTCCCAAACACTCAACCCCCCTTGCCTCTCTTTACCCAAAACCTCTCACACCCCCAAGAACCTCACCTCCTTTACCCAGTTATACCCATTTCCCAAACCCACTATCCGTCTTTCCCTCTTTTCCATGGCAATCCAAGTCAAAAAGACCCCATGGACGACTCAGATTGACCCATAATGGTACCTACTTATTGGATGGATGAGATTGACTCAAAGAAGCACACCAAGTGAAGACTTGAAGAGATTGAAGACCATCAAGACCTTAGTATAAATAGATGTTGTAGCCAAAGTATAAGGCACCCTTTTACTTAGTCTTTAAATTAGTTTACTGTTTTCTAATGTAATGTTGTTTTCCAGTTAATGAAGTTTCTTTTTTTTTTACATCTGTTACATCTTTCTTTCATCAAAAGTAATTCTAGTTTGGGTGTTATCAAAGTTGAGTTAAGTTCTAGTTTCCATTAAAAGTTTTTTTTTTTCTCTGAGAATCTAAGTTTAAATCTGTTTTTAAGTGCAAAAATCCCACAAAGGGCTGTTTGGGTCAAGGGTATAACAATGGTCAAAAGTCAGTTTCTACCCGTATGACTTCTTAAGTCAAAGTCTCTTTTGAAGTGCTAAGTTAGTCGTGAAAAGTGGTAACTAATGGGATAAGTTTTTGCAAAAGTTTGGGTAACAAAAAAAAGGGGTGTTCTGTTCTGTTTGTGCAGATTGCATCAGCAGCTATAGCTGCTGATCTTGAGGTTATTCAATGGCTTCTTTGATGTTAAAATCGTTTAAAACTTGCTTTTCTCCAATCCTTGCAACCCATTTTAGTATAATTTAAGTTGGAACTCTAGTTTTTATTTTAGATTGGTTCAAATTTAGTCAAAACAAGTGTTAATTGAAGGAGTTTAACTGCATCAGGTTTAAAGAAATTGGTTACAGGACCTGATCTAGCTTATTTTTAAGCTATTCAGTGAACTGATTGAAAGCCCCAATCATATTTTTATAATCTCCACTATGCTAACTTTGATGTGTTCTATCTGGCTTGGTCTTGGAAGCTCATTTCACAGCTCAAAAATAAGCCAGAAGTAGACTCTGTAGGCTGTTTCAAGTCTGCTCATCAGCAGTGCATTCTTGTTGCTCTAAGTGCTTATCAGGTTTCTCTTCAGCTTATTAGGTTTATCTTGATTGCTTTTAGAATATTCCTATTAGGTTAGTTCAAGTATTTTCTTTTTAAATGCTTATTTTAATAACTTAGTGCTTATTTTCCTTAGATCTCAGTTTAGGACTCCTCTTAGTATAATTTATCCCAACTGCTTATCCCTGTTCCATTTAACTTATTTCATTTGTACTTAGCCTATTTTCATTTTGCATTTGCTTGTTTAGTTACCCATTGCTTATTTCTCCTATAGAGTTTGCTTATTTGTGCTCAAGTGGACTTAGTGGTGTGTTTGTTGGGAAACTGTCCAAATCAGTGATCAACAAGCTGTTTATACAGCTTATTGACAAGTTTTCGTAAAAAAGTTCTTCACAAAAAATGCTCATTTTGATTATGACTTTGATTCCCAAAAGAAAACTTTGAAAAAAAAATAGTTCAAAAAAAAGTGTAGGAGACCAGATTCGAACCTGGGTCTCCTCACTTAAAAGAAACACAACACCAACACCCACTACCAGTTGCCCTTGGGACTTGTCTCATTATTTTCTTGCATAATTAAAACCTTAAGTGTGTTTGGAAGTTTTAATTTTAAGACCTTTTTAGCTTATTTTGTAGCTTATTTCCATAACAACCACCTAGTTTCTTATTTTTCTTAGATCAAGCATAAGTCAAAGTAGTTTCTGTAAATTTTTCAGATTTTTCCAAATTAGTTTAGTATTTTTAATTAATTAATTAGATTAATTTAGTTTTTAATTCGTAGAAATTTGTTTTAAAAGTCGAAAAAATTCCCCGCTTTTTTCTAAAATTATTCTTAGTCAATTAGGACGTAGGAAAATTGATTTCACACCCGTAGCCCTTAAATTGCAAAACTTTTACGTTTATGGCTCGGGTTGTTTGCCGGTTTTTACGTTTTTACTTTTTAGCACCTTAGGACTTAGTGTAGCTTCGTTTTATCATTCCTTAGGCTTAGTAATAGTTTATTTTTAGTTTATTAGGGTTCCCTTGCATTAATTACCTTCCCGTTAATTAATTTGTAAGAAACGTAATTCAAACCAAACAAATCATTAAAAACCAATTCAAGTTCAAATCACGAAACTCAACGTTTCCTTCCATTCACACCTCGTTGGGACACGACCCGGGAAATCACTTTTCCGGTATCACTTTTATCTCACCCGTAAGATTTGATACGTTAACCTTTTTCCTAAAGGGTTAATTTGTCGAATTTTACGGTTATTTTGATATACGTTGATATTGTGTTTTTCACCACTCACTTTACACGAATCAAATTTTGGCGCCGCTGCCAGGGAGGTGTGTTGCGACAATATCGTGATTTTTGCGATTAGTGACTTGAAGAACCTTCCTCGTGAAGTTATTGTTTTTATAAAAATACAAAAATACAAAAATATTTTTCTTTTCTTTGTATATATATGTAAAAGATTAAAAATACACAAAGATTTTCCTTGTTGTTTTAAATAATATAGAAGACACAATCAATATAACATTCTCAACGGAGGTGTTATCATTATAAGTTCCCGAACAAAATATTTAAAACTTGCCTTTGTGTTGCTCGTGTTTTGGTTTACTTTTATCGGTTTAACAAACTGTGTGAGGGGTATAAGGACGGCCTGACATTAAATTGCGGCTGAAAAGAGACGGGTTTTTAATAAGCTTCGCGCTGACCTAATAAAGTCTCTCCGCTCCTTTGTGCGTTTTACTTATAGAAGTGATCATTTCACGTGGGATTATTGGTTTAAGTTCACTGTGTTTTGCCTCGGTCTTGTTTTAATTGAAAGTGTTGTTTTTAGAAGTGCATGCGCACTCGTTCTTCTAGATCATTGAGCCCTTTTCGTGATCTAGCAGAAATTCCTAGAAGACGTTCTCATAGACGTGCTGCCCGAATAGTCGAACCCGAGATTCATACTATTCCAAACAACAATATGGCAGACGAACGAACTATGGCAGAAATGCTCCAGGCACCCACCGAGGGTTATGGAGATGCCATCGTTTTACCACCAATCAATTCTGATCACTTTGAATTGAAGACGCATTTGATCCAACTTGTGTCTATGAATCAATTCCACGGGTTTGATCGAGAAGACCCGTATGCACACATCCGTTGGTTTAACAAGTTGACCTCAACTATCAATTATAAGGATGTGCCACAAAAAGTGATCAAACTGATGCTATTTCCGTTCTCACTTGAGGGGGCAGCCCGGATTTGGCTGGAAAAAGAACCCCCTCGAACTATCGAAACTTGGGAGGATCTTGTTCAAAAGTTTGTCAATTATTTCTTTCCTCCATCAAAGACAACTAATCTTAAAAATGAAATTTCTGGATTTCGTCAAAATTTCGATGAAAACTTTGGAGAGGCATGGGAGAGATTCAAAGATCTCCTCAGGAAATGCCCCCATCATGAATTCACGGAGCTTCAACAAGTTAATATCTTTTATAATGCGTTGAACGGTAACGATCAAGATTCTTTGAACGCAGCCGCAGGTGGCAATATCTTGAATCGTAAGCCTAAAGATGTGATTGAGATTTGCGAAATAAAATCAAAAGTTCCTATTTCTCGCAACAAAGTCAATATTCCGAACACTCCTGCTTCTTCATCCGGTAACTCTTCCGAGTTAGCCGCTCCGTTAGCCGCTCTAACGGACGTCATCCATTGTATGATGAAAGAGGTAAAGGAAATCAAAAGCGAAATTCATAAGCCGGAACCAATCAAAGCCGTAAACAAGGTGTGTGAAACTTGTAGTGGTCCACACGCGTATTATGATTGTCAAGCAACCGATGCTTCTTTTTACCAAGCTCCCGTAGCTTCTGTAAACCACAATCAATACCGACCACAAGCTGATCCTCACTACCGTGCACCTAGCAGTATGACACCACCTGGTTTTCCTCCTGTGCAAAACCATGGCAATCAAAATCGCTTTGTTCCGAATCAAGGACAAAACTTCAATAACTCTCAAAATTTCAATCAGAACCGGAACAATTTCAACCAACCATATCAAGCTCCAAATCAGCAAAGTTATCAACAACCTTCTCAAGCTCCCCTACCAAATGACTTCATGAAAATTACTGAGTCAAGCATACGTTCAATGCAAACTCAGATCAATAACATGAGAGTTGAGCTAAAAAAGGAAATTGATACCACAATGTCTCGGCAGACAGATGAGTTGAAGAATATGATGAGCAGTTTCATGAACATGAATATGAACAAAGCTTCGTCATCTTCTGGAGGACTCCCAAGCAATACAGTTCCAAATCCAAATGCCGAGTTGAAAGCCGTCACCACTCGTAGTGGTAAGACGCACAATGGACCTTCGACTCCAATGCCTCCTCCACCAGGAGCAATGAGTCAAGTTACCAAGGATACAACGGACAAGGTGCATTTCTCAAGCCCACGAAGTACCGCACACGTCCCACCTTCGGTAGTCCAAGCTTTAAGTCCGGAACCCGAAGTTCCGAAGACAAATTCTGAGCCAGAAATGACTTCCGTCCCGGCTCAAAAGTCTAGTCAGCTTCCTTACCCATCAAGATTGCATGATGAGAAGCTGATGAGTGTCTAAATACTCATCATTTTTGTACCAATTAAACTGCAAAAACATCTGAAAACACTCAGAAATGCATCAAAATGATAAAAATATCACAAATAAGTGTTTTATGTGTTTTAAATGCAAAAATATCAAAATCTGGTGAAAAACGTATCAAGTTTGCATAATTGGCAGTTTTAGTCCCCTAAGTTTCAAAAGTTGTCAAAAACAGTCCCTGGTAAAACAAAATAAAGAAAAATGTTATTCAAGGTCCCTGAAATATTCTAAGTTGTCAAAAATGGTCCTTGAATAAATCTTTTGTTAAAAGGCAGAAAAAGTCCCTCAACTTTCAAAAATGTCAAGTTTGGTCCCTGGAAAATTGAAAATGTCAAAAATAGTCCTTATACTATTGAAACTTGTCAAAAGTAACCCTTGTGTGAACTTTAGTATATTGGCAGAAATGGTCCTCCAAATTTCAGAAAATACAAAATGGTCCCTATCATTAATAAACATAGCCTTGTCAAAACAGATTTGGACCCCTGCCACTTACCCATTTGACCCCCCTGTCATTACCCTTTTTGGACTGCCAAGTCAACACCAGTCAAACAACAGCTTTACCCGCCCACCTTTATCTTCTTCTTCCCACCACTTGACTGCAACACAGGCCTCCCTCACCTCACCTTTTCTCCTCAAACCACCCCCCTCATCATCACAATCCACTACAATAAATGCCACCCCCCTACTTGCAAATACAGTAGCCCACAGGTCAAACTAGATTTCCCGCCAAAAAAGATCCAAAGGCCAAGATGAATTCTAGCCATCCAATGGCTCCAAATGTAGCTGGGAATCATTCAGAGGAGTGAGAAAAAGGACTTTGATGTATAAAAAGGGAAGAGAAGCAAAGAGAAAGGTAGCACTTAGTTTATTTCTAAAAATGTATGTCGTATTTCAATTTCTTAGTCTTAAATAGATTTTCAGTTGTATTTTTAAGGTTCTTTGTATCAAATTAACTTGTTTAAAGTGTATTGCAACTCTTTTAAGTATCAATTCCAGTTTATGTTCATGTTTCAAATTTCAAGCCACTGTTGCAATTCTCAGTTTCAAACTCTTGTGTACAAGCTCTCAGTAATCTGTTTTTAAGCTCAAACAAGCTTCTACAAGCTTATTAAAGCTTTTTATAAGCTCACATTTAAATTTCATGCAACTTTGGATATTGGTCAACAAAAGTCAACTTGGAGCAAAAATGGTATGAAAAGGGGTAATGGGTGATGCAGACATGTGTTTGGGTTGATAATGAGTTGTTTAATGGGTTGGAATAGGCTAGTGGTTCTGGTTTCAATGATGGCAAGCCATAGTGGCTGGGACAAGTTGTAAGTTATTTTCAATAGTTTCATTGCAAAAATCTGTTCTTGTGGTCCAGGTTGATTTTGATTTGTTAATTAAGCTGTATTTAGGATATATAGACTTAGTTTGATCAATTGTATTAGCTAGTTTAGCAGTTGGGGTAATTTTGTTTGCAAATCAGTACTTATAAGGGTGTTTGGATTTGGTACTCAATCTGTGTTATAGGTTTGTGTAGTGAGTAATTTTTGTTGTTTGTGGCTTGTTTAGTTCTAGTATACTCATAACTGTCTCAATATTGTGCCTGCAAATGATGAAAGTCAAAATCTCTTCTCATCTGTCTTAATTTGTTCCACTGTTGAGATTTTGCTAATCAAAAGCTTATTTTGTGTTCAAAAATCATAAAACTAGCTTGCAGTAGTTTCATTTTAACATATTTCATCACAATCAGTCCATAAATTGAGCTCAAAGTTCAGTTAAGTCAACTTTTCAAATCTGTCTCAAAAGTCAAAACTTGAAAAACATGTTTTGAGCCAAACTGGAGTGATTTTTCATGGAGTCATACTTGGGCCAAATTACATGAAATTGTAGGTTTAAGAAGTTCAGCTGGTCTATTTTGTTATCACCATTTTTGTAGAATTTTGCAAATTTTTTAAGAGCTCCAAAACAGCTTCTCTTTTAGGTCTGATCTCCCCTGTTCACAAAACTCAGTTTATGCTGAGTTTTCTCAGTCATTTGCAGATCTTGTGCAGAGCTCATAAGAGCTTATCATGGTCTAGTTTTTGGTTTACAAGATCTTAGCGAGGTCTCCTTCAAGTTCCAATTATTGCTTTTCATTTTTAGCTTATTAGGAAGCTTGTGCTTAAGCTCAAACTTGGTACCCTCAAACTGTTTTTGCACAATAAGCTCAATACATCAAATCTGTTAATCTTGCAATCCAGAGGTTAAAGCCTGTTGTAATTTGTTGCTTTTGAGTTCTTATAGCATATTATAGCTTCTGTTACAGGTTGGTGGTCTTTGCTTTTCATTTGCTTATTCAAAGTGCTTATTCATAAGCACTTTGCATAGCAGTTCCATATTCCTACACACAACCTACTGTTTTTCTATTTTTCCTAGATTCACAATATTATTTTAGAGTTTTCCTGAATTTTTCATATTTTTCTAGCACTGTTTACTATTTTTCTTCATTTTAATTAGTTTTTAAGCATTTTTAAATATCTTTTAATACAATTAATTCAGAAAAAGTTCAAAAAAATAATTTTTCATTTTTCTTAAGTTAAGATAAATATAAAAAGCCAAAAAAATATTTTTCCAGATTTTTATTAGTTAAATTTGTATTTTTAAGCAATTTAAGTAGTTTTAAATAGTTTAAAATTCATAAAAAATAGAAAAATAATCAGAAAAATATAAAAATAGTTTTGAAAATTCTTTTTTGTTATTTTAGATTTTTCTAAGTCATAATTTTATTTTTCTAGCTTATGGCTCGGGTTGTTTGCCGGTTTTTACCCTTTTTACTTTTTAGCACCTTAGGACTTAGTGTAGCTTCGTTTTATCATTCCTTAGGCTTAGTAATAGTTTATTTTTATTTTATTAGGGTTCCCTTGCATTAATTACCTTCCCGTTAATTAATTTGTAAGAAACGTAATTCAAACCAAACAAATCATTAAAAACCAATTCAAGTTCAAATCACGAAACTCAACGTTTCCTTCCATTCACACCTCGTTGGGACACGACCCGGGAAATCACTTTTCCGGTATCACTTTTATCTCACCCGTAAGATTTGATACGTTAACCTTTTTCCTAAAGGGTTAATTTGTCGAATTTTACGGTTATTTTGATATACGTTGATATTGTGTTTTTCACCACTCACTTTACACGAATCATGGCTTGGTCTCGAGTATTCACCAAGAGTACGGGCTCTTGGCGGGTCATTTGGTGGTAGGTTGATGAATGGTGGTTGGTTATCACCTTCCATGATGAAAAGTGATGGGATTACGAACAAAGGTCACGAAGAAGGGGGATAGACTAAGAGAAAGCTAAAAATGAGAAAATTTTACTTGATAGGAATCAAGCAAAGAAACCTAAACGACGTGGACTACTAACTAGCTATTATATTCCCCGGCGCCAAAAACTTGATAACGCTACACGCGTCGTTCGGGTAAAAGGAACTTCCTTTTCGTCGAGCAAGTTTTTCAACACCCTAGGCAGTGAACCTAATCGTTGTAGTGTAGTATTAGGGTAAGCCACGGGAATTGATATCATTCTCTAGGGGAATAGGAATGCTAGTGAGAAGTTACTACGCTAAGGTTGGGGTTGAGGAAGATTATTTTTTTTATCTTTTTATGTTTTTTAGGAAATGGAAAGGTACGAATCTCGGGGTTTGGATTTGGGGGTTTTGGTATTTCTACTGATTACTCTACTTATCTATTCTAATTAACTAAGTTAAGGGTAGTCTATGTCTATTGTTGTGTGCTCGTATGATAGTTAAAGATGTGTTTACCTAGATGCTACTACTCCCAAGTTATCTCCTATTGATGGTTGAATTATCACGTCCTTATTCTTAACGCGTTGTGTTTTCTAAGGTTGTAAGGTGTGCATTCCCTAACTCTTTGAAGTCACCTTTAAGTGTAGTAAACAAAATCCACTAAGTCATTCATAAACTAACTTTGAGGTTATCTTTGGGTTTAGTAAACGAAATCCACTAAGTCATTCATAAACTATCAAAGATTTATCAAGTATTAAACACAACGGTAGCCTAGTCGCACTCCTAAGCCAATTACAATTAAGATAAGAGACAACCTAACAATAATTAACAACTAGGTTTCATATATCTAAGAAAACACACAAATAAATTAGCCGGACATGGAGAACATGATCGCATACACACAAATAATCAAAGACATAATTGTATTAATGAAGTAAAACACTTATCTTGATGTAAGATAGGGTTTGGAACCCTAAAATACTGTACAAGACAGCCTTGGTTCGGTTTAGGTTTTTACTCCAAAAGACTACACACTAATACTGAAAAATTCGGATTCTATATATAAGATTACATCTGCGACGGCGTCACCTTATGTTGTGTGACGCCGTCGGATCGCCGTCATTAGGGTTTCGTCTTGGCCACGTTAGTCTTGCGACGGCGTCACCTTGTGCTTGTGATGCCGTCCTCTTCAGCTTCTGATGCCGTCTGGATTGAATCTAGGCCGTCTGAGTTGCGACGGCCTACTCTTTTAAAACTTGACATCGTCACTTGAAAATAAGAGTTTTGGCTTCTGTCCCGTCACAAAATCCTCCGACGGCGTCGCAGTTAAGCAGTGACGTCGTCACCTTGTGTTTTCAGCAGCTGGAGTGTCTCGATTCTTGACTTTGGCCATTTTCTTTGTATATCCGCGCCTTTTTGTCCAAATAAGTGCCATTACAGCAATTTGCCTTCAAGAGACCTAAAAAGTGAAAAGGAACGATATTAAGTAATAACGGATAAAAAAAGTGATCAAATAAGGGCTTAAACGACCCCTCAAAAAGGTACATTTTAAAACCTTATCATTTTCACATCCATCTGATATACAACCATATTCTTGCTAGCAACATTAGCCAAGAAGATTCTGATTGCCTCGATATGAGCAACTGGAGCAAATGATTCTTCAAAGTCAATACCCTCCTCTTGACGGTATCCTTTTGCAACCAATCGAGCCTTGTTCTTTAAAACATCACCATGCTCATCAAGTTTCACTTTGAAGATCCATTTTAGAGCAATGATCATAGCACAATCTGGAGCAGGTACTAATTCCCATACATCAAGTCGATCAAACTCATGAATTTCTTCTTGCATGGCATTGAACCAGCTGTCTTCATTCATGGCAGTTTTCATGTCTTTTGGTTCGATCTTAGAGAGTACGGAGTTGAAGAAGCACCATAAGGCATCGGTTGCAAGTTGTTTCCGTGTGGATACTGGACGAGAGGGGTTTCCAATGATGTTGTCTAATGGATGATCATGTGTCCATTTTCTGAGGTGTTCATGTGGTTGTTGTCATGGAACTGAAGTAGCGGAGTCGATATCGCCTGATGAAGATGGTTCTGATGATGATTAAAGAGCAAATATGTTTTCGAATGGAGCGTCTTCGGGAGTAGCAAAGGGATTAAATTCATCCAGGGTGCCAGACACAATTCCATGATGTACACTTGATGATTGAAGATTTGTTGATGAGACGGAGTAATCAACAGCAGGCGCTTCTTGACTAAATGACATCGAAACTGAAGGGTTAACTTCATTGACAGGGCTAGAAGCAACCTCTGTTGTTGGAATTGACAGATCATTGGCATTTGGCTCATAATGTTCATCAAACATTGGATCAAACAATTTCTTCAAATCATCTTCAGATGGAGGTACATATGGAGTTGCTGGAGAGGAATTAGGTACAAGGGATGAACCAATGAGACTGTTTTGAAGTGCGGGTCCAGAACTGGATTGTCCAGGAGCCATTTGACCGGTCAGGTCATCGAATGTAACGTGAATTGTTTCCATGATATTTCGGGTTCTCTTGTTGTAGATTCGGTATCCTTTTCTGTTTGGTGCATAACCCACAAATACTCCAATGTCCGCTT
The DNA here is from genome assembly GCA_019973895.1 of Chrysanthemum seticuspe. NCBI lineage: Eukaryota > Viridiplantae > Streptophyta > Magnoliopsida > Asterales > Asteraceae > Chrysanthemum > Chrysanthemum seticuspe. Next base: position 63,182,056 of record BPTQ01000009.1, read on the forward strand.
TTGCTTTTAGTTTACCTAAATCTTGACCGTCATTAGTTGGGTAACATATAGCACCAAACACACGAAGGTAGGATAGATCCGGTTTTCGTTTATGGACAAGTTCATATGGAGTTTTTCCATGAGAGGTGTGAATAAGGGAACGATTTTGGGTGTAGCAAGCAGTGGCAATGGCTTCAGCCCAGAGAAACATTGGAACCTTTGAGTAAATAAGCATTGTTCTAGCGGCTTCCACAAGAGTTCGATTTCGTCTTTTAACTACACCGTTCTGTTGAGGGGTTCGTGGAACACTTCTTTGGTGACTCATTCCAAGACTTTCATAAAACTGGATTAAATCTTTGTTAACGAACTCTGTGCCATTGTCTGTTCGAACAATTCTAATAGTATTGTTAAGTCGAACTTGAAGTTGCTTGATAAGTTTAATGATGACATCTGGAGTTTCATCCTTTGTCCTCAAAAAATTTACCCAAGTGAATCGAGAGTAGTCATCGACAACAACTAAAATATATTTCTTCCCATTAATAGTTTGAACTCTCATTGTTCCGCATAAATCCATATGAAGGGTATGAAGAACTTCCATTACTGAGTTTGTGGGTTTTGGTTTGTGGGCATATTTTGTGCTTTTTCCCAATTGGCAAGCTGAACAAAGATGATCTTTTTCATACTCTAATCTGGGTAATCCTCTTACTAAGTCCTTTTTGGAAAGATTTTTTATGGTACCAAAGTTCAAGTGATTGAGACGACGGTGCCATAGCCATGACTTAGTTTTGGAAGCCTTTGACAGCAAGCAGATGGGTGAAGATTTCATCATATCTTCGATAGAGATGGTGTATAGGTTTGACCCACGAGTTCCTCTGAGAAGTTCCACACCATCAAGTTTTCTAACAAAGTGATAACGTCTAAAATGAACATGTTTTTAGTAGCGTTATTGTCAGTTTTGTGCATGATATTCGGCTATATTTACTCTTAACTGTTGCAAAAGTGCAAAGATGCGTCTTGTGTATGTATATGTAGCCAGGTATTGCGAATATTGAAGAAATGAAGTTTTTATGCACATTTGGAAGCATCTAAAGGAAGGAAGTTGAGATTGGAAGCTTGTGGACTCAATGATATGGAAGCATAGTGATTTCGAAGCATCTACAGCAAGGAAAGATCAAGTTTGGCTTTGGAAATCATTAACATAAGCAAAGAACGAAGCGTAAAGGGAAAAGTCAGCAAAAAGTCAAAAGGAGCAAAACCCAGCCGCTCGGTCGCAACCCGCAACCGGATCCGGCTGGGCTAATGGTCAAAGCTGTGACCGATTCGGTCGACAGAGAAACCGATCCGGTTTCTGGCTCTGCAGTTACACAATTCGCATTTATTGTTGTCTTAACTCCCCATAATCATTGGAGTCCGATCATTTCTTGATATTAACTTGGAGAGAACGTTTTTTGGGCAGTTAAGCAAGTGCTTTGGCTATTTAAAGGACCTAGTACTTGTATACTAAGTGTGACACAACAAATAGAGTATTAGTTTACACCAAAACTCATACTTACCCATTTATTTCAACCCAAAAGCTTGGTAATTACTGGAAAACGTCCAGAAGCAAGGAAGGAACCATTCTTGTCCATTGTTTCGGTAGTTTGGAATTGTGCGGTGATCCTAGGTGATTGGAGGCGCGTGGTTGCTACATTCCACGATTTCTAATTCTTGTAATCACAAAAGATTAGGTATTCTATGAACTTTGTTATGGAAATCTATTCTCTTGAATTGTTTGAATTACTTTGTTATGACTTGTGTTTAGATATGATTGTTTTCATGGAGTAGTTTGTGTTATACTTGTGTGTTGGAATGTGATTAATCATAATAATGTTCTCAAAATGTGATGCATGTATATATGATCTTGTTTAAATGAGTTTGTTGGAAAAATACTAGTCTTGGATTGATTTGTCAATAAAACATGTTTTAAGAAAAAGGACCGAAAGGATTTCTCTTGTGTTTTATTCCAAAAAGTGTTGTGACAAACTAGTATGGGGATATGGTGATTGACATCCACCATGTTTTGCTTATTAAAACAAGACTAGGAACGTTTTCATCACGAAGGGTCGAAAGATTCGTAAGAACAAATTTAATGAGAGCATGTTGCAAACAAATGGAATTTTTTATAGGATAATCATTGGGATAAGGACCGAAAGGATTACCTAAATGTTTTTGTTCTTAGAATGATTTTTACAAACAAATACCATGGTTGTGGAATCATTTGCTTATGATTTGTGCATCATACTAAGAGTATACACCAAACCTTTATGAACATTATCTATGGTTGATTATGAGACTTCACACAAGTATATATTTTTATTCTTGATTCGTATTTTCACTAGAACACTTATTCGAGAGAGCCTTGACAAGCTTTCTTGTTAGAAACTTTTTAATAAAATCTATTTCAAAACAAAAATCCCTTGGGACGATCTCGACTTACCAAAACGTTACTATTGCGGACGAGTATACTTGCTCGTATGTGTTAAAAGGTTATACGGTTAATTCGTGATTATAAATTTTTAAAACTTGCACCAACCGGAGCACATCACAAAGCAAGTATGTTTTCTGAAGGCCACTTCTAAATCTGAGTTACAAAATTGTCCGACAGAAAATAGATTATGTCCAAGACCTTCAACATAATATACCCTGGAAATCACACTATCTCCAACCACGTAATCTCCATAACCCATAATAGCACCAAAATGATCGTTTCTGAATCTCACAGTTCCGATGAATTTGCTCACGAAGTTCATGAGCCGTGACCGGTCTCCAGTCATATGCTTGGAACAGCCTGAGTCCAGGTACCACAGAACGATTTGAACGATCTGCAGTTGAACACAGACAAGAATGGATAACTGGATAATTGGAATCCCCATGCAAGAATGGGTTCCATTTGGTTAGTAACAGTGATTGGAACACCCACATCAGAGGTAGAAACACCCATATTAGAAATAGAAGCAATGTAATCATTAGGAATAGATGCAGTGCTGGTGTCCGTATTTGACCTATTCAAAGTATGTTCACTTCTTAAAGGAATAGTTCTACCAGTAGGCATCCATTTTCTAGTGGGCATTGTCTTAGCAGATTGAGGGCAGAACTGATTATCCTTATGGCCAAAAGGTATCCATTGATAACCTATCTTACTAAATGTTCTTCCTGTGGGTTTCCACTATTTTCTAACTTTCTTTCGTCTTTGCCTTTTAGCCTTCTTAGTATGATATTTAGCATTAACAATTTTAACTAGGCATTTAACAGCATTAGACAAATCATTCACACCACATTCATGATTAGTAACATAATTCAAGCATTCATCAGAACATGGTTTGCAGATAGTAGCAGAATTCGAATTAATTACAGTACGCTTATAGCTAATACTAGAATCAACACGATTCGTCTTATTCAAATTCTCCCTAAGGTAATCTTCTACTTTCTTCCACTGAGCATTCCTAGCATGCAAGTTCCTATCATTCTTTGTGTTGCCTTGAGGCTTTGACCCGCTTGCTTTAGTGTCACTTCTTACTCCTGTAGAGGGAATTGGAACATTAGTTGGTTTTGCTACTTTTTGCATTCCTGAACTAGAAGTGCAGGGATCTGAACTATTTGAAGGCACATTAGTGTTCACTTTCTTAACACTGGGCATAAAATGGTTTGTATGCTTGGCACTAGGCATAGAACAAGGCATCACAGCTTTTCCTTTTGCACCTAAGGATTTAAGATATGTTGCTATTAAACATTCTAGCAGTTCTTGAGATCGTTTGGCTTGAATGCACGCAAACCTAATTTCACTGTCAAGAGGATTATTTATAAAATCCTCTTCCACAATCTCACGGAGACATTCTAGACTATCCTTAAGGTGAGCACAATAGTTATGAAACACAAGTTCATTATTCCTAAGATGAGGAGGAATATATTTAACAGTCATAGTATATTTGCAGTTTGAGGATGACTTTGATACAACATTCTCATTAAAAACAAGTGGCAGTTTCCCTTTTTCCTGACTCCTCAGATTCTCAATTTCTTTTTGTAAAGAGGTTATTTTTTCATTGTTTTTGTCACGAGAGACTTTCATTAAATCATATAACTCTTTAAAGTGACGTTTAACCTTTTCATTTTCTTCTAGAAAGCTCTCGTTTTCCTTTTGTAAGGCATTAACTAAGTTTTGAAGATGAAAGATTTGAGAATACTAAGAATCTAAAGGAGGAGGCATTTGGGTGCCAGTCACATTGTTCTTTTCACCCTTTAATTGAGAGATTTGGGCTTTCAACTTTCTAATCGTGTTACAATGAGCTCGAATCTGTTCATCACGTTTGCTAATTTCAAAAACTGCATCAAATTCAGGAACATCCGAGGATGTCTTGATATTTGAGGTTTTAACATTTTCTTTCAGATGTTGATATTTTAATTGCAAAGCAAGATGCTCAACTTCCAATTTAGAAAACTGTTTTACTAGGTTATCATGATCATCCTGTTCAACTTTATCATGTAGTTTAGAGTTAGTTTTTTCAAGCTCAATGACACGATCATGGGAGACTTTCAGAGCAACAGATAATTCATGAAATTAAGAAGCATTAATGGAACAATTTGTAGCAGTGTAAAATACATCTTGAGCAATACATTCAGAAATAAGATTCTCATTCAAGGTATGCAAGTTCTTCCTCTCAATCTCATTATATTTTAATTCTCGCTCATAGTCACTAACCTCAACAATCATCGCATCAAATTCCTTTTCCATTTCTTTAATATCTAAGTCCATTCCCTTTTTAAGACTCTCAAATTGACCTTTTAATTGTTTAAAGAAAGGCATGATCTCAGTTAAATAGCATTCTTTAGTTTGCTCAAAACCCCTTTCCCCTTCAGTTATCCCAGTGGGTGTGATCCTTTTCTTACAAGTTTTCTCAAAATCAACAAATAATTGAAAGATAACATATTGACTGATTAAGGTCTTGCTTTTAGTGGCAATAGTTCTAGGAACTAAATGCATTGGTGTATTGGGAGGATACACAGTTGCTGAAGGCATTTTCCTAAGGGGGGGGGGGGGGGTTGTTACAACAAGATTCTCTGCCTTTTGCTTATCTAAATCCTTTTTCTAGAACACTTGTTCGGGTGTTAACAACGTTTGAGGCTTAAACATGTTCAAGGAAATCCAATTTTCCATTTTGTAGTCATGAGGTCTGATAATTATGTTTTTCTCTTTATATGTAGGGTTGTTGAGTTTCTTATCCATTTTCTCCCTAGTGACCTCATCTGATTTCTTATCTTCCTCAGTGCACTCAGCGCAACTAGGTTTTTGCCTAGGTTTAAGGATTTCATTGCCATCATAGATAACATTTTGAGAAGCTTTTGCTATCTTACCATACTCAGGGTTGGATTCCTTTATAATGGGGATACTATGCTTATCGCTGAGAACTCTATGCTTCGTGATCATGTGAGCAGTCTGAATGGTATTCCCTTGTACGTACAACTTATTTTCAAGCTTGTTTTTCAAGGTTTTTAGATTAGAAAAATCATTCAAAAGTTTTGATTCCGTAGCACTAAATTCTTGCTTAAGCATTTTAACATTTTCTTGAAGTTCTTGTTTTTGCTTAGTAGTTTTAGAAAGCTTTTCTTGTAAGGAGTTTAACTCTTGTTTTAATACTTCTTCTCTAAACTTACTTTTTCTAATAGTTGTACGCATTTGGTCATCCATTTCCTGCTCACGGGTGGTTAACTCAAACCTAGCACGCTGTTCATAAATAGCAACTTGTTCTTTATAGGCATTCAGTTCAGAAACAACAGAATCATCATGAGCACATGCAGTGTATTCATAAAAAATATAGTCATAATTGACTACAAAAGATGCATCACTTAGTACAGTCTCACTTTCACTTTGTTTCACATATTGATCATATGGGACAACATTGATATTAACCATATTTTCAATATCTGACTCAAAAGTTTTAGTTAATTGTACTTTGTCATGTATCTTTTGCTCATCAACATCATCGTATAGTTTTAATACCTCTGAGATGATTGATTCTTTGGATGGACTAGCTTGATGTGGTGAGGGGACCTTTGGAGAGACCATTGGAGAAATGCTAGCCATTAAAATTGTTAGTGCAGTAGGTTCATCATCGACGTCAGAGTCTTATGCATCACAGTCTAAAACTTGAAAGGCATTCTGATGATTATGACCTATCTCCTAAATTGGCTGCTCATCTACATCTGCATCCTATGTCTTGGCATTCCCTTCAGCAAGAAACAATAACTCTTCTTCATCCAAATCTGCTCCATTATCCTGAGCTTGCACAAGCAACATCTTATCCCTGAAGTACTCTGCATTCTGAGGGCGTTTTGGCGATGTGCAGTTCCTTGCAATATGTCCCTCACCACCATAGTTGTAGCATTTGATTGGCTTTGCTTGTACTTGATTTCCAATCCTTCCCCGATAATGATTTCCCACATATCCTCTACCAACTCCACCTCTTCCTTGTTCGTACTGCCTTTCTTGAACTGGCTGCACCATAACCTTCCCATCTTTGACAGTGGCTTGATTGTGTGGATTGGATGCTGTTCTGAGGTTGCTGTTGGTGTATGGGAGAGAGTTCATGTTTTGACTAATCATGAGAGCCAGTTGATTAATGAATTTTCCCACGGCTGCATCAGCATCAGCTTGTTTGAACATTAGATCGGGAATGAGTTTGTGATTACCATTTCCCATGGGTATAACTTGAGAAGCTTTGGTGGTAATACCAATATTGGTGTAGAAGGCTGTAGAATCATTTAGTGAGCTTGTTTCTCCCTGATTGGTTTTGAACTGATTCAGAATCCTTTTTTCAAACATTGCATGCCTCTCATTTTGAAGAAGGAAGGCATACAATTGCTCATAGTTTGTATTCTTTAGTCCTTTGGTTAGCTTCACAGAGGTGACAAATTTGTGCCACTCGGGATTCATGTTGTTAACAAACTTTGAATTCAGCTGAATGTTTGGCATGGTCATTTTGATGTTCCTCATGTCATTCACAAGCTTATGGAATCTCACGTAGTACTCATATACACTCTCATCTGGTTTCATCTTGAAGTGTTCAAATTCATCATACAGTTGTGATTCTTTGTCTTCTATAGTTAATTCAGAGCTTGAGAGAAGCATCTTGACATTATCCCAAACTGCCTTGGCTTCAGTGTTGTGATTGATCAGCTTGTAGATGTCTTTTGGAAGACCCTGTAGTATGATGTTTGAGGCCCTGATATCCGCATCGAACCTCTTTTTCTCCTTATCATTGAGCTCATCATACATATTAGGTCTATCTATTCCATAGATCATTGTTCCATCTGCAGCTGTATCAATTAAGTCTCTTGTAGTCTCAATCTGATAAGGTCTTTCATCAATAGACTTGAGAATGTTGACTCCATTTTCCTTTCCAAGACAGTACAATTTGATTCGTTGTGCCCAAGAGTCGTAGTCAGTTCTGTCAAGCATAGGTGGACGAGTATCTGAACCAGCTGCTTGAACATCTTCAGCAACAGTGGAGATGATTGTAGGTACGTTGGTAGACATGTTAAAAGATTACACAGGATTTTAAAACTCTATGATTAAACCGGGAAATAGATTCTTTCACGGGATTTTACTAAATCAAGAGAAAACCGTATAACAACCAAAAGTTCAACCAAGTCGCTAAGAAACCTTGAACCAAGTCGCTAACACCAAGTCGCTGAGAATTATGACAACAAGTCGCTACAAATTTTGACAGCAAGTCGCTAAGCACCAAGTCGCTAAGTCGTCAAGTCGCTAAATAGCAACTCGCTAAGGTTCAAGTCGCTAACACCAAGTCGCTAAGAAAACTTAAGTACAAGTCGCTAACAAAATTGAAAGCAAATCGCTACCTTCACCAAGTCGCTACCCGTAGTGGAGAATCCACTAAATGTACTGTTTGTCGGCTTGTCTCAATAGACAAGTCGCTAGGACCAAGTCGCTACCAAAAACCACTATAACTCGCTACCTTTTATTGAAGCAAGTCGCTACGATGAATATCACAACGAGAACCAAGTCGCTACCAAGAAAAACTTCAAAAATACACTTTTCAATCCAAAACAAGCTCAACCACAGTAATTCAAGCTTACCAAATCAAAACCCAAGCACATACAATGATCCTAAACACAAAAGTACACCCAAAATTCAAACTTTAACACTAGAGATAATCCAAATGATGCAAAAACTACTAAACTTTTTCAAACTCAAAAACCATCTAAAAACCACTAGAAATCCAAGGATATGTAAGAGATGATCTAACCACGGATCTTGATACCATTTGTAACATATTGGATTTCACATACACATCATAACACAAACATAAGTATGCGTATTGATAACGCTACACGCGTCGTTCGGGGTCAAGGAAACTTCCTTTTCTTCGAGCAAGTTTTATAACACCCTAGGCAGTGAACCTAATCATTGTAGTGTAGTAATTAGGGTAAGCCACGGGTATTGATATCGTTCTCTAGGGGAATAGGAATGCTAGTAAGGAGTTACTACGCTAAGGTTAAGGTTGAGGAAGATTATTTTTTATCTTTTTATGTTTTATGAAATGGAAAGGTACGAATCTCGGGTATTGGATTTGGGGGGGGGGGGGTTGGTATTTCTACCGATTACTCTACTATTATCTAATTATCTAAACTAAGGTTGTGGGATAGTCTATGTCTATTGTTTTGTGCTCGTATGATAGTTAAAGATGTGTTTACCTAGATGCTACTTCTCCCTAGTTATCTCCTATTGATGGTTGAGTTGTCACGTCCTTATTCTTAATGCGTTGTGTTTTCTAAGGTCATAAGCTGTGCATTCCCTAACTCTTTCAAGTCACCTTTAAGTGTAGTAAACGAAATCCACTAAGTCATTCATAAACTAACTTGAGGTTATCTTTTGGTTTAGTAAATGAAATCCACTAAGTCATTCATAAACTATTAAAGATTTATCAAATGTTAAACACAACGATATCCTAGTCGCACTCCTAAGCCAATTACAATTAAGATAAGATACAACCTAACAATAATTAACAACTAGGTTTCATATATCTAAGCAAACACACAAGTAATTTAGCCGGACATGGTAAACATGCAAGCATACACACAATCAATCAAACATAGGATAGACATAATGATAAATTGAATATATGGATTAAGATATAATCAACAAACCATTACAAGATGTTTTTGGAGTGATTGAAACCTTCAAATTTGCTGGAAAAACACCTATCTAATCCCTGGAATCGAAGTTAGGGTTTAGAGCCTACAAAAAGTGAAGTTATAATGTTCTATTTATAGTCAGATTTTCTGTCGGCAAAGGGTGATGGCGTCTCACTTATAGAGTGACGGCGTCACGACCATTTTTTCACCAAATTGTAGATTTTCTCGTTCCGGTCGCGTGGGCTTTTGAACCACCTAAATCCGAGTTCGTATGCAAAAGTTATGGCCAAAACAGTATCAGCTACTTCGCGCGCATGTTGTGACTTGATCAGCTTGTGACGGCGTCACCTTATGGTTGTGACGCCGTCCCCTTCAGTCTATGACGTCGTCTGGATCAAATCTAGGGCGTCTGAGTTACGACGGCCTACTCTTTTACAACTAGACGTCGTCACTTGAAAATACGAGTTTTGGGTTCTGAACCGTCACAAAAATCCTCGGACGGCGTCGCAATTAGCACCTGACGCCGTCGCCTTCTGTTTTCAGCAGTTGTGAGTGTCTCGATTTTGACTTTGGCCATTTTCTTCATATATTCGCGCCTTTTCGTCCAAATAAGTGCCATTCCAGCATTTTGCCTTCAAGAGACCTAAAAAGTGAAAAGGAACGATATTAAGGAATAACGGATACAAAAGTGATCAAATAAGGACTAAAACGACCTCTCAAAATGGTACCTTTTAAAACCTTATCAAATATCCCTACACTTGTTATTTGCTTGTCCTCAAGCAAATGTGCTTTTAGCCAATTAATTTATAAGTTAGGGGTCATGAAGCATTAATTCAAAAGGGTCCACAACACATATAAGCCCCGCAAAAGTCATAACAAGCACGGAAATTACATACTAGCACCTCACATGGGGTGTTTGGATACTCACATCTCTCTCGGGTGTATATATGAAATATAACAAATAGGAAATGGAAGATAAACACTCATTAACCGGTCCTAGTACATAGATTACCATAGGCTTGAGAATAGATCAAACCTCCATTGCTTTGGCGTAAGCACCTAGGAAAGACTATCAAAGAGGTCTTTTAAAGGGTTGTAATGTTAGGCTTACGGTAGGGAAACAAGGGTTTGGTGGTATAGGCTATTTAGTGGTGGCAAGTCAAAAATCTCTATGTTAAATGCATATGAAGAATGGCGTTGCTAAGCCAAGACTCGACACTCTAAACTCTAGATAACTGAAATAAACAAACATAAATTCAAAGATAGATGTAGGATGGTAGCCCGTATGTTTTTTTTTTTACTCTATATATTTTTTTTCTTTTCTCTTTTCTCTTTTTCTATTTTTTTTTTCGATCTTTTTTTTTTTTTTTTTTTTCATACACTTTTACTCTACCATCCTCTACGATAACATCAAAATACTAGGGATTTATAGGCATATTCCTACACTTGAGTTTTTATTACTCTAACACTAATTTGACCCGATTTGAAAAGATCAAAACACTTGGGGTACATTATTATGCAAACAAAGGGAATTTGAATTTAACGTTCCCTTCCCGTCATTTCATAAACTTTAACTTTTCCCATGAATCCCAATCGTCCCAAAAATGTATACAAAGGATATGACTCGACTTAGCAACTTATGCAAGCAACTAGATAATTGAACTAAGGGTTTGGGGTGATAACAAACATTTGCACTAAAAGTGAGTGCATAAGGGGTAGGCTAAGGCGATTTGGGTGTATATTTGGGGGTGGGGTGTAAACAATGCTCTTCATTGATATTCCGGAAAAACCGAAACATCACGAGAACCGCGAAAAGGATAGGCTCTGAGGGGTTAACTAGGGGTATCATGTACTAAAGATGAGTACAACACAAAGGGTGTGGGGGAATTACTCAACCGATATGGAAGAAGTAATTATATTACAGGTATCAAACAAGGGTTATCCTAATGCCTCTTATCATTTAGTTATTCCTAACTACACAAGTGTAGTCTCACTTGCGATCTCGGAATGCATCACAAAACAAGTTCTAGAATCAAATATACTACCGGTTCACACTCTAAGCATTGAAGATGAATGCTTTAATTCCTACTAATCTAAGGGCGATCCTCACATTTTGGGTGGAATTTGGGTGGTAAAGGGTTTTTGTGCTAGTCATACAACTTCCTATCCATGAGACGCTGATGAGTGTGTAAATACTCATCATTTTTGTACTGTTTAAACTGCAAAAACATCTGAAAACACTCAGAAATACATCAAAATGATAAAAATATCACAAATTAGTGTTTTATGTGTTTTAAATGCAAAAATATCAAAATCTGGTGAAAAACGTATCAAGTTTGCATAATTGGTAGTTTTAGTCCCCCAAGTTTGAAAAATTGTCAAAAACAGTCCCTGGTAAAACCAAATAAAGAAAAATATCATTTTAAGTCCTTAGGGATTCAAAAGTTGTCAAAATTGGTCCTTGAGATTCAAATTTACAAAATTACAACTTTAGTCCCTGAACTTTGGAAATTGGCAAAAATAGTCCTTTGAAAATAGGAAAATGGCAAGTTTAGTCCTTGCACTATTGAAGGTTGTCAATTTTAGTCCTTATGGTAACTTTGGAAAAATGGCAGGAATAGTCCTTCAAGTTTTCAGAATTGCAAGATTAGTCCTTGTCAAATTAGCTTATCCAAGCCTTGTCAAAATGCATTTGACCCTGCCACTTTACACCTTTGGACCCCTGCCTTATTAGCCCTTGACCCCTTTCATTTTGACCTCTTAGTCAAAAACAGTCAAACAGATAAAAAGGCGCCCAGTACTGTGCATCTTCCACCTCACTTCTCTGCACCACTTGCCTGCAAGCCCCATCACCTCAGCCTCAACTTTTCCACCCTCATCATCATCCACCACCCACAATTAATGCCACCCCCCTACTTGCCTGTTACAGTGCCCTACAAGTCAAAATAGGTCTTCCCGCCAAAAATATAAAAATGGCCAAAACACTCTAAACTCTCTCATTGGCCAAAATGAGAGGTGGGATCTTCTCATAAGGACACGTGGAGCATTTTTGGAGCATAAAAGAAGCAGAGTAGCAAGAGAGAAGAAGTAACTTAGTTTTTTTAATTTCTTGTATGTCGTATTTTCTTTAAAATGTCTTAATTAGCTTTCAACTTTGTATTTTCAAGCTTCATGATATTGAAACCAAGTTATTTAGTTAATGTAATTCAGTTTGATCCTTTAAATCAAAGTTTCATTTCATTTGCAAATCTTATGTACACTGTTCTAAATTTCAAACTCAAACTCTTGTATTCAAAGCTTCAATAAGCTTTATTTAAGCTCAAATCAACTTACTTAAGCTCTATATAGCTTTTTGTAAGCTTGAAGAATCAGTTCAATCAAGTTCCCTTGAAAGTCAACAAAAGTAAACATAAGAAGCACATTTGGTTAAACAGGCATAGAAGTGGAATTTGGTGATGCAGACATGGGTTTGGGGTGATTTAGAAGCAGAATGTTTGGTCTAGAATAGGTGGTGATTTCATTGGTTCAGTACAAGCCACTGTGGTTAAAGTTCCATTTGTAAGTAATTTTCCAAGTCTCATAAGCTCAATCTGTTATTGTAATTTTAAGTGGTTAAAACAAGTTTAATTAGTTGTGTTTAGTACAAGTAAACTTAGATTAATCAGTTTTATTAGCTTAAACAATAGTTACTTTATATTTAATTTGCAACTCAGACTATTAAAGGGTGTTTGGATTAGTGGATTACAAGAGTTTAAGCTCTTGTTTATGCTTGTAACCTGTCTAGGCAGTCCTAATAATAGTTTCTTGAATCACTTTAGTTAGTTATTTGGTCACTAGAACTTCAAAAGTCAACAATCACTTAAAATCTGTTTAACATCATAACTGTTGGATTTTCAAAGGAGCAAAAGCTTGTTTTGTATTTAAAATTCATTGACATAGGTGGCAGTAGCTTAATTTCATCATTTTACATAAACATCTGTCCATAAATTTGATCCAAAGTTCAAGAAGGTCAAAGTGTCTCAACTGTCAAAAAGTCAAAAAGCTCCCCTGTACTCAGTTTTAACACCCTCTTTCACAAGCTTGCATAAGCTTGTGTAGTGAGTGTTAACTTGTGCATTTTGGTTGTTTGTGATGCCCATGTGGGTAGTTATCTGAAACTAGTGCTTATTTCCTTTTGATTGCTTATTTGGTCTACTTATTTTTGCTTAATTTGTACAACAAAATCAATCCCATCACTGGTCATACAGTGTAGACAAGCAAAAACCACAAGCCCTCCATAAGCTCATCACTGAGCTTTGGCCTGTGAATTTTAGCTTTTTGAGAAGCTTAACTAGCCATCTCAAGGTCTCAATTTGTAATTTTGAGTTTGCAACTTATTTAGTTAGGCTGCAATTGCTTTTTAGTTTTGTCCAAATCATCTAAGTACATCAGTTAAGTCAGTTTTCATAGTTTTTCAAAAGCTCCTCAAGAGCTTATTAGTGTAAGCCAATCCTTGCAAATTAGTTTTTTAGAAAGTTCAGTTGGTCAGCTTGTTTGTGCAAGTGCTTATTTTCATTTTGTAACTTAATCAAGTGCTTAAAATTAAGTTAATAGGTGCCTAGTGATTAAAAAAAAGTGTCCTGTGTTATCAGTCTAGTCTAGTGCTTATTTTTAGCTTGTTAAGTGCTTATTATCAATAACTGTGCTTATTCAGTTTTCAAGTTAGCTTATAAACATTAGTTTAGCTTATTGCAGTTTACCTTGTGCTTATTAATTAGCTCATAATCATTTTAGATTAATCTTTGTACTTATTCATTTTCAAAAAGCTAACTGTTAAGAAACATAAGCTTGTACTGAGCTTATTCATCATTTTCATAAAAAGCTTTAGTTTTAAAAAGTGCTTATCTTCTTATATTTAATAAGTTGGTAAAATAAAATTCGAAAAAAAAAATATTTTGCAAAAAGGGGGTAGGCAGGCTCGAACCTGAGACCTCCCCCTTTGTGAGGGTGATAGTGGGGGTACCTGTAACCATTGCGCCCTTGGGTCTTTCTCGTTAAAAGCTTACACAACTCATCTCTTATACACGTTTTATCCATTTTAGCTTAAACGAGATTTTAGCTTATTTCTAGCTTATCCAAAGTAGCTTTTTCTAGTTTAGTATTTTTATTAAATCTGTATTAGTCTTAAGTATTTTCTGTAAAAAGTTGAGATTTTTCTAATTAGTTTTAATATTTTTAATCAATTAATTAGTGTTTTATAGTAATTAAATCATAATAAAAATATAAAAGTCAAAAAAATATAAATCTTTTTTCTAAAAATTTCTTTTATCATATAGTAAGTAAAAAAATTAGTTTTACACTCGTAGGCTTTTTATTTCATAAATTTTACGTTTTTGCTTGCGCTCCAGCGTAATTTTTAAACGTAACACTCGTTTTAGTTTTAAGTAACGTTTTTAGATAATTTGAGTTTACGTTTTAATTAATATAGTTTATTTAAGTCATTTTATTTTATAAAATCTCAAATACCTACTGATCACTATCCTTAGTGGTTATTCGACATCTGATTGTGTTAAACACCAGTCATCCTCCGTGGGACATAACGACCCGGGAATCCACTGTATTCTCCTGATCTTAAATTGCATTGGTGTGTAATCTGTTTTGAGTTTCTTACAGTTGGTCATTCACAAGTGACTAGCTTGCGTGAGATAACTTGACGGTTTTGCACAGATCAAATTTTGGCGCCGCTGCCGGGGAGGCTGTAAGCGTGTTCTAAGCATTTTTCAGACCCGTACTTGCACATATACCACAGTTTGTAAAAAGTTTTCTGTAAAGTTATAACAAAATCAAAAAAGTTCATTAACACTTTTCCTAAAGTGTTAAAAACACCAAAAAAAATATAAAACAACAAAACAATCGTAACGTTTTCTGACTTGTGTTTCTTTTAAGGTGATTCTTAAAGAAATACGATTTGGTTAAACGAGACGATACCAAAAATATTGTCCAAAAGTTTTTAAACCCATCAGCACAAATCTGTACCTACGTCTTTTCAGTGATACTTAATATATACATAAAAATCAACCACCGCAAATCAAGGCAGTGCACTACCTAACTGGGGGTGCGACCATAATAAGTTCCCGAACATCAGATTTAAAACTTGCCTTTGTGTCACTTGTGATTTGGTGTACCTTTTTCAAAGAAGCCATTTCATTTGGGATTATTGGTTAAGTTCACTTGTGTTTTGCCTCATTTGTTTTGAAAACTGATTTTTATACTCAGTGCATGCGCACTCGTTCTTCCAGTTCTATAAGTCCATTGTCAGAACTTGGAAAGATTCCTCGTAGACGTAGAGGACGTTCTGCTCCTTCAGCTGTGACTGAGGAACGTCTACCACCACCACCACCTGCCGTAATGGCAGAAGACAAGCCGATGAATGAGCTTCTCCAAGCACCCATCGAGGGTTACGGAGATGCCATTGTTGTCCCAGCCATCGTGGCTGACACTTTTGAGCTCAAAACCGGGTTACTTAATCTGGTAACCCAAAGCCAATTCTATGGTTTTGAGCGGGATGATCCTCATGCACACATTCGATGCTTTAACAAGATTGCATCTACCATCAAGTATAAGAATGTCCCACATGAAGCTATCAAGCTTCTTCTGTTCCCATTTTCTCTAGAGGGACAAGCCCGGAATTGGCTTGAGAAACAACCCCCTCGTTCCATTGAGACATGGGAAGATCTAGTTACTAAGTTTGTGAACGAATTCTATCCTCCATCCCGAACTACAAGTCTTAAGAATGAGATAATGAAATTCTCTCAGAGATTTGAGGAATCATTCGGGGAGGCATGGGATCGTTACAAAGACTTGCTCCGCAAGTGTCCGCATCATGGTTTTACCGAGTTAATGCAAATGGATACTTTCTACAATGGTCTGAACCAGGCCAATCAAGACTCTCTAAATGCCTCCGCGGGAGGTAATTTCTTGAGCAAGACCACAAAAGAAGCCTTGCAAATCATTGAGAACAAGTCCCAGGTCCGTCCTTTCCGCACAAAGACATATCATACTGAGTCTAATGCTGGACGTTCTACTTCATCTCCCGCGAGTACATCTAGCACCGATGCTAAGATTGACAAACTCACGGATATTGTTCAGGCTTTGGTTCTTGCTAACCAAAAGAAAGTCACTTTCACACAAGCACCATCATATGGTGAAGTAAAGAAAGTTGAAGTTTGTGTTACTTGTGGTGGTCCTCATGCATACTACAACTGTACTACCACCGATGGTAGTCCGTTTGAAGCTAATGCTATAGCCGGTACTTCAAATCAAGGAGGTAATCAATACCGTCCTCAGAATGAACCAAACTACCGAGCTAACACTTATCAGGCACCACCCGGTTTCAACCAGAATCCTAACCGGAATCAGAACCAACCAAGAATGAACCAAGGTTATCAAAACCAAGGTAATTTCTATTCCGGACCCAATCAAGGTTTCCAACAACAAGGAAATCTTAATCAAAACACTTACAACCGAGGGAATCAATTTCAGGGGAATATGAACCCTAATCAAGGAAATTCTGGCTATAACCAGAACATACGGCCTCAAATTGTTCCTCCTCCTCCTCCTCCTGTGTCAACATCTGATGAGCTTTTAAGGCAATTCATGAAGACTCAAGAGGAGACAAACAGGTTGTTGGTCAGTCAGATCGCTGAATTAAAGAAGTCTTTAAATGATCGACCCTCGGGCTCAGGTACTTTACCTAGCAACACGATCGCTAATCCGAGGGGCGATGCAAAGGCGATCACAACCAGGAGTGGTGTTTCGTATGATGGACCCGCTATTCCTACTACCTCTTCTTCTTCTCTCCCGAAGGTAGTGGAAAGTGAACCTGAGGCGACAAAGGACAAGGAACTTCCTACTAATAACGGAGGAACCAGCACTGTCCATCCTCAGGTTGTCCAGAAACCAAAATCCAATCCAGGAGTTGTTTTTGAACCTCCTGTAGCTCCCATTGGAAAATCCAAATCTTCTATTCCTTACCCATCACGTTTACATGAGCAAAAGCTCCGCGAGAAAGCTGGTCATCAAATGGAAAAATTCTTTCAAATTTTCCAAGAACTTCATTTTGACATAAGCTTCGCGGATGCTATCATGTTGATGCCCAAGTTTGCATCAACTCTCAAACACATGTTAAGCAATAAGGAAAAGCTGTTTGAAATGGCTAAAACTCCTCTCAACGAGAACTGCTCTGCAGTTATCTTGAAGAAGCTTCCCGAGAAGCTTGGAGATCCTGGAAAGTTCCTCTTACCTTGTGTATTTCTAGGAATGGTTGAATGCTTTGCCTTAGCAGATCTTGGTGCAAGCATAAACCTGATGCCTCACTCAGTATGGAAGAAACTTTCTCTTCCGGATCTTACTCCTACATGCATGACTCTCGAGCTTGCAGATCGTACAATATCCCGTCCTCTTGGAATTGCCGAGGATGTATTTGTGAAAGTAGGGAAGTTCCATTTTCCAGCTGACTTTGTAGTTGTTGATTTCGATGCTGATCCACGGGTTCCTCTCATTGTTGGAAGAGGATTCCTGAGAACGGGCCGTGCTCTCATTGATGTATTTGAGCAAGAAATCACATTACGTGTTGGTAATGAAGCTGTCACCTTTAACCTTGATCAAACTTCGAGGTACTCCGCAAACTATGATTCTGAGTCGGTTAACCGAATCGATATCATTGATGTTGCGTCTGAAGAGTACTCTCAAGAAGTTCTGGGTTATTCTCATAATTCTGTGAGTGGGAATCCCACCACATCTTCTCAACCTATCATAGCCAATTCTACTCCTTCTCTCACTCCGTTTGAGGGAAGCGACTTCATCTTGGAAGAGATTGAAGCATACTTGGCTAGTGATTCTGTTCCATGGGAAATTGATCACGCTCCAATTGACATCGAGGGGGACATACTTCTCATTGAGAAAATGCTTAAAGATGATCATTCATCAACCCCTCACATTAGTGATGCAATTCCTGAAGAGATTAATCACCATGAGATTAATCCGGAGGGAGATATTCTTGTTCTTGAGAAGTTGTTAAATCAGGACACTTCTCCTCCTCTCCCTCCCGTCAAACTTCATAACAAGGAAGTCAAGTCAGTTGAGAAAACTGAAGAATTTCCTGAAGTCGAACTTAAGGACTTACCACCTCATCTTGAGTATGCATTTCTTGAGGGCGATGATAAATTGCCTGTCATTATTGCTCGAGATTTGAGTAAAGATGAAAAGACTGGTCTCATAAAGGTCTTGAAGTCACACAAGAAAGCAATTGCTTGGAAACTCTCTGACATTAAGGGTATTAACCATGAATTTTGTACTCACAAAATCTTGATGGAGGATGACTTCAAACCAGCAGTTCAACATCAGAGAAGGGTGAATCCAAAAATCCATGATGTTATCAAACAGGAGGTTATCAAACTTCTTGATGCAGGATTGATTTACCCTATCTCAGATAGTCCTTGGGTTAGCCCGATTCACTATGTTCCAAAAAAGGGTGGCATAACTGTTGTCACGAATGAAGAAAACGAGTTGATTCCAACTCGATTGGTTACGGGATGGCGTGTCTGTATTGACTATCGTAAGTTGAATGATGCCACCCGTAAAGACCATTTTCCTCTACCCTTCATGGACCAGATGCTTGAGAGATTAGCAGGGAATGAGTACTATTGTTTCCTTGACGGTTTCTCGGGTTACTTTCAGATCCCCATTGATCCACAGGATCAAGAGAAGACCACATTCACCTGCCCATACGGAACTTTTGCCTACAAACGTATGCCTTTCGGCTTATGTAACGCTCCTGGCACGTTCCAACGCTGTATGATGGCCATATTCCACGACATGATCGGGGAAACAATGGAGGTGTTTATGGATGACTTCTCAGTCATCGGGGATTCATTTCAGACTTTTCTCTCCCATTTAGACAAAATGCTTAAACGGTGTGAAGACACCAATCTATGTCTAAACTGGGAGAAGAGCCACTTTATGGTCAAAGAAGGCATAGTCCTTGGCCATAAGATTTCAAAAAACGGGATTGAGGTAGATAGAGCAAAAGTTGATGTTATTGCTAAACTACCTCATCCTACTACCGTCAAAGGTATTAGGAGTTTTCTTGGTCATGCCGGGTTTTATCGCAGATTCATACAGGATTTTTCCAAAATCGCTCGGCCTATGACCCATCTTCTTGAAAAAGAAGCTCCTTTTATCTTCTCTCCTGAGTGCGTCGAAGCTTTTGAAACACTAAAGAAAAAGCTTATGGAAGCACCCATTCTAGTTGCCCCCGACTGGGATCTCCCCTTTGAGCTCATGTGCGATGCAAGTGATTTTGCTATCGGTGCAGTCTTGGGGCAACGCAAAACAAAGCACTTTCAGCCTATACACTACGCAAGTAAGACTATGACTGAAGCTCAAACTCATTACACCACTACAGAAAAAGAACTATTAGCTGTGGTGTATGCATTTGAGAAATTTCGGCCATACCTCATCTTGACCAAATGCGTAGTGTATACGGATCACTCGGCTCTTAAATATCTCTTTGCAAAACAAGATGCAAAGCCGAGATTGCTCCGTTGGGTTCTCCTCCTCCAGGAATTTGATATCATTATACGTGATAAAAAAGGAGCTGAGAACCTGGCTGCTGATCATCTGTCCCGATTAGAGAACCCTCACCAGGATGTGTTTGAGAAAAAGGAAATAAATGAAACATTTCCTCTCGAGACACTCAATGCGGTTTCTTTTCGTGGAGACTCTACTACCCCATGGTTTGCTGACCTTGCAAATTACCATGCGGGTAACTTCATAGTGAAAGGGATGTCGTCCCAACAGAAGAATAAATTCTTCAAAGATGTAAAACATTACTTCTGGGACGACCCCTACTTGTTTAAAATTTGCGCGGATCAAGTCATCCGGCGATGTGTATATGGTCAGGAAGCTATTGACATTCTCAAAGCTTGCCATGCTGGACCTACTGAGGGACATCATAGCCCCAACTACACCGCCAAGAAGGTGTTTGATTCCGGATTCTATTGGCCCACGATCTATAAGGATGCCCATGAATTCGTCAAAGCCTGTGACGCTTGTCAACGTCACGGGAATATCTCACAAAGGAATGAAATGCCACAAAATGCCATTCAAGTATGTGAGATCTTTGACATCTGGGGCATTGACTTTATGGGGCCATTCCCTTCTTCTCGCGGTAATAAGTACATACTCGTGGCCGTTGACTATCTGTCAAAATGGGTTGAAGCTAAGGCTTTGCACACCAACGATGCCCGAGTTGTTGTGAAATTCTTGAAATCTCTCTTTGCTAGGTTTGGAACTCCACGAGCCATAATCAGTGATCGTGGTACGCATTTCTGTAATGACCAGTTTGAAAGAGTCATGCAGAAATATGGTGTAACTCACCGTCTCTCTACTGCGTACCACCCCCAAACAAGTGGGCAAGTGGAAGTTTCAAACCGAGGGATAAAAAGAATTCTAGAGAGGACGGTTGGCGAAAACCGTGCCTCTTGGTCGGATAAGCTAGATGACGCACTCTGGGCCTTCCGTACAGCTTACAAAACACCCCATCGGGTGCACTCCATACAAGCTTGTATACGAGAAGGCGTGTCATCTACCTGTTGAGTTAGAGCACAAGGCATACTGGGCCTTGAAGCATGCCAACTTTGATATTCAGACAGCTGGTGATCACTGGAAAGTTCAGATGAATGAATTAAATGAACTCCGTGATCAAGCTTACGAGAACTCTTTGATCTACAAAGAAAAGACAAAGAAGATTCATGACTCAAAGATCAAAAACCGCGTTTTCAACGTTGGTGATCGAGTCCTTCTTTTTAACTCAAGATTGAAGATTTTCTCGGGAAAGCTTAAATCCCGTTGGTCTGGACCATTTACTATCACTAAGGTTTATCCTTATGGCACCATTGAGTTATCTCAGCCCGATGGTCCAAACTTTAAAGTAAATGGTCATCGGTTGAAGCATTACTTTGGAGAGGACATTCCTCCTGTGATTGTCCCGGATCTTCAAACTTTCCCCATGAACCAATGAATGCGGGGATCGAGTCAAGCTAGCGACTCGGGTATCAAAAACAGTAGCATGTTACATGGGTTTTCACCCGTGTGTACCACCCTAGTGTGGGGGAGTTGCCCCACATGTTGTGTATATATAAGAGTTTCATGAAAAAAAAAAAAAAAAAAAAAAAAAATGGCCTTAGTATTTCCCTTTTACGTTCTATGTTTCGGCATAACCGCCGGTACTTTGAATATTGAGGGAAATATTCATTTCTAAGTGTGGGGGGGAATTCTCACGAATTTTATCATGTAATTATACCATCTAATTCCCCCGTTTTTGGCCAAAATTTTTTTTTGGAGTAAGTGTTTTACACTTACTCATTTGGTTATCAGTCCGCCTTGTCTAATAAACTAAAGGATTGGCTAATCCAGGAGCAAACGGCTCTTGGTAAAGATATCTCAAATCCGTTGACGGCTTACAATTTGCCTAAAATTGTATGGTATTCAGCTCACCATATCCTAAAAAGTGAAGAGTTGGCTAGCCCTCAAGTTTATGGCTTGTGGTAAAGGCAGTTGGAAAACCATAATTGGTAATCGACTCACCAAAGATATTTTATCTAAGAGTTGGCTAGTCCAGAAGCAAACGGCTTCTGGTAAAGACAAATCAAATCCGTTGGAAGCTGATGATTTGCTCAAAATCATTTGGTTATCGGTGTACCAAAGTTCTTACTTGAACTGAAACATTTGGCTACTCCAGAAGTAATGGCTTTTGGTAAAGAGATGAAATCCATTAATTTTTCTTAAAACATTGCTAGGGACTAGCAATATCTTAGTGTGGGGGATTGATGAGTGTGTAAATACTCATCATTTTTGTACTGTTTAAACTGCAAAAACATCTGAAAACACTCAGAAATACATCAAAATGATAAAAATATCACAAATTAGTGTTTTATGTGTTTTAAATGCAAAAATATCAAAATCTGGTGAAAAACGTATCAAGTTTGCATAATTGGCAGTTTTAGTCCCCCAAGTTTGAAAAATTGTCAAAAACAGTCCTTGGTAAAACCAAATAAAGAAAAATATCATTTTAAGTCCTTAGGGATTCAAAAGTTGTCAAAATTGGTCCTTGAGATTCAAATTTACAAAATTACAACTTTAGTCCCTGAACTTTGGAAATTGGCAAAAATAGTCCTTTGAAAATAGGAAAATGGCAAGTTTAGTCCTTGCACTATTGAAGGTTGTCAATTTTAGTCCATATGGTAACTTTGGAAAAATGGCAGGAATAGTCCTTCAAGTTTTCAGAATTGCAAGATTAGTCCTTGTCAAATTAGCTTATCCAAGCGTTGTCAAAATGCATTTGACCCTGCCACTTTACACCTTTGGACCCCTGCCTTATTAGCCCTTGACCCCTTTCATTTTGACCTCTTGGTCAAAAACAGTCAAACAGATAAAAAGGCGCCCAGTACTGTGCATCTTCCACCTCACTTCTCTGCACCACTTGCCTGCAAGCCCCATCACCTCAGCCTCAACTTTTCCACCCTCATCATCATCCACCACCCACAATTAATGCCACCCCCCATACTTGCCTGTTACAGTGCCCTACAAGTCAAAATAGGTCTTCCCGCCAAAAATATAAAAATGGCCAAAACACTCTAAACTCTCTCATTGGCCAAAATGAGAGGTGGGATCTTCTCATAAGGACACGTGGAGCATTTTTGGAGCATAAAAGAAGCAGAGTAGCAAGAGAGAAGAAGTAACTTAGTTTTTTTAATTTCTTGTATGTCGTATTTTCTTTAAAATGTCTTAATTAGCTTTCAACTTTGTATTTTCAAGCTTCATGATATTGAAACCAAGTTATTTAGTTAATGTAATTCAGTTTGATCCTTTAAATCAAAGTTTCATTTCATTTGCAAATCTTATGTACACTGTTCTAAATTTCAAACTCAAACTCTTGTATTCAAAGCTTCAATAAGCTTTATTTAAGCTCAAATCAACTTACTTAAGCTCTATATAGCGTTTTGTAAGCTTGAAGAATCAGTTCAATCAAGTTCCCTTGAAAGTCAACAAAAGTCAACATAAGAAGCACATTTGGTTAAACAGGCATAGAAGTGGAATTTGGTGATGCAGACATGGGTTTGGGGTGATTTAGAAGCAGAATGTTTGGTCTAGAATAGGTGGTGATTTCATTGGTTCAGTACAAGCCACTATGGTTAAAGTTCCATTTGTAAGTAATTTTCCAAGTCTCATAAGCTCAATCTGTTATTGTAATTTTAAGTGGTTAAAACAAGTTTAATTAGTTGTGTTTAGTACAAGTAAACTTAGATTAATCAGTTTTATTAGCTTAAACAATAGTTACTTTATATTTAATTTGCAACTCAGACTATTAAAGGGTGTTTGGATTAGTGGATTACAAGAGTTTAAGCTCTTGTTTATGCTTGTAACCTGTCTAGGCAGTCCTAATAATAGTTTCTTGAATCACTTTAGTTAGTTATTTGGTCACTAGAACTTCAAAAGTCAACAATCACTTAAAATCTGTTTAACATCATAACTGTTGGATTTTCAAAGGAGCAAAAGCTTGTTTTGTATTTAAAATTCATTGACATAGGTGGCAGTAGCTTAATTTCATCATTTTACATAAACATCTGTCCACAAATTTGATCCAAAGTTCAAGAAGGTCAAAGTGTCTCAACTGTCAAAAAGTCAAAAAGCTCCCCTGTACTCAGTTTTAACACCCTCTTTCACAAGCTTGCATAAGCTTGTGTAGTGAGTGTTAACTTGTGCATTTTGGTTGTTTGTGATGCCCATGTGGGTAGTTATCTGAAACTAGTGCTTATTTCCTTTTGATTGCTTATTTGGTCTACTTATTTTTGCTTAATTTGTACAACAAAATCAATCCCATCACTGGTCATACAGTGTAGACAAGCAAAAACCACAAGCCCTACATAAGCTCATCACTGAGCTTTGGCCTGTGAATTTTAGCTTTTTGAGAAGCTTAACTAGCCATCTCAAGGTCTCAATTTGTAATTTTGAGTTTGCAACTTATTTAGTTAGGCTGCAATTGCTTTTTAGTTTTGTCCAAATCATCTAAGTACATCAGTTAAGTCAGTTTTCATAGTTTTTCAAAAGCTCCTCAAGAGCTTATTAGTGTAAGCCAATCCTTGCAAATTAGTTTTTTAGAAAGTTCAGCTGGTCAGCTTGTTTGTGCAAGTGCTTATTTTCATTTTGTAACTTAATCAAGTGCTTAAAATTAAGTTAATAGGTGCCTAGTGATTAAAAAAAAGTGTCCTGTGTTATCAGTCTAGTCTAGTGCTTATTTTTAGCTTGTTAAGTGCTTATTATCAATAACTGTGCTTATTCAGTTTTCAAGTTAGCTTATAAACATTAGTTTAGCTTATTGCAGTTTACCTTGTGCTTATTAATTAGCTCATAATCATTTTAGATTAATCTTTGTACTTATTCATTTTCAAAAAGCTAACTGTTAAGAAACATAAGCTTGTACTGAGCTTATTCATCATTTTCATAAAAAGCTTTAGTTTTAAAAAGTGCTTATCTTCTTATATTTAATAAGTTGGTAAAATAAAATTCGAAAAAAAAAATATTTTGCAAAAAGGGGGTAGGCAGGCTCGAACCTGAGACCTCTCCCTTTGTGAGGGTGATAGTGGGGGTACCTGTAACCATTGCGCCCTTGGGTCTTTCTCGTTAAAAGCTTACACAACTCATCTCTTATACACGTTTTATCCATTTTAGCTTAAACGAGATTTTAGCTTATTTCTAGCTTATCCAAAGTAGCTTTTTCTTGTTTAGTATTTTTATTAAATCTGTATTAGTCTTAAGTATTTTCTGTAAAAAGTTGAGATTTTTCTAATTAGTTTTAATATTTTTAATCAATTAATTAGTGTTTTATAGTAATTAAATCATAATAAAAAATATAAAAGTCAAAAAAATATAAATCTTTTTTCTAAAAATTTCTTTTATCATATAGTAAGTAAAAAAATTAGTTTTACACTCGTAGGCTTTTTATTTCATAAATTTTACGTTTTTGCTTGCGCTCCAGCGTAATTTTTAAACGTAACACTCGTTTTAGTTTTAAGTAACGTTTTTAGATAATTTGAGTTTACGTTTTAATTAATATAGTTTATTTAAGTCATTTTATTTTATAAAATCTCAAATACCTACTGATCACTATCCTTAGTGGTTATTCGACATCTGATTGTGTTAAACACCAGTCATCCTCCGTGGGACATAACGACCCGGGAATCCACTGTATTCTCCTGATCTTAAATTGCATTGGTGTGTAATCTGTTTTGAGTTTCTTACAGTTAGTCATTCACAAGTGACTAGCTTGCGTGAGATAACTTGACGGTTTTGCACAGATCAGACGCTTTTGTTAAGACTAATGGCCCACTCCTATATGTCATGAAGAATTTTAAATTTGGTGCCAAAATTACCCTAACCGACATTTTCTCATGGTTTATTACACAATCACAATTGGACAATGCAAATAGTCAAGGATAAGCATAGTTTCAAAGTTCCCCGTTTTATTTTCCCTCCCTACACTTAAACTGAACATTATCCCCAATGTTCCCCGAAAGTATCAAAGTTATGATAATAGAAGGTGATTAAAAACGAAAGAAACTAATACTCCCCTGATTAGCTCGGTAGGATCTGTATGTGAAGTAGTGGTTAAATCCTTTCCAAGAAGATTGTATGCGTGAAAAGCTCCTTCCAACCTTATGTATCTTCTTCTTGATAAATAAAAGCTGCACACTTTAAGAAAACAGACAACCCAACGCATCAAACCGAACAAACAAAAATCTCAACAAGATGTAATTCCAGACTTAAATAGGATATAATGCTTGTGGAATGGATGTTTGCAGATTTTCAGGAAAATTAAGACCTGGAAAATTCCAAAATTTTATAAGTAGCACAGAAAACGAGAAAAAATTAGAAGCTGTTTCTATTCCTCCTGACGCCGTCAGGTTGCGACCCTGACGCCGTCAGGTTATCATGACAGAAACTGGTCTGCGATTTTCTGGAAAAAATTCTGGAAAATTTTTATTTTTAAAATCTGGAAAAATTTCCTGCAAAACATCCATTATGACTCGATACAAGCATTTGACTCGAACAAACACACATGTATATCTTTTAAATAATTGTAATTCTCATGTTCACGTTTCTTTTGAAAACGTGTGTAATCTTCCCTACACTTATCCCTTATGTAAAATACCTTTATATGTAATTAAGACGAGGTTAAAGACAAAATAAATTATTTTTTACAAATTTAAACATGAGAATAAACAATCAATAAAATATATACGACACAAACAAGCAAACAATTAAGCATGGGTTGCCTCTCACGAAGCGCTTTTCTTTATTTATGAGTCTTGTAGCTAGACTCGAAGTCGTGCCCCTACGTGATTTCATTGCCATCATTCCTTTCTTCCACTAAGCCTTCATCATAAGGTTGTAGACGTTGTATGCTCACCGTGAATTCTCTTCCAACATCGTCTATTATGATAACGGTTTTATTTTTTAGATTAGTTTCTTTCACCGTATAAGGTCCAAACCATCTTGGCTTATTCCTTCCCCATAATGCTTTTATTCTTGATTTATACAAAAGCACCTTTTCTCCATTCAAAAATTCCTTAGGGTTCTTTTGAGTTTGTGGTATTGTGGTATAGTTATTTCCTAACTTTTTATCACGTTTCCACAATGTCGCATTTAACCCTTGAACCATGAATTCTCTAAGCCCTTTTTCCCATTCAACCATTTTCTTCTTAACCGCATTATTGGACACCTGCGAATTCATATCTTTTACCTTATCCATAATCTTCAGAGGATATCTCGGAACAATAGGTATCCTAACTTGTCCTTTTCCACTTTTGAGTATCATAATCCCTTCACCGCGTTTGATGGTTGCCTTGGCGGTGGTCAGGAAAGGTGTCCCCAGGATTAATGGCAGGTTTTTATCTTCCTTAATGTCTACAATTGCGAAGTCCACCGGATAGACAATATTGGCAACCTCAATTAAGACATCCTCCGCTATTCCTATGGGATAAACATATGAATGATTTGCTAAGGAAAGTCTAAGATTGGTCTTGGTCGGTTCCTCCTTGGTCAACTTATTATAGACTGACAGCGGCATTATGTTTACATCGGATCCCTGGTCGGCCAAGGCATTTAGGTTCTCTAAGTCACTTATGCTACATGGAATTACAAAGTTCCCAGAGATCTCTTGTTTCTTAGTTACTGGCTTTCTCAGAATCGACTCGTACATATGTCCAATAGGCATGGTGTCATACTCTTCCTCTCCTATTTCACCTAAGAGGGCTTTCCTAAGAACATCATTGCATCTAAAGTTTTTCACTTGGTTAACGATTGTTTTCTTATTGATCTCATGCTTAAGGTAATGCTTGATGAATTTGGGTTCATCATCAGTCCGAGTCTCATTCTTATCCTTACTATCTTTGCTGCTCTCAGGCTCCTTCTTCTCAACTGCTCCATCCTCATTGGAAGTAATGGAAATGGCGTTAACAGACAAAGTGGGGGTGGCATGCTCATCGTTCCTCACTAGAACCTTCTCGGGAATCTTCGTCTTAGTGTACTCTTTCACTAAGTCCATCATCTCCGCCATTTTTTTCTGTGTTTCATCCCTTTGTCCATTGAAGGCTTTTAAGAGGGTGTCGATCTTGGTTGTCATCTCGCTTTGTCGTTGCTTGAAATTGGCTTCAAGTTGCGTCAATCGAGCTTCTTGAGATGACATGAATTTGGACACCATTCCCTCAAGACTAGTGGAAGTTTCGGTGTTTGGAGGGTTGTTGTAGGATTTTCCTAAGTTATTTGGCTCGAGCTTAGGAGTCTCGTAGGAGCTCATTAGGAATTTGGCTTGATCTTCAAGTTCGATCATCCTACGATTGGAAGGTTGTGAGTCAATGGGGGGAAAAGAGACTACCTTATCAGTTTTGGACAACTCACGGGGGTCATTCCAACATTCGTTTTCATAAAGGGCAAGGTCCTCTATTGTACCCCACGATTCTTCCACGGTGAGTTTACTAAGTTTACCACTGGCCGCTTGGTCGATGGATTTCTTAGTTGAGAAGTTGACACGATCATAAAAGATTTGGACTAGAAGCCAAAGATCGATGCCGTGATGAGGGACTTTGTGGAGCAAGTCCTTAAATCGAGTCCACGCCTCGTACAGAGTTTCGCCTTGACATCATTCCTAAGTTTGGTAGTTCTCTCCGGTGGGAAAAATTGGGCGAGGAAACGAGTGGTGAGATCGTCCCAGCTTGAGATGGATCCGGCGGGAAGTCGGTCAAGCCAATTACTAGCTTGGTCCCGTAGAGAAAATTGGAAGAGACGCAAGCGCGTGGTCTCCTGAGTGATAGCATCGAGGTCGATGGAATCGACGATTTTAAGGAAATCCTTAAGATGCTGATTAGGATCTTCGGAACAAAGTCCATGGAATGCACATCCGTTTTGCACCAACCGGATGGTGTCGGATCGCAGGGCCGTAGTTTGGGCTTGGTCGGGAAGCTCAATGGTGTTCCTATATCCTAGGTGGCTTGGTCTGGAGTATTCACCAAGAGTACGGGCTCTTGGCGGGTCATTTCGTGGTGGGTTGATGAGTGGTGGTTGGTTATCACCTTCCATGATGAAAAGTGATAGGTTTACGAGAAAAGGTCACGAAGAAGGGGGATAGACTACGAGAAAGCTAAAAATGAGAAAAAAGTTTACTTGATAGGAATCAAGCAAAGAACCTAAACGAGGTGGACTACTAACTAGCTATTCTATTCCCCGGCAGCGGCGCCAAAAACTTGATAACGCTACACGCGTCGTTCGGGGTCAAGGAAACTTCCTTTTCTTCGAGCAAGTTTTATAACACCCTAGGCAGTGAACCTAATCGTTGTAGTGTAGTAATTAGGGTAAGCCACGGGTATTGATATCGTTCTCTAGGGGAATAGGAATGCTAGTAAGGAGTTACTACGCTAAGGTTAAGGTTGAGGAAGATTATTTTTTATCTTTTTATGTTTTATGAAATGGAAAGGTACGAATCTCGGGTATTGGATTTGGGGGGGGGGGGTTGGTATTTCTACCGATTACTCTACTATTATCTAATTATCTAAACTAAGGTTGTGGGATAGTCTATGTCTATTGTTTTGTGCTCGTATGATAGTTAAAGATGTGTTTACCTAGATGCTACTACTCCCTAGTTATCTCCTATTGATGGTTGAGTTGTCACGTCCTTATTCTTAATGCGTTGTGTTTTCTAAGGTCATAAGGTGTGCATTCCCTAACTCTTTCAAGTCACCTTTAAGTGTAGTAAATGAAATCCACTAAGTCATTCATAAACTAACTTGAGGTTATCTTTTGGTTTAGTAAACGAAATCCACTAAGTCATTCATAAACTATTAAAGATTTATCAAATGTTAAACACAACGATAGCCTAGTCGCACTCCTAAGCCAATTACAATTAAGATAAGAGACAACCTAACAATAATTAACAACTAGGTTTCATATATCTAAGCAAACACACAAGTAATTTAGCCGGACATGGTAAACATGCAAGCATACACACAATCAATCAAACATAGGATAGACATAATGATAAATTGAATATATGGATTAAGATATAATCAACAAACCATTACAAGATGTTTTTGGAGTGATTGAAACCTTCAAAGTTGCTGGAAAAACACCTATCTAATCCCTGTAATCGAAGTTAGGGTTTAGAGCCTACAAAAAGTGAAGTTATAATGTTCTATTTATAGGCAGATTTTCTGTCGGCAAAGGGTGACGGCGTCACACTTATAGAGTGACGGCATCACGACCATTTTTTCACCAAATTGTAGATTTTCTCGTTCCGGTCGCGTGGGCTTTTGAACCACCTAAATCCGAGTTCGTATGCAAAAGTTATGGCCAAAACAGTATCAGCTACTTCGCGCGCATGTTGTGACTTGATCAGCTTGTGACGGCGTCACCTTATGGTTGTGACGCCGTCCCCTTCAGTCTATGACATCGTCTGGATCAAATCTAGGGTGTTTGAGTTACGACGGCCTACTCTTTTACAACTAGACGTCGTCACTTGAAAATACGAGTTTTGGGTTCTGAACCGTCACAAAAATCCTCGGACGGCGTCGCAATTAGCACCTGACGCCGTCGCCTTCTGTTTTCAGTAGCTGTGAGTGTCTCGATTTTGACTTTGGCCATTTTCTTCATATATTCGATCCTTTTCGTCCAAATAAGTGCCATTCCAGCATTTTGCCTTCAAGAGACCTAAAAAGTGAAAAGGAACGATATTAAGCAATAACGGATACAAAAGTGATCAAATAAGGACTAAAACGACCCCTCAAAATGGTACCTTTTAAAACCTTATCACGTATACTATGGTTTTAGAGAGAGAAAGTTAGAGGTTTGGGAACTTTAGTGAGAGAAAGAAAAATCTTATTATGAGCTCCAACTCTCTACCTTGGAAGGTAGAGAGTATTTATAGTACTTACATAAAACGCCACCTACGGGCTGTGGATCAGGCATACAGTGGGTAAAGACCCGTCTGTCCTCCACGGTGTTACTTAACTAAATACTAATTAACTTGTAATAATCTACGATTACGAGCTTTCTAATGATTACATATACTTGAGGTGACCGACTCTTTAATAACTGGATTTACTAAATCCTAACAATAAGCTTGTAGATATCTTTTGGAAGACCCTAAAGTATAATGTTAGAAGCTCTGATGTCAGCATCGAATCTCTTTTTCTCCTTATCATTGAGCTCATCATACGTCTTTGGTCTGTCTAATCCATAGATCATTGTTCCATCTGCAGCTGTATCAATTAAGTCTCTTGTAGTCTCAATCTGATAAGGTCCTTCATCAATGGATTTGAGAATGTTGACCCCATTTTCCTTTCCAAGACAGTACAATCTGATTCGTTGAGCCCAAGAGTCATAGTCAGTTATGTCAAGCATAGGTGGACGAGTATCTAAACCAGCTGCTTGAACATCCTCAGCAACAGTGGAGATAATTGTAGGTACGTTGGTAGACATGTTAACAGATTACACGGGATTTTATAACTCTATGATTAAACCGGGAAATAGATTCTTTCACGGGATTTTACTAAATCAAGAGAAAACCGTATTACCAACAAAAATCAACCAAGTCGCTACGAATTCTTGAACCAAGTCGCTAATCACCAACTCGCTAAGTAGCAACTCGCCAAGATCTCAAGTTCCTGTGAACCAAGTCGCTAAGAACCAAGTCGCTAAAGCACCAAGTCGCTACACAGTCAAGTCGCTAAAGAGCAACTCGCTAAGGTCCTAGTCGTTAACACCAAGTCGCTAAACACCAAGTCGCTAGACACAGTTAAGTTGCTAAAGAACAACTCGCTAAGATCCAAGTCGCTAGTATCAAGTCGCTACCAATTTACACTACAACTCGCTAACAATTTCTGAAGCAAGTCGCTAACCTCACCAAGTCGCTAGCCGTAGTGGAGAATCCATTTACTTGTACTATTTGTCGGCTTGTCTCAATAGACAAGTCGCTAGACCTAAGTCGCTAACAACTAACACTGTAACTCGCTAACTTTCACTGAAGCAAGTCGCTATGATGAAAAATACTACGAGAACCAAGTCGCTATCAAGAAAAACTTCAAAAACACACTTTTCAATCCAAAACAAGCTCAACCACAGTGATTCAAGCTTACCAAATCAAAACCAAAGCGCTTACAATGATTCTTAACACAAAAGTACACCCAAAATTCAAACTTTAACACAAGAAATGATCCAAATGATGCAAAAACCACTAAACTTTTTTAAACTCAAAAACCATCTAAAACCACTAGAAATCCAAGTATATGTAAGAGAGATGATCAAACCTTGGCTCTTGATACCATTTGTAACATATTGGATTTCACAAACACACTAAACCAAAGATCAAAGAGGCGTATACTATGGTTTTTAGAGAGAGAAAGTTAGAGGTTGAGAACTTTAGTGAGAGAGAGAAAAATCTTATTATGAGCTCCAACTCTCTACCTTGGGAGGTAGAGAGTATTTATAGTTCTTACATAAATCGCCACCTACGGGCTGTGGATCAAGAATATAGTGGGTAAAGACCCGTCCGTCCTCCACAGTGTTACTTAACTAAATACTACTAAGCATTAAATAATCTACGACTACGAGCTTTCTAACGATTACATATACTTGAGGTGACCGACACTTTAATACATGGATTTACTAAATCCTAACACAGGTTATGTAGATATGCACCAGTCATGATTTCTTCAATTAAGTGTGGATGTTGTGAGCATGCGGCTTTGGATTGACTTCTCAATTCTGATCAGCTGCAACCGTCCAAATGTACCTGCAAACAACAGTTAGCAATAAAATACACGAAAGTGTCTTTGATCACTCTTGTTGAATTGAGGTACACGGCCCACGGTTCCCGTTGATCAGTACAAAAACTGCCTGTGATCAGGTATAATTCTGAAGAATCTCCTTGACAGGGTTTCACAGCTGTTCTAGCTGTTCTCAAACCGGAACGTCTCAAAGAAGAGAATACGGAGTGAGTGAACCAGCGAATTGAGATTCACTGATTGATGAAAAATTTATTTGAAAACAATCGCGTATTGCTTGTGTAGAATCCAAGATCTTGACTCAACTAGGGTATAATAATAACAATGATTGAATGCACAGCGGAATAATAATTAACACAATCAAAGTTACCAACAAGGTTTTTCTCAAGAAACAAAGTGATCCTCTATGGATCTCTATTACTTTCTCTTAAGATGTTTTTCTTGAATGTTTTTTCAAGAGATATCTAATACAAAAGCTATAAGTTCCTTTTATACACAAGGAACCCTAAATAAACAATAATAATAAAATAAATGCATATCACTACCTAAAATAGCTCATGCATATCCTAACAAACTAATACTGATTAACTATATCAGTAGAAATACTATAGAATACGCGGAATAACTATCTCCGCAGAAACTATCTACACGGCTTCACTACTTCAGCAGAATTATATCTTCAGCAGATTCTACACTACTTCAGCAGAATCCTTCAGTAGTAATTTCAGCATAATTCATACTTCACAAAATTCCCAACAATCCTCCCCTAAACTGAAATTTGACATGGTTAAGTTCCAGTTTCCTGATAGATCTTTAACACTGCAGAACTAGAGGATTGTACTTCGAACATCAGCAGCAAAGAAACAAAACAATAACATCTCTATGATGACAAAACTTTGAAACTCCAGATCTTTGCAGCAACAAATGACAACAGGTACATCAAAACATATTAGTTTCATACTATTCTCATCACATCCAGGTGTGTTAACACCTGTGAGAGGTGAATCATTTAAAATAATGGATTTGATGTCTCTTTACCAATAGCCATTACTACTAGAGTAGCCAAATGTTTAAGTTCCAAAACCATGGTACACTGATAACCATCTGATTTATTAGCAAATCAGCAACTATAAACGAATTTGATATGTCTTTACCTGTAGCCGTTTGCTCAAGACTAGCCAATCCTTTGGTCACCCAATAGGGCAGCAACCATGGTGAATTGATGACCATACAACTCTCAGCAATTAAGCATGGATGAGTGCAGACCCTATGATTTTGAGCAAACCATTACAGCTATCAACGGAATTGAGATGTCTTTACCAAAAACCGTTTGCTTTTGGACTAGCCAACTCTTTGATGGAATGTTGTCATCATCATGGTGAGTTGATTACCATTTATGGATTTCCGCAACCTTTACCACAAGCCATAATCCTGTGGGCTAGTCAACTCTTGTGTCAGTAAGACATGGTGAGATGAAAACCATGAGTTGTGTGGTAATTAACCAATACCAAAACCTGCAATCAATAGAGAGTAGAAATTGAACACAGACAGGGTTTTTTTTTTTCTTTTTTTTTTTTTTTTTTTTTTTTTTTTTTAACAAAAAATAAAGAAAGAATAAAAATAAACAAAACATGTAAAATATAACATCAAGCAACAGTAGAAACCAAAGACAGTTGTAGTGTCAGCAGCAACACTAAGCCTCCCCTTAGGCTTATAAGGATCCAACAGCTGCAAAAATGGTTAGACTACAAAAAAAAATACAACAATGAGCCTCCCCTTAGGCTTAAGCCTCCCCTCAATCAATGCACCTGACAAAGATTATTGTTCTTGGGTACCTAAAATGAATCTTTCCTTTGAGTTTTCCAAGAATATCCTGTTGAGGGCTTAACAGCAGTTGCCACTCTAACTCCACCATGTGCCATAGTCATATGAGATACATAAGGTGTATATGACTGAAAATAAAAACTAGTAGGTCTATAGGGCATAAGTCTAGCATTACTATTCCACCAACCAGTAGTAACTGGTGAAGAATATCCTCCACCAGAGGGAACTGGAAAAGGCCTATTAAGCCTGTCAGCAGAAACAGATGCAAACACCTTTAGCTTACCAGTAGGAACTGGTTTACTTGCTCTCACATGTGCAGCTTTGGGAACAAAAGGAGGAATACTAGCAACATTAGTCCATGTGGGTCTAAATGTCTTTTGGCCATAGGAAACACCCATCCTTTTCTCATGATAATCACAGTTTTTAATAAGATGGAGTTTACTACCACACACAAAACAAGATTTCTTCTTAACAGACTTATTCTTAACACAACTTTGTTTATTACATTTAAACTTATCAGAAACAGAACTAGAAGCAAAATTGTGTTTAACAGAATAAGTAATTGGCTTTGTTTTGGGCTCAGCAAAATTGGGCTCAGCATCAGCTACTTTGGACTTGGGTGTGATCTTGGGTGTATGCTCAGGTGAGTCAGACTTTTCACTTGAATCACATGAGGCATAGTCAGTGGACTGCAGGTCTGACGACTTGTCACTTTTAGAACAAGAGACAGAGTCATTAGTTTTGCTACTAAGGTCTGGCAAGTCACTTGACTTTTTGCCATATAAATGGTGTGATCCATCAAAGTCAACAGAAAGGGAAAGGTCAATGGGCATGTGCTCACCTCTAATCGGCCCACGTACATCATGTAAATCACCTTCTTTGATAAAATTAGCTAAGCCAGCTGGTGTAGATTTACGCGTGTCATCCCTAGCTTCTAACCCTACATACTTCTTAAAGCCTAAACCTATAGAAGTATTAGGAGTTTGACTAGCATATATGTGACTAGCTAGCTTATTTCCATTCAATAACCATTCATTATGCCTAGCTACCTCCTTATCTAGTTTCTGTTTCAACTCTAGATTTTCTGACATTACATCTGTTCTTAACTTCTCAGATCTTCTTAACTCATTTTTAGTACATTCTAGATCACTCTCTAACACCCTTAATTTTTCATCATAAGCTATTTGATTCTTCTAAAACCAAACCTTTTGTCTTTCTAATGTTTTTAAAGCCTGTTTATAAGCTTCAACTTCAACATAGCATTCATTATATTTAGGTTTCAAAATATCATATGCTTCTTTAAGTTCATTGTATTTTTCACTACAACCAAACACACAATTATGTACCTGAGAGATGCCCATGAATGAAAAGTGTGGACTGGCAAGTTCTTCAGCATAACCTGCAGCATCAGCTTCCTTACTCATCTTCTTGAATTCAGCCTTTCCATCATACCTTTCTTTGAGTGCATTCCATATACGACTTGCATCATCCATATAACGAAAATCTGCTAGATGATCAGCAGGAATAGATTTAAGCAAGGTAGTTCTGGCCTTTGACTCTCTTTGTACAGCAATGTGTTCATCTGCAGTCGTTGGAGGAAGATAAAAGAGGTTTCCATCTTGATCACATCCAGTCCTTTTCAAGCTGTTGCCATTTTGGATCACCTTCCAGATATTCATAATTATTCATGATCCAGTGGTCCATCTTCTTAGCCCAGACCTCGTACTCATCATTCATCAAATAAGGAAACACATCATCCCTATTATTATCAAATTCTGCCATTTTAAAAGTGTAAATTGATCGAATCTTATTGTACCACTGATCAAATGTACAAGAGACCAGTCAAAATCAGCAGCAACACTTATTGACCAAAAATTCGAACCCCACTTGAATAAACAATCAGCAACAATAATAAAATGTCAGAGTGACTAATTCAGCCAATAAAACCTCCACGAAAGAGACCAATTAAAATAATGGGACTAGTGCATATGAATCAGTACACGAGAAAACAATAATAACCAATGATCCACGTGATGACCTATCAACTCTTCAGTAGCAACGACCCACAATCAGTGGAAACAAAATAATATACGTGACTGCAGTAACAAGTCACAAGGTCAAACAGACCCATGTGATCAGCCAACCAATAAGAAGCCGTACACCAAATTTGAGCCCCACGTTATTTCAGCAGCAAAACCCAATCACATATTATTCAATATTATTAATCAATTGACCAATAGATGAAAACAAAATCAGTATTGCTGCTGTCTATATCACGTGATCAATAGTGTGAATAAATGAGGGACCCACTAGTAACTATACGACCAAATGATATATACCAAGATCTCACGTGCTCTTGTCTCACTCACAAATAGTTGAAATCAGTATTAAAATGAGACGAGAAGCATAGAGGCCCACGTAAAATCTTCATGCCATGACCACTTAGTTTATTCGTTTGACCATATGTGAATTGATCATAAACGATAAACTGAATAACACCAATAAATGTGCCACGTCAAAAATAAATACTCCGTAATATATTACCTTCGTGTGATAGCCTAGAAAACGAAATCAGTGCCAATGCAATATCCAATGGATGACAACTAAACTGTCACCATCACCGATTATAATATATCCATGCTTCTACCACTTTATCCGAATATCACACTAGATCCAAATACGTTAATCATGAAATATTGTAATACGAGATCTACAACAATTCAATGTACTTTTCAAAACCGAATTTGATCTTTATCAAAACTGCCACCCGCTTTCTCTTCTGAACTACTGCTATCCACCAATTAGGGTATAAACCCTTATTACAAAAAACCTTATAAACCCTAGATCGAGAGCCACCCGCTCTGATACCAATTGTAGAATCCAAGATCCTGACTCAACTAGGGTATAATAATAACAATGATTGAATGCACAGCGGAATAATAATTAACACAATCAAAGTTACCAACAAGGTTTTTCTCAAGAAACAAAGTGATCCTCTATGGATCTCTATTACTTTCTCTTAAGATGTTTTTCTTGAATGTTTTTTCAAGAGATATCTAATACAAAAGCTATAAGTTCCTTTTATACACAAGGAACCCTAAATAAACAATAATACTAAAATAAATGCATATCACTACCTAAAATAGCTCATGCATATCCTAACAAACTAATACTGATTAACTATATCAGTAGAAATATTATAGAATACGCGGAATAACTATCTCCGCAGAAACTATCTACATGGCTTCACTACTTCAGCAGAATTATATCTTCAGCAGATTCCACACTACTTCAGCAGAATCCTTCAGCAGTAATTTCAGCATAATTCATACTTCACAGAATTCCCAACAGCTTGAATAAAGAGTTTTGCAATACGACGAAGGTTTTATGAGAAAGATCAATTTTCAATCAAAAATACCTTTTGTATTTGAATGAGAATACACATTCGATGTGCTAGAGAAAAGAAGAGATTTGCACATCGAACGGTTTTTCCAAAAGTATTTTTTCAATCAGAGATACTTTTTGTGTTTGAAAACATGAATACACATTCGATGTGCTAGAGAAAAGAAGATTTGCACACCGAACGATTTTTCCAAAAGTATTCGTCAATTCATTTCCTGGACCAAGGTTGATTCAAGAGTGAATCGCCCCATTGTTTCTATCCAGTTGTCACAAGCTTGATCTTTTGGAAAGATCTCACATGTCACCCACCAAGAGCTTGTTTGATGTTGGCTCTAGAAGGATTTCCATCTTCATCGTGAATATTTAATATATCACTCGGATGTTCTGGCAATACCACAAGGATAATGCGTAGGACTCTCAATATATACTTACTTTGCACATTGTGTGAAACAACACGTCTTCATTAATTTTGTGTCCTTATGAGATATTGTGGATGATCTCTTTGCTCTAGACTCAATAGTGCACATTTGGTTCCTATGCCGGAGACTAGGGAGAGGGTCTCCTTTTTCAATATCAACAATCTCTAGGAGAAAGTCGATAGATTATGTAGGTTCCCCGTGAGAATGAAACAAGCCCTTTTAAGAGGAACTTGAGTAGCTTGGGAAGTTTTAGTGCAGTGCATCACTGGGTCCATGACGTCTTGTCTTCAATACCGGTGTTACCTTAGTAACAACCAGTAGCATATGTATTGAACCCGATTTCTGCCCTAAGGTTGAATAAATGGAGGGCTATTTCTTTTCACCCTTTTCACATTCATTTCTTTTTCATTCTTCAACCCCTTCAGTGCTTACCAAGACTTCATAACTAGAACCTTGTTGGGTTTATTCCAGTTCTAGCTCAGACTCAGTCGGCACTCTTCCCATATCTCACTTTTCTCCTTTTTTCATCATACCTAAGGACTCTACACTATCTAGTGGATTGTCCCTGGGTAGATCCCTTCGGCTCTGGCGGGATCATGGGAACGAATACCTAACCTAACCATCCTTATAACACTATGCATAAAGTAAATTGGTCGGTCTTTTGGCATTGTTCATTCCTTCATGAAACCAATTGAAAAATCATTTGAAAATCAATCAAGGTACTAGTGATATAATATCAAAGCATTTTGTACCTTAATTATTTTGATCATTTAGAAATGCTCCCCCTCAACATGTGCATAAGATTTTGAAATTGTTTAGCACATGGAGGCAAGAGTTCTTTGAAATAATTTCTTGATCACAATTTCCATAGAAAAAGCCATTTGATTTTCTTGGTAAATTATCCCCCTCAATATGTGCTTTGGATGTTTGAAATCATTTTATCACATAGAGAAAAGAGTACTTTTTAAAGTACATCCACGATCACAAAAATCTTTAAGAAACCATTTGCTCCCCCTCAATATGTGCATTGATAAACGAAAGAGTTTAGCACATATTAGAGAGAACATGCACTTTGAATCAAAACGATCATCATTTATCAAATTTCATTATTAAATCACAAATTCTCCCCCCGATCAAAAATATCAAACCCTTTGAGATTTTGGATCCCAAGTGATTTAATAAGGTTTTAGAAAACATGGGAGAATATATGCCTTGTTTAAGTACTCATCTTGTTTTTGGATAAATGCTCCCCCTCAACATGTGCATTATGTATTAGAAATTGTTTGGCACATGGAGGCAGGAGTGCCTTTTAAAGGACTAAAACAGATTTGAGATTTAAATCACGATCTCTCCCCCGATCAAAAATATCAAACTAATTGAGATTTGTGATCTCAATTGATTTAAATCATTTGGAAAAATTTGGGGAAAGACGTGGCAAGATTTGATTTTGAAAAATGATAGATTAGGACCATTTTAAGACATTAAAGATTGTTAGTATCAGGTATGAAATTTTTAAGAGATCTTTAAGTAAAATAAAACAATTTCACAATCAAACAAGAACAGAAAAAATTTCATTTTGTAAGATCTTTGAGTTTTAAATAAAATCATACCATGACATAACATTAAATCTTTAGATCACCACATTTTAACGTACAAACGGAATTGATAGATGAAATATCGTTTGAAAATATTTAATTTGAAATCACTTAAGATTTGATAGAATAAAGTCCGGTTGATTTCAAAACTTTGAATTCGATTTATTTTCAAAACAATATTTTTCCATTTTCAAAACAATATTTTTCAAAGTTTTACAAAAATGGTATCATCATTGTTATCCTGCACAAAGATACGTTAGGTGGTTGAGCTGCTTTTGTTGTTGTTGCTGAGGGTTGGAAGAAAACCGTCTGCAGATGTAGTGAGACTTCTTACGTTGCATTTTTTCATGCCAACTGAGGTCAAATTAAGCTCCGTTTCTTCATTTGATGATGAAGAAAACCATCTGCTGATGCAGTGAGACCTCTTACGTTGCATTTCATGCCAACTCTCCATAGAAGTCCAATTGAGCTCCGTTTCTTCATTTGTCAACCCAAGAGATAGTTACCCTTTCCATTCGGCATCCAATCATATTCATTTGTGGGATCCAGATCGAGAACATTCTTATAATCCATGATATCTGCATATGTTAGTGAACATACAAACAGATATATGGTGGTCGACAACACCCAAACAGCAATCGACTAATAAAAGTCAATCCAACATATCAATCATATCATAAAAGGTATGGGAATAATGTGTTTATCAAACTCTAATCATCTAATCCTAACAATCATATCCTAGGCACCTAGTCCTTCAACATAGGTTAACATCATTTTTCAATTAAGCATATAGGATAATTAGATAATCTCGTTAGATGATATAGATTTGAAAACATTCTCCCCCTCAATCAATGACTCTTTCTGAAAAATTTAAAAGCGCTGAAGTCATTGATTGAGTTTTCAATTTTTACGAAAACTTTGAATCTGATTGATTTTCAAGCAACTCATTTACCACCATTAAGTTAAAACAAATATTTTTCTGAAGAATTTTTAGACGGAAAAATATTTGAGTAGGAACAGCAGTCCTTTGACATACTTTCCTCATATTTTTTAAGGATAAGTGCTCGAAATATTTGAAAATTGGTTTAGTGCAGTACTTTCCTTCCTTGAAGAGCGGGTTGCTATCGGAAATAATAGCAAGCCATGGTTTGAGCATGGGTTACAGTCTGAAGTAACTGTAAGCCATTTTTTTAGACATGTTTAGAAAGAAATAATTACACCTCCTGCTCGAACTTCATCTAAAGTCCCGTGCCATTATTGAATGACATTTCTAAGACCGTAGATGTTATCGATACCAGAAGACATGTCTTGAGA
The DNA here is from genome assembly GCA_019973895.1 of Chrysanthemum seticuspe. Taxonomy (NCBI): domain Eukaryota; kingdom Viridiplantae; phylum Streptophyta; class Magnoliopsida; order Asterales; family Asteraceae; genus Chrysanthemum; species Chrysanthemum seticuspe. The sequence goes on from BPTQ01000009.1 coordinate 63,223,156, forward strand.
AAACATATTTTGGTATTTTTAAATTTTTTGATTTTTATGGGTTTTTGTTGGTTTTATATTTTTCTATTTTTGTTTTGTTGGTTTTATATTTTTGTATTTGGTTTTTTAAAAATATTTACAACGATAGAGAAATAGTTTAAGAAGATGAAGATACGAATATCGAGATAAGGAAATCGTTCAGCACTTTGTAGAAGATAGAAGACATCATCTCTTAAACTTTCACCACCAAAGCATTCGAGGCTTCTGAGAAAATTTTCTGAACATGAGCCTTCTCAATTTGAATCTTTGGTAGCTTCCCTTCAAACCGACAAACATCGAATAAAGACCATTTCCCTAAGAAGTAGAGTTGAAGACAAAGCGGTCTTATTGAATGAAGCTCAACACCCCGAAGAAGACGAAAACATCGAAGTAACAAGTTGAAACATTGATCGTCTCAGTGGTTATCAAATCCGGAATAACTTGATTAGTTTCGATCACATAAACCTATTGTGCGTCCCTGATGTACACATTACTCTTCAAGATTGACCAGTTGTCTATTCAGGGGAACAATATATCAACATCTTTATTTTACCAAGAGCATTCCAGTTATCTTCCATATAACCAATCAGCCTATAATGTACACAAGTACCCAACCAGAGTAGAGACAACAACATCACAGTTTTGGTTTAAAAATGCGCGCATCATTGCGTAAATTGCGTGCATTATTGCATTGCTTTTAGGATTTCGCATCATGGTACCTAATGCAAGGCCATCCCAAAATGCACTCGCATTAGACCGCAATTTACCGCATTTGTGTAATGCTAGCAACGGTTGCAATTGTCGCAATATGAAATTTAGGTCGTTTTGAAAAAAATAAGCCATTTAGAGGAATATAAAAATATTTTAATGAACTTTGAAAAATAGAAGTTGTTGAAAGACGTCTAAAACAAACACAATAACAACATCCAAATTACCCTACATCTAAATTACCCTTCGGTTCAAGATCATACACCATTAACATGATTTGAAATCCCGCAAACAATCATCTTATTACATCTTCATATTATGCAATAGTTCATGTTGTTCTTTGATCATAAATAATCATATATGTTAAATAGTTGAGCCGAAAATCATATGTGTGATTAAAATTTGACTAAAATATTAGTTTTGACTTTTGTTGTTGATTTAGTAATGAATGAATTATGATTGTTAGCCACTGGTATATGATAAGGTTTTAAAAGGTACCTTTTTGAGGGGTCATTTAAGCCCTTATTCGATCACTTTTGTATCCGTTATTGCTTAATATCGTTCCTTTTCACTTTTTAGGTCTCTTGAAGGCAAAATGCTGGAATGATGCTTATTTGGACGAAAAGGCGCGAATATACGAAGAAAATGGCCAAAGTCAGAATCGAGACCCTCAAAGCTGCTGAAACATAAGGCGACGGCGTCACTGCATATCTGCGACGCCGTCGGGAAGGAATTTTGCGACGGGTCAGAGGCGAAATTGCATGTTTTCAAGGGACGACGTCAGGTTCTAAAGGAATAGGCCGTCGCTACTCAGACGGCCTAGATGCAGCCAAGACGGCGTCAGAGCTGAAGGGGACGGCGTCACAGTCATAAGGTGACGCCGTCGCAAGGTTTACGTGGCCAAGACGAAACCCTAATGACGGCGACACGACGGCGTCACGAAACATAAGGTGACGCCGTCGCAGATGTAATCTTATATATAGAATCCGAATTTTTCAGTTTTGGTGTGTAGTCTTTTGGAGTAAAAACCTAAAACCGAACCAAGGCTTTCTTGTGCAGTATTTTAGGGTTCTAAACCCTATTATACATCAAGATAAGTATTTACTTCATTAATTTAATTATGTCTTTGATTATTTGTGTGTATGCTTGCATGTTCTCCATGTCCGGCTAATTTATTTGTGTGTTTGCTTAGGGAATATGAAACTTAATTATTGAATATTGATTGGTTGATACTTATCTTAGTTGACTAATGATCTAGAGTGCGCTAGATTATTCGTTGTGTACTTAATGCTTGACTTTTCTTTGTGAACTTTAGAATATAATTATCTAGGTAATTGTAGGATAAAGTATTCAAGGACAACCGTAGAGTAGGCGTCTATAAATCACTAGAGGATTTGTAAACAAGACCCTTTGGTAAATTCAAAGAGTTAGGGAAACAAGCACGCCCTATAGCCTTAGAATCACAACGCAACTAGGAATAAGGACGTGACAAATCAACCATCAATAGGAGATAATTAAGGAGTAGTAAAACCTAAGTAAACACATCTTTAAACTATCATACGAGTACAAATCAATTAGACATAGACTATCACAACCTTAGCTTAGATAATTAGATAATAGTAGAGTAATCGGTAGTAATACCAACCCCCCAAATCCAATACCCGAGATTCGTACCTTTTCATTTTCTAAAAAAACATAAAAAGATAAAAAATAATCTTCCTCAACCTCAACCTTAGCGTAGTAACTTCTCACTAGCATTCCTATTCCCCTAGAGAACGATATCAATACCCGTGGCTTACCCTAATTACTACACTACAACGATTAGGTTCACTGCCTAGGGTGTTATAAAACTTGCTCGAAGAAAAGGAAGTTTCCTTGACCCCGAACGACGCGTGTAGCGTTATCAAGTTTTTGGCGCCGCTGCCGGGGAATAGAATAGCTAGTTAGTAGTCCACCTCGTTTAGGTTTCTTTGCTTGATTCCTATCAAGTAAATTTTTCTCATTTTTTAGCTTTCTCTTAGTCTATCCCCCTTCTTCGTGACTTTTGTTCGTAACACCCATCACTTTTCATCATGGAAGGTGATAACCAACCACCAAACTATACTTCACCACAAAACAAATACCCACTGCTTGACCCAGCCTCTGCTAACCAACTTCGAGCCCGTATCATGAGCGAAATCGGAGAGCTTAGGAAATTAAATATGATAATTGAAAATACACTCAATGAAGCCCTTAAGGAATCTGATCGCCCTTTAGATAGTGATTTGACCACAAGTGATTCGGATGATGATCTAGAGGAAGGAGATTATAAGGTATTAGAAATTATGGAGGGTGACAAGGAGGAGGAAGAACTTAGGGGGTACTTTGACTCATACCCTAAAGGAAAAGAAACCGCTTATCACCATAACGTGGTTAATTTTCCAAGACCACCCTTCGAGCCCCGCATAAAGAAGGGAAACCCTAAAAACATCAAGGTACCGTGTATGATTGGATACTTATATAGGGATCACACCTACATTGACTATAAGGCACCCATGAATGTAATGTCTAGGCTCTATTATAATTGGATCATGAGCAAAAAGCTAGAGCCTATGAGGGACCCCTTTCGCCCTAGGAAAGCAAGTAACTATGTGGGGAGGATTAAGGGATTACATGTGTTCATAGGTAACTTCACATATAGGTGTGATTTCATGATTTTGGAAAACGTTAAGGGCATCATTGATGGGTTTTTAGGAGATGTAATCCTTGGGAAACCATTTATAGAAGAGTCTAAGATGGTTTATGATAAAGAGGCAGGGATAATTGAGTTCTCAAATGAAGCCGAGAGTGTTAAATATATAATGCCCCATAAAAATAAGAATTATGAGGGCATGGATGATTTAGATGTAGATAACATTCCGGCATTCGAGGTTGATTGGAAAAACAAAGTCTACTACACTGCTTGTCTTGAACTGGGGCCTGAATATACTCGTGATGAGAGAAGAGTTAAAGAGATCGAATGGGCCCTTAAGATTAAGAAAATGTAGGAGCAGGACTACGAGTCTAGCTACAAGACTCTTAAATAAAGAAAAGCGCTTCGTGGGAGGCAACCCATGCTTAATTGTTTGCTTGTTAGTGTCATATATCTTTTATTAATTGTTTGCCCTCATGTTTAAATTTGTAAAAATGCTTTATTTTGTTTTTAACCTCGTCTTAATTACATATAAAGGTATTTTACATAAAGGATAAGTATAGGGAGGATTACACACGTTTTCATAAGAAACGTAAACATGAGAATAACAATTAACTAAAAGATATATATGTTTGTTTGTTCGAGTCAAATGCTTGTATCGAGTCATAATGGATGTTTTTGCAGAAGTTTTTCCAGATTCTAAAGATGTAAATTTTCCAGAATTTTTTCCAGAAAATCGCAGACCAGTTTTTGTCAGGATAACCTGACGGCGTCAGGATTGCAACCTGACGGCGTCAGGAAGGAATAAAAACATCAGCTTACTTTTTCTCGTTTTCTGAGCTACTTGTAAAATTTTGGAATTTTCCAGATCTTAACTTTCAAAACAAATTCTGTAAACATCCATTCCACAAGCATTATATCCTAGTTTAAATCGTGTCTTATGTATATTATTACCGCCGATTTTACGCGAAGGTTTCGTTTGTTTTCTTTTAGTGTGCAGGTTTAGTTTGTCAAGAAGAAGTTACACAAGTTTGGAAGGAGCCTTTCACGTAAAAACTCTTCTTGGAAAAGATTTAACCACCACTTTTTACGGATCCTACCGAGCTAATCAGGGGAGTATTAGTTTCTTTCGTTTTTAATTACCTTCTATTATCATAACTTTGATACTTTCGGGGAACATTGGGGACAATGTTCAGTTTAAGTGTAGGGAGGGAAAATAAAACGGGAACTTTGAAACTATGCTTATCCTTGACTATTTGCTTTGTCCAAGTGTATTTGTGTAATAAACCATGAGAAAATGTAGGTTAGGGTAATTGTAGCCAAATTTAAAATTTTTTCATGACGTATAGGAGTGGGCCATTAGTCTTAACAAAAGCGTCTCATGGATAGGAAGTTGCATGACTAGCACAAAAAAAACCCTTTACCACCTAAATTCCATCCAAAATGTGAGGATCGCCCTTAGATTAGTAGGAATTAAAGCATTCATCTTTAATGCTTAGAGTGTGAACCGGTAGTATATTAGATTCTAGAACTTGTTTTGTGATGCATTCCGAGATCGCTAGTGAGACTACACTTGTGTAGTTAGGAATAACTAAATGATAAGAGGCATTAGGATAAACCCTTGTTTGATACCTGTAATATAATTACTTCTTCCACCTCGGTTGAGTAATTCCCCCACACCCTTTGCGTTGTACTCATCTTTAGTACACGATACCCCTAGTTAACCCCTCAGAGCCTATCCTTTTCGCGGTTCTCGTGATGTTTCGGTTTCCGGAATATCAATGAAGAGCATTGTTTACACCCCACCCCCAAATATACACCCAAATCGCCTTAGCCTACCCTTTATTGCACTCACTTTTAGTGCAAATTTATGTTATCACCTAAAACCCTTAGTTCAATTATCTGGTTGCTTACATGAGTTACTAAGTCGAGTCATATCCTTTGTATACAGTTTTGGGATGATTGGGATTCATGGGAAAAGTTAAAGTTTATGAAATATAGGGAAGAGAACGTTAAACTCAAATTCCCTTTGTTTGCATAATAATGTACTCCAAGTGTTTTGATCTTTTCAATTCGGGTCAAATTAGTGTTAGAATAATAAAAACTCAAGTGTAGGGATGTGTCTATAAATCCCTATCATTTTGATGTACCGTAGAGGATGGTAGAGTAAAAGTGTATGAAAAAAAAAAAAAAAAAAAAAAAAAAAAAAAAAAAAAATTCCGAAAAAAAAATATATATATAAAAAAAAAAAAAAAAAAAAAAAAAAAAAAAAAAAACATACGGGCTACCATCCTACATCTATCTTTTAAATTATGTTTGTTTATTTTCGTTGCCTAGAGTTTTAGAGTGTCGAGTCTTGACTTAGCAACGCTATTCTTCGTATACTTGCAACATAGAGATTTTTGACTATCCACCACTAAATAGCCTATCCCACCAAACCCTTCATTTCCTTACCGTAAGCCTAACGTTACAACCCTTTAAAAGACCTCTTTGATAGTATTTCCTAGGTGCTTACGCCAAAGCGACGGAGGTTTGATCTATTCTCAAGCCTATGGTAATCTATGTACTAGGACCGGTTAATGAGTGTTTATCTTCCATTTCCGATTTGTTATATTTCATATATACACCCGAGAGAGATGTGAGTATCCAAACACCCCATGTGAGGTGCTAGTATGTAATTTCCGTGCTTGTTATGACTTTTGCGGGGCTTATATGTGTTGTGGACCGTTTTGAATGGATGCTTCATGACCCCTAACTTATAAATTAATTGGCTAAAAGCACATTTGCTTGAGGACAAGCAAATACCAAGTGTAGGGATATTTGATAAGGTTTTAAAAGGTACCTTTTTGAGGGGTCATTTAAACCCTTATTCGATCACTTTTGTATCCGTTATTGCTTAATATCGTTCCTTTTCACTTTTTAGGTCTCTTGAAGGCAAAATGCTGGAATGATGCTTATTTGGACGAAAAGGCGCGAATATACGAAGAAAATGGCCAAAGTCAGAATCGAGACCCTCAAAGCTGCTGAAACATAAGGCGACGGCGTCACTGCATATCTGCGACGCCGTCGGGAAGGAATTTTGCGACGGGTCAGAGGCGAAATTGCATGTTTTCAAGGGACGACGTCAGGTTCTAAAGGAATAGGCCGTCGCTACTCAGACGGCCTAGATGCAGCCAAGACGGCGTCAGAGCTGAAGGGGACGGCGTCACAGTCATAAGGTGACGCCGTCGCAAGGTTTACGTGGCCAAGACGAAACCCTAATGACGGCGACACGACGGCGTCACGAAACATAAGGTGACGCCGTCGCAGATGTAATCTTATATATAGAATCCGAATTTTTCAGTTTTGGTGTGTAGTCTTTTGGAGTAAAAACCTAAAACCGAACCAAGGCTTTCTTGTGCAGTATTTTAGGGTTCTAAACCCTATTATACATCAAGATAAGTATTTACTTCATTAATTTAATTATGTCTTTGATTATTTGTGTGTATGCTTGCATGTTCTCCATGTCCGGCTAATTTATTTGTGTGTTTGCTTAGGGAATATGAAACTTAATTATTGAATATTGATTGGTTGATACTTATCTTAGTTGACTAATGATCTAGAGTGCGCTAGATTATTCGTTGTGTACTTAATGCTTGACTTTTCTTTGTGAACTTTAGAATATAATTATCTAGGTAATTGTAGGATAAAGTATTCAAGGACAACCGTAGAGTAGGCGTCTATAAATCACTAGAGGATTTGTAAACAAGACCCTTTGGTAATTCAAAGAGTTAGGGAAACAAGCACGCCCTATAGCCTTAGAATCACAACGCAACTAGGAATAAGGACGTGACAAATCAACCATCAATAGGAGATAATTAAGGAGTAGTAAAACCTAAGTAAACACATCTTTAAACTATCATACGAGTACAAATCAATTAGACATAGACTATCACAACCTTAGCTTAGATAATTAGATAATAGTAGAGTAATCGGTAGTAATACCAACCCCCCAAATCCAATACCCGAGATTCGTACCTTTTCATTTTCTAAAAAAACATAAAAAGATAAAAAATAATCTTCCTCAACCTCAACCTTAGCGTAGTAACTTCTCACTAGCATTCCTATTCCCCTAGAGAACGATATCAATACCCGTGGCTTACCCTAATTACTACACTACAACGATTAGGTTCACTGCCTAGGGTGTTATAAAACTTGCTCGAAGAAAAGGAAGTTTCCTTGACCCCGAACGACGCGTGTAGCGTTATCATTAAACTCCCTCGTGGAGAATTGTATTTTTCTTAGGAATATATGTATTCGTGGTTTACCCATTACTTTGTCTTGCATTGCGCATTGAAATTAATGGATTCTAATAATATGTAAGAACATATTTTCTATCACAGACATAAAACATTGGGTGTCATATTGGCAAATAAAGAATACCGTGTATTCTTCATTTGTTAATATTGACACACAATGTTCAACATAGTTGCTTCCTCTCATCTTTCACTCGAATTCCTTTTGTTACTTCAATGGGCTAGCAATACTTATGGTGCAGACCATTGTGTAAAGACCGTTTGAATAGTAAAAGGATTTGAGGGGGAGGTGAGAGCTTCTAGTTATGTTTATATGTTATAGGCCTTTTGTCAACTTGAGGTAACCGTCGCATTTTTGATGGATTTGGGAACGTGAGCAGCCTATTTCTACGGCATGTTATGTGGAATTAGAATAACTTTGACCTATGTTAGTTTTTAAATAAAATATTGTGCTTACTGTAGCTACCAACAATGATGAAATTTTCATCATTTATAAATTTTGTGGTCAGCACCAGTATCTT
>BPTQ01000009.1:63233482-63620630 GCA_019973895.1 Chrysanthemum seticuspe
AAAAACATTTTGTATATTCAGTATTTCAATACTGTATTTTATATATCTTTGTTGTAATATTTGAGGTTGATTTTAAAAAAATTTGCTCTTTTAGGAAGAAATTAATGAAAGCTTATCCTACTTGTACATTTAAATAAAATTTAAAATCCTAGAACTTAAGGTACTAAAGATCTAGGAACAATAACAAACGTCATTACGCCAACTTGTACTTATTAATTTCAGATAAGATATGTATATGTACTAAGATATGTATATATGTACTACTGTACTATAATAATACACAATTTCCATATGACTATTCAATATGACTATTGCGATGTGCGCAGCAAGCCCCAGTTCCTTTGAAGGAAAAGAAGCTCGTTCAAAATATTGTGGGATCCGTCACTTGGATTAGCAACATCACATCATTAATCCCATTCGGTGCCCATAACTATAGCAAGAGATCCCCTTATCCTTACGATCACTCTTCAATGATGCGATTCCAACTCCAACTCCTTCTAATAAAAAATAGAAAAATACAAAAAAATCTTTTACTTTTCCATGCTTAGAGCCCATAACCTAAACCCCCCAACCATAATGATGGCTAATGAGATGATAATAGATTAATAGATTCGATTCCAACACTATCAGATACAGATTAACTAAACATGAGCATACTATCAAATTTCTACACAAATGAATCCAAAATGATGAGGAATTAATAGAGGATAACTACCAACTAAACAGTGCAGGAATAAGGATCAACGCAACACTAAGATTCCGATATCCCGCACGAACAAAGGGATTGAGAAACTTAAATGGTTTCCCAGAACAAATGTTTAGGAGATCACTAAATATCTGCGGATGAGATGCCAACAGGAACTTATGAAATAGGATGTTAATGGATCTATTAATATAAGATTTCAAGTGTTTCTTTTCAGTTCGTAATTCATGTGTTGCTTATTAGATCGCGTGAGATCTAGTAATCAGTTGATTCTATTCATAAATAATCTTCCTCAACCTCAACCTTAGCGTAGTAACTTCTCACTAGCATTCCTATTCCCCTAGAGAACGATATCAATACCCGTGGCTTACCCTAATTACTACACTACAACGATTAGGTTCACTGCCTAGGGTGTTATAAAACTTGCTCGAAGAAAAGGAAGTTTCCTTGACCCCGAACGACGCGTGTAGCGTTATCAGTATAACTTATCAGTATACCTTTAACACATAATAATATCATGTCATCATGTATATATGTATAGAATCATGTATATGTATAGAATAGACTTTAATTATTCATGTTCAACCGCATTACTGCAAACAATAACAAGGATCTAGAAATCATGGAATTCAAGATCCTAAAATTTAAAATAAATTTACATGTTCATCCTATTCGAAAGTAATTAAAGAAGGATTTTCTCGTTTAAAAAAATTTTAGTTGGAGTTTATAATGTTGTTTCTATATATTTTATGTCATAACTTTATGACTTATATGTTTTACAAAAAGATTATTTGCCTATTTTTTTTGTATCTTTGTGACTTATTTGTAAATTTATTGCATTTACTTGGTAATTTTTTTTAATTTACTACGTATAAATATCTTTTGTATTTTTTAATACAAAACGCATTGCGTCTAAAATGCGCTCGCATTCGCAACACGCATCACGCATCGGCTCTAGGACATTTGACGCATCGGATCGCAAAACGCAATTTTAAACCAAGATCACAGTAACTGGTTGAATCACTGATCTTCTCTGCGGATGTCAACTCTGGAATAACTGATTAAGCTCGATCATGTGAATATGTTGTGCGACCCTGATGTACACATATCTCTCCCCTGATGGTTGCGATCTCATCGGAATCATCATTACATTGTGTACATGAAGCACTAACCGGAAGCACTTTATCATAAATCATATAGAAGATGTCGATCAACAATATCATCTCACATTCCAAATATTCTTCTCATATTTCTTCCTACTGAAGGCTGATTTACCACATACCAAAAGTATCCAGAGACCACTTCCCCCCAAATGGTTAGTATAATACATCCTTCCCCCAAATAGTTAGAATAGCACACCAAAGGCTACGAGTTAAACGCTGAGTTTCTCTATGGTTATGACATTTGTCTTTCCCAGAATTACTTCAATAGAGAAGAAGTATTAAGTTCATCACGTGTACTCGTTGTGTGTTTAGATGTATGTCTCCTTCCCCCTTGTTGGTTTTGATACCTCAGAATCAGCAACACATTATACATACCAAATATTCTTGAAATATAGAAGAACAACAAATTAGCTCAAAAGAATCCTGTGAGAGTCAACTGCTACAGAAGCTCTCTTTAACTATCTTTATCAACCCATATGTAGACAATTTAAAGTGACTACTGATGAAGAAAACCCGATATACCAAATTTGAAACTGAAGTCGAATTCCCCACATTTGTATCTTAAGCTTGCACTTAATGATGGAAGAACGGTGTTGAGAATTTATGCACCAAGCAAATCTCTAAGTGTTCGATACTCAACCAAAGTATGAGACATTAACACCTCTTGCAATTATCCACAACGACATATGCGTGTGACACTGAGTAAAATAACGTAACTCCTTAAAGTGATAGTTAACCAGGTCTTCAATACATCCTGACTGCTAGTAACTAGATAAACCAAGTCTTCAACACAAATTCTTAAGCCCGAGCAAGTTATCAAATAAGAACATGCCTTGGTGAAAGTCAACTTCAATCTCAAATAAGTGATAAATGATTAACTCTGAAGTAATCAACTTGTGTCAAATGCCCAACACGTGAATAAACATACAATCGGATGTACATTGACCCACTGAATGAACCGGAACAAATGATTCCTAAACATCAATGCATTCTTCCTAAAGGTATACATGTAGAGACTGATATGGAAGATTCACCGATAATGTCTTCAAGCAGATGAGGTAGTCATTTTTCTTAATTTTCATGTGGTTGATTTATAGCGTGCACAATGAGATGAACAATAATCCGTGAAGATTTGGCAAAGGGATACCAAAGAGCGGATCATTATTCAATAGTGCAACTACAATATCATGATAGTCATTATCAACGCCTTGTGAAATAACTGGAGATAAGGTTTCTTGATAATTCCGAGAAGTACTTCTTAGATGATGAACCAGTTGAGTCAGTAGGAACCGGAGCATGAGCTTCAGAAACTGGATGATCAACATTCGTTGGAGGTTGGAAGTACTCATCAATCATATCTTAAAACAATGAATCCCAAATAATAAATCCCAGTTATCCTTAGTGAGTGAAGACATTAGGCGTTGGAGAGTCGTATGACCATAACTCAAGCATCCATCAACATGTATTATATTCACTCTTCTCCCCCTCAAAAATTGCAAATGAAGTTTGCCATTTTTGATTGAGCAAGTGAATAAGAATATATACCAGTGAACGAAGATCCACTTGAGGATTGAATGAGCATTGAAAAACATGAAGCTTGTTGATGAAGAATGGCAATGAGAATGGTCATAAAAATGAAGATTTCTCTTCTTCTGAAGATAAAGCGCACTGAGGCGTACACTTTTCTTTTATTTGAGGAACGGGTCCTGAAGTGTTATCTGCAAACGCCATAATGTTGAAGTACGAGGCCTGAACTGATGTGAACAGACGTCATTGCCGAATGAATATTAAGATCGAGTTACTTGAACCCGTGAGTTATGAGATATCAATCTATTTGTAATCCATACTTTAAGCCAGTCCATGTAGTGAAGGATCGAAGTATCTGCAACTGAGTAAGGACTACCTGCAATAATATTACAAACTTGATTGCATATATTTTGGTTAGTGACATTAGTATCCAAATCCTTTGGGGTTTCATGGTCAACCTTGATTATGTCATCGGTAAACAACTTTCCGGTAGGAATCCACTTAAGTCCAGCATCCTTAAACATTCTACCAGACGGTATCCACTTATGGCAAGGTTTAGGATTGTTAAACTTCTTATGCACAGTGGAAGACTTATTGATATTCCTAGACTCCAAAGATTTAGCAGTTGGTATCCATCTATATGAAGTTTTAGGTTTGTTTTGCTTCTTATGCACTGAAGATGACTTACTGAAAGTCCTAGACTTAACAGGTTGAACCTTAGCACTGTTTATAGTCATAGTGGATTGTATCTTAGTATGAGCATTAACTTTATTTAGGGATTTTGAAAGATAATTATCATGATTAGCCTTAAAGACACATTTAAGACAATTCGAGCAAATAGGTTGATTAGATTTAGATAATGATCTTGAGTTCTTAGAGTGATCTGCTACGGGAATTGTTTTAATCGAAACATAACTACTCTTAGATGCAAGCCAATCCCTAGACTTTTGTGGAGTTGTCCTAGGTAATGATTTACTATTACTAGCAGTTCCTTGAAACCTCGTAGAATTCATCACCCTAGGTCTTGAACCAAAAATTTCGTCTTTTCGAATATGTGCCTTTTTCCTAGCCATATCTAGATAAGAGTACTTATCCAAGTCATTCATAACATTTTTCCTAGGCAAGTAAGGTGAAGTGACTGGTTTTGTCAAAACTTGTTTCGCATCAACTTGTTTCGCATCAACTTGGAAGGCAAACCGCGTTTTTGAAAATTTTGGTCGTTCAGATCTAAACGCATTCGGTTGTCTAATAACTAGTTTCCCCAAGATTGATGGTTTTGCAAACTTAGTGTTCACACTATTCCCTGTTGTTTTTCTGAGCTCATTTTTTAAGGCAACAATTGCGAAACTCTTTTCCTGAAGTTGAGCTTCGAGATCATCAATTTTGGCTATCAAAGAGTTTGTTTGCTCCAATGACTTAGTTCTAGTATCTTTGACAGAGTCACTTGGGTCTATGTGATGCTTTCTCAAAGACACATTTTCCTTAAGTAATTTAGCCACATAAATTGACAGTTCATTATTTCATGTTATAATAGCATCAATGTCTTGTGTAGTCTTGACTAAATTACTTTTCTCATGCATACCAGAAATATGTTTCTTCAAATTGTTGATAGTCGAGTTTTTATCCTGAAGCTGAGCTTTTAAATCATTTATTTCAAAAAATTCATGAAATTAAGGGAATTCCGGATTGTTGCAAGGTTTCATAGTTTGAAAACTTTCTTCTATTCTTTGGATTGCAATTTCAAGTGAAATGCAATGTTTTTCAAGTTCTGAGAATTTATTTGAAAGTTCATCAAAAGTTAGCTTATCAACCATATCAAAAGTTATCTTATCAACCATATCATTAGTTCTAAAACACTTTATCTCAGACTCAGCTTCAGTTACAAAACATGTATCAAGAACATGTTCTGTGATGTGATTAGTTTGCGTAAGAGTATTTTCAGATGCATTATGTTGAACAGTTAAGGGTACCTCATCACTTGACACATGTTCATTTATCGGTCTGACATCTGCATCCTCATCATCTGTAGCAAGAATCACTAAAGTATTAGCTATTTCAAGCTTATCTGTCTCTGAGCCCTTGTATTCAGTGTCAACTGATCCATCCTCTGATGCCTTACTGGTCTCAAAACTACAATCTATTGATTGTACCCGACATTCATTCACCTTTCTGATCATAGCATCCACTTCTTGTGTGCCAGGAGTTACTGAGCAGCCGGTTACATCATTCTTTGTTGTCTCTGATATTCTGCATTCAGCAACATCCGATCTTTCAACTGAAACATTACTCGACTCATCACAACAATCTGTCAACTGAACCAGACTCTCATCTATATTTTCTTCTTTTTGAGTAACTTCCTCAATATACTTATCCACATTATTCATGAGATGGATAAGTGTCTCTATGAACACGCTAATTTCCATTCCAGTGTGTCTCTTGAAAGACATTTCAGTCATGTCTTGATCATAATCTGATGTAAATTCCCCACTGATGAATGACTGAAATTGGTTGTGGATCACTTGAAGTGCAGCACTGGAACTATCCTTTTGAACCTTTTCTTTATCAAGTTGTTGTTCCAATTGTTCTAAGTTCAACAGTAATGTACCCGTTAATATGGATAAATCTTGACGGAAAAGGGAAATACATGTTCGTTCCATTGTTATGTGTAGAAGTAACATGAGGTGAGAGTGAAGTTGTTGAAAAGGTTCAATGCTGCTTTCCTTTTGCATGGCATTCTGTAGCCTGAACAGGTGCAAAACTTTCTCATTGGACTCAGAGCATGAAGAACTCAAATCATCATTGATTGATACCATCATCTGTAACCGTTCAGTATAGCTAATATTCTCATGGTTGTCTACAACATCATACAGTTTGAGTACTTCTGAAATCACTAAATCAGGAGTGTAAGACATGATATTGATGTATACACGGGATTTTACAAGTCTATGATTTAAACTGAGAAATAGATTCTTTCGGGGGATTTTACAAAATCCAGAAGAAACCGTGATATAATGACCAATAGAACATGTTAGGATAACTGATGGACCCACACAATGATAGAGGATTATGTGTAGAGGTGGCAATACGGGCGGGCACGGGCACGGGCTAAAACGGGCACAGGCTAGAATGGGCACGAGCTTAAACGGGCACGGGCTAAACGGGCACGGGCAAAACGGGCACATGTTATACAAATTGCTTAATAAAAGACCTAAAACAACAAAATAAATTCTTTAAACGTAATATCTTATTTATATTAACAAATTTAAATATATTATATAAAAAAAAATTAAACGATTGTAATGTTCTACAATTGAGAAAAAGAAATGCGCCCATTAGTGCCCATTTAAGTTTTCAATGGCCTATATGTGCCCATTTCAAAAAAAGGAGGGGGCTAAATGTGCCCAAATCTTTTAAAAACTTGCCCATTTAGCCCATCTTTTTGCTTTTGGGCACATTTTGCCACCTCTAATTATGTGTTAGGAGAGATGATTGTTTGAAGGATTTGCTAAAGTGTTATTTGGTTGTGAGTTGGTTTTGTTAATGCATGTTTTTACGGTGAAATTTAGGTTTAAAAACTTAAAAGCTTCAATAACTTCTGTTCGGAGCGGATTTAGGCTTCGAAGGTTTAGTTCATTCGGCATGCCATTCTCCTCGTTCTCATGGTTGTTTTGATGGGTAGAACGCTGAAAACGGAGTTACGGTTCAAAAGTTATGGCCATTTGAAGTTTTGTCGGGAAAAGTCAACAATGTTGATCCCAGTTGAGCAAACGATCTAATATAGAAACTGACTTGTAACAAAAGCTTATCAAGTATTACGCGGAATTTAATACTTAATCTTAAGAAGAAGAACAGTAAACACTCAACACATCAATATTATTTATTAATACGAATACTCTTACAGTATTAGGGTTTTGCAACCTTGAAGTGTATCGACCTTAGATATAAAACATACGTATATCTAACCTAACCTAACCTAGGATCTCCTTTTATAGGCTAAGGAGTCCTATACATTATACAATACGTAACCTACAAGATAAATATCTTTTCCATATTTATCTAATACAATAAACTAAACCGACTATACAAGACTAGCAGCAGTTACATATCATCATCCGTGGATATACTCCTATACTAGCCGCGGTTTGTCTTCATCCGTGGTTACATGCCTCTGTCCGTGGTTACATCCAATCTGTCCGTGGTTCCAATACTTAGAGTAATTCTTGATCCAAGGAACCTAAAACCCAACAATCCTCCCCTAAACTTGATACATTCCAACAGAATTCTCAAGTTTCTTTTAAGCTCAAAACATATGAAATGGAGGATGTAGCCAAACACTTACTATTTTTAAGAATGTTTTCATACTTCAGCAACAAATCGTAAGCTTGACCATCATAGGGTACTAACATCTTGATACAACCAGGCTTCAACATCTGAGCAATAACTGCTGGATACTTATTCAGTTGAGGATAATCACCTTCTACAAGCATATGAATAATTTCTCCAGAAACAGTTAAAACATGAACTCCACAAGTTTGATATAAAAACCATCTAGTAACTTGTCCATTGTAGAGTCCTTTTCATTCAGGTTCATCATGAGTAGGTTCAAATAAAATCTTCAAATTATGGTAAACCAGTCTCTCATGATAATCATTTGGATGTACTTCACCAAACTTATGCTTGTAAAGTATCCAAAGATTCATCAAATCATCTCTATCAAAATACTGAAGCATCTGTGAAAATTTATTATACTCATAAACTTCATTATTGAGTCTTTGAATTTTCCAAACTCCTTTACTTCCATTAAGCTCAAACTCATAAGAAATAATTTGATTACCATCTGCAACTAATTTCAATCTTTTAGAATCAGATGTCTCTTGAACCTCAGATTTTCTCTTTCTTTTACTTTGAATCCATTCATCATCCTTTTTAATCCACTCTTCCTCCTTTTTAGAATTCATTGGACAGTAATCATCATGATTAATTCTCATACATCTCTCATAAATCTCTAAAATTCTTTCAAATGAACACCTACTAAGATTATCAGAAACATGTATGCCAGAATTCTTAATAATCTTCATCAATACATTCCTCTTCTGTGCAATTGAAGGAGGTTTCTTTCTTACAACTTGTTTCTTTTCTTTACCAACCTTCCTTGCCAATGTACCCAAAATTCTAGCTTTTTCCTCATCATCCAACAAAGCCCATTCTTGTGCAGTATACTCATTACTCATTAATTCAGAAGCTTCAAGATAGTTTTGCGATTCATACCATGTAGCTAACCATCTCTGACTAGCTTCCTCTTCATCTTGCTTTCTTTTCTTTAAAGCTACTTGATCCTCAGCTACAAGACTTTTAGCATACTCTGCATCATAAGCTTCTTATTCTGTTTTACTTTTAAACTTCAATTCTGTGACTGCAACCCCTTTTCCTTTACCAATATCAGATTGAACCACTTTCTTCTTCAAAGATTCACCAATAATCAAACTTCTTCCTGTGGGTTTAGTTGCAGTAGATTGAACACTTAAAACAGGTGCAATGACAGGTGTAGATATAGATGAGGTTTTGCTTAAATTTATCAAGGTACTTGCAACTTCTTTCTCAACTTCTTTAGACTTAGGTTGTGATTCAGAGAGAGTAGTGACAATAGTGGAAGTGGTTATGATAGCAGTGGGTACGATAGTAGTGGGTATAATTGTGATGTCTAAACCTACATCAGTGGTTACAAGAGTACTAGCCATGGTTTCAGACATACCATCAGTGTTTGTGTCCTTCACTACATCTTCTACAACATTCTTCTTGATTTCAAGAACTGCCTCATTCACATCTTTATCAGAGACCAAAAATTCATTATCTCCACTATCAACATCTTCATCCATATGTACATCAACAGATATATCACCAGCCTCCCCTGAATTCATGCCTTCACTCCTCCCCTGTTTGGATACATCTTCCATATTCAGAGCTGGAGAGGAGTCCAACTTCTTTTTCTTTCTTCTCATAGCTTTCAAAACAGCAAGCCCAGGTCTTCTTACTTTTTCTAAAACCAACACTCTATGCTTCAATCTCCGAATATCCTTTCCTTGAAACACAGTCAACTCCTGTAGACCTGAAATTGTTTTCTCCATTTTAGCACACTTAGCCGTCAATTCATTTAACCGTTCAAGAATATCCTCCCCACTTCGACCTGTGTGAATTGGTCCGAGAGGTGGTTCATTGGAAAAGTCATCATGTACAAACTCATTACCCGTCAATTCAGTGTCATGTTCCAATCTATCCTCATCACTTTGAGCTGTGTGAACTGCTCCGAGAGGTGAATCCTTGGATATAGTAAACATCGCATCAGACCTTGACTGATCATCTATGCACCATGTAGCAGCCAGTTGGCTAGGGATTCCTCCACCTATGTTAAGTTCCAAGGAACTCTCCACATTAGGAGTTGCCAATGGTTGGGTCTTATTTATGTTTCCACTATCCTGACCAGCATCTAAGCATGAATCAGTAGTGGAAACCCTTCCAATCATGTCACCTCCACTCCATGTGACAGCCTCATGAACAACACCACTAACACTAACCTGAGGTAGCTTAGTGCCCTTCTTTCTCCTAGTCCATACAATAGGTGTAACAGTGGTTTGGGTATGAATATCAGTGGATTGAGGTGTACTAGCAGTAGATACAGTGACAATAGGTTGAGACACAAGACCTTCATCAACCTCAGGAGCAATAGGCAAAGTAAGCATATGAGGAAATAAAGGAACATCTCGAATTTGTACATTCTGTGGCTGATTCCTCATATGTGCAAAAACCTTAGGAAGCATATGATGTACTACATACTCTCTAGAATGCTCAATAGGTTCCTCTATTTGATGTTCCACAAGCAGTTGAACAAATCTAGGGTACAAATAGTATTTACCTTTCTTCCTAATGTTTTGTACTAACCCCTCATAAATCATCCGAGACCAATTAAACTTTCTTCCATCAGATAAACAAATAATAGCAGTAGCAATTTTAGAAGGAAACTCATTAAAACCTATGGTCTTGTTACTCATACACATCAATAAGGTGTGAACCAAAAACTTCCATTGTTGTGAAAACAAACTCTTAAAGAATTGTACCTTTTCACCCCTGTGTGTATATCCTAATCTCTCTAAACCAGCAACAATTTCAACATCAAAAAGATTATCAACACCATCAGCATCATCAAACTTCGAAACTTCCCTAATGATTTCCTCAGTAACAGAAATAGCATGCTCATCCACTACAGAACTAAACACCTCCACACCATCAACCTCATCAAGGGTAGCATTCCGCCAGAATTGATGTATGTAGGCTTTAAGAATGGTAGGTTTAACCGTTAAGGCATAGTGAATGGGACTGTGAACTAGGAAATCAATCATTTGATGAAACCCTTCAGATCGAGCATTCTTGGTGAGAATGGCAACTAAGTTATGTGAAGTGGAATACTTTTCAGCCATTGTGATTAAGAATGAATATAAAGTGGGTTTTGTGAATTATGCAAAGAAAGTGATTAGGGTTAAGGTTGAGCGCCAATTGGAAGTGGTTTGAGAATCAAATAAATGATCCGTCCGTGATTTGGGGAGAGTGATATAGATTTGCCAATGTTACCAAACAGCCCTTGTAATATCCAAAACTAGACCCCATGCTATCCGAGGTTCCAGAACTACTATCCGCAGTTGCAACATACCATCAGCAGATACATTGGATCACTTCTTCCAAATGACCAAGAGAAATAGCAAGTAAATCTGTGTCACAATAAGTAAGATCTTACAAAAATATGAAGGATTACACACAGTTTTTTTTTTTTTTTTTTTTTTTTTTTGTAACACTAACACAAGCAGCTAACACACCAGCTCCTTATGCACACAAATCCTTCATACCTGCAAGACAAAAACACAAAACCAACACAGAGTAGTAGGTTATTATTGTCAGTGGTTAGAAAAAGCCAGAAGAGGTTGCAAAAAAACCTATCCGTGGTTTGCACAGGTAAGTCAATATGGTCAACTTCTAGAACTAATATCAGTCCATCTCCCAAGAAACTCATTAACTTCCCAACCACATTTAACCTGCCCCTTCTTTACTTCCATAACCCTAAACTTCACTTATAAAAAGAACCCTTAATCTCATATAACGCACACACCAAGCAAAATCAAAACCCTAATTTTCCAAAAACCCCAATAATGAGCAGCTCCAACCCAATCAGTCTTTCATCAGATGACAACACCTCCTCCAACAGCAGTCTGGAGAGATGGAAAAAGAACTATTTGTCAAGCAATCCAAGCAAAGGAGAAAATAGCACTTCTTTAAGTTCGTATGTATCACCCTATGAAGATACAGACGAAGAAACATCTTCCAAGGTAGTCAGTGCGCCTCCCGTTGCTGTTGTGAAACAAAGATCCTCCTCATCCGCATCATCAAGTGAAGAATCCAAGCCATGGCGATTTGACATACCTCCACAAGGACCAAGACCATTAAAATCCCCATTTCTTCCATCATCGAAAGATGATAGTGTGGTGAATCCAAGTGAGGCTTCTGAAGACTCTAATGTCTCCTCTAAGAAGAGAACTTCAAACCCCAAACCTTCATCATCCAAACCCCAACCAACACCACGAGCAAGAAATCCACCACTCCCAAAGGACAGAGAGGTGGTTCTTGGTCTTACTGCTCCAGGTTGTGGTGCTTCTTCACACATCGTAAGGGGGAAAGGAAAAAGAAAAATGGAATGATGCTTTTTGGTGAAATCAGTAGATGCAAGTATAATATGACTATGTCCTTTGTGCTTCATCTACTGTATTCATCTTCATCATCTTCGTTTGCATCAAGCCATCCTTCCCATTTTGATCCTTAGCTGCTTTGTCGTACTGGTCATGCATATCACAAATGCATATCCAGCAATCATGCATATCCAACAGCTGAGGATAGTAGTAGAAAATCATGTATAGAAGTAGTCTTTTAATATGTACTTGAAGTTTCATTGTAAGCTGTAAGCTGTAAACTGTTTTGATGAATGAATGAGCAATTTAACTTCAGTACTTGTTTAACTTCTATAATGACTTGTCTTGTATCTGCAAAATGGTTAGTAGAAACAGAGAACAACAAGCAGTGATATGAACAAAACTATCAGTGGTTAGAAAGAAAGATACCAATACTAAGATTTACATAATAACAGTCCAATACTTAGAGTAATTCTTGATCCAAGGAACCTAAAACCCAACAAACAAGTCGCTAGTAAGACAAGTCGCTAGAGTGACAAGTCGCTAAGTCACCAAGTCGCTAAGTAACAACTCGCTAAAAGTACAAGTCGTTGTGAATCAAGTCGCTAAGCACAAGTCGCTAAGACCCAAGTCGCTGAACACAAGTCGCTAAAGCACCAAATCGATAAGCAGACAAGTCGCTAAAGAACAACTCGCTAAGAACTATAAAGCCAAGTCGCTAGAAATAATAGAAACAAGTCGCTAACCCAACCAAGTCGCTAGCCAAAGTGGAACCTCCACTAACTTTTACTGTTTGTCGGCTTGTCTCAATAGACAAGTCGCTAAAATCAAGTCGCTACGACTTAAACTACAACTAGCTGGAAATTACTAAATCAAGTCGCTATGAAGAAAAGCACTCCGAGACTCAAGTCGCTAAGATGATAAACTTCAAAACCACACTTTTCAATCCAAAACAAGCCCAACCACGGTGATTCAAGCTTTCCAAATCAAACCCCAAGCACTTACAATGATTCTAAACACAAAAGTACACTTAAAATTCAAACTTTAACACAAGAAATGATCCAAATGATGCAAAAGCCACTAAATTTTTTCAAACCCAAAAACCATATAAAACCACTAGAAATCCAAGGATATGTAAGAGAGATGATCAAACCTTGGCTCTCTGATACCAATTGTTAGACATTGGATTTCATAAACACATCATAACATTATAAATGGGGCGTATGGTTTAAGAGTTTAGAGAGAGAAAGTGGAAGATGGGAGCCTTTCTAGAGAGAGAAAGAAAACAAAAGAGAAAAGGTTAGATTATAATGAAAGGTCCAACCCTCTACCTTGGGAGGTAGAGGGTATTTATAGTTACAAACTACACGTCCTCCTTCGGACTGTCGATTAGGCATACAGTGGGTAAAGACCCGTCCATCCTCCATGGTGTTGCTCTAAACTAAATAACTAACTAACTAACTAGTAAATAACGAAATGTCTACGAGCTAACATATGCTAGACTAGAGTTGGGGTGACCGACTCTTCACTATGGAATTTCTAATTCCTAACAATCACCTAAAAATAATATTCGAAAACATCAACATAATGTTAGTGAGTTCGTAGGTTTAAAAGTATTTATGACTCAGTTGCTATGCATAGAAATACAAGTAGGGCATATGTGTAAATAATAGTGCAGAGCAAGTAGTAAAAATGTTATCCAAATCATGGAATCCAACCAAATGATCCACCAACAACACTCTTCATCCAAGATTCTTCATCTCCGAAATGATAATGTTATGTAATCCGACCACCTCGTGGTCCTGTGCACAATAGGTATCTAATCAGTCGACTATCAGCTGGAGCTAAAACTGTTGGCTAATAGGAATCATAGTCATGTACCAATCACCACTATACTCATGCAAACAATTATATACTCATATATGTCCAAAATAAATAATATGAATTTAGCACAGCGAAAGAAAATATAGTTGAGTATTATCCCCCCCACCCCCAAGAAAATATAGAAAAATGGAGCCAAGAGTACTCACCTTGAATCGGATGAGATAAAGTAACAAGTTCAAACAAATAATTGAAGTGAAACACGAGCTATTCCTTCTTCAACAATCTACATGAATCATAATCATATATTACTTTTAAGTTCATGTTAATGTTGTAATGGATTTTAAATACTTATGATTAATCACAATCTCATAATCAGGGTTCAAATGTATTAAATTAGGTTTAGGGTTTATAATGCAAATTTGAACCAGTTTCTTATGATTTTTAAGACCTATCAAATGAGCTCCCGAGACTCTCTAATTTTTATTTGTGACTCCCACATGAGTTAAGTACTTACCCTAATTTTTGTGAATTTTATTACTAAGTGCAAGTGTCATTTCAAAAATTGTTTTCTCAAACCTGTCCAGAAGGTGACCTAATGGTATACCCAGAAAGTTTGCATTTATTTGACCAATTTAAACACTTCAGAAAAATCTACAAACATTCCAGGAAGTCACACATAACTTAAACATCACCCTTGTCGTTTTAGAGCTCTCAACTCTTTATGGTTTGAAAACCAAAAATCAAATATACCAACTGATTTTCAAACTCAGATTCTCAGATTTGACAACTAATCTTCTAAAAATAAAAAACTTAGCTTCCCGACCTCCAATGACCATGAACTTTATATTTCCAGAAAGTACACTGATTGAACTTATGTTTAGAATCAAAAATCACACAAAAACGCATTGGCATCATCAATTTAGACCCCGTTGAATCTGATCCAAATTTCGGACGACATCATAATTCCGATTTTAAGAACATCTAACCGTAACTAACGCAAGATTAAACCTCTAACACATCCCTAATTATATTTTAATGATCAAACATACTTAATTACTGAGATTTTAATAAACCCTAATCCATGATGTGAGTTACAATAAATAGTTTAAAAGATTAAAACATAGAAACAATTAATTAGAACACTAAGATTAACCGATTTTTGAACTCCAAAACCCCCAAGGTTGATTTTCTTCTTCTCTTTCTTTTTTTTTCTTCCTTGTGTCGATGGAAAATAGGAGGGATGGGGTGGTTCGGTTTAGTAACATTCATCATGACAAGCATCAATAAAAAATAATAATTTCAACCAACAAGTAATAACTTAAAGTAACCAACAACATTATAATAAATATCATTCAATAGTTAAAAAAAATTTATGACTTAAAAGTCATAAAATGGAACATAATAGAGATGTTGAGACATAAAAAATCCTAGAAAAAAGAGAAAAATAACTTGAAAATAAAATTCCTAGAAAAATATAAAATAACTTATAAAATAAAATAAAAATCTAAAAATAAAGAAAGAACCATCCTATTGAGGAGGAGGATGAGAAAGAGCATTAATATGCTCAAGGATATGATTGAGGATGAACCTCATTTCATCTTGTAGTTCGTGGACCATGATGCGGGTCCTTTCACTAAGATGAGCAGTTCGCTCACAATGGGAGCAACAATGTTGAGGTTGGTTTGGTGGGAGAGTAGGTTCATTGTTTGGTGGTGGAACATTGGTGGAATGATTGTTGGGATTTAATGGAGCAAAGAGGGAAGAAAGCAAGCCGTTTTGCATTTGCATTGCCTCATTGAGATGAGAATCCACGATATGTGAAAAAGCATGGAAATTATCTAGATGAGCTTGTATCTCTACTTGAGATTGTGGGTGATCTTCCCACATTGACTCATCAATGTCTTCAATATGTGGAGAGAATGATGTAGGTGGTAGAGCATGATCTCCATATAGTGGCCCATGGATATCGTTGTAGATTGGGTGGAAGAGAAGAGGTCTAGGTTCATTTTGCAAAGGGGCATTTGGTTCAAATGATGCTCTTGGTGGTTCATGAGCGATACGCCCAATGGTGCCGAATGATGGAAGAGGTGGTGGATTTATGGGCCTAGGAGGTAAGTCTTCCAAGAATGGATTTGGAGATGTTGGTGGGGTTGAAAAGAGTTCTAGGGGTATAAGCTTTGGAGATTTCGGTGGTGATGGTGTTTTTGATGTTTGTAATGGAGCAGGTGGAAGAAAGGTGACGATTGGTGTTTTGGTTGGTGGTGGAGTTGTGATGATAATGGTTGATTTTGGTGGTGAATTTGGAGTACTCAAGGTGAGGAAGTTTTCATCTCTAATAGGAGATGAAATGTTGAGTGGTGATGAGTCTGATGAGAAGCTTAGGTTGATAAAGCAACAAGGTCTTACACTTATTCTTGCGGTTTTCTTGAGAGGTTT
This sequence comes from Chrysanthemum seticuspe, assembly GCA_019973895.1. Taxonomy (NCBI): domain Eukaryota; kingdom Viridiplantae; phylum Streptophyta; class Magnoliopsida; order Asterales; family Asteraceae; genus Chrysanthemum; species Chrysanthemum seticuspe. Next base: position 63,249,865 of record BPTQ01000009.1, read on the forward strand.
GGTTGAAGGTGATGATGTTGATGACTTTGTCATTGTGATCAAGCTTGTTCTAAGAGAAGAAGTAAGAAATGGTTTAGGTGTGAAAATGACCCTCCTGGATGTCTTAATTTATAGGATCGTGGAATTATGGAAATTTTTGTTTGATTTGATGTTAAGCCTTACAAGTGAAGTAGTTCCTAATGATTTGGAAGAGTTTAAATGCATGTCAAATCTCCCTAAGTCAATCCATACATGAATTGTTGAGTAAATTGAGCAAGATATGCAATAAATGGACTTCAATCATTGCAAAATCCTAAAGATCAGGCACCCACGGATTCCAAGGAACCAAAATAAGGGTTCCTTCCATTATAGAAAAGGGTTCCTTGGGTGGATTTTGAGAATTTTTGAATTTTTGTGGGAAATGGATATTCTATTGGTCCAAGTAAGTTAAACTAGTCATAATATGAATAAAAAGCAGTAAAAACTATCCTAGTAACAAAATTTAGTAAATTTGAGTGCGGGATTAAGAAAAATTTAGAAACATTCCTGTAGTCACCCACGGAACCAAAAATTTTCAAAGGCGGAACCCGGTTTTTGGTTCCGTCTGATCCGTCGTTGTGTTTTTGGTGGCACTGAATTTTTGCACGGACGGAACCAAAAAATTGGGTTCGTTGAATCCATGGTGACTTATTTTGTTCACAGAGGCATTTTTTAATCCTCGTAAACTTTTCCGAATCCTTTATTTTTTCTTAAAACATATGGAGAATATCATTTCTATTTAGGAACAAGTAATAACACATATATAAACACACGGGAGCATGTATTTCAAGTGGGGGGCTAGCGATTTTCACTAAATATTGATGTTAGGAATTAGAAAATTCCATAGTGAAGTGTCGGTCACCCCAAATATTATCTAGCATAAGTTAGCTCGTAGATTTGTCGTTGTTTACGTTATTTATCAGTTTATTAGTTAGTTATTAGTTTAGCTTAGCGTAGTGTAACACCGTGGAGGAAGGACGGGTCTTTACCCACTGTATCCCTGATCCACAGGCCGATAGGAGGTCGTATTTCATGTAACTATAAATACCCCTTCCATCCATGGAAGGGGTGGTGCTTCTCATAATCTAATATTCAACATTTGTGTAAACCTCTAGCAAGAACACCCTCTCTCTCTCTACTAACTCTCTAACTATGGCAAACATGTATTTTGATCTCCCAAGACCACCCGAATCATCAAACACATAAAAATAACGATCCTACAATTGGTACCAGAGCCAAGGTTTTGTTGCTATTGGTGATTCTCGTGGTTCGATTCATGGTTTTGTATGCGGTTTGTTCGGGTCTTGTTTGTGTCTTGATAAAGTTGTTTGTTTAATGGATATGTTGTTACTGGTTGCTGTTGTTATGTGGTCAAAACATACTAAATTTTTTAAAGAGGTTTTCATATGTCTTGTTCTTAACTGTGTTGGTTTGTGATGCGTTGTTAAACAGTTTTGGTTTTCATATGTCTAACAGTTTTGGTTTTGGTTTGTGACCAGTTTTGGTTTGTTTTTAACAGATAAAACATAAGTCTTACATGTCCTTCAATGAGAATTTCTTGTTAGCGATTTAAGCTCACTGTCCTGATTCAGTGTATGGTCAATAAGATTTAAATGGGTCATCTGGTCAGTCTATGCTGTCAAACTGGGTCAAAACTGTTTATCTGGGTTTACTATGAATATCGTCGGAATGTGGTCGGAAAACTCATATATTCATGCTAGCGAGTTGTCAGAACAAGATGTCCAAATACATTGAATCTACCTAGCGAGTTGGGTCACCTAGCGACTTGTTATTTAACAAGTCGTAGCGAGTTAGCTTAGCGACTTGGCTAGCAACTTGGCTAGCGAGTTGGCTAGCGAGTTGGCTAGCAACTTGGCTAGCGACTTGGCTAGCGAGTTGGCTAGCGAGTCGGCTAGCAACTTGGCTAGCGAGTTGGCTAGCGAGTTGACTCAAAAGATGATGCAACTTTACAGAAAGGTAGAAGAATGAGATAAGACTTGACAACATAAACCAAATACCATCATCAGTTTGACTACATCATCCCAACATCATACAACAAACCATAAGCAAGAAATGGAAAAACATCAACAAGTCTCAACTGGTTTTAAACAGTACTACATCCTACAAGACTCATCTAGTTACATCACAAAATCTCAGTTTGTATACATCGTGTGTTCACATAAGCTACAAGAAACTCAAAGAACAATCACACGAATACAAAACATCATAGACCATTTTTCGAAGCCTTTGCTTCTTCATATCCGAATACAAAGATGAAACCATAACTAATCTGTTATGATAGTTTTTTCTTTCTTTCGTTCAGTGTTACAAAAACTCTAAGATTACTGATTATACATCGAATGAAAAAAGAAAATCTTATTGAATCTCAGATGTTTATTTCGTGATAATCATTGATCAATCAAGACCATTATAGGTATATGACACGAAAATAATTATCTTTCATCGATCCATGTCTCATACTTTTAATGATAACTACATGAAGCTGATCTCAGATATTGTCAACAATGAGTTTCAATCTCTTTTTAAGATGTTTTCATTGATGTTTCATCTTCACAGATCTTTTGAAGTATAAGCTTCTCTTTAATTTTCGAACTATCTTGAAGAAATTAACAAAACAAAACCGTTTCATTAATTTCTTTTGTTCGGTTTTTGAAAAGAAAAGTTGTGTTCAATGAAATACCTACCTTGTCTTGAGCCTCGTCACAAGCTGATGCCATCCCTATGGCTAATCAAAACACCAACTAAGCCATCCCTGTGGCGTGGTGTGTAGATGCATCAAAGTGAGTGTTGATGTATTTCTTATGATGCGACGTTCGTTTTAATGTGTTGGGTTAGCCTCGTTATGAGACTTTTGAGGATGAGAAACTGATGTGTAAAAAGGAGGCGGATTTTTGAGAGATTATTTAGGGTTTGAGACTTATGTTGAGATGGGAGGCGATTTTTTGGAGATTAGGTTTTGTGATGTGAGGATTTTTAGGGTAACTACTATGAGTGGGGTTAAATACCCTAAATTTAGGGTAGTCAAATCTTGGGCCATGACTTGAGCTGTTGGACATCCGTGTATTTCAATGAAGTGGACATTAGTTGGATGGGCCGAGTATGAAGTTGTTTATTCATGGGGCTCAATATTATGACATTTAATCAGCTTTATACCCGTGATAGTATAGTCGTTATTGGTTTTGTCTTTCATGTGCTTTTCCATGAATATAGTTCATAACGTGTCATGTCTTGGGTATCAACGACTTATTATATGCTCTTTGAGTATACGTGATTATGTAGGCATGTGGTCATAAAGTTAATCTCGTGATTATTTGGGTATATGTGATTATTTGGGTTGGTTTCATGATACGGAAGCACATTGATTCAGATATTTGCAAACTCTTACTCTTACTCTTAAAGAGTTAATGATGTGAAATGGGCCTGATAATACGGATCTTCTACATGAGTTGGTACCATGTCTTTGGACACTAAGTAAACCTGTATTTTAAGAGTCATTAATTCCTAATGGACTTTTAAGATCAGGATGTGCTTATGTTGGATCTTGTGTAAAGATTTGTATAATTGTGAGTTGTGTTGAGTTATGAGCTTTGAAGCGACTTGATAATGATATTTGAGATGTGCAGTGTTCATGAGATTTGTGATAATGTGATATGACGTGATAATGAAATTCGTTGTGGTCTACGGCTTGGTACTTTGGTGCATACATTTTATTCACGGATAAAATAATGTCATGGCTTGCACTGAAGGTTAAACACGGTTGACTACGGGGTTGTTGTTCGATATTTCTCATTTGGCTTTGAAGTGAAGTTTTTCGGACGCTTCTACTTATTTCATCTTCTTTCTTTCTACCCTTCTGCGAAGATGACTTGTTTGGGCGTTTATTGAGGGTGATAAAGACTTGGCTATTTAGTTACGTTTGTGATTCTTTCTCGCTTGACGCACAACGTTGCTATCACTACGGTGTCTCACTCAGTTGAGAATGTCAAGAGGTTTTGTACATTGGGTACACCGTTTCTTTTTCACAAGGATTGGTACAAGTTTAAGGAACAAATCTGGGGAAGTTTACTTCATGATCAAGTTTGGCATATCGGGCTTACTTCACCAAGTGGTCACAGCAACAGCCGTCAGAATATGTGGATGATGTGTTTACCAAAGTATTTATTGGATGATTGATGATGTTGATGATGTTGGATAACGGACAGTTGATGAACCGCTGCATGTTCCCCTAAAAACAGATATTTACCGAAACCAAAATTGTCATAACACATTCAAGTTGACATTGTTTACGGTTTTGTCTTGATTTTGTAAAATCCCGCGAAAGAAACTATTTCTCGGTTTAAATCATAGACTTGTAAAATCCCGTGACAATGGAAACATCCTGGTAATAGTAAAGTGCATTTCCGGATCTATCTTACGGTTTATTCTTGGTTTTGTAAAATCTCGCGAAAGAAACTATTTCTCGGTTTAAACTATAGAATTGTAAAATCCCGTGATGATGGAACCATCTTGGAGAAAGGAAAGCGTATTTCGGGGTCTTCTGATGCTGGTGTTACGGTTTCTGTTTCGAAGAAGGGATAAAAGGGTGTACTTCATAAATTGGATGTGTGTTTGGATATTCGTCATGGCAGTTTGGTTATTACTTAGTTTTACGGGGTTATGCTCATTTAACCATGGTCGGGATGAAACCATTATTAAAGTTCATTTAAATGTCAAAGAAGGCTAGATTTGAGCAGTTCAGAAGATGTGACAACGGCGTTAACTCAGTATTATTTATTTGAGGTTGAAGTGAAATATCACGGGCGAGTGCACTTAGTATCTGAAGGTATCGGGGATGGTTGGATGAAGATTCTTCGAGATCCTTGTTCAAGCTTATTATCAAAAACGAAGACTTGGAAATCTAGTTATTGTTGGGTGGCTTTTACTTTTTCTTTTACCACTTGGGGGAATTGGGCTCATACCACTACAAAATAACTATCACTTTAAGGAGTTACGTTGTAGTGCTCAGTGTCACATTCAATTGTGGATTTTCAAGAGGTAATGTACGTCTATTACTTGATGGTTGGTTGGTTGAAGAGTATAGAGTACTTAAGAGATTCAATGGAGCATGAATTCTCGGCACCGCTCTTTGTTACACATGTGCAAGTTTAAGTTACGAGTTCGGGTTAGTTTACTTCAGGGTCAAATTCATCATATTGGGTTTTCTCCATCAGCTGTCACAACAAAGAGCCTACTGAATGATAATGGGGTTGATCATATGTTTTGCCAAAAGAGATTGAAAAGAGAGAGATTATGACGTCTGTTCACTTCAGTTCATGCCTCGTTCTCTAAAGAAAAGAAAAGTGTACGTTTCAGTGCGCTTTATCTTCTGAAGAAGAGAAATCTTCTAATTAATGACCATTCTCATCAACATGCTTCATGCTTTTTCCATGCGCTTCAGTCATAAAGTGAACCGGGCTACCACTGATTGTTTTCTCATTCCACTTGCTCGATTATAATGAAGATGGCGACATCTCGTGCTGATTTTGCGGGAGAGAAGTGTGAATAGAACTTTCGAATGATTTTCACTTATTTAGTCAAGAATGGCATCTCCGTATGCAATTCTTGAGGGGGAGAAGAAGTGTGAATTTTTTGCATTGCTGATTGATATTTGAGAATTTAAATGGTCATACGGCTCGAAACTCATGTAAGAACCGAGCTTCTTATTATCGGGTAATCTTCACATGGAGTTTCTCTCTTCTAAGAGCCGTTGGTTGACATCTTCACTCGGATTGATGAGTTTATCGACAAAGTGCTTCCGGTTAATGCTTCACGTATACATCAACATGATGATTCCGAACAATCTCTCTGTTCTTGTTTGATGTGATTGGTAGTTTGGTGTTACCATCTTGTGTGTTCGTTGCGGCCTGATTGCTGATTTCCTTGATGAACATCTTTCTGTTCTTGTTTGATTGGGAGGGATTTTAGTTAAGGGGATTTGCAAGTTGTAAGTTAATTGGGATGCTTTTTGGTGGAATGCTTTTTGATGTGAGTTGAAGATGTTAACTATCTATTCCCCAACTGCACAATCTTGAAGAAGGTCGAGTCTACAGTCTGTTCTACATTTTTTGCTACATGTTAGAAGACTAAAGACGAGTTGCATTTAACGATTTAAAGACTTCTTATTAATCTGGGCATCTATCAAACAGATTGTCAGTTTAGGGGAGAGCACTAATTGGGGGAGATTGAAATGCCAAATTTAATTCCTAATTAGACTTGCTCACATTATTCTTCAGCAAGTTGATTCTCACAGATATATCTGAGCTAATGATGTTCTTCTCAAAATATTTCTAGTATACGAACTTATAAAGAGTTGCTGATTCTGAAGTATCAATACCAGCAAGGAGAAAGGAGACTCACATATAAACACAAAGCGAGTAAACTTGATGAACTTAATTCTTCTAAGTAACTGAAGACATCCCGGGAAGACAAATGTTAGTACCGCAGAGAAACTCAAGGTTTGACTCATGGCGAGTAAACTTGATGAGCTTAATACTTCTAAGTGATTGAAGATATCCCGGGAAAACATTTGTCATGACCGCAGAGAAACTCAAGGTTTTACTCATCAAGGCTTTTTGTGTTATTATTCCAACTACGTGGGGGAAGTGATGGTAGAGAAAGTTTCTGAAGATAACAGAGGTACACTAGTATGTGGTGATTTCGATGGTGTCGCAATGATCAGGGGAGAGAGATTGTGTACATTGGGGATGCTCAACTATTTCACTTGAGTGCTTAATCAGTGATTCAGAGATATAATCACTTATTTCGGTGTTGACATCCGCAGAGATTGTCACCCGCAGAGATAATCAGTGACTTGGCCTGCTTCTTCAATGTTATCAGTTATTCATTCCTTGTGTATTGGTATACTTCGGGTTCTTGAGCTTCATACACGATCATCCGGGAAGAAAAATGTGAACATGGGAAGGTGTTTTCATTCCCCTCATGATGTGTGTTCGGGAGAGTTCTTGAGCATTATTCAAAGAAACTGACTGCTTCAATTCAACTACTCGGGGGAAGTGGTTTCTTGACACCTTTTTGGAATGGATTGCGTCAGACTTCAGTGGTTATGAAATTTGAGAAGACTATTTAAGTGTGGGATGAAACGTTGTTGTTCTTCTATTGGATGATATAACCCCGAATGGAGATCCTCGATTATCATTCTTAAATGGAGCAGCGGGATTTATGATAATGGTGTGCTTCCTTGTGCACCTGGCTAAAGCAAGCTTGAAATAGAGCTTCGAATCTGCTCATCTTAAGGATTTTCGGTTTGGGGGGAAGCTGCCAGAGTCTCACTTTCAGATGGTTCAATTTCTTTCTTCGATTCAAGAGCCCTGGAAGCTTTGGTGGTGCATGTTTAAGAGTTGATGACTTCTATCTTCTACGACGTGCTGCTCGATATCCTTATCTCGGTACTCGTATCATCATCTTCTTTAACTATATCATCTACTCTATCCTTATATATATTTATCAGAAAACAAAATACAAAATTATAAAACCAACAAAAACAAAATAGAAAAATATAAAACCATCAAAAGAAAATAGAAAAATATAAAATATTCAAAAACCCATAAAAATCAGAAAATTTGAAAAATACCAAAAATATGTTTTCCTAGACATGTCTTCTGGTATCGATAACATCTACGGTCTTAGAAATGTCATTCAATAATGGCACGGGACCATAGATGAAGTTCGAGCAGGAGGTGTAAATATTTTTTTCTAAACATGTCACAAACTATGGCTTACAGTTATTTCAGTCTGTAACCCGGGCTTCAAATAATGGCTTGCAGTTATTTCAGACTGTAACCAGGGCTTAAACCATGGTTTGCTATTATTTCTGATAGCAACCCGCTCTTAAAAGGAAGGAAAGTGCTACGCTTAAACGTTTTTCACAAATATCATGCACTTATCCTAAAACACTTTGAGGAAAGTATGTCGAAGGACTGCTGTTCCTACACAAATGTTTTTCCGTCTAAAATTCTTCAGAAAAATATTTGTTGTTTTCCAAAAATGGTGGTAGAATGAGTTGCTTTAACAACAATCAGTTTCAAGTTTTTTTTTTTAAATCTGCAAACTCAATCAATGACTTCAGCACTTTTAAACTTTTCACAATTTGAGTCATTGATTGAGGGGGATAAATGTTTTCAAATTTATATCATCTAACGGACTTTCTTAATTATCCTACGTGCTTATCTGAAAAAATATAATTGCCTATGTTGAAGGACTAGGTTTCTAGGATATGATTGTTAGGTTTAGATGATTAGAGTTTGAGAAACACATTATTCCCATACCTTATATGATCTGATTGATATGTTGAATTGACTTTTATTAGTCGATTGCTGTTTGGGTGATGTCGACCACCGTATATTTGTATGTGTGTTCACTAACGTATGCAGGTATATTGGTATAAAAGAATGTTCCCGATCCGGATCCCACAATTGAAGATGATTGGATGCCGCAAGGAATGGGTAACTATATCTTGGGTTGACAAATGAAGAAACGGAGCTTAATTGGGCTTCTATGGAGAGTTGGCATAAATGCAACGTAAGAGGTCTCACTGCATCAGCAGATGGTTTTTCTTCTAAGTGATTGAAGAAACGGAGCTTAATTGGACCTCAGTTGGCATTCAAAATGCAACGTAAGAAGAAGTCTCACTGCATATGCAGACGGTTTTTCTTCCAAACCCTACAACAACAAAAACAGAAGCTTCTCAACCACCTAACATATCTTTGTGCAGGATAATCGTGATGATACAATTTTTCTAAAACTTTGAAAAATATTGTTTTTGAAAATGGAAAAATATTGTTTTGAAAATATATTGGACTAAATTTTGAAAATCACCGGACTTCATTTTATCAAAACTTAAGTCACTCAATCATCGACTACTGTCATGGTTTGAGGGGGAGAGTGATTTTGAATAAATTATTTTCAAACAATATTGCTTCATAAAAGTCCGTTTGTACGCTAAAATGTGGTGATCTAAAGATTTAATGTTATGTCATGATATGGTTTTCTTTAAAACTCAAAGATCTGTCAAAATGAAATTTTTTCTGTTCTTGTTTGATTGTGAAATTGTTTTATTTTACTTACAGATCTCTTAATAATTATCATACCTGACACTAACAATCTTTAATATCTAAATCTGGTCCTTATCTATCATTTTTCAAAATTAAATCTTGCCACGTCTTTCCCCAAATTTTTCTAAATAATTTAAATCAGATGGGATCACAAATCTCAAATGGTTTGATATTTTTGATCAAGGGAGAGATCGTGATTTAAATCTCAAATCTGTTTTTATGAAATCGGTTTTAGTCCTTTATAGGCACTCCTGCCTCCATGTGCCAAACGATTTCAAATACACAATCCACATGTTGAGGAGGAGGATTTATCCAAAAACAAGATGAGTATTTAAACCAGGCCACATATTTTCCCATGTTTTTCTAAACCTTATTAAATCACTTGGGATCCAAAAACTCAAAGGATTTGATATTTTTGATCGGGGGAGAATTTGTGATTTAATTATGAAATTTGATAAAAGGTGATCGTTTTGACTCAATTGTGCAGGCTGCTCTCTCATATGTGCTAAACGCTTTCGAATCTCGAAGCATATATTGAGGGGGAGCATTTTAGAAAGTAAATAAATTGTCGGGGTGCAAATGCTTTTATTTTTTAATATAATGTGCCTTGATTGAGTTTTAAATGGTTTCTTAATGGCTTTTGTAATCGTGGATGTGTTTCAAAAGAACTCTTGCCTCTATGTGATAAAAATGATTTCAAATATCCTATGCACATATTGAGGGGGAGAATTTACCAAAGAAAATCAAATGGCTTTTTCCATGGAAATTGTGATCAAAGAAAATATTTCAAAGTCCTCTTGCCTCCATGTGCCAAACAATTTCTAAATCACACGCACATGTTGAGGGGGAGGTTTTCTAAATGATCAAAACTATTAAGGTACAAAATGCTTTGATCTCGTATCACAAGTACCTTGATTGGTTTTCCAAATGATTTTTCAATTGGTTTCATGAAGGAAAGAACAATACCAAAAGACCGACCAATTTATTTTATGCATGGAGTTATAAGGATGGTTAGGTTAGGTATTTGTTCCCACGATCCGCCAGAACCGGAGGTATCTTCCCAGGGACAATCCACCAGATAGTGTAGAGTCCTTAGGAATATTGAAAAAAGGAGAAAAATGAGAAATAGGAAGAGTGCGGACTGAGACAGAGGTAGTACTGGAATAAACCCAACAAAGTTCTAGTTATGAAGTCTCGGTAAGCACTGAAGGGGTTGAAGAATGAAAAAGAAATGAATATGAAAAGGGTGAAAAGAAATAGCCCTCCAATAATTCAACCTTAGGGCAGAAACCGGGTTCAATACATATGCTACTGGTTGCTACTAAAGTAACACTGGTATTGAAGACAAGACGTCATGGACCCAGTGACGCACTGCACTAAACTTCCCAAGCCACTCAAGTTCCTCTTAAAAGGGCTTGTTTCATTCTCACGGGGAACCGACATTATCTATCGACTTTCTCTTAGAGATTGTTGATATTGAAGAAGGAGACCCTCTCCCTAGTCTCCGACACAGGAACCAAATGTGCACTATTGAGTCTAGAGCCAAGAGATCATCCACAATATCTCATTAGGACACTAAATTCTTGAAGACTTGCTGTTTCACACAATGTGGAAAGTAAGTATATATTAAGAGTCCTACGCATTATCCTTGTGATATTGCCAGAACATCCGAGTGATATGAAAATTTTCACGATGAAGATGGAAATCCTTCTAGAGCCAACATCAAACAAGCTCTTGGTGGGTGACATGTGAGACCTTTTCGTAAGAACAAACTTGTGACAACTGGATAGAAACGATGGGGAGATTCAATCTTGAATCAACCTTGGTCCAGGATTGGAATTGACGAATACTTTTGGAAAAAACCGTTCGATGTGAAAATCTTCTTTTCTCTAGCACGTCGAATGTGTACTTATGTTTTCAAATTTCAAAAAGTATCTCTGATTGAAAAATACTTTTAGAAAAACCGTTCGATGTGCGAATCTCTTCTTTTCACTAGCACGTCGAATGTGTACTCATTCTCTAATACAAAAAGTATTTTGTTTGAAAATTGATCTTTCTCATAAAACCTTCGTCGTATTGCAAAACTCTTTCTTCAAGCAGTACGCGATTGTTTTTCAAATCATTTTTCATCAATCAGTGAATTTCAATTTGCTGGTTCACTCACTCCGTGTTGTCTTCTTTGAGACGTTCCGGTTTGAGAACAGCTAGAACAGCTGCGAAACCCTGTCAAGGAGATTCTTAGGAATCCTACCTGATCACAGGCAGTACTTGTACTGATCAACGGGGAACCGTGGGCCGTGTACCTCAATTCAACGAAAGTGATCAAAGACACTTTCGTGCGCTTTATTGCTAACTGTCGTATGCAGGTACACCCCGACGATTGCAGCTGATCAGAATTGAGGAGTCAATCCAAAGCCGCATGTTCACAGCAACCACACTTAATTGAAGAAATCATGACTGGTGCATATCTACATAACCTGGTTCTGATATTTTTATACTATGCTTCTGCTACGCTGCTGCAAATATCATGAACCAGTAAGGCTTCCGCTACTCTGATGGAAAGATGTCATGATTCAAAAGTGTGAGCATGTCGGTCCGAAAGTCACAACTTCACATGATGGCAACACAATAAAGGGTGATCCAGAGATTTACTGTGGCTGATGATCTTAAAGAAAGCTCAAAGATCATCAAAGATGTGGATCAGTTAAAGGCCTCCACTAAAAGTATAAAATATGCGGACTATGAAGTGTCACTGCTTAAGCATAAAGATTGCAGAATTGAAGAATTCAAGTCTACGAGCTCAAAAACAAAGACAAAGAAAGAATGCTAGGATTCCAAATGTAAATTATGGGGTGACCTCCCTTAGGGGGAGATTGTTAGGAATTAGAAAATTCCATAGTGAAGTGTCGGTCACCCCAAATATTATCTAGCATAAGTTAGCTCATAGATTTGTCGTTGTTTACGTTATTTATCAGTTTATTAGTTAGTTATTAGTTTAGCTTAGCGTAGTGTAACACCGTGGAGGAAGGACGGGTCTTTACCCACTGTATCCCTGATCCACAGGCCGATAGGAGGTCGTATTTCATGTAACTATAAATACCCCTTCCATCCATGGAAGGGGTGGTGCTTCTCATAATCTAATATTCAACATTTGTGTAAACCTCTAGCAAGAACACCCTCTCTCTCTACTAACTCTCTAACTATGGCAAACATGTATTTTGATCTCCCAAGACCACCCGAATCATCAAACACATAAAAATAACGATCCTACAATTGAAAACGATGAAAATTTGATAACATCAAAATGTTATCCCCCTGCATGACAAAGTTGTTTCACTTGATTGTTTTAAGTTTAGTTATCATCCTAGAAAGAGAAAATACATAAAATACATCATACATCGTTGTTTTTTTATCCTTGTACCAAACACTCCTTAAAAACCTCCATTACTTGTCCAACTTCTTGTTGATCTTGGAAAGCATCCTACCAAGACACTTGAACATACCCTTAGTTTGCTTGAATTCCTCCGAAAGGTTCTCAATCTCTGGAAGTGTCACATAGTACTCGTGAGGTTGAAGCCTAGAGTTCGGGAGTCCATCTTCCGAGTTATTTGATGATGAAGTTGAAGGAATAGGAGGTTGTGGCCGTTTTCCTTTGGTCTTAGTCTTGGCTACCCTTTCATCACTCAATGGCACAAAGATGTGAGGGATAAGAGGATAGTCAAGTTTTACCCGTCTAGGATTTGGCGGAATGGGTGCAAAGGCTCTAAAGAAATGGGTAAGAAGCATCCCGTAGGGAAGAGCATTGGTTCCTTGAGTGGGAATGTCGGCCATCCTCCTAGCAATCTAGTATGCCAAGTTGAATGGTTGATGGGTGGACAAGCTATAGAGCTTGTAGCAAAGGCAAGCATTGATATGGTCACGGTTTCTATGGTGCTTATGACATTGGCTCTAAGAAGTTCTTCCCATTTCTTGAAGTGAGGCTTAAGCTCATTGAGTTCCATTCCATATGGATCTCGGTTGATTTCTTTCCCGGTTCTAGTGACACGAGTTTTGGATACCCTATCAAAGAAAAGGTGTTCACGGATGACATTTTTGTCGACCAAGGGAGTTTGATAAGGATGGGAACGGTCATGAATTGAGTCAAAAATTGAGAGTGACCACTTATCCGAGTAGAGACATGTTCCAACACAAGGAATTCCTAGCACTTGGGCGAATTGAGTGAGGGTAATGTTGAAGTCAAGTTGATTGACTTTGAATTGAAGTGACATAAGACCATCATCATCGGTTACAAGAATTATGCTAGCATAGAACTCAAGAATGAATCTAGGAAAAATAGGCTCATCTATGTCTAGGAGACCATCAAAGTGGATGGTGGCAAGTTCTTGACGAAGTTTTGTTTCCTCGACAAAGGATGGGTGGATTGTTCTACCCTCATGAAAGTAACGTTTCTCTAGACCTTTGAAAACCTTGATTTGTTCTTTGCTAAGACCCTTACTTTTGTGTTGTTGTGGAATGTAGCCAAGGGTGTCTTTATGATCATAGTACTTTGCAGGAGGTATGTTTGTTCCTAGGAGCAAAAGTTTCATGTTTTAGTAAAAACGAAGACTAAATTGACGATTTGTTCTAGTGTGTGCCTATATGAAAACAATGTGGAGTTATGGTTATCTCGACTCCTTTTTATGCATAAAATAGTTTTTATTAGTAGTGTTTGGAAAAATACGAGAGATAACCCAAACGTTCCTAATTCAATGTGGCTTCGTTTGAATATACCTAGGAATGCATATTAGTTATGCATTACCTTTAGTATTCAAGAGACATTATGCAAGTGATGAAAATAAAGTTTTTATTTGTATGAACAATGAGAAATTGTTTTTCCTATAAGTGAGAAATTTTTCAAAATTTTGACATGGGATTTTTAGTTAATTATGATAATGCCTTATGATATGCAATTCCTAACTAAAGGAAACATGATTAGTTATGTAATTTAACAAATGTAATTCATGATTTGTACAAGAAGATGCATAATTCCCATGTTTTGGTTTTGTGCATAAATTAGAACCCTAGACTCAGAATTATGAGAAGTAATGTAGTTAGGATACTTACAATGTTGATTTTGGCTGAGATTAGTTGAAGGATAAACCTCAATTATGAGTTATGTGTGTTTGTAGGTCGTTTGGTTATGTGGGTTGTGAAGGAGGAAGTATTCTGTAGTTTAAATTTTTGTTCTCAGTGAACCACGTACCAGACGAACCCAAATTTTTGGTTCCGTCTTTGTTATCATTTGATTATGTGGGAACAGTAGCAGATTTTTTTTAATTTGTTGTGTTTGGTCATTCTAAGTTTTAAGCTATGTTTTTTATTATGTGTATGGTTCCATTAATCCTAAACCAAGTCTAAGAAGATTAAATGGTTCTCGTTTAAGAGGTTAGTTAGGATTTCGGCAATGTTATCTTTGGAGGAGACTTTCTCGATTGAGATGTGTTAGCCTTGCTATTTTATAAAGATAACGTCACACTAGTGAAATGGACTAGATTCGTAGTATACTTTGCCCGCAGGGACTAGTATCGTTTAAGTGGCAAAGTTGTAATGTGTAGAGCCTATAAATACCCCTCATGATTCTCCATGAGGGGTGTGGGAAATTGTGAGGTTTGTGTTTCATTGTTTCATCTAATAAAACTCATCTAGTTTTCTCCACCCTCTCACTACTCTCTCTCTAAAACTATGAATTCATTCATCATCTTTGATCAACCTAGACCTCCCGAACCACATAAATTACAAGTATTTTCGGTCCTACAAGTGGTATCAATCGCCAAACAATGATCTAGGAGTGTTTTTGGTTCGAATTTGTAGTGAAAAGCATAAAATCATTCGACTTTTTTGCATTTTTTAGCTTAAAGTTTGTACTTTTAGGCTTAAGATTGTTATATTCGATTAGTATGGTGTTAAGAAAGGTTACATCGTACGTTTAGTGGATCATTTGGGAGTTATTTGAGCTAAAAAGTCACTTTTTATACTAAGCGAGTTGTCAACTCTCTTCCAAGCGTTTTGTGTTTTTGAGTGAGTTGAGTGGAAAAAGTACAAAGCGAGTTGAGTGAAAAGTGTATAAAGACAAACTGTGAAAGTGACTTGTACTTGATGCGAGTTGAGCCTATGCGATTTGCCACTTATGCGTTTTGAAGTGTAAGCGAGTTGAGCCTATGCGAGTTGCCACTAATGCGTTTTGACGTGTAAGCAAGTTGAGCCTATGCGAGTTGCCACTTATGCGTTTTGGCGTGTAAGCGAGTTGAGCCTATGCGAGTTGCCACTTATGCGTTTTGACGTTTAAGCGAGTTGAGCCTATGTGAGTTGTCACTTATGCGTTTTGACGCTTAAGCGAGTTGAGCCTATGTGATTTGTTGACTTCTCTCAGTGCGGTTTGTTGACTTTTCTCATCAAAACTTCAAACGATCATAACTTTTGAACCGTAACTCCGTTTTTAGCGTTCTACCCATCAAAACGATCATGAGAACGAGGAGAATGGCATACCGAATAAACTAAAGTTTATTCAGGTCAACCTACGAGGCCTAAATCCGCTTCGAACAAAAGTTATCAAGGTTTTTAAGTTGTCAGACCAAATTTTCACCAAGTTTTCACTACAATAACTGTCCTTAATCATCATCAATCACAACTCCTTTATCGTTGAATCGATCCTACATCAACTTTATCACTAATACCTTCATCAATGGCTACTCAACAAGATATTCATGCAGCCGGTGCTGAAAATCGTCCTCCTATGCTGGAAAAAGGTGGATATCTTCAATGGACAAGTCGTATGCTCCGCTACATCAAAACCAAACCTAATGGAAAACTGATGATTCAATCCATTACGAATGGACCTTTCAAGCCTCGACAAGTCCAAGACCCTGGAATTCCTAATGCAACACCTCCCGTCCCACCATCTTTTCGTGATCAAGATGAATCAAAATACACTGACGAAGATCGAAGCAGATGACATGGCAATTCAAATTATCCAACTGGGATTACCAAGAGACATCTTTGCTGCAGTTGATAGCTGTGAAACAGCTTATGATATGTGGGAACGTGTTAGATGGCTATGTTATGGAACATAAATTGGACAACAAGACATGGAGAACAAGCTGCTAACTGAATGGGAGAAGTTTACTTCAACTCCAGGAGAATCCATTTAATCTTACTATGGAAGATTTTGCACTTTAATGAATGAGCTTATCAGAGACAAATTGACACCCAGAAATATTGTGAGTAACATCAAATTCATCAACAATCTTCAAGAAGAATGGGGACGCTATGTCACTATTGTCAGCCAAACAAAGGACTTACATCAAGTGAATTTTGATCAACTCTACGATTTTTTGAAACAAAATCAAGCTGAAGCCAATGAAGTAAGGAAAGAAAGAATGGTAAAGAATCATGATCCCTTGGCACTAATTTCAAAGACATAAACTCCAGCGAACACACAACAACAACCTTCTTCATCATCTTTCACCAACAACAACAACTTGCAACAATACATTCCACAACAACAACATGTCATCCCTCAACAACAATTCTACCCACCCGAACAACAAGTCATTCAACAACAACAGTATCCACAATACCAGGATCCAGGAATCACTGATATTGAAGCTGAACAAACAGAGGCATTGTCTAATGCATTCGCTTATTTGACTAAAGTATTCAAAGGACACTATTCCACACCAACTAACAACAACCAAAGGATTTCATCAAACACTCGCAACAGGCAAATTGCACAGCCGGGTTTGAATATGGGTCATCAAGGACAAGTGGTTGGAGTTATTGGGAATCAACAGGGATATGCTACTGGATTTCACATGGGTAATCAGAATATGCAGAATACGGGTCAATATGCAGGAAATCAGGTGGTTCAGTATCAAGGTAATCAGATGGGTCAGCATGTTGGAAATCAGATGGGTCAGAATGTTGGGAACATAACTGTAGGTAATCTGAATGGGAATGTTGCAGCTCCAGTCGTTGAGAATTATAGAAATGTGAATCAGGTTAATTGGGTTACGTGTTACAACTGTCAAGGAGTGGGTCACATTACAAGGAATTGCCCTACTAAGCCGAAGAAGAAGGATTCAGCATATCTCCAGAAAGCATTGTTGTTGGTACAAAAGGCAGAAGTAGGGATGCAGTTGAGTGCTGAGGAACATGACTTTGTAGCAATTATGGATGAATTGGAAGACCGAGAAGATATCAATGCAAACTGCATCTTCATGGCAAATCTTCAGGAGGCTAACTACGACACTGATTCTGACACACCTCCTGTTTATGATGCCAATGCAGTATCTGAGGTACCAATCACTGATCCATGCTATAACAATGTCATATTTGATGTGTTTACTCATGACGAACAGCATTCTATGACACTGGCATCTACCTATGATACATACTTAGACAATCCGAGTTGTAGCAATACTAACTCTGAAAATCCAGATGTAGATCCTAGTGGAGGCTTTGTGGCACAAAATACTGAGACTGATGAGGAAACACGTGCTTTATTTGAAACATTAATCAATAATTGTGGCATTGAAATTGAGAAAGTTAAAACGGCCAATCGCGAAGTTAAGGCCTCGAATGATAAATTGACCGCTGAGCTTGAGAGGTACAAGGATAATGCAAAAGCTTTTGAATTTCACAAAAACAAAGAGTCAGAATTAAAAATTGGTTATCGAGATTCCATTTTAAGAGAAAAAAAAATTGCAAATCAAGTATAACACGCTTGATGTTAATTTGAACTTGAAAATAAAATCTTTAAACGAGGAAATTTTTTATCTTCAAAACCAACTTTCTAAACAACAAGCAACTTATTCTGATCTTGAAAAAGAGAAGAAACAATTGATTGCTGATTTTTCAAAATGAGAAGATTCTCTTCGTGATGAAATTCTTGATAAAAATGAAAAAATCAAAAAATTGGAAAATTTGCTTGTTACAACGGGTCATTCAGCCAAATCAACAAATATGCTAATTAATCAAACAAATCCGTATTTTCATACAAATCAAAAAATGACTCTTGGTAACAAACCTCCTTGTTTCCTCAAGACAGCTCAGAAATATCAGAATGTGTTGAATAATGGAAAACCTTTGCATGAACCCATAAATGTTTGTGATTCTCATGAAACGTTAGAACTAGCTGATGAGAGTAGATCAAAAATGAAACAAAAGAATCCAGAAATCAAACCAATTGATTAAAACAAATGGAACAAAATGTCTGGAATTAATTTTGTCCCTCAAAAAGAAAAGTCAAAGTTTTCCATCACACCAAGTGTTTCAAACAAAGAGTCAAAATCAGTTTCAAAATCAGTTTCTAAACCCGTTTCAAAACCAGTTTCAGAAGCCGTAGTTGTTTCCAAATCTCTTTCGAACATAGAACAAATATCTTCAAACAATCCTTTTAACACAAGTGATGCTAGAAGCATTTTAGATGATGTTAAGACTAGAATTGGGCAACTTTAACAAATTGTTAAATCGAAAATAAACATCAGTACTAACAACTTGTGTTCTAGTTTTGATGATGAAATGAAAAAGGTTTTTGAAACTCAGATTTCCACTCCGTTAAATAACATTAGTGCGAGGGTAATACATTTTGAACAAGCATTTTTAGAAGAAACATGTGACTTTGTCAAGGACCATAAATCCCTGGTAAAGAAAGCTAATGAATGTTTTGAACACATCAAAGTTTTGGAAAATTTGAATGATTCTCTCTTCGAAGATGTTCTGTGTACCGATATTATGTCCATTGTTTTACAAACATATTCTGTTGAAGACCATGAAAGACTCCAGTCTGAGACCTCCGCCATTGTTTCAAAATATGAAAAAGCTCTTGCAAAACTTGAAAAAGAAAATGTCTCATATTTTAAACAGCTTGATCAAAAAACTGAGGAATGCAAGTATGACAAATTGTCGTATGAGCGTGCCTACAAGGACATGAAAGAGCAAAATGATCTTTTGAGGGCTCAACTGGAATGTCAAAAAGGAAAGGCTGTGGATACTAAGATTGCAAAACCACTGACTGAGGAGAAAGAGAATGCTCCAAACAGGTTTTCAAACCAAAAATGTCTATTTCTATGCCTCCTCCAAAAGTCAATGAGAAAAATGATCTGTCAAAACCAGTTACTCCACTTGCCTTGCCTAAGCTTAAAGGAAAGATTGTTGAAAATGAAAAAGCGGTTATCGAGAAACCAAAAGTTTTAACACCTGGCCTTTTTAGGATGAGTACCACTAATGCGTCGGCTTTCACATCTAAAACATATGGAACAAACGACATAAGTTTAAACAAGCACTCTAAAGAGACTAGGAAAGCCGAAACCACTTCTCTTGATAACAAAGTGAATCCTAATGCGTGTGCCTTACCTTCTACAGGACTAGAAAGCATCTCTAGGAGCAGCAGACTAAAGCCTAAGTGCAATACAAGGAACAATAGAGTCTCGCCTGCCTCTAAGAGAAGTAGCTTGAATAAAGAGAAGAAAGTAGAAGAACACCCTAGGAATTTACCGCTTTATAATAAGAAAGACATTTCATCTGAATGTAATGAACCTATGAAACTTGCTAAGTCTAATGAATGTGTTGAATCTCTTTGTTTAACTTGCAAGAAATCTTTAATTAATGTTCAAGATGATTGTATTTCTAAGAATGTGAATGATAAGCCTGTTAAGAAGAACGTTCCAAAAAGAACTTATGCTAAACGAATAGGAAGACTAGTGGCAAGACTTAGGTTTTACACTACTGATAGGAAGCATAGTGTTTACTTTAGGGATGACATTTGGAAACCCACGGGTAGAATTTTCACACTCCAGAATGGTACAATGAGTGACAAACCAGAATACCCAGTAGAAAACTTCTTTGAGTGTGATCAGAATTTTACCTCTAACCCAAAGGAACCAAAATCAAAACGGTTTCCAAAATCTTCTTCTTCTGTTATTGGCAGGTTATCGAAATATGTCTTTGGATCGTCGACTCGGGTTGCTCCAAGCACATGACCGGGAATTTGAAGCTATTGATCAATTTTGTTTGGAAATTCATGGGAACCGTACGCTTTGGAAATAATCATGTAGCAGCTATCATGGGTTATGGAGATCTACCTTTTGGAAATTATTTGATCACTCGGGTTTACTATGTCGAAGGGTTGGGACACAATTTGTTTTCAGTCGGACAGT
Source organism: Chrysanthemum seticuspe (assembly GCA_019973895.1). Taxonomy (NCBI): domain Eukaryota; kingdom Viridiplantae; phylum Streptophyta; class Magnoliopsida; order Asterales; family Asteraceae; genus Chrysanthemum; species Chrysanthemum seticuspe. The sequence goes on from BPTQ01000009.1 coordinate 63,270,209, forward strand.
TCTGTGATGCAGATTTAGAGGTTGCATTTAGGATAAATTCATGCTTCGTCAGAAACTTAGATGGCACTGATCTCTTAACTAGGAATCGTGATACAAACTTGTATGCTATCGACATAATTCAAATGGCCTCTTCATCTCCAATATGTCTTATGAAACGAGCATCTGGAACAAAGTCCTGGTTGTGGCATAGAAGGCTATCCCATCTCAATTTTGACATGATCAACAAACTTGCCAAAGACAACATCGTCAACGGACTTCCAAAGTTCAAATACATCAAGGATCACTTATGTCCATCATGCAAACAAGGAAAAAGTAAAAGAACATCATATAAACCTAAACCCGTACCCAATTCGGAAGCAAAGTTACATATGTTGCATGTGGCCCAATGAGAGTTGAAAGCATAAACGGGAAAAAGTATATTCTTGTTATCGTCGATGATTATTCAAGATATACATGGGTTAAGTTTCTGAGGTCAAAAGACGAAGCACCAGGCATCATCATCACCTTTCTGAAGTTTATTCAAGTACTTCTACAAGCTCCAGTAAGGATTGTAAGAACAAACAACGGCACAGAATTTACAAATTAGGAGTTAAGAACTTATTTTAAAGATGTTAGAATCACTCGCCAAACATCAGTTGTTAGAACTCCACAGCAGAATGGGGTAGTTGAAAGAAGAAATAGAACTCTTATGGAAGCTGCTCGCACAATGCTCATTTATTCTAGTGCACCGTTATTTTTATGGGCTGATGTTGTTGCCACTGCTTGTTTCACTCAGAACTGATCCCTAATCCATCCAAGATTCAATAAAACCCCCTATGAACTAGTGAACAACGGAAAACCTAACATCTCTTACCTTCACGTGTTTGGTGCTCTATGCTATCCAACGAATGACAGAGAAGATCTAGGAAAACTGACAGCTAAAGGTGATATTGGAATCTTCATTGGATACTCAGATAACTCGAGGGCATTTAGGGTGTATAGCAGAAGAACTAGGAGGATCATGGAGACGATGTATGTGAATTTTGATGAAATTTCACAAATGGCTTCTGAGAGACTCGCTCTAGAACCCGCGCTTAATCCGATGGCTTCTAATCAAAACAGATTAGGACCCGAACATAACCAGCAGACTTTTGGACACATTAGTTCTGGACTCGTACCTCAAGGAGCTCTATCAACTTCATTTGACACACCTTCAGGACAAGAATGGGGGAATTTCTTCGAGTTAATGTTCGATGAATACTATGGTGGAACTTTGACAAATGCATCAAACCATCATTCCGCTGCACTCGCTCAAAATCATCCACCACCACCAACAGAAGATGCATCTACCACGATCGAAACTAATGCACCTACTCCATCTACATCATCTACATCTACTCCATCTACCACGATCGAAACTAATGCACCTACTCCATCTACATCATCTACATCTACTCCAGCAACTCCAATTCTTGAAACTATTCTACCAACAGTTGATGAGCAAAACCAAAACATATCATTTCAAGAAGAACCAACTCAAAACCACAATGATGCAATGTTAGATGAAGACGTATTCAAAAACCCGTTTGCTATGGAACCAGCTGAATCTTCTTCAAGGTTAAGAGAACCATCTAACTCGCATGCGTTTAACTTACGGTATCCTTCTACTCTGAAGTGGACAAAAAACCATGGCATTTTGATTGTTCAGATTTATGTGGACGACATCATTTTTGGGTCAACGAATCCGAATCTTTCAAAACATTTTGAAAATCTCATGAAAATCAAATTTGAAATGTCCATGATGGGGGAACTAAAGTTTTTTCTTGGTTTACAAATACATCAATCCCCTCGTGGAATTTTTATTAATCAAGCTAAATATACAATTGAGATTTTGAAAAAACATGGTATGGATAATTATGATTCGGTTAGAACACCAATTGTAACTTCACCAAAAATTGGAGCCGATTTATTTGGGAAACCCATTGATCCGAAGAAATATCGGAGCATGATTGGTTCTCTCATGTACCTCACTGCTAGTCGACCCGATATTCAATTTGCTGTTTGCTTATTAGCACGGTTTCAGGCAAAGCCTACCGAACTTCACCTCAAAGAGGTTAAACGGATCTTTCGGTACCTGAAGACATCCATTCATATGGGACTTTGGTATCCGAAGGAATCCGGATTTGATCTAATAGCGTTTTCAGATTCGGACCACGCAGGTGATCAAGTTACAGCAAAAAGTACATCAGGAGGAGCACAATTTTTGGGTGAAAAGTTAGTCAGTTGGTTTTCAAAGAAACAAGATTGCACTGCACTATCAACCGCTGAAGCAGAATATGTGTCTCTATCTGCGTGTTGTGCTTAAGTTCTATGGATGAGGACACAACTCACAGATTATGGCTTTACTTTCGATAAAATACCTATGTATTGTGACTCGAAAAGTGCCATAGCCATCTCATGCAATCATGTTCATCACTCAAAGACTAAGCACATTCGTGTCCGCTATCACTTCATAAAAGAACACATGGAAGAAGGTACTGTTGAATTATTTTTCGTGAAGACAGATTACCAACTCGCTGATCTATTTACTAAAGCCCTTCCAAAAGAAAGGTTTGATGATTTAGTTCGACGAATTGGAATGCGAAGCCTAACCCCTGAGGAGTTAGAACGTCTTCTCGAATATTCTTGAAAATAATTTTCCAAAAAGCTTCACTGTAAATATTTTTGAAAAACAAAATACAAAATTTGAAAAACCAACAAAAGCAAAATATAAAACTATAAAACTTTCAAAAATACAAAAACAATATAAAATCAAAAATCCAAAAATATTCTTCTCATGACATGTCTCTCGTATGATCGATATTCTGTACGTTTCTAGAAATGTCATTTAACAATGATACGGACATGTACAGATGCTTGAGCGAGAGTTACTTAAATGTTTTCTAAAACATGTCATTTCTCAAAAAAATTCTTTCAATATGGCTTTCGTATACTTCAATACGAAACCCGGACTAACAATGATGACTTTTGATTATTTCAAATCAAAACTCTATTTCAAAAGAAAATCTAGTGTACGCTTCAGTGCACTACATTTAAAACTGGTGAGAAATCATCATCATCTTGAGCACCTTTTTCAAGATTGTTCAAAAAGATTTTCAAAATCTTTCACAATATTTTGTGCTCAAGATAACTCCCTCTAAAATCCTTTAATTGATTATGCTTTATTAAAGGGGGAGTATAAAACCAAAATGTTCCAAATTCATGCTTAAATCAAATCCGTTTGTCTCCCCAAAAGTTTCTAAAAATGATGTTTAATCCGTTGATATCAAAAATATCACGCATATGCTATTTTTGAGGGGGAGAAGACGTGATTAAAATGTGATCAAAATGTTTAATGATCGGTGTTTGAATCTCAAAAGAGCTCGACTCCAACGAAACCAATGAATTGACGAGAAATCAAAGTCAGTAAATGTACCATCTCGAGAAACTTGTGATAGACATGCACTTTCATGAGTCTAACCTTCTTTTCGAGAAGAGTTTACAACTTCAAGTTAGTTATTAGAGCTAGTTGTCACCTAAAAACTGACAATGGAACTCTTTAACTAAGCAACGTAACCGTGTCTCGTGGGTAATTGTCTATCATGAGCCGATCAATTCAAAAAGTGTGAACTCTACCCTCACTGTGCAAATTTAAGTCAAAACAATATAAGCACATGTAAAGGGGGAGTGTTTCTGAAAATCAAAACTCTCAAGGTGTTAACAAAATGTTTTGATAATCATAAACACTTTGAGAGATTTTCAAGAAAAATGGTTTTATGGCAACAATAGGACAGTCATGGAGTTATAAGGTGACTAAGGATAGGAAATCAGTCCTATGATCCGCCAGAGCCGGAGGGATCTACCCAAGGACAATACCCATAGTTAGTATTAGAAGTCCTTAGGTATGATTGAAAAAAGGAGTAATGTGAGAAAGGAGAAATAAGGGGTTGAAGAATTAAAAAAGAAAAGTAAAAGAAAGGGTGAAAAGAAATAGCCCTCCATAATCAACCTTAGGGCAGAAACCGGGTTCAATTCATCTGCTACTGGTTGTCACTTAGATGACGCTGGTATTGAATACAAAGACGTCATGGACCCAGTGACGCACTGCACCTAACCTTCTAACCACTCAAATTCCTCTTAATAGGATTTGTTTCATTCTCACTGGGAACCCTACATAATCTATCGACTTTCTCTTAGAGATTGTTGATATTGAAGAAGGAGACCCTCTCCCTAGTCTCCGCTCAGGAAAACCAAAGTGCACTAATTGAGTCTAGAGCCACGAGATTCATTAAAAGATCTCTTAGGAACACTTTTAATTTCATCACTTGTTGTTCAACATTAAGGACACAAGTGATACATTCTAGAGTCTTACGCAGATCTTAGCAATCTGTCGAGAACATTTATGAGGGGATTCACAATTGTGATCCTCAGTGATTGAATGGAAATTCATGCCAGGGTCAACGTCAAGCAGCCCTGACATCATGTCACTTCGGTAATTCTTTATGGGTTACGCTTAGTGTGTCTCAAACGGTCTACAGTCATGGAGTGATGCTTCGGTGTACTTCAGCGACTCACCTGAATTGGTATGTTGTGTTAGCCTTCTTGAGGGCCTCCAATTTCAGGAACAACCTTTGTAAGAATTAGAGACGTGTTTTCACAATATGCTGTTAACACCCTCGATGTTCGAACCTGTAAGTGCTAAAAATCCCGCTAAGGAGATTCCTTTCACGAATCTAATCCTGAAGATGAGGGTCGTTACTTGAATTTATTCAATGTAATGCCAACTGTCCTTTATGGGATTAGGATGGCTGATTCACCCGACCAAGGTGAATGGAATCAAGACATTCATCAGTATAACAATCGTAGTGGTCAATTCTTTAAGAAAAACCCACAATGATCGATTGGTATTTTTCACTAACATATTCATGCAGGTACTGATGAATGTTCCTTGGAGGAGAGACCGCACCATCTTCCCATGCTCATACCAACAACACGTGAAAGTTCTCATCAATATCAAAGACAACTTAAAGTTAAAGATGATTATTCGTCAATGTCAAAGAATTTATAAAGTTCAAAGACTAAAGAACTTCACATCATTGGAAATTCAAAGTCAAATAGAAGTGTGAGCATGGTGGAGAAAAATGTGGAGACACCTATTCCAAAGAAGCTGACGAAAGGCAGAAAACGTCATTATCTAATCACAAAGCATGAAGGAACAAAGAATCAAGACTATTCTATATCTACACACAAAGTTCAAGCTCAAGGAGAGTAAAGACCTAACCAAGTGGAGCATCTTCTGAATGACCACCCCTTAGGGGTAGATTGTTAGCCTTAATATAATGTGTTAGAAAGTGATGGTCATTCACGTTTAGGAACTTTGTAACATGTTTTCGATATTGTATTAGAATGGTCATTGGGCTCGTGGATTGGGCCAAGCTAATCGGTTATTAGTTATGTTATGTTTAGTCATGTATTAATGTAAGCCCAATCCACAAACTAAACAAAGCCCATCCAAAGCCCATAAGGCTTTTATGTTCAAAGTATAAAAGGCATACACCTAGTCATTTGGGGTGTGTACTTGAGTGTATAGTGTGTGTTTTTCATATGGAATAAACCTCTCTTGTTTTCATCTTTCTCTCTTTAACCATACGCCCCATATACTCATTCAAGTCACCATTTTCGAGCTTCATATTAATGTTAGTGTGATAGAGTTGATAAATATAAGGTCCTACAAGATGTTTCTTCATAGTCCACGAGAGCTTGCTTCATCCAAAGAGCTTGTTGACATGCCTTTTCGGATGAGATGCACTCTGCTTCGGTAGTTGAGATAGCGAGGGCCGTTTGTTTCTTTGAGAACCATGAGGTGAGACATTGTCCAACAAAAGTACAAATACTTTACCATAATCTAAACATGTAGTGCCTTTAATGTATCTAAATATTCGTTTTATGGCTTCTAGGTGTGATGTTTTAGGATCTTCTTGAAAGCGAGCACATAGACAAACACTAAACATAATGTCGGTCTACTAGCCATGAGATAAAGTATGCTACCAATCATTCCTCTATATTTAGTGTTGTTTACGAATTCACCTTCCTCATCCTTGGTGAATTTAGTTTCTGAGGACATGGTTGTTTTAATAGGTTTTGAGTCTTCAAGACCAAATTTCTTAAGCATATCTGATGAGTGTGTAAATACTCATCATTTTTGGGTAAATCTGAACTGCAAAACGTTTAAAAATGCTCAGAAATGCATCAAAATACTGAAAATATCTCAAAATTGCATTTTATATGTTTCAGATGCAAAATGTTTAAAATCAGATGAAAAATGAGCAAAGTTTGCATAATTGGCAGTTTCAGTCCCCCAAGTTTCTAAAATTGTCAGAAATAGTCCCTGAGCCCTAATTTCAAAAGAAAAATCACCAAAGGTCCTTTTAAAATCATAACTTGTCAAAATTAGTCCTTTGGTGAAAAATGTCAAAAGTTTTGAGAAATTACAAATTTGGTCCTTCAAGTTTGAAAATTGGCAAAAATGGCCCCTGGAAATTGGAAAATGTCAAGTTTGGTCCTTGTACTTTTTGAGATTGTCACTTTTAGCCCTTGGGACAACTTTGCATAATTGACAGGATTGGTCCCTTAATTTTCAGAATTTACAAAAGTAGTCCTTGTTTATTAAAAGAGCTAAACCCCTTGGACCCCTTGTCAAAATCCATTTGACCCCCTGCCATATTAACCTTTGGACCCTTCCCTTCATTTTGACCCTGCCCTTTATTATTAAACCTTGGTCAATATCTGGTCAAATAAACCCAGCGCGCCAAAAGTCACCTTCTTCCCTACTTGTTCTCTGCAAAACCCAGAGCTCCCATCCCCCCTCCTCACCTTATCCCTTCCTTGTTCCCCCCACCTCCACCACACTACAAAATACATTTAATGCTCCCCTGCCCTTTCACTCAACCCCAAATGGATAAAAGCAAATTTGGCGCCAAAATCTGTTTCAATGGCCAAGATGAATTTAAGCCATCCAATGGCTATCAATTCAAGTGGGAAACAATCAGAATAGAGAGAGAAAGAGTTTGGGTATAAAAGAAGCAAAGAGAAGCAAGACAAGTAGCAGATTTTTAGTTTTAAATTTTCCTTATGTCGTTTTTTTTCTTAAATGTCTTAGTTTAACTTAAAAGTTGTAATATCTTGGTTCTCTGTATCAAACTCAAAGAGTTTTATCAATATTATCTGTTTTTAAGTATTAATTCAAAGTTCTCTTATGATTCCAAGTTTTTATGCTACTGTTGAGAAATTCAGTTTTAAAATCTTAGAACCAATGATCCTAGTAGCTCTATCTTGTTCCAAATAAGCTTGTTTAAGCTTATTATAGCTTTTTATAAGCCTGCATTCAAGTTTCTAGCTAGTTTGGAAATTGGTCAAAGAAAGTCAACTGGGGCCAAAAATTGAAAAGGAGATTGATAATGGGTAATGCAGTGATGGATTTGGGTTAATTCAGAGATCATTGGGTTGGATAAAATAGGGTAGGTGTTCTGGTTTCACAGGTGTCAAGCCATAGTGGCTAAGGATATTTTGTAAGTCATTCTCAAGTTTAATAGCAAAATCTGTTTTTGTGGTTATAAGAATTTCAAACCTGTTTAATTAGTTGCACTTAGGTTAATTTAACTTGGTTTGATCATAGTCATTAGCTAGATAAGTAGTTGTCTCATAAAAATTTGCAAATCAATAATTAAAGGTGTGTTTGGAATTGCTGATATATCTGTCCTAGAGGCTTACTCAGTAGATAGAACCTCTTGGTTTATGTTTGTTTAGCTGTCTTTGACTCATATCTGTCTTAATTTTATGCATGTAACCTGTCAAAGTCAAATATCATCTTAATCTGTCTTACAAAGCTTATCTGTTGTGATTTGTGAAAACCAATCACTTGTTTTATGTTCAAAATCCATAGACAAAGCTTTTTGTAACTTCATTTCATCATAATAAACCAAGATCAGTCCTTAAATTGAGCTCAAAACTCATAAAAGTCAAATCTTCATAACTGTTCTAAAAAGTCAAAAGTGAAAAATCTGTTTTGAACCCAACTGAGAAGAATTTTCATGAGCTCATTTTTGGGTCTTATCAAGTGAAATTATGGGTATATAAACTTCTCTTGGTCTATTTCTTTATTACCATTTTTACAGATTTTTGTGAATTTTTTTTAAGCTTCAAATGAGCTTGGCAACAGGGCCTTATATGCCCTGTGCACACACTCAGTATTAACTGAGTGTGTGCAGGCCATTTGCAGAGCTTGCAACAAGCTCATTTGAGCTTGTCCAAGTCTCAGATTTGGATTACACATAGCTAGCCAGGTCCTCTGGAGGTTCCCACTTTGGTTTTCCCTTTTCTAGCTTATTAGGTGTCTTATTTTTAAGCTGCAAGTAGGTACCTGGAAACTGTTTTTAGCTATAAATCTCAAAACATCAAATCTGTTAATCTGGCAATTCATTGGTTTAAGCTAGTTGTTTATTGTTGCATTTGGGTTATTTTAGCATATTAGAACTTTTGTTATCAGTTGGTAGCTTGTTTTGTTCATTTGGCTTATTCAAGTGCTTATTTATAAGCACTTATCATAGCAGTTGCTATTTCTTGTACACAACCATCTGTTTTTCCATTTTTCCTAGCTTCCTAATATTATTTTAAGCTTAACTTGAATTTTTCAGATTTTCCAGTACAGTTTGCTATTTTTCTTGATTTAATTTAGTTTTTAGACCTTTTTTATTAGCTTTAAATACAATTAATTAAGAAAAGTTTCAAAAAAATAATTTTTCATTTTTCTTAAGTTAAAATAAATATAAAAAGACAAAAAAATATTTTTCCAAATTTTTCTTAGTTAAATTTGTATTTTTAAGCAATTTAATTAGTTTTTAATAGTTTTTAATTCCTAGAAAATACAAAAATAATCAGAAAAATATAAAAATAGTTTTGAAAATTCTATTTTGATATTTTAGATTTTTCTAAGTCTTAATTTTATTTTTCTAGCTTTATTTCATATTTTTTTGTATTTTAGGTTAATATTTAGTAGTTAAAATTAGTTTTTAATTAATAATAATTAATTAAATAGTTGTAAAAATAATTTTCTTTTTCTCTAAATTTTCTTTTATCATTAGGATTGTACAAATGTCATTTTCATATTTTTAGGACTTTTATTTCTTAGATTTCACTTTTTATTTTGTACGTTTACGTAATTTTTATTTAAGCGTAAGTTTTAAGTTTTAAACGTTCATCAATTTTAAAAATAGTGATAGCGTTTATTTAATATTTTTTATATTTTTAATTTTCTTTAATTTGCATTTAAGCCGTTGTAATTTGTTGGCTTTTTTTGTAGTTATAATTATTCAAATTCCTTTCTCCGTTCAAATCTCTCGATCACTATTCGTTTGGTGATCCATTGCATAGCTCGCTGGGACATAACGACCCGGGGAAACACTATACTCCCCTGATCTTTATTGAGTTCGTGTCTGAACCGTTTGAAGTTTGTTACGGTCGGCCATTCACAAGTGGCCGGCTTAAGTGATAAAACTTGACGGTTTGGCACGGATCAATATCCTTTACGTATATTTGAACTATGATAATATGTTATTCCTTTTTCTTGGGAAAGAGAGTATTATCTACTAATCACATGGTGTATTTGTGTTCAACTAAAAAAGTCTTAAGTCGATCATACCAAGCTTTTGGTGATTGCTTAAGTCCGTATAATGCCTTTTTAAGTTTGAAACATGATTTGGTTTTTCAAAGTCGGTAAATCCGGGAGGTTGTGCAACATATACTTCTTCATTGATGAAACCATTCAAAAATGCACTTTTAACATCTATTTGAAAAATTTTGAAGTCGTGAGCACAAACATATGCAAGTAAGATTCTAATAGACTCGAGCCTAGCTACCGGTGCATACGTTTCATCGTAATCAATACCTTTTTGCTGATTGTAGCCTTGTGCCACAAATGTAGCTTTGTTTCTAGACACTATACCGTTTTCGTCCATTTTATTTCGAGAAGCCCATTTTGTTCCAATTATAGTTTGATTTTTAGGTTTTGTAACTAATGTCCATACGTCATTCCCAACAAATTGGTTTAGCTCCTCTTGCATATCAATTACCCAAGATTCATCTTTTATTGCTTCGTTTACGTCTTTCGATTTAATGGATGACACAAAACAAAAGTAGTTACTTTGATTTTGAGCTTGTGATCTTAATGTTCTTTGATTTAATTGTCCTATGACTTTTTCTAGAGTATGACTTTTTCTAAGTTAACTTTCAACTAAGTCATCATCTACCAAAGGTGATGTCTTAGAGGGAGGTGGACTTTCGTCAAATGTTATGTTTAACGATTCCTCGACTCTCATTGTTTCTTTGTTTAAAACGATGTATGCTTTGCTAGTTTGTGAGTAACCTAGAAACACACCTTCACAAGACTTTGGGTCAAATTTGGTGAGATAGTCTTTGGTATTTAAAATGAAACATTTACATCAAAATACTCTAAAGTATCCTAAAGTAGGCTGTTGATAAGGTTTTAAAAGGTACCATTTTGAGGGGTCGTTTTAGTCCTTATTTGATCACTTTTGTATCCGTTATTGCTTAATATCGTTCCTTTTCACTTTTTAGGTCTCTTGAAGGCAAAATGCTGGAATGGCACTTATTTGGACGAAAAGGCGCGAATATATGAAGAAAATGGCCAAAGTCAAAATCGAGACACTCACAGTTGCTGAAATTAGAAGGCGATGGCGTCAGGTGCTAATTGCGACGCCGTCCGAGGATTTTTGTGACGATACAGAACCCAAAACTCGTATTTTCAAGTGACGACATCTAGTGTAAAAGAGTAGGCCGTCGCTACTCAGACGGCCTAGATGCAATCCAGACGACGTCAGAAGCTGAAGAGGACGGCGTCATAGACATAAGGTGACGCCGTCGCAAGGTTAACGTGGCCAAGACGAAACCCTAATGACGGCGACACGACGGCGTCACTAAACATAAGGTGACGCCGTCGCATATGTAATCTTATATATAGAATCCGAATTTTTCAGTTTTAGAGAGAGTCTTTTGGAGTGAAAACCTAAAACCGAACCTAAGGTGTCTTGTACAGTATTTTAGGGTTTTAAAACCTATCTTACATCAAGATAAGTATTTACTTCATTAATTCAATTATGTCTTTGAATATTTGTGTGTATGCTTGCATGTTCTCCATGTCCGGCTAATTTATTTGTGTGTTTGCTTAGGAAGTATGAAACTTAATTATTGAATATTGATTGGTTGTTTCTTATCTTAGTTGATTAATGATCTAGTAATGCGATAGGTCATTCGTTGTGTACTTAATGCTTGATTCATCTTTGTGAACCTTAGAATATAATTACCTGAGTAGTTGTAGGCTAAACCATCCCTAGTGGGTTTGTAGACGAGACCCTTTGGTAAGTTCAAAGAGTTAGGGAGAAACGCATACCCTACAACTTTAGACACACAACGCAACTAAGAATAAGGACGTGACAACTCAACCATCAATAGGAGATAATTAAGGAGTAATACAACCTAAGTAAACACATCTTTAAACTATCATACGAGCACACATTAATTAGACATAGACTCCCACAACCTTAGTTTAGATAATTAGATAATAGTAGAGTAATTGGTAGAAATACCAACCCCCCAAATCCAATACCCGAGATTCGTACCTTTCCATTTCATAAAACATATAAAAATAAAAAAATAATCTTCCTCAACCTTAACCTTAGCGTAGTAACTCCTTACTAGCATTCCTATTCCCCTAGAGAACGATATCAATACCCGTGGCTTCCCCTAATTACTACACTACAACGATTAGGTTCACTGCCTAGGGTGTTATAAAACTTGCTCGAAGAAAAGGAAGTTTCCTTGACCCTAATAGTAGTGTTGCCTTCATGTGAAGTTGTGACATTTGGACCGACATGCTCACACTTTTGAATCAAGACATCTTTCCATCAGAGTAGTGGAAGCCTTACTGGTTCATGATATTTGCAGCAGCGCAGCAGGAACATAGTATAAGAAATATCTGAGCCAGGTTCTGTAGATATGCACAAGTCATGATTTCTTCAATTAAGTGTGGATGTTGTGAGCATGCGGCTTTGGATTGACTCCTCAATTCTGATCAGCTGCAACTGTCCAAATGTACCTGCAAACAACAGTTAGCAATAAGACACACAAAAGTGTCTTTGACCACTTTCGTTGAATTGAGGTACACGGCCCACGGTTCCCCGTTGATCAGTACAAGTACTGCCTGTGAACAGGTAGGATTCCTAAGAATCTCCTTGACAGGGTTTCGCAGCTGTTCTAGCTGTTCTCAAACCGGAACGTCTCAAAGAAGACAACACGGAGTGAGTGAACCAGCGAATTGAGATTCACTGATTGATGAAAAATGATTTAAAAAAAAACAATCGCGTATTGCTTGAAGAAAGAGTTTTGCAATACAACGAAGGTTTTATGAGAAAGATCAATTTTCAAACAAAATACTTTTTGAATTAGAGAATGATTACACATTCGACATGCTAGCGAAAAGAAGAGATTCGCACATCGAACGGTTTTTCTAAAAGTATTTTTCAATCAGAGATACTTTTTGTGTTTGAAAACATAAATACACATTCGATATGCTAGAGAAAAGAAGATTTGCATATCGAACGGTTTTTCCAAAAGTATTCGTCAATTCCAATCCTGGACCAAGGATGATTCAAGATTGAATCGCCCCATCGTTTCTATCCAGTTGTCACAAGCTTGATCTTACGAGAAGATCTCACATGTCACCCACCAAGAGCTTGTTTGATGTTGGCTCTAGAAGGATTTCCATCTTCATTGTGAATATTTTTACATATCACTCGGATGTTCTGGCAATACCACAAGGATAATGCGAAGGACTCTCAATATATACTTACTTTCCACATTGTGTGAAACAGCAAGTCTTCAAGAATTTTGTGTCCTAATGAGATAGTGTGGATGATCTCTTGGCTCTAGACTCAATAGTGCACATTTGGTTCCTGTGTCGGAGACTAGGGAGAGGGTCTCCTTCTTCAATATCAATAATTTCTAAGAGAAAGTCGATAGATTATGTAGGTTCCCCGTGAGAATGAAACAAGCCCTTTTAAGAGGAACTTGAGTGGTTTGGGAAGTTGTAGTGCAGTGTGTCACTGGGTCCATGACGTCTTGTCTTCAATATCGGCGTTACCTTGGTAAACACCAGTAGCATATGTATTGAACCCGGTTACTGCCCTAAGGTTGAATTGATGGAGGGCTATTTCTTTTCAGCCTTTTTCACATTCAGTTCTTTTTCATTCTTCAACCCCTTCAGTGCTTACCGAGACTTCATTACTAGAACCTTGTTGGGTTAATTCCAGTACTAGCTCTGCCTCAGTCCGCACTCTTCCCATATCTCACTTTTCTCCTTTTTTCATCATACCTAAAGACTCTACACTATCTAGTGGATTGTCCCTGGGTAGATCCCTCCGGTTCTGGCGGATCGTGGGAACTAATACCTAACCTAACCATCCTTATAACACCATGCATAAAGTAAATTGGTCGGTCTTTTGGTACAGTTCATTCTTCCTTAAAACCAATTGAAAAATCATTTGGAAAAACAATCAAGGTACTTGTGATACGAGATCAAAGCATTTTGTACCTTAATAGTTTTGATCATTTAGAAAACCTCCCCCTCAACATGTGCATATGATTTAAAAATTGTTTAGCACAAGGAGGCAAGAGGACTTTGAAATATTTTATTTGATCACAATTTCATATGAAAAAGCCATTTGATTTTCATGGTAAAATTCTCCCCCTCAATATGTGCATAGGATAAGTGAAATCATTTTTATCACATAGAGGCAAGAGTTCTTTTGAAGCACATCCACGATTACAAAAGCCATTTAAGAAACCATTTGAAAACTCAATCTAGGTACATTATGAATAAATTTTTAAAAAAGCTTTTGTACCTCGATAGTTATGCTCCCCCTCAATATGTGCTTCGAGATTCGAAAGCGTTTAGCACATATGAGAGAGCAGCCTGCACAATTAAATCAAAACGATCACCTTTTATCAAATTTCATTATTAAATCACAAATTCTCCCCCGATCAAAAATATCAAACCCTTTGAGATTTTGGATCCCAAGTGATTTAATTAGGTTTAGAAAACATGGGAGAAAATGTGGCCTTGTTTAAATACTCATCTGGTTTTTGGATAAATCCTCCTCCTCAACATGTGCATTATGTATATTGAAATCGTTTGACACATGGAGGCAGGAGTGTCTTTAAAGGACTAAAACCAATTCCATTTAAAACAGATTTGAGATTTAAATCACGATCTCTACCCCGATCAAAATTTCAAACCTTTTGAGATTTGCGATCCCAATTGATTTAAATCATTTAAAACATTTTGGGGAAAGACGTGGCTTGATTTAACTTTGAAAAATGACAGATAAGGACCAACTCTAGACATTAAAGATTGTTAGTGTCAGCTATGATAGTTTTTTAAATGATCTTTAAGTAAAATAAAACAGTTTCACAATCAAACAAGAACAGAAAAAATTTCATTTTGTAAGATCTTTGAGTTTTAAAGAAAATCATACCATGACATAACATTAAATCTTTAGATCACCACTTTATTTCGTACAAACGGACTTGATAGATGAAATATCGTTTTGAAAATATTTAATTTAAAATCACTCTCCCCCTCAATTGATGACCGAAGTCGATAATTGAGTGACTTAGATTTTGATAAAAATGAAGTCCGGTGATTTTCAAAATTTAGTCCAATTTATTTTCAAAAACAATATTTTCCATTTTCAAAACAATTTTATTCAAATTTATCAAAAATTGTTTAAAAATGGTATCCTGCACAAAGTAAGTTAGGTGGTTGAGAAGCTTCTGTTGTTGTTGCTGTAGGGTTTGGAAGAAAAACCGTCTGCTGATGTAGTGAGACTTCTTCTTATGTTGCATTTTGAATGCCAACTGAGGTCAAATTAAGCTCTGTTTCTTCAATCACTTAGAAGAAAACCATCTGCTGATGCAGTGAGACCTCTTATGTTGCATTTATGCCAACTCTCCATAGAAGTCCAATTAAGCTCCGTTTCTTCATTTGTCAACCTAAGATATAGTTACCCTTTCCTTTCGGCATCCAATCATATTAATCTGTGGGATCCGGATCGGGAACATTCTTATAACCAATATACCTGCATACGTTAGTGAACACACATACAGATATATGGTGGTCGACATCACCCAAACAGTAATCGACTAATAAAAGTCTATGCAACATATCAATCAGATCATTTAAATGTATGGAAAAAATGTGTTCATCAAACTCTAATTATCTAATCCTAGCAATCATATCCTTGGCACCTAGTCCTTCAACATAGGTTAACATCATTTTTAATTAAGCATATTAGGATAATTAAGAAAGCTCGTTAGATGATGTAGATTTGAAAAAAACATTATCCCCCTCAATCCATGACTCATTTTATGAAAAGTTTAAAAGCGCTGAAGTCATTGATTGAGTTTTCAATTTAACAAAAACTCTGAATCTGATTGGTTTAAAAGCAACTCATTTACCACCATTTTAGAAAACACCAAATATTTTTCTGAAGAATTTTAGACGGAAAAATATTTGTGTAGGAACAGCAGTCCTTCGACATACTTTCCTCAAATAGTTTTAGGATAAGTGCACGAAATATTTGAAAATCATTTAAGCGTAGCACTTTCCTTCTTTGAAAAAACGGGTTGCTATCAGAAATAATAGCAAGCCATAGTTTTAGCACGGGTTACAGTCTGAAGTAACTGCAAGCCATCATTTGAAGCCCGGGTTACAGTCTGAAATAACTGTAAGCCATTTGATTTGTGACATGTTTTGAAAAAGAATATTTACACCTCCTGCTCGAACTTCATCTAAAGTCCCGTGCCATTATTGAATGACATTTCTAAGACCGTAGATGTTATCGATACCAGAAGACATGTCTAGAGACAACATATTTTTGGAATTTTTCAAATTTTCTGATTTTTATGGGTTTTTGTTGGTTTTATATTTTTCTATTTTCTTTTTCTTGGTTTTATATTTTTCTATTTTGTTTTGCTGGTTTTATATTTTTGTATTTGGTTTTTCAGATAAATATATACAAAGATAGAGTAGATGATATAGTTAAAGAAGATGATGATACGAGTACCGAGATAAGGATATCGAACAGCCCCGTTGTAGAAGATAGAAGTCATCATCCCTAAAACTTTCACCACCAAAGCTTCCAAGACTCTTGAATCGAAGAGAGAAATTGAGCCACTTGAAAGTGAGACTTTGGCAGCTTCCCCCCAAACCGAAAATCCTTATGTTGTTTGCAGGTTCGAAGCTATATTTCAAGCTTGCCTTAGCCAGGTGCACAGAGATGCACACCATAATCATAAATCCCGCTGCTCCTTTCAAGAATAATCACCGTGATTCTTCGTTCGAGGTTATATCATCAACAAGAACAGCAACGTATCATCCCACGTATAAAATAATCTTCTCAAATTTCATAACCACTGAAGTCTGAAGCAATCCATTCCAAAAAGGTGTCAAGAGACCACTTCCCCCACGCAGTTGAATTGATGCAGTCAGTCTCTTAGACTAGAGCTCACGAACCCGAACACACAAACCCGAAGACAAAGAAACTTATACCATCGAAGTAGCAGATTAAGTCCAATAGCTAAAGAATAACCCCGATGTATACTTTTCTCTCCTCCTGAAGAAAGTGCATGAAGCTCAAGAACCTGAAGTACCCGAATGCCCAAAGAGAGAACAACCGATAACATTGAAGAAGCAGGCCGAATCACTGATTATCTCTGCGGATGACAATCTCTACGGATGTCCACTCCGGAATAAGTGATTATATCTCTGAATCACATATTAAGCCCTCAAGTGAGACAGCTGAGCATCCCCAATGTACACAATCTCTATCATCACACACTTGTGTACCTCTTTTATCTTCAGAAACTTTCTATTACATCACTTCCCTCGTGTAGTCGGAATAATAACACCAAAAGCCTCGATGAGTAAAACCTTGAGATTCTCTGCGGTCATGACAAATGTCTTCCTGGGATATCTTCAATCACTTAGAAGAGTTAAGTTCATCAAGTTTACTCGCCATGAGTCAAACCTTGAGTTTCTCTGCGGTAATAACATTTGTCTTCCCGGGATATCTTCAATCACTTAGAAGAATTAAGTTCATCAAGTTTACTCGCTTTGTGTTTAGATGTGAGTCTCCTTCCCCGTTTCTGGTTTTGATGATTCAGAATCAGCAACACATAATAAGCCCGTATACTAGAAATTTGAGAAGAACTCTTGAACTCTTGTGAGAATCAACTTGCTGAAGACTCTCTCTGACTATTTTTATCAACCCTTATGTAGACAATTTGAAGTGACCACTGAAGAATAAAAACCGATATACCCTACTTGAAACTGAAGTCAACTTCCCCACATTTGTATCTTAAGCTTACACCTAATGATGGAAGAACGGTGTAGAGAATTTATGCTTCAAGCAAATCTCTAAGTACTCACTACCCAAGCAAAGTATGAGACATTAACACCTCTTGCGATTATCCACACCGCCATATGTGTGTGACACTAAGTAAAACAAAGTAACTCCTAGTAGTGATAGTTAATGATAACGCTACACGCGTCGTTCGGGGTCAAAGGAACTTCCTTTTCTTCGAGCAAGTTTTATAACACCCTAGGCAGTGAACCTAATCGTTGTAGTGTAGTAATTAGGGTAAGCCACGGGTATTGATATCGTTCTCTAGGGGAATAGTGTCGTTAGGCTGAATTGTATGTCGATTTAAGTCTAAAGGTGAGGGATGATTATTTTTTATCTTTTTTATGTTTTATGAAAATGGAAAGGTGCGAATCTCGGGGTTTGAAGGGGAGGGTGGAATTAGTTGCTAGCCAACTATTCCAAAAGATACTAACTAACTAAGGGATCTACCAGTAACGTGAAGCGTATCTACTTATGATGTATTACTCCTTGCTAGCTATCCAATTCTACCTACTGAATTGTCACGTCCTATTGATGGTTGAATTGTCACGTCCTTATTCCTAGTTGCGTTGTGTGTCTAAGGTTGTAGGGTATGCGGTTCTCCCTAACTCTTTGAATTCACCTTTAAGTGTAGTAAACAAAATCCACTAAATCATTCATAAACTAACTTTAAGGTTATCTTTGGTTTAGTAAACGAAATCCACCAAGTCATTCATAAACTATCAAAGATTTATCAAGTAGTAAACACAACGATAGCCTAGTCGCACTCCTAAGCTAATTACAATTAAGATAAGAAACAACCAATCAAACAAGAGACAGTAGGATGCAAGAATTATAAACTAAACCAATTAGATTCATTGAAGTTGTCACACCCTAATGATGAAGATAGACACAAGCATCACTAAGAAATCAATAAGATCTAATTAATTATATACAAGTTTCACACAATCATAAGCAAACACAAGGTGAATTAGCCAAGCATAATTAATGAAGAGCAAGCAACAATTATGATAATTGAAGACATACCATAGGATTGGATAAACAAACAAACCATTACAAGATGTTTATGGAGTGGTTGAAACCCTTTAATTTGCTGGAAAAACACCCACCTAAACCCTAGAATCGGACTTAGGGTTTAGGGCTTACAAAAAGTGAAGTTATAATGTTATATTTATAGGCAGATTTTCTGTCGGCAAAGAGCGACGGCGTCACACCTATAGATTGACGGCATCACGACCATTTTTTCAGCAAATTGTAGATTTTCTCGTTCCGGTCGCGTGGGCTTTTGAATCACCTAAATCCGAGTTCGTATGCAAAAGTTATGGCCAAAACAGTATCAGCTACTTCGCGCGCATATTGTGACTTGATTAGCTTGTGACGGCGTCACCTTATGCTTGTGACGCCGTCCCATTCAGTCTCTGACGCCGTCTGGATCAAATCTAGGCCGTCTGAGTTGCAACGGCCTACTCTTTTAAAGCCCGACGTCGTCACTTGAAAATACGAGTTTTGAGAACTGTATCGTCACAATATTTTTGGGACGGCATCGCCATTAACACCTGACGCCGTCGCCTTCTACTTTCAGCAACTGTGAGTGTCTCGATTTCGACTTTGGTCATTTTCTTCATATATTCGCGCCTTTTCGTCCAAATAAGTGCCATTCCAGCATTTTGCCTTCACGAGACCTAAAAAGTGAAAAGGAACGATATTAAACAATAACGGATACAAAAGTGATCAAATAAGGACTTAAACGACCCCTCAAAATGGTACCTTTTAAAACCTTATCAAATATCCCTACACTTGTTATTTGCTTGTCCTCAAGCAAATGTGCTTTTAGCCAATTAATTTATAAGTTAGGGGTCATGAAGCATTGATTTAAAACGGTCAACAACACATATAAGCCCCGCAAAAGTCATAACAAGCACGGAAATTACATACTAGCACCTCACATGGGGTGTTTGGATACTCACATCTCTCTCGGGTGTATATATGAAATATAACAAATAGGAAATGGAAGATAAACACTCATTAACCGCTCCTAGTACATAGATTACCATAGGCTTGAGAATAGATCAAACCTCCATCGCTTTGGCGTAAGCACCTAGGAAAGACTATCAAAGAGGTCTTTAAAGGGTTGTAACGTTAGGCTTACGGTAGGGAAATAAGGGTTTGGTGGGATAGGCTATTTAGTGGTGGTAAGTCAAAAATCTCTATGTTAAATGCATATGAAGAATGGCGTTGCTAAGCCAAGACTCGACACACTAAACTCTAGATAATTGAAATAAATAAACATAAATTAAAGGATAGATGTAGGATGGTAGCCCGTATGTTGTTTTTTTTTTTTTTTTTATACACTTTTACTCTACCATCCTCTATGATAACATCAAAATACTAGGGATTTACAGGCATATCCCTACACTTGAGTTTTTATTACTCTAACACTAAATTGACCCGAATTGAAAAGATCAAAACACTTGGGGTACATTATTACACAAACAAAGGGAATTTGAATTTAACGTTCCCTTCCCGTCATTTCATAAACTTTAACTTTTCCATGAATCCCAATCATCCCAAAACTGTATACAAAGGATATGACTCGACTTAGCAACTTATGCAAGCAACTAGATAATTGAACTAAGGGTTTAGGGTGATAACAAACATTTGCACTAAAAGTGAGTGCATAAGGGGTAGGCTAAGGCGATTTGGGTGTATATTTGGGGGTGGGGTGTAAACAATGCTCTTCATTGATATTCCGGAAAAACCGAAACATCACGAGAACCGCGAAAAGGATAGGCTCTGAGGGGTTAACTAGGGGTATCGTGTACTAAAGATGAGTACAACGCAAAGGGTGTGGGGGAATTACTCAACCGATATGGAAGAAGTAATTATATTACAGGTATCAAACAAGGGTTTATCCTAATGCCTCTTATCATTTAGTTATTCCTAACTACACAAGTGTAGCCTCACTTGCGATCTCGGAATGCATCACAAAACAAGTTCTAGAATCCAATATACTACCGGTTCACACTCTAAGCATTGAAGATGAATGCTTTAATTCCTACTAATCTAAGGGCGATCCTCACATTTTGGGTGGAATTTGGGTGGTAAGGGTTTTTGTGCTAGTCATGCAACTTCCTATCCGTGAGACGCTTTTGTTAAGACTAATGGCCCACTCCTATATGTCATGAAAAATTTTAAATTTGGTGCCAAAATTACCCTAACCGACATTTTCTCAAGGTTTATTACACAATCACAATTGGACAAAGCAAATAGTCAAGGATAAGTATAGTTTCAAAGTTCCCATTTTATTTTCCCTCCCTACACTTAAACTGAACATTGTCCCCAATGTTCCCCGAAAGTATCAAAGTTATGATAATTGGAAGGTAATTAAAAACGAAAGAAACTAGTACTCCCCTGATTAGCTCGGTAGGATCCGTGTGTGAAGTAGTGGTTAAATCCTTTCCAAGAAGAATTTATGCGTGAAAAGCTCCTCAATCTTATGTAACTTCTTCTTGATAAATTAAACCTGCACACTTGAAGAAAAAAAACAACCCAACGCATCAAACCGAACAAAGAAAAATCACAACAAGATGTAATTCCAGACTTAAATAAGATATAATGCTTGTGGAATGGATGTTTGCAGATTTTCTAGAAAATTAAGACCTGGAAAATTCCAAAAAATTTATAAGTAGCACAGAAAACGAGAAAAGTAATCAGTTGTTTATGCTCCTTCCTGACGCCGTCAGGTTGCAATCCTGACGCCGTCAGGTTATCCTGACAAAAATTGTTCTGCGATTTTCTGAAAAAAATTCTGGAAAATTTACATCTTTAGAATCTGGAAAAATTTCTGCAAAAACATCCATTATGACTCGATACAAGCATTTGACTCGAACAAACAAACATATATATCTTTTATTTAATTGTTATTCTCATGTTTACGTTTCTTTTGAAAACGTGTGTAATCCTCCCTACACTTATCCCTTATGTAAAATACCTTTATATGCAATTAAGACGAGGTTAAAAACAAAATAAAGCATTTTTACAAATTCAAACATGAGAATAAACAATCAATAAAAGATATACGACACACAAATAAAAATAAAAACAAATACACATGGGTTGCCTCCCAAGAAGCGCTTGTTTTTGTTCGAGTCACGAGCCTGACTCTACCCTTATTTAACAGATAAAGGGGAAGTTTTCCCTACACTTAAGTTTAAGTGCGGGTGATAGTAGCGATACACACCCTTAGGGTGGAAATATGCCACGTGAGGTGAAGGGGGTGTGTGAATGGCTTCCTTCATCCTAAAACTACCCGGACTAAATTGGTTGATAGGTGGGTCGGTTCCTCGTTTATTTAAGGATGGAAGTAAAGATTGAGGTTCCGGTTCATCAACACTATGAAATTCCCTAGAACTAAGAGTAAGACTGAGACTACAAGTATTCAAACCTATATTCTCCAGTTGCGTTTGGTTCAAATGTTCTACCTCCATTGGGATTCCTAAAGTCTCTCCTACTACTTCCGGGTAAGTCACGTGCGGTGTGTATGCCTTAAATGATGGTGGAACTTGTGGGATACCTTGTGGGTCTAGACTTTTCACCTTATCCTCAATCACATCTACATCATCTATATGCTCATCATGTGCTATTTCCTTAGGTCGTGATGAAACCAAACTTAGTAATTGATCCAACTTATGGTTTAAAGCTTGGTTGCTTTCCATAATATTTTCACAAATTTGGTCAGTTCTCCTAAGGGCCTTACTAACAATAGTTTCTAAACATGGAGGTTGTTCACGAAAGTCTATCCTAGGTGAAGGCTCAAACGAAGCATCGGTTGCACTAGATGAGGTACTTTGTGGGCTTGATGGAATAGTGAAACCCTCAAAAGGTTTATGGAGTTGGTTACTTTCTTCCCACCATCTTGAATAATCCGCTTTAGTAATATCATAATTTCTTATGAAAAAACCTAATCGCGAATATAGTGGATTCGCGTTCTCCATAATGGTGAACGGAAGAGTCAATGGACAAGTTTTACGAACAAAGGCACAAAGAAGGGGGATAGACTACAAGGAAGCTAATAAAAAGAAAAAAAAATCTCACTTGATATGAATCTTGTGAGTAGACCTAAACGAGATAGAAATCAAGCCTAAACAATAACTATTCCCCGGCAGCGGCGCCAAAAACTTGATAACGCTACACGCGTCGTTCAGGGTCAAAGGAACTTCCTTTTCTTCGAGCAAGTTTTATAACACCCTAGGCAGTGAACCTAATCGTTGTAGTGTAGTAATTAGGGTAAGCCACGGGTATTGATATCGTTCTCTAGGGGAATAGTGTTGTTAGGCTGAATTGTATGTCGATTTAAGTCTAAAGGTGAGGGATGATTATTTTTTATCTTTTTTATGTTTTATGAAAATGGAAAGGTACGAATCTCGGGGTTTGAAGGGGAGGGTGGAATTAGTTGCTAGCCAACTATTCCAAAAGATACTAACTAACTAAGGGATCTACCAGTAACGTGAAGCGTATCTACTTATGATGTATTACTCCTTGCTAGCTATCCAATTCTACCTACTGAATTGTCACGTCCTATTGATGGTTGAATTGTCACGTCCTTATTCCTAGTTGCGTTGTGTGTCTAAGGTTGTAGGGTATGCGGTTCTCCCTAACTCTTTGAATTCACCTTTAAGTGTAGTAAACAAAATCCACTAAATCATTCATAAACTAACTTTAAGGTTATCTTTGGTTTAGTAAACGAAATCCACCAAGTCATTCATAAACTATCAAAGATTTATCAAGTATTAAACACAACGATAGCCTAGTCGCACTCCTAAGCTAATTACAATTAAGATAAGAAACAACCAATCAAACAAGAGACAGTAGGATGCAAGAATTATAAACTAAACCAATTAGATTCATTGAAGTTGTCACACCCTAATGATGAAGATAGACACAAGCATCACTAAGAAATCAATAAGATCTAATTAATTATATACAAGTTTCACACAATCATAAGCAAACACAAGGTGAATTAGCCAAGCATAATTAATGAAGAGCAAGCAACAATTGTGATAATTGAAGACATACCATAGGATTGGATAAACAAACAAACCATTACAAGATGTTTATGGAGTGGTTGAAACCCTTTAAGTTGCTGGAAAAACACCCACCTAAACCCTAGAATCGGACATAGGGTTTAGGGCTTACAAAAAGTGAAGTTATAATGTTATATTTATAGGCAGATTTTCTGTCGGCAAAGAGCGACGGCGTCACACTTATAGAGTGACGGCGTCACGACCATTTTTTCAGCAAATTGTAGATTTTCTCGTTCCGGTCGCGTGGGCTTTTGAATCACCTAAATCCGAGTTCGTATGCAAAAGTTATGGCCAAAACAATATCAACTACTTCGCGCGCATGTTGTGACTTTCAGCTTGTGACGACGTCACCTTAAGGTTGTGACGCCGTCGCCTTCAGTCTCTGACGTCGTCTGGGTCGCATCTAGGCCGTCTGAGTAGCGACGGCCTACTCTTTTACAACTGGACGTCGTCACTTGAAAATAAGAGTTTTGGGTTCTGTCCCGTCACAAAAATCCTCGGACGGCGTCGCAATTAACACCTGACGCCGTCGCCTTCTAATTTCAGCAGCTGTGAGTGTCTCGATTTTGACTTTGGCCATTTTCTTCATATATTCGTGCCTTTTCGTCCAAATAAGTGCCATTCCAGCATTTTGCCTTCACGAGACCTAAAAAGTGAAAAGGAACGATATTAAGCAATAACGGATACAAAAGTGATCAAATAAGGACTTAAACGACCCCTCAAAATGGTACCTTTTAAAACCTTATCAGTTAACCAGGTCTTCAACCATCCACCTCGACTGCTGGTAACTAGATATACCAAGTCTTCAACTCAAATTCTTAAGCCCGAGCAAGTTATCAAATAAGAACACGCCTTTGTGAAAGTCAACTTCAATCTCATATAAGTGATAAATGATTAACTCCAAAGTAATCAACTTGTGTCAAATGTCCAACAATAGTCAATATCAACGTCTCGAGGAGTCACTGCTAAAAAATATGAGCAAGTCTAATTGGGAATTGAATCTGACTTATAACTTTCTCCCAATTAGTGCCCCCCCCCCTAAACCGACAATCTGTTTGATAAATGCCCAGATAAAGAAGAAGTCTTTAGATCGTTAAATGCAACTCGTCTTTAGTCTTCTAACATGTAGCAGAAAATGTAGAACAGACTGTAGACTCGACCTTCTTCAAGATTGTGCAGTTGGGGAATAGATAGTTAACATCTTCAACTCACACCAAAAAGCATCCCACCAAAAAGCATCCCAATTAACTTACATCTTGCAAATCCCCTTAACTAAAATCCCTCCCAATCAAACAAGAACAGAAAGATGTTCATCAAGGAAATCAGCAATCAGGCCGCAACGAACACACAAGATGGTAACACCAAACTACCAATCACATCAAACAAGAACAGAGAGATTGTTCGGAATCATCATGTTGATGTATACGTGAAGCATTAACCGGAAGCACTTTGTCGATAAACTCATCAATCCGAGTGAAGATGTCAACCAACGGCTCTTAGAAGAGAAAAACTCCATGTGAAGATGACCCGATAAGACGAAGCTCGGTTCTTACATGAGTTTTAGAGCCGTATGACCATTTATATTCTCAAATATCAATCAACAATGCAAAAATTCACACTTCTTCTCCCCCTCAATAATTGCATACGGAGATGCCATTCTTGATTAAACAAGTGAACATTATCCAAATGTAGTCTATTCACACTTCTCCCCCGCAAAATCAGCACAGGATGTCGCCATCGTCATTATAGTTGAGAAAGTGGAATCAGAAAACAATCAACAGTAGCCCGGTTCACTTGATGACTGAAGCGCATGGAAAACGTATGAAGCATGTTGATGAGAATGGTCATAATAGAGAAGATTTCTCTTCTTCAGAAGATAAAGCGCACTGACACGTACACTTTTCTTTTCTTTAAGAACGAGGCCTGAACTGATGTGTTCAAACGTCATAAGAAGATTTCTCTTCTTTCAAAGATAATGCGCACTGAAACGTACACATTTCTTTTCTTTAAAGTACGAGGCATGAACTGTAGTGTTCATACGTCATAATCTCTCTCTTTTCATCATCTCTTGGCAAAACATGTAATCAACCCATTATCATTCAGTAGGCTCTTTGTCGTGACAGCTGATGGAGAAAACCCAATATGATGAATTTGACCCTGAAGTAAACTAACCTGAACTCGTGACTTAAACTTGCACATATGTAACAAAGAGCGGTGCCGAGAATTCATGCTCCATTGAATCTCTTAAGTACTCTATACTCTTCAACCAACCAACCATCAAGTAATAGACGTACATTACCTCTTGAAAATCCACAATTGAATGTGACACTGAGCACTACAACGTAACTCCTTAAAGTAATAGTTATTTTGAGGTGGTATGAGCCCAATTCCCCCAAGTGGTAAAAGAAAAAGTAAAAGACACCCAACAATAACTAGATTTCCAAGTCTTCATTTTTTATAATAAGCTCGAACAAGGATCATGAAGAATCTTCATCCATCCATCCCCGATACCTTCAGATACTAAGTACACTTGCTCGTGATATTTCACTTCAACCTCAAATAAATTATAGTGAATTAACCCCGTTGTCACATCTTCTGATTAAAAGCTCAAATCTAGCCTTTTTTGACATTTAAATGAACTTTGATAATGGTTTCATCCCGACCATGGTTACAAGCACGTAACCCCGCAAAACTATAAAATAACCAAACTGCCATGACAAAAAATCCAAACACACATCCAATTCATGAAGTACACCCTTTTATCCCTTCTTCGAAGCAAAAACCGTAGCACCAGCGTCAAGAAAATCCAGAATTACACTTTCTCTTCTCCAAGATGGTTCCATCATTCCGGGATTTTACAATTCCATGGTTTAAACCGAGAAATAGATTCTTTCGCGGGATTTTACAAAACCAGGAATAAACCGTAAGATAGCTTCGGAAATGCACTTTACAATTACCAGGATGTTTCCATTGTCACGGGATTTTACAAGTCTATGATTTAAACCGAGAAATAGGTTCTTTCGCGGGATTTTACAAAATCAAGACAAAACCGTAAACAATTTCAGCTTGAATGTGTAATGACAACTTTGGTTTCGGTGAATATTTGTTTTAGGGGAACATGCAGTGGTTCGTCAACGGTTCATTATCCAACATCATCAAAAATCCAATAAATACTTTGGTAAACACATTATTCACGCATTATGTTGGCTAATGTATTGACCACATAGAGAAGTAAACCCAATATACCAAACTTGATCATGAAGTAGAGTCCCCCAGATTTGTTACTTAAACTTGTACTACTCCTCGTGAAAAAGAAACGGTGTACCCAATGTACAAAACCTCTTGACATTCTCAACTGAGTGAGACACCGAAGTGGTAGTTACGTTGTGGGTTAAACGAGAAAGAATCACAACCGTAATTAAATAGCCAAGTCTTTATCACCCTCTATAAATGCCCAAACAAGTCATCTTCGTGGAATGGTAGAAAGAAAGAAGACGAAAATAAGTAAACGCGCCCGGAAAACTTCACTTCAAATCCAAATAAGAAATACCAAGTACAAACAACCCCGCAGTCAGCTTTGTTCAAATAAACAATTTCAAGCCGCGACAAACTATTATCCATGAAAATGTATATACCAAAGTACCAAGAGGCATAACTCAACAATTCTCATCATCACGCTAATTCTCATAGTCACAAATCTCATTTATGTCAATTTTCACACGATCCAATTAAGAGAAGCCCAATTGACCAACATCCACATCCACGTCATCATATCAAGATTAACACCCGGTCAGAGAAACAAATCTCACATATTAATTCAAGTCTATATCCGGGTTTAATCTTAGTCATACCACTCGAACCAATTCCAAAATTCAAACAAATTAACCCATCAAAATATCATCCGATCCATTTCATCAAAAAACCATATGACATTTTCAAAATATTAGCAACCGGTATTAAGAACCCATGTCCATATAATCAATGGTTAACATCTTCAACCATATCACGAGACCACGAATAATACCATTGTAAGAATTCAAAACATTTCGTATAATAATGCCAACCCCATACTATCAGACATAATCCACGAGACCATAAGAACCAAATAATACATAATCATACGGGCAACTTAAGCACCTCCTGGCCTCATATGTTATATCACGGCCCATGATAAATATCCGTTTATGAGAAAATCTGTTCGGCCCATGATCATTGACCCATCCATATATGGTCCATCAAAGACACAAGCCCACATGATGATAATTAACACCCGATCCAATCCAGATATACACAAAATCGGTTAATATTGTGATACCCTAATAAATAGGTCATAACACAAAGTAACCCTAATCCCTCTCACATTGTATTTCAGTCCGCCCCCTCCTTCTCATATCACAGATGATAAAAAAAACGCCTCCATTACCCAACTCATTTCATTTATATGCATCATCAATCCATACGAGTTCAAGAACCAACCACTTGATTTTTTTTTTCAGATTAACCACAGGGATGGTTTGTATGATACGTGACAGCCACAGGGATGGCTTGTGTTGGCCACGAAATCATACCACATGAACACGGTAAGATTTAGATCTTGGACATGTCTCAGGTAGGTTTAACTTTCATTGATGTTTCGTTATATTTTTTCTTTTCAGTTTTGACAAACAACGAATGAAAGGAATAAAACTAGCATCCTTGTTATGTTTTTATTACTTTGATGATTCGGATATTCAACGGGATAATATTCCAACATGATCTATGATGCATAAGTTCCTTGTGAATAGATAGAGTAATATCTATGTGTTGAAGAACCAATCACAGGGAACAAGGCTGAGATTTTAACATACTGAATGAGACTTGATCTATGATGAGAGTTGACTTTCGTTTGCTTGACCATTTAATCTTGTAATCACATAAAAGATATTAACGAAAGCTTTTCTGAGATCTTACTTTGATATGAGTCGAGTTTTGGTCTCTTTTAATCTTCACGTTTTCATTCGTAAGAGACTTGATCTGTGAAGCAAAATGTCGAGGGGTTTTAATTAAGCTTGAGTTGAGGTCTTGACTGCCTTAACCAATCCTTGACATATGCTGAGATTGTGCTTGTGTTATGATAGAGTAGATTGTAGTATGTTGATGTTACAGCTTCGAGTCTTTACTTTGTCAATTTAAGACCTTCGTGGACTGATGATGGTATGATAGCCTGAGGTTGTGATAATAAAGATTGGAATTTGGTTTATAAGATATTGTGGTTGTGGTCATGTGGTAGATTCTTCTTCATCTTGTTTTCTGTCTAAGTCGCTAGGTCAAAGACTTTGAGTCAAGTCGCTAGCTCAATGGAGCCAAGTCGCTAAACATCATTAAGTCAAGTCGCTAGCATAAGTAGCTAGCATAAGTCGCTACACCAAGTCTCTAGCCCAAGTCGCTAGCACAAGTTGCTACGACTTGTAAATACAAGTCGCTAGGATTAGTACCAAGTCGCTACCGAGTCTAGTACATCTTTCTAACATCAGTCATGAGTCTTTGAGTCAAGTTACAACTCGCTTGACCATTCAATAATGGCAAGTCGCTAGATTAGTTTGACACAAGTCACTACTTGTTTTTCCACTCACAACTCGCTACCCAAGTCGCTAAAAATGAGGTGCAATGTATCTGGACACAAGGGTAAGTCACTATGAAGAATGTCCACTATTTTCCGACCATCTTCAAACAATACCCAGAAAACTGCATATGAATATCATTTTTACCGTTTTGACCATGGAATGAATAAGCAAAGATGACCAGAATACCATAACCCAGAACCAGAAACATCATTATTTCTACCCATTTTGACCTCTAAAAGGACCAAATGACCATTTATCAGCACTGTTTAGAAGACTGTTGTTAGGCCAAAAAATAACAGATATGACATTGACAAATAAAGAATATCATACAAAAGTTGTAAAACCCTAAAATCTCAATCGCGTGAAATGACAATTTTGCCCTCAAACTAAATATTATAAAAACTCGGGAAACACTTCAGCATCGTTTAACAAGTATTATCTCATTAATAATATAGGCACATTATGAAATAATAAACTTATGTTATAAATTAAATGAACATGAAAGAATTAATCCTAAGTAACTAATTAACATACCAAATGTCTACATATTAACTTGAACAACAAATGAGACTAGATACATGATTGGAGATAACTTCGGAAATCATAAAATTGGTCCTCCTCCCCCCCCCTAAATGGCCGGCCTAATGAGGCTCCTCCCCATTAATTCCTCAATCAATTGTATCAATCCCATTTATCATTTCTATCTTCATTTCAAAATACCAAGAAAACCTAAAACTATTTTCCTCTCATCTCAAGTGGCGGCCATAAAATATTTCCACCATTTTGATCCGAATTCTTCCAAACAAAAGGTTCCTTGAAGGCTCGTGATAGTGTATGATCGCTTGGAGGACGTGGTGATTGTGGTTGGTTCGAAAAGGAGCTTGGTTTTGTGGTTTAGTTTGTAGCTGTGGGTTTGGATTTACCAAGGAGGCTTGGTTTTGATTTGTGGTGCTTTGATTCTTGTTCCTTGTCACGTACACGCTACGAGGGTAACTTATAATCATCTCACATCTTTTCCTTTGTGTTTCTATTCCAATTCGTGACCTTGGATGATGTTTCTAGGGCTTGTTTTCGATTCTTATATCACATAAAATCATGACTCCTTTGTTACATAAAATGATAACATAAATATACATAAAAACCTTGATTCTTAATCTTTATAAATAGTAGGATATATGACATGATAAATTGAATATGAAACTGAAAATGAGTCCTTCTATATGTCGAATTATATGGGTGTTAATAAAGGGTTTAATGTGCTTGAGAAACTATACGTATATGTATGTATTAAACGGATTCGATAACTAATGATTTATGAAATGGTTTTGGTCATGAGATGTGGCGTACAAATCTGATCTTGGGGATGGGTGGTTCGAATTAAAATGTTATCACATAAGGTGTATATTGATCTTGTAATAATCGAGCTAGAATGGTTAAAACGGATTCGTTAATCATAACCTAAACTAGGGTTTGTAATTCATGAATTAATAAAGTTAAGGGGTTGTTTGGTAAATTATGAAACTTGATGGATTAACTTGTTAATATAGTAACTAAATGGATTTAATGAGTAGAATGAGTAAATTTGCTATATTTACACTTTTAACCCTATACTTTACATTATTGACATTTTAAACCCTAAACTTTTGTAACTTGTCATAAATGATCCTTAAATCATGATAACACTCATTTTCATTATTTAACTATAGATAAGTGACTAAACCTGCTAAATATGGAAACCTGCTAAATATGGAAACCTGCTAATTATGGAAAGTTACTAAAAATAGAAACCTGCCTAAAATAGAAAGTTTCCTAAAATAGAAAGTTTCCTAAAATAGAAAGTTACTTAAAATGGAAAGATTACTAAAACAGGAAACTTACTAAAAATGGAAAGCCGTCTTAATCGAGTAATCTTATTCTTATAGACGTTATCTAATTCATATAGGTTCCGGGCGGCGTGATTGATCTCATTCTTGACTTTACTTTCATTGTTTGCTTGCTTCGAATAAGGTACAGATATTCTGACCTTATCTCTTAAGGTTTCTCGTGATTCTTATACATCTTTCGATATTAGCTTGAACTGTTACGTTGTACTCTAAGCCTCTTGATTAGGGCTTCCCTATGACTTTGCTATGCTCCCATTGATATGAACCTTTGATATGAACCTTTGATATGAACCTTTGATATGAAACATTGATATGAAACTTTGATATGAAATATGATATGAACCTTATGATATGATATGCTTTGACCCTTCAGTCTGATACCCGAGCCAAAATATGTTTCCTAGTCAGGAAGGTAACCTGACCGTGTCATTGATGCACCAATGGCATGACTCCAGTGTGCACGAGTGATGTTGCACACCGTCCCCATTTTGATATGATTATGAGCTCACTATATGTATATGATTTGGCCATTATATGTTTTGAGGGGGCGTATGGATGCATCCTAGATTTGATTTGTTTCGAGGGATTTAATCTCATTAGAGCTTTGTTTGGTGAATGATGTCGGGTGCAATCCGCGTCTTCACATTTTTGGGAGTTGATCACTCCATTGTTACTTGAGGTCTTCCCTCTTATATTTGGTATTTCGAGGTCACCCCTCGGGATACAACTGATATGATATGATATGATATGTGTTTGATATGATATGGCTCGTGGTTGAGGACTGACCTTTCATTTCTATTTCTATTCGTTATCCTTTGTTATGCCTTATGGTATTCCCATTTGCACATTATGATTATGCTACCTTCGTTACTTAACCTTCGATTATTCGTTTGTTATATATATCTGTTCACTGGGCTTTTTAAGCTCAGCCGCGTTTTCTTTCCATGCGGCAGGTAATTAAGCTAGGTGCTGGGATTCTTAGCTATGGGTTTGAGTGATGAGCGGTTATGCAGACTTATGGCTTTAGTCATCTTAGTTTCTATTTCATTATGTTGACATTTTTAGACTCGGATTATGCTTATTTATGTCTTGGATATTTCCTTTGATTCCTTTGAACTTATGTAACGTTTAAGCCGTGTTGGCTGGATTTTTCCCTTTGGTTATTTATATAAGACTTCTGCTGCTTTGTTATGTGCATTATGTATGCTTTGATATTACACCATTTTGTAATACTTCTACCCTTATCGGGTTGGGGTGTTACAAAAGTAGTTATAAAAACTGTTATAACTAAAAGGTAGACATATTCGAACCACAAAAATTAGATATATAAAATCAGACAACAAGATTCGAACCACAAAAATCATCAAACACAAAAACCTTGGCTCTGGTACCAATTGTAGGATGGTTATTTTTATTGTGTTGATGATTCGGGTGGTCTTGGATGATCAAAATACATGTTTGCCATAGTTAGAGAGTTAGTAGAGAGAGAGAGGGTGTTCTTGCTAGAGGTTTACACAAAGTATGGAATATTAGATTGAAAAGCACCACCCCTTCCATGGATGGAAGGGGTATTTATAGTTACAAGAAATACGACCTCCTATCGGCCTGTGGATCAGGTATACAGAGGGTAAAGACCCGTCCTTCCTCCACGGTGTTGCACTAAGCTATACTACGCTACAAACTAATAAATAAACTACTAAATAACGTAAATAAAGATATGTCTACGAGCTAACTTATGCTAGATAATATTAGGGGTGACCGACTCTTCACTATGGAATTTTCTAATTCCTAACACAATGCTTAGAGTGTGAACCGGTAGTATATTAGATTCTAGAACTTGTTTTGTGATGCATTCCGAGATCGCAAGTGAGGCTACACTTGTGTAGTTAGGAATAACTAAATGATAAGAGGCATTAGGATAACCCTTGTTTGATACCTGTAATATAATTACTTCTTCCACATCGGTTGAGTAATTCCCCCACACCTTTGCGTTGTACTCATCTTTAGTACACGATACCCCTAGTTAACCTCTCAGAGCCTATCCTTTTCGTGGTTCTCGTGATGTTTCGGTTTTTCCGGAATATCAATGAAGAGTATTGTTTACACCCCACCCCCAAATATACACCCAAATCGCCTTAGCCTACCCCTTATGCACTCACTTTTAGTGCAAATGTTTGTTATCACCCTAAACCCTTAGTTCAATTATCTAGTTGCTTGCATAAGTTGCTAAGTCGAGTCATATCCTTTGTATACAGTTTTGGGACGATTGGGATTCATGGGAAAAGTTAAAGTTTATGAAATGACGGGAAGGGAACGTTAAATTCAAATTCCCTTTGTTTGCATAATAATGTACCCCAAGTGTTTTGATCTTTTCAAATCGGGTCAAATTAGTGTTAGAGTAATAAAAACTCAAGTGTAGGGATATGCCTATAAATCCCTAGTATTTTGATGTTATCGTAGAGGATGGTAGAGTAAAAGTGTATGGGGAAAAAAAATCGAAAAAAAAAATTAGAAAAAGAGAAAAAAAAATAGAGTGTAAAAAAAAAAAAAAAAAAAAAAAAAAAAAAAAAAAAAAAAAAAAAAGGGCTACCATCCTACATCTATCTTTGAAATTATGTTTATTTATTTCCGTTATCTAGAGTTTTAGAGTGTCGAGTCTTGGCTTAGCAACGCCATTCTTCGTATGCATTTAACATAGAGATTTTTGACTTGCCACCACTAAATAGCCTATCCCACCAAACCCTTTGTTTCCCTACCGTAAGCCTAACATTACAACCCTTTAAAGACCTCTTTGATAGTCTTTCCTAGGTGCTTACGCCAAAGCGATGTAGGTTTGATCTATTCTCAAGCCTATGGTAATCTATGTATTAGGACCGGTTAATGAGTGTTTATCTTCCATTTCCTATTTGTTATATTTCATATATACACCCGAGAGAGATGTGAGTATCCAAACACCCCATGTGAGGTGCTAGTATGTAATTTTCGTGCTTGTTATGACTTTTGCGGGGCTTATATGTGTTGTGGACCGTTTTGAATTAATGCTTCATGACCCCTAACTTATAAATTAATTGGCTAAAAGCACATTTGCTTGAGGACAAGCAAATAACAAGTGTAGGGATATTTGATAAGGTTTTAAAAGGTACCATTTTGAGGGGTCGTTTTAGTCCTTATTTGATCACTTTTGTATCCGTTATTGCTTAATATCGTTCCTTTTCACTTTTTAGGTCTCTTGAAGGCAAAATGCTGGAATGGCACTTATTTGGACGAAAAGGCGCGAATATATGAAGAAAATGGCCAAAGTCAAAATCGAGACACTCACAGTTGCTGAAATTAGAAGGCGACGGCGTCAGGTGCTAATTGCGACGCCGTCCGAGGATTTTTGTGACGATACCGAACCCAAAACTCGTATTTTCAAGTGACGACGTCTAGTGCAAAAGAGTAGGCTGTCGCTACTCAGACGGCCTAGATGCAATCCAGACGACGTCAGAAGCTGAAGAGGACGGCGTTACAGACATAAGGTGACGCCGTCGCAAGGTTAACGTGGCCAAGACGAAACCCTAATGACGGCGACACGACGGCGTCACTAAACATAAGGTGACGCCGTCGCATATGTAATCTTATATATAGAATCCGAATTTTTCAGTTTTAGAGAGAGTCTTTTGGAGTGAAAACCTAAAACCGAACCTAAGGTGTCTTGTACAGTATTTTAGGGTTTTAAACCCTATCTTACATCAAGATAAGTATTTACTTCATTAATTCAATTATGTCTTTGAATATTTGTGTGTATGCTTGCATGTTCTCCATGTCCGGCTAATTTATTTGTGTGTTTGCTTAGGAAGTATGAAACTTAATTATTGAATATTGATTGGTTGTTTCTTATCTTAGTTGATTAATGATCTAGTAATGCGATAGGTCATTCGTTGTGTACTTAATGCTTGATTCATCTTTGTGAACCTTAGAATATAATTACCTAAGTAGTTGTAGGCTAAACCATCCAAAGAGCGCCTTAGAGTAAGAGTTTATCATCCCTAGTGGGTTTGTAGACGAGACCCTTTGGTAAGTTCAAAGAGTTAGGGAGAAACGCATACCCTACAACTTTAGACACACAACGCAACTAAGAATAAGGACGTGACAACTCAACCATCAATAGGAGATAATTAAGGAGTAATACAACCTAAGTAAACACATCTTTAAACTATCATACGAGCACACATTAATTAGACATAGACTCCCACAACCTTAGTTTAGATAATTAGATAATAGTAGAGTAATCGGTAGAAATACCAACCCCCCAAATCCAATACCCGAGATTCGTACCTTTCCATTTCATAAAACATATAAAAATACAAAAATAATCTTCCTCAACCTTAACCTTAGCGTAGTAACTCCTTACTAGCATTCCTATTCCCCTAGAGAATGATATCAATACCCGTGGCTTACCCTAATTACTACACTACAACGATTAGGTTCACTGCCTAGGGTGTTATAAAACTTGCTCGAAGAAAAGGAAGTTTCCTTGACCCCGAACGACGTGTGTAGCGTTATCAGTTGTTTGCCTTTATAAATTTCATAAGGTGTTTTGTTCAAGAAAGGACGTATTAAGTGTTAGCCTTAATATAATGTGTTAGAAAGTGATGGTCATTCACGTTTAGGAACTTTGTAACGTGTGTTCGATATTGTATTAGAATAGTCATTGGGCTCGTGGATTGGGCAAGCTAACCGGTTATTAGTTATGTTATGTTTAGTAATGTATTAATGTAAGCCCAATACACAAACTAAACAAAGCCCATCCAAAGCCCATAAGGCTTTTATGTTCAAAGTATAAAAGGCACACACCTAGTCATTTGGTGTGTGTGCTTGAGTGTGTAGTGTGTGTTTTTCATATGTAATAAACCTCTCTTGTTTTCATCTTTCTCTCTTTAACCATACGCCCCATATACTCATTCAAGTCACCATTTCCGAGCTTCATATTAGTGTTAGTGTGATAGAGTTGATAAATATAAGGTCCTACAATTGGTATAAAGAGCCAGGTTATCATCTTTAATGATTTTTGTGGTTCGAATCTTTGTTTAAGCTGTTTTTAAGGATTTTTTTGTGCTCTGGAATTTTTTTTTCCTATCTTGTTGATAATAACAGTTTTAAACATTTGATGTATCCTAAGGTCAAAATATGTCATATTCCTTATTTGTTAATTGTCATAAACTGTTGTGTCAATAATATTCATTGACGTTTTGTTGTACCTTATCCGTGAATTTTATTGGTCAACCTGTCAAATATTATGGTCAAAACGGGTATCTTGGAAGCGTTTTTTTGTGGGTTTTAAGCAGTTCATAATATCTGATCTGGTCAGATCTTGGAAGCGGGTTGTGGTATTCTTCTTAGCAAGTTGTCACACTTCTTGCTTTTGAGCGAGTTGTTACAGTGAGCGAGTTATTAACCAAAACATGTGCGAGTTGTGTACTCGCATAATTGTATGCGAGTTGTATATAAAAGCGAGTTGACTTTTGAGTCAACTCAAGTCAAAAGTGACTTGCCTCACAAGAAAATCAAATATGAAAAACCTTATGCGACTTGACCAAAACCTTAATACCTTCGACTCAACAAGACTTCAAGTCAAAACTATCATCAGTCCACGAATGTTTTAAACGAATTGAAAAAACAGTAATGACTCGATCTAAAGCCTAAAACATCCACTGCCAATTTGAATCCAAAAACAACATCTATACTAACCATCCTCTCCCCAACTCTCATCACTCTATCCAACTCCATACGCAAAAACAAACATAAACGATCTCTGATTAGATTTCATTTTTTGCAATCTTTTTAAAGATTGTTTCAATAAAATCAATCATCATCGACCATATTGGAAACTTTGTTTCCTTAATATCCGAACATAAAGACAAGGATAATAACTCTATGTTTGTTAGGAATTAGAAATTCCAGGTATTAAAGAGTCGGTCACCTCAAGTATATGTAATCGTTAGAAAGCTCGTAGTCGTAGTTCTTTTAAGCTAAGTAGTATTTAGTTTAGTAACACCGTGGAGGACGGACGGGTCTTTACCCACTGTATGCCTGATCCACAGCCCGTTGTGTGGCGTTTTATTGTAAGACTATAAATACTCTCTACCTTCCAAGGTAGAGAGTTGGAGCTCATAATAAGATTTTTCTTTCTCTCACTAAAGTTCCGTAAACCTCTAGCTTTCTCTCTCTAGAATCATCTTATACGCCTACTTTGTGTTTGGTTTGATGTGTATGTGAAATCCAATATCTTACAATTGGTATCAAGAGCCATGGTTAGATCATCTCTTACATATCTTTGGATTTCTAGTGGTTTTTAGGTGGTTTTTGAGTTTGAAAAAGTTTAGTGGTTTTTGCATCATTTGGGTGATTTCTAGTGTTAAAGTTTGGATCTTGGGTGTATTTTTGTGTTTAGAATCATTGTATGTGCTTGGGTTTTGATTTGGTAAGCTTGAATCATCGTGGTTGGGTTGTTTTTGGATTGAAAAGTGGTATTTTTGAGATTTTCTTGCTAGCGACTTGAGCCACGGATTGTTATTCTTGGTAGCAACTTGCTTTGTAAGTTGGTAGCGAGTTGCAGTTTAAGTGGTAGCGACTTGGTCCTAGCGACTTATCTTTTGAGACAAGCCGACAAATAGTACAAGTTAGTGGATTCTCCACTACGGCTAGCGACTTAGTGAGGTTAGCGACTTGCTTCAGAAAGTGTTAGCGAGTTACAGTGCAAATTGTTAGCGACTTAGTATTCTTAGCGACTTGGACCTTAGCGAGTTGCTCTTTAGCGACTTGATTGTGTAGCGACT
This sequence comes from Chrysanthemum seticuspe, assembly GCA_019973895.1. Lineage (NCBI taxonomy): Eukaryota > Viridiplantae > Streptophyta > Magnoliopsida > Asterales > Asteraceae > Chrysanthemum > Chrysanthemum seticuspe. The sequence goes on from BPTQ01000009.1 coordinate 63,308,148, forward strand.
TGGTGCTTAGCGATTTGGTGCTTAGCGATTTGATAATTTAGCGAGTTGCTCTTTAGTGACTTGACTGTGTAGCGACTTGGTGCTTAGCGATTTGGTGATTTAGCGAGTTGCTACTTAGCGACTTGGTGCTTAGCGACTTGGTTCAAGGTTTATAGCGACTTGGTGACTCTAGCGACTTGTCTACATAGCGTTTTGTTGACTTTTCCTGACAAAATTTCAAACGGCCATAACTTTTGATCCGTAACTCCGTTTTCAGCGTTCTACCCATCAAAACGACCATGAGAACGAGGAGAATGATACGTCGAAGCCTTCTAGGCCTAAATCCTCTCCGAACAGAATTTATTGAGGTTTTTAAGTTGTTAGACCAAAAATTCTAGGGAAAATCGTGCAACAACCAATCCAAATCTCAACTAAACAACATATCAGCCAATTCTTCCAAAGCATAGAACACAAACTCATTCCCGATCCAATGTTCAAACAAGCTGATGCTGATGCAGTCATGGGACATTTCATCAATCAACTGGCTCTTATGATTAGTCAAAACATGAACTCTCTCCCACACACCAACAACAACCTTAGAACATCATCCAATCCACACAATCAAGCCACTGTCAGAGATGGGAAGGTTATAGTGCAGCCTGTTCAAGAAAGGCAGTACGAACAAGGAAGAGGTAGAGTTGGTAGAGGATATGTGGAAAATCTGAATAGGGGAAGAAATGAAAATCAATGTCAATCAAAGCCAATTAAGTGCTACAACTGTGGTGGTGAGGGACATATTGCTAGGAACTGCACATCTCCAAAACGTCCACAGAATGCAGAATACTTCAGAGACAAGATGTTGCTTGTGCAAGCTCAGGATAATGGTGCAGCTTTGGATGAAGAGGAGTTGTTGTTCTTGGTTGAGGGAAATGCTAAGACATATGATGCAGATGTGGATGAGCAACCAATTCAGGAGATAGGCCATAATCATCAGAATGCCTTTCAAGTAGCTGATTGTGATGCATACGACTCTGATGTTGATGAAGAACCTACTTCACAAACCATTTTCATGGCTAGCATTTCTCCAATGGTCTCTCCTAAAGTCTCTTCATCATCACAAGCTGGTCCATCCAAAGACAAAATCATTTCTGAGGTATTAAAATTATATGATGAAGTTGATGAGCAAAAGATACATAACGAAGTACAATCAACTGTAATTATTAAGTCAGAAATTGAAAATATGGGTAATATCAATGTTGTCCCATATGATCAATATGTGAAACAAAGTGAAAGTGAGATTGTACCAAGTGATGCATCTTCTGCAGTCAACAATGATTATGTTTTTGATGAATTCACTGCATATGCCCCTGATGATTCTGTCATCTCTGAACTGAATGCTTATAAAGAACGTATTGCTATTTATATACAACGTGCAAAATTTGAGTTGACCACCCGTGAGCAGGAAATGGATGACCAAATGCGTAAAACTATTAGAAGAAGTAGGTTTAGAGAAGAAGTATTAAAACAAGAGTTAAACTCCTTACAAGAAAAGCTTTCAAAAACTGCTAAGCAAAAACAAGAACTTCAAGAAAATGTTAAAATGCTTAAGCAAGAATTCTGTGCTAAGGAATCAAAACTTTTGAATGATTTTTCTAATCTAAAAACCTTGAAAAACAAGCTTGAAAATAAGTTGTACGTACAAGGAAATACCATTCAGACTGCTCACTTAATTACTAAGCACAGAGTTTTGAGTGATAAGCATAGTACTCCCCTTGTTGAGGAACCAAATCCAGAGGTTGTTAAAAAGGCTAGAGCTGCCCATAAGGTAATTCATGATGGCAATGAAATTCTTAAACCTAGACAAAAACCTAGTTGCGTTAAGTGCACAGAGGAAGATAAGAAATCAGATGAAGTCACTAGGGAGAAGATGAACAAGAAACTAGATGATCCTAAATGTAAAGAGAAGAAAATAATTATCACACCCCATGACTACAAAAAGGAGAATTGGATCTCCTTGAACATGTTTAAGCCTCAAACATTGTTGACTCCTGAACAAGTGTTCTGGAAAATGGACTTAGATAAGCAGAAAGCGGAAAATATTGTTGAAACAAACTCTCCCCTTAGGAAAATGCCTAAAGCGACTGTGTATCCTCCCAATACAACAATGCATCTAGTTCCTAGAACTATTGCCACTAAAAGCAAGACCTTAATCAGTCAATATGTTATTTTTCAACTATTTGTTGATTTTGAGAAAACTTGTAAGAAAAGGATAACACCCACTGGTATAACTGAAGGGGAAAGGGGTTTTGAGCAAACGAAAGAATGTTATTTAACTGAAGTCATGCCTTTCTTTAAACAACTAAAAGATCATTTTGAAAGTCTTAAAAAGGGAATGAATTTAGACATTAAAGAAATGATTAAAGGAATTTGATGCAATGATAGTTGAGGTTAGTGACTATGAGCGAGCACTAAAATATAATGAGATTGAGAGGAAGAACTTGCATACATTGAATGAGACTCTTATTTCTGAATGTATTGCTCAAGATGTGTTTTTCACTGCTACAAATTGTTCCATTAATGCTTCTCAATTTCATGAATTGTATGTTGCTCTGAAAGTCTCCCACGATCGTGTCATTGAGCTTGAAAAGACTAATTCTAAACTAAATGAGAAAATAGAACAGGATGATCATGACAACCTGGTCAAACATTTTTCTAAATTAGAGGTTGAACATCTTGCTTTGCAACTAAAATATCAACATCTCAAAGAAAATGTGAAAACCTCAAATGTCAAGATACCCTCGGATGCTCCTGAGTTTGATGCAGTTTTTTAAATTAACAAACGTGATGAACAGATTCGAGCTCAATGCAACACGATCAAAAGATTGAAAACCTAAATTTCACAACTCAAGAGTGAAAAGAATGATGTGACTGGCTCCCTAGTGCCTCCTCATTTAGATTCTCAGAATTTCCAACTTCAAAACATAATTAATAACTTGCAAAAGGAAAATGATTGTTTTAAAGCTGAAATTTCAAAGGTTAATGATCAAAACAAAGAGTTATGTGATTCATTTAAAGTTAATCATGATAAACAAATTGAAAAGATAACTTCTCTACTTAACGATATTGAGAATCTGAAGCGTGAGGTGAAAGGAAAGTTGCCAATCCCCAATTGCAAATATTATGTTCCTAAGGTTTCTGCTTGTGATCAGTATGCTATCGATATGTTATATATTCCCCCGCCCATTAGGAATAATGAACTTGCACATAAAGCATATCTCTCATACCTTAAGGAAAGTTTGAAGGGTCTCCGTGAGATTGTTGAAGATGAAAGATTAGAAAAACCTTTTGATAGTACTATAGCCTATACCTGCATGGATGCCAAACGATCTCAGGAACTCTTAGAGTATGTAATTGTCACAAGTCCGAAATCTAGCAATAGGCGAGATAGAATAGTTGTGCCTTGTTCTATGCCTAAAGAGGCAAAGCATGTGACCCTTGATATGCCTTGTTCCATGTCGAAATTCAAGCAAGCAACCTTTGATGTGCCTCCTAGAATTTCAGATCCCAGCACTTCTAGACCAGGAATGCAGAAAGTAGTGAAGCCATGTAATGTTCCCATCATTACTTCTACAGATGTTAAGATTGACACTAAAGTTAGCGGGTCAAAACCTAGAAGCAATGCAAAGAAGGATAGGATTACGCAAACTAAAAGTGTTCATGATAAGGAAGTGAAAGAACATCATAGGGACAAGAAGTTTGATTTGAACAAAAAGAATCGTGTTAGTTCTAGTATTAGCTCTAAGCTTACTGAAATTAATTCGAGGCCTCATGCTGTCTGCAAAACATGTAAAAAATGTTTATTTTCTAGTAATCATGATAAATGTGATGTGTTATTTCTGAGGTCTAAGATTCATAACCCAGTTAAGAAAGTTTGGAGAGCGAAACAGATTAAGCAATCTTGGAAACCTACAGGGAATATGTTTACAAATGTAGGATTTCAGTGGAGGCCCACAGGTCGAATATTAACGAATGGCAAACCTTACCCCTTAGCTAGATCCACTATGCCTAGAATAGTGCCTATTAAGGTTTGGAAGCCAACTGGTAGAATAATCCCATTAAGCACAAAATGTCATTTGACTAAGTTGGATGCTTCTACTAGTTTAGCTCCTAGGGATAATGCCATTGCATCTAGGGTTTCTGATGATTTAAAGATTGTTTGTGCTAACCAAAAGGAACCCATCAGCACGTGGGGATCCAATGTTTCCAATTCTCTGTCTTCGTCTGTTGTCCAAAGCAGGTCGTACAAATCGTCCCTTGGTATTTGGATTCGGGCGGCTCTAAACATATGACTGGAGACCGGTCGCGGCTCATGAACTTCGTGAGCAAATTCATCGGGACAGTTAGATTCGGGAATGATCATTTCGGTGCAATTATGGGTTATGGAGATTATGTTGTTGGTAAAAGTGTTATCTCCAGAGTATATTATGTAGAAGGTCTTGGTCATAACCTGTTCTCTGTTGGTCAATTCTGCGATTCTAATCTAGAAGTAGCCTTCAGAAAACATACTTGTTTCGTTAGAGAACTTGATGGTAAGGAACTTTTAAGAGGTTCACGAGGTTCAAATCTATACACCATCTCTATCGAAGATATGATGAAGTATTCTCCAATTTGCTTGTTGTCAAAGGCTTCTAAAACAAAGTCATGGTTATAGCATCATCGTCTCAATCACTTGAACTTCGGCACCATCAATGATCTCTCCAGAAAGGACTTAGTTGTAGGTTTACCTAGACTTAAGTATGAAAAGGATCATCTTTGTTCAGCATGCCAATTGGGAAAAAGCAAGAAGTATGCCCATAAACCTAAACCTACTAACTCTGTCACAGAAGTTCTTCATACAATTCACATGGACTTTTGTGGACCCATGAGAGTGCAGAATATCTTTGGGAAGAAATATGTGTTAGTTGTGGTTGATGATTTCTCTAGATTCCCCTGGGTAAAGTTCTTAAAGACAAAGGATGAAACTCCATATATCATCATCAAACTCATCAAACAGTTGCAGGTTCAGCTTAACAAAATGGTCAGAATAATCCGCACAGACAATGGAACTGAGTTTGTTAACAAACAACTTAGTGAGTTTTATGAAAGTATTGGAATCAGTCATCAAAGAAGTGTTCCTCGAACTCCTCAACAGAACGGTGTAGTTGAAAATCGATCCCTGATTCACACTGCTCATGGAAAAACTCCATATGAACTTGTCCACAACAGAAAACCTAATCTTTCATTCCTTCGTGTGTTCGGTGCATTATGTTATCCAACTAATGAGGGACAAGATTTAGGAAAACTTAAAGCTAAAGCAGACATTGGAGTATTTGTAGGTTATGCACCAAACAGAAAAGGATATCGAATCTACAACAAGAGAACTCGAAATATCATGGAAACAATTCACGTCACGTTTGATGAGCTGACCGGTCAAATGGCTCCTGGACAATCAAGTTCAGGACCCGCACCTCAAAACAGTCCCATTGGTTCATCCCTTGTACCAAATTCCTCTCCAACTATTCCATATGTACCTCCAACTGAAGATGATTTGAAGAAATTGTTTGATCTGATGTTTGATGAACTCTATGAGCCAAGTGCTATTGAACTGACAATTCCCACAACAGAGGCTACTCATATCCCTGAGAATGAAATTAATCCTTCAGTCTCAATATCATTAAGTCAAGAAGCACCTGCTGCTGATAACTCAGTCTCATCAACAAATCATCAATCTTCGAATGTACATCATGGAACTGTTTCTGGCATCAATGATGAAGTTAATCCCTTTGCTACTCCTGAAGATGCTCCATTTAAAAACATATTTGCTCTTGAATCATCATCAGAACCATCTTCTTCAGGAGACATCGACTCTGCTACCTCAGTCCCTCAACAACTTCCACATGAACACCTTAGAAAATGGACTCACGATCATCCCTTAGACAACATCATTGGAAATCCCTCTCGTCCAGTATCCACACAGAAACAACTTGCAACCGATGCCTTATGGTGCTTCTTTAACTCCGTACTCTCTAAGATCGAACCAAAAGATGTTAAAACCGCCATGAATAAAGATAGCTGGTTCAATGCCATGCAAGAAGAAATTCATGAGTTTGATCGACTTGATGTATGGGAATTAGTACCTGCTCCATATTGTGCTATGATTATTGCTCTAAAATGGATCTTCAAAGTGAAACTTGATGAGCATGGTGATGTGTTGAAGAACAAGGCTCGATTAGTTGCTAAAGGATACCGTCAAGAGGAGGGTATTGACTTTGAAGAATCTTTTGCTCCTATTGCTCGAATCGAGGCAATCAGAATCTTTTTGGCTAATGCTGCTAGTAAGAACATGGTAGTCTATCAAATGGATGTAAAGACGGCATTTCTGAACGGAGATCTTAAAGAAGTCGTCTACGTCAGCCAACCTGAAGGATTTGTGAATCAAGAGCATCCTTCTCACGTTTATCGTTTGAAGAAGGCTCTTTACGGTTTAAAGCAAGCTCCAAGGGCATGGTATGATACACTATCAAAGTTTCTTCTATCTACCGGATTTAGCAAAGGAGCAGTTGATCCAACATTGTTCACCAGGAAGTCAGGCAAACATTTAATTCATGTTCAAATTTATGTTAATGATATCATCTTTGCCTCGACTGACCCCAATGAGTGTGACCGTTTTTCAAATGAAATGGGTTCAAAATTTCAAATGTCAATGATGGGACAAATGTCATTTTTCTTGGGATTACAAATTTCACAAAGTCCCGGAGGCATCTTCATAAATCAATCTAAATATGCAAACGAAATTTTAAAGAAATTTGGATTTGATTCAAGTGACCCTGTTGACACTCCCATGATTGAACGAACTAAACTAGATGAGGACCACTCAGAGATCATGGTAGACCAAACAAAATATCGTAGTATGATTGGATCCCTGGTGTACCTCACAGCTAGTAGACCAGACATCTTGTTCGCTGTTTGCATGTGTGCTAGATACCAGGCTAAGCCTACTAAAAAGCACCTTGAAGCGGTTAAACGGGTCTTTCGGTATCTCCAAGGAACCATTAATATGGGATTTTGGTACCCGAAGGACACCGGTATGTCACTAACAGCCTATGCAGATGCTGATCATGCAGGATGTCAAGATACTCGTCGAAGTACGTCTGGAGGTGCTCAGTTTTTGGGTGATAAGCTTGTGAGCTGGTCTTCAAAGAAGCAAATGAGTACTTCTATTTCCTCTACAGAGGCAGAATACATAGCCATGTCATCTTGTTGTGCTTAAATCCTTTGGATGAGATCTCAATTAACTGACTGTGGCTTTGTATTCAACAAAATCCCTCTGTACTGTGATAATAAAAGTGCTATTGCTCTTTCATGCAATAACGTTAAACACTCAAGAGCTAAGGATATCGACATTCGACATCATTTCATCAGGGAACAAGTAGAAAAAGGTGTGGTGGAACTCTATTTTGTGAGGACTGATTATCAGTTAGCAGACATCTTCACCAAAAGCTCTTCCAAGAGAACGTTTTGAGTTTATTCTTCCACGTCTTGACTTGAAAAGCCTTCAACCAGAAACACTCAAACGTCTTCAGGAGGAAAACGAGGAGTAAAAGTCTATCTTCATCTATCTCTTGTAAATATTTATTCGAAAAACAAAATACAAAATTATAAAACTCTCAAATAGAAAATTATAAAACTTTCAAAATCCATAAAAATCTGAAAAATTCGAAAATTCTTCAATATATATATATATATATATATATATATATATATATATATATATATATATATATATATATATATATATATATATATATATTGTCTATTTGTCATGTTCTTCTCGGTTCGATAATATCTACGGTCTTTGTGCTATCATTCAAAGAATGACACGGGACTTTAGATGTTGTTCGAATTCTTATTAAAAAAAAAAAAAAAAAAAAAAAAAAAAAAAAAAAAAAAAAAAAAAAAAGTTTGAGAGAAAGAGAAACAATGGTTTATTGTCATCTCAGGCAGTAACCCGCTTTTTAAAGAAAGAACAGAGCTACAATTTATCATGTTTTCAAAATTTCATGCTCTGATTCTATAAAACATTTATCTGCTGAAAACTAACTGCTTTGAAAAATAACTAGTACTCTATTTTTGATAATCATCTCGACTTATTTGTCAAAATAACTATCTCTCAATCAACAACCTTTGTCATTGATTAAGGGGGAGAATGATTTCAATTAAATTAAAAAAGTTATTTGTCATTCAATTGTTTTCAAAAGATAGTCATGCATGTTTAATCAATGGAGTTTAAAGTCTTAAAATCCGATTTTAATCAATGGAGTTTAAAGTCTTAAAATCCGATCCTTATCAGTTAAAACGCTTTCATAATCAAGTCACAATTCATTCCCTCTACAAGAGATCACAAATCTCAAAGGATTTAATAATTGTGATCGGGGGAGAATTTGTGATTTAAATTGGAGTAAATCTGATAATTCGGTAAATGGTTTTATAAGGATGTACAAGCTCTCCTTCCCACATGTGCCAAACGATTTCAAATTTTCCATGCACATGTTGAGGGGGAGCATCTATTTTAAACCACAAATAGTTGAAATGTGATCATTTATCTCAATGTGCAGGTTCCCTCTAGTATGTGCAAAACTCTTTTCAAACCTTGAGGCACATATTGAGGGGGAGCAAAAATTGTGAAAACCTCATCCTTCTCGAAAATGCTTTATCTACTTGATTTGATTAGGGAAGTGATGTTGATATCTTTTAGAAAATGGAATTCAAAGAAGTTAACTCTTTCTCTTGCCTCCGTGTGCAAAACGATTTCAATCACTTGATGCACATGTTGAGGGGGAGCTCTTATTCTAAAAATATCAAAAACAATTCAGGTGCAAATAGCTTTGATAATATATCACAAGCACCTGGATTGATTTTCAAATGGTTTTCAATTGGTTCCGATGGCAGATGAACAATACCAAATAGACCGACCAACTTTACTTTATGTATGGTGATATAAGGATGATAAGGTTAGGTATTTGTTCCCATGATCCGCCAGAACCGGAGGGATCTACCCAGGGACAATCCACTAGTTAGTGTAGAAGTCCTTAGGTATGATGATAAAAGGAGAAAAATGAGATATGGGAAGAGTGCGGACTGAGACAGAGCAAGTACTGGAATAAACCCAACAAGGTTCTTGCTATGAAGTCTCGGTAAGCACTGAAGGGGTTGAAGAATGAAAAAGAATTGAATGACAAAAGGGTGAAAAGAAATAGCCCTCCATTTATTCAACCATAGGGTAGAAACCGGGTACAATTCATATGCTACTGATGGTAACATCGGTATTGAAGACAAGACGTCATGGACCCAGTGACGCTCTGCACTACAACTTCTCAAACCACTCAAGTTCCTCTTAAAAGGGCTTGTTTCATTCTCACGGGGAACCTACATTATCTATCGACTTTCTCTTAGAGATTGTTGATATTGAAGAAGGAGACCCTCTCCCTAGTCTCCGATACAGGATCCAAATATGCATAAATTGAGTCTAGAGCCACGAGATCATCTATAAATCTCATTAGGACACTTTCAATGAAGACTCTCTTTTTCACACAATGTGGAAAGAGAGATTATATCTTGAGTCCTACGCATTATCCTTGTGGTATTGCCAGAACATCTGAGTGATATGCAAACATATTCACAATGAAGATGGAAAGCTTCTGGAGCCAACATCAAACAAGCTCCTGGTGGGTGGCATGTGAGATCTATCAAATAGATCAACCATGTGACAACTGAACAGAAACAATGGGGCGATTCAATCTTTTAAATCAATCCTGGTTCAGGTTATGGATTGACGGATACCTTTGAAAAACCGGTCATTGTGCTTAAAAACTCTTTTCTTTAGCACATCGACCGTGTACGAATATTTCAAATCAAAAGGTGTTTTATGATTGATAATTGATTTTCATTAAAACCTTCATTGTATTGCAAAAACAATTTCTATTGAGCAATACACGATTGTTTTTCAAATATCTTTTCATCAATCAGTGAATCTCTATTCGCTGGTTCACTCACTCCGTGTTGTCTTCTTTGAGACGTTCCGGTTTGAGAACAGCTAGAGCAGCTGCGAAACCCTGTCAAGGAGATTCTTAGGAATCCTACCTGATCACAGGCAGTACTTGTACTGATCAATGGGGAACCGTGGGCCGTGTACCTCAATTCAACGAAAGAGATCAAAGACACTTTCGTGCGATTTATTGCTAACTGTTGTATGCAGGTACGCCCTACGTTTGCAGCTGATCAGAATGAAGTGGTCAATCCATAGCCGCATGCTCACTTAACACATTCATCTCAAAAGAAATCATGATTAGTGCATCAATGACTCTGATATTTTCACTCCATGCTTCTGCTACGCTGCTGCCAATATCATGAATCAACAAAAGCTTCCGCTACTCTGATGAGAATATTTCATGATCCAGAATGTGAGCATGTCGGTCCGTATGTCACAACATCACATAATACCAACACCATAATGGATGAGTCAGAGATTGATATTTGCTGATGATCTCAAAAGCTGGCTCAAAATTATTATCACGTGGATCAGTAAAAGACCTCCACTTGGATTAACCAAACATGCAATGAAAAGAATCAATGACTACGAGCTTCGGAGCAAAGTACTACATCAAGAATGCAAGAACAATTGTTAATGTAATATCTGTTTGTATTCAATATAATTTTAGTATATGTTTGAGGTGACCTCCCTTAGGGGGAGATTGTTAGGAATTAGAAATTCCAGGTATTAAAGAGTCGGTCACCTCAAGTATATGTAATCGTTAGAAAGCTCGTAGTCGTAGTTCTTTTAAGCTAAGTAGTATTTAGTTTAGTAACACCGTGGAGGACGGAGGGGTCTTTACCCACTGTATGCCTGATCCACAGCCCGTTGTGTGGCGTTTTATTGTAAGACTATAAATACTCTCTACCTTCCAAGGTAGAGAGTTGGAGCTCATAATAAGATTTTTCTTTCTCTCACTAAAGTTCCCTAAACCTCTAAATTTCTCTCTCTAGAATCATCTTATACGCCTACTTTGTGTTTGGTTTGATGTGTATGTGAAATCCAATATCTTACAATGTTATTCCTTTTTCTTTCGTTCATTCATCACAAACAACAAGAACAAGAAACAAAACCTACCCGAGATCTATAACAAGACCTTGAAGCCTAATTTATTCTTGTGTCTTGCTTAAGATTCGATTTGTCTTCAGAAGTTAAAAGGGTGAAGCATTTGTGGTATTTTTAAAACATGGAGCATCTGTTGTTTGATGTTGACGGATATAAGACGATGTAATCAGTTTGATGTTGAGAAGGACTGGTGGGAGAGATATTAAGGATAGAGGCGTATGAGATGAGGAGGGAGGCGGTGTAAACCTGCTTTAGGTTTAGGATAATGTGGAGAGTTTTTAGGGTTAGTCTAATGAGAGTGTTATTAGGGTATTAACTTTTATAACCGGATGTATATGGGTGAATTTGGATCGGGTTTTACTTATTTGGACGTGGGCTTCTCAATTCGTACATGGGCCTATAACCGGATATGTAACTTGGACTTTAGGCCTTGTGATAAACTCGTGTATGGGTGATAAACTCGTGTATTGGCTGAATTTAATTGGTCTATAATATAACATGTTATGGGTTGTGAGATGCACATTTGTGTCATCCGAATTTTTTGGCAATCAAAATATTCTGGATACAAATTATTAATTGCATTTGGTAAAAAGGTGGTATTTTGGTCATATAAAATTTCACGGAGGATACATAATTCACGGCTTGAGCGAAGATTTGAAAAATGATCACGGGGTTTTTGTACGGTATTGCCTACGAGGAATTGACGTAACATTTCACGGGTGGACTTCTTTATCTTTGAGACATTGGTTGGTCGGATGCATGTCTCAAGATAACTTGTTGGGGCACATTATGTGTGACAACTCGTACTTTCAGGTCATTCTCAAATCATTATTCATGCTTCACTATTTCATCGTTTATCGTAAACTAGGTTTACGAGTATCAAATCCGCGTAACCTTAGTGGTTTAGCTGCGAATTCATGAACAATCATCGAGGACATTTCATATAAACTAGATTTAGTCTACATATCATTAGTAACATCATCATCATATTAGTTCATGCATGGTTTTGCATTTTACATTAAACATATAATTTCCTATTAAATAAACGCTATCACGTAATCATTTATTTTGAACACTTGATCCGACACTTCCAAAAATTATTCTGATATATTTTTATACTCATATTAAGATTATAAAAATAATATTATTAGTTTACCCGGTGTTTTAAATTTATTTTGTATATAAATTGTTATATTTATATAATTACGACGGTTTCCGTAAATACTACTCGATAATTATTATTTCACTAAATTTTTGTAAGAAATGTATTTTTATAATTTTTATGACTTCAATATATTTTATTTATTTCCGTTAAAATCAATTTCTGGCTAGCTCAATACCTAAAACTTAATATCTAAGCTTAATATACAAAATATCTACGCTTAAATACATTTTATTACAAAATAAACAAAACAAAGTCATTCTATCTTTTGCTTCTTAGACAAAACGCCCAACACATTATATTTTGATGATTCATAAGGCCATGTGTCATAAAGATAAATATCTAAGACACATGTTTACTCATTCTTGCATGTATAGTTGAGATAAGGACCATTCTACCACATAAGTCAACAAAAAAAAAAAAAAAAAAAAAATCATCTCTCTTTCTTTCTTTGTTTGGTCGTATAACATAAATCACCAACACAATATCACCATTTAATTTTGGTAGTTTCATGATCTTAAAGTTGTTGACTAGTGATCCTTGTGAAGTTCGGCTCATCCAAGAACAAGTGAAGAAGATCATAATTTTTATAGTTCAAGTGATAAATCAACCTTAGATTACTTCTATATAAGGTTTTGAAATAAAAACCTTCAAGTAATTAAGTACCTTGTTACCAAAACCTCATCATTTAACTAGTAAGCATTTCATGATCATTTTTAATCTTCCATATTCATACTTTGGTCATATCTTTTTTTATTGAGAAACATGCAAGTCTCATGATATTTATACCATTTTTAAGGTTTTTAAGGTTTTATGTGCTAAATATATATAATCCATCCTATAATTACTCCTTGTTATATTTTAGTTTTGGAGATGTCTAGGAACCCATGACACCCTAAGAAGGTGTATGGTAGGATTAGAATAGCTTCGGAGTTGTTTTGAATTGGTTAGAATAGGTTTGGCGCGAGAAAAACTATTTTCGACAAGTATATATAGGGGTCTGTTCTTATTTTGTTTTTCTGGAAAATCCGACAGTAGGCACGATTTTTTGGCCTTGATATTTAGAAAATATACTTTAAAACGAATCCGTGGCCGCTTGAACGGATAAAAACGGAGTTATAACGAAGAAGTTATGAATTTTTAAAGTTTGACGACGAAATATATTTTTTTCTGAAATTTCAGCAACATGTTTTTGGTTAGTTCGAGTTAAAAACGAGCCTTAAGCTTTGCAAATTATTTCGACTTATCAAAAATCTATTAGTATACTTCGATACGAAGCTAAGGACGTATTATACGTAGAAAACGGATTTGAAACGACTAAGATATGCACGTTTTCATAAAATTGCCGTAACTATTATTTTCTGAAAAACTATATTATTTTTACGAGATAAGTATTACGGTAACTAAAACGACCATATTGGAGGCTGTTTTTATCAATGATGTGGAACTTTTTGAAACGAAATGTCTTCTAATAAAATCAAGATCACCGAGCATATTTTTCAAAACAATCAACCGTTTGTATAGCGGAGTTTTAATAAATTAATTACGGTTGCTCAAACTTGGCCGAAACTCACTTTTTACACAACCATTAGACAAAATCACCATCTTTAACCCTTATTATCTTTATGTTCGAGACCTCGATGACGAAAACTCCTGAACTGAAACTTTTAGATTTCGATACAAACTTTCTAAAACTGTTGAATTCGTTTCCTAACGATCGACGCGCACCATTTTACGACTAGTTTTTCGAAGCCATTTTTGTCACTTTCATGAAATTTCCGACGACTTTATTTTGCGACGAAAAGTTAAAATTTCACAATAAAACAATAATAAACCATTGTAGGATGACATTTTGACGTAAATACTTGTAAAGTAATTTAAGAATGGTCAAGACGTCAAAAGAGTATTTTTCAACGATAAGTATTATTTTCAAAACTCACAAATGGTATAAATAACATACGAAATGCATGCATAACATTACATTGCAACTTATTACATATCATATCATCCATAATAGGTCATTTTCGAGATTCACGCTATATTTCAGTGTATCCACTTTTGTCATCGTAATCATTGCAACAGGTGAGTTCATAGCCCCACTTTTACTCTTTTAACTGTTTTACAAACTCTTGGGGGAGATACATGCTACATTTTTAATCGAACACAAATGCTTTGAACTGTATGCTATAACCGAATGTTTTATTGTCACTAAGTATTTGCCATGTTCGAAGTCCCTACATCATGAACCATTAGTCACTTGCGAGTGAGCGCGAATATTGTGAATATGCCTATTGGAATTAACACTCCCGCTCTTATTGACCCAGTTAGGGGAAATCGAGCGCACTATATTTGAACCAGTAAGGTAAATTGGCAAGTTTACCTATTAGGGCGGCGATGAAACAATGATTACCAATTTTTATTGGTGCGATGTTTACGCTTTGGTGTCATGAACTTAGTGAAATAAATACGATTTTGTTTTTAACGATGAGTGTGAAACCATTTAACTCACACTACGATTATTGTGTTCAAACGAATTACTTAAACCTATGGATTTCACTCAACCTTTGTGTTGACCTTTTTAGCATGTTTATTCTCAGGTATCTAAGGCATTATCATCATGGCATGGTTAAGGAACCCCTTTTGAGTCGCGGTGTCGACTTACATCATTGTACATTATGGCACTTTCTTTCAAAACCATCGTTTGGACTTGTAATATATTTATTTTCGTAAACTTTGTAAACTTTTGGGACCTATGTTGTAACTCTGATTATTTTATTAAATCAAACGATGTATTTTCCAAACGACACTTTAGGTCGTTCAATATAACTGTAATTGTGATGCTATGACAGTCAATCCCCAGGAATTCCATTCCGCTGCAAAACAGGTAATTTGGGGGTGTGACAGATTGGCATCAGAGCTTCAGTTATAGAGAACTAGGTTGCATCATTGACCCTAGACTATAGCTACATTATCATAGCATCTCATCATTTCATTATAAGTGCATGTTCACTTTGCGTGCGATTTATACGTACATTTTTCGAGTTATTTACTTTCATTTCATATCGATTGTCACACGGATGCCTTTAAATGTCCATTCCATTATTCTTTCTTCATACTCTAATGTGGAGAATTCCTTGTCATTCCCTATCATAATTTTTATATCAGTTGACTCATCACCGATAACGTCGAATGCCGAGATAAACCTTTTAGTAGGGCAAAGTCACTCTCACTCCTTGTTTCACCACTAACATGTCGAGTTACACTTTATTCACACATTAAGTCACTAAACCACCATACATTTGAAGCACTTACAACATCTCATAACCCATCTTTTGGGAAACCGTCGATTATTTTGAAAGATAACCTTAAACTCATCATTTCTTATCACATCTCTTTAGAGCGCATATTTTTAACATGGGATTTTGCTACGTCTCACATTTCCTCTTATTTTGAAGAAGATATGGCACCGAAGAAAGCTGCACCTGAATTGACACAAGCGGCTATTCAAAAGATGGTAAGGGATAGCATAGCAGAGGCATTAAGGATTGAAAGGGAAACGGTGGCTGCTGCTGCTGCCGATGCCGCGGCTGCTGCTGAAGCCGCAAGGCTTGCTGCTGCTACTGGAAATGCCGGAGGATCCGGAGTTAAGAAATGTTCGTACAAGGATTTCAAAAGTGGTGAACCCACCAAGTTTAGAGGGACTGAAGGAGCCACAGCCATGGTGCGATGGTTCGAGAAATTGGAGTCCGTGTTTTTGCTGTGTAATTGCCCGGATGATAGTAAGGTCAAGTTTGCTACAAGTACACTACTCGATGGAGCATTGTCGTGGTGGAACTCATATGCTCAACCGATAGGAATGGAGAATGCTTTCAAGCTTACTTGGGAGCAATTCAAGGGTTTGGTAACTAAGAAATTTTGTCCTCGTACGGAAGTGAAAAAGTTGGAGACAGAATTCTATGAACTAGTAACAACTGGGTATGATATTGACACTTACATTCGGAGATTCCAAGAATTGGCCGCGTTATGCCCGTCTATGGTTTCGGATAACGAGAAGTTACTAGAGGCTTTTATCGGGGGACTTCCCGAGGTTATTCAAGGAGATGTGACTTCGTTTGATCCACAAACAATCGAGGAAGCTATTAGGGTGACTCAAAAGCTCATGGCCCAGGTAGTGAAGAGAGGTAAGTACACCAACACCAACCAAAACAACAACAACCCCAACAACCGCACCAACTACCACAATAACCAAAACAACAACAACAACGACGATAACCAACTCAACAACAACAAAAAGAAATGGGAAAACGACCAAGGAGATTATAACAACAACAACCAAAACCGTAACACTAACCATCATCAACAACAAAATAAAAGGCAAGAAGCGGGAATGGTTTATGTCGCTGCACCAATGAGAGGTAGAGGGTATGCTGGAACACACCCACTATGTAATCGATGTAATTTCCATCACTCGGGTCCTTGCCCTGCCAAGTGCCACAAATGCCAAAAACCGGGACATCTAGCCAGGGATTGTAAAGGTAAAGCCGTAGTCACATGCTTCGGATGTGGGGAACAAGGACACTATCGGAATCAATGTCCTCAAAACCAAGGTCAACAAGTTGAAGGTGCTCATGGGAATGCATACATGTTAGGAGGAGAAGAAGCTCGTCATGGCCACAACAACGCGGAAGACTGAAGAAGTTTGGAAACTAACAGTCTTAATTTTCCTTATGTACTATGTTGTACTAAGTTTATGTCTTCCATCATATTCGGATCTTATGACTTAAGATGTACTACTTTTGCTAAACCACTCGTTGTAAAATATTCCCATCTATCGTACTTATTTTCTTTCCGATTTGTTATTACTTACGAGAATTTTACTTCTTCTTACTTCATCGATCATTTTAACGACACGGTTTAAATCCTTGTAAGCATCGAGAGTTATAACAACTAAACCGAACGTCACATCATCGTTCCTTAATTATACATAGCCTAGCTAACTATGTCTAATTCTGGAGGGATCATGTTATGTTGGGAGCAGTTAATTATAAATCTTAGTGCAAGCAAAATCTTCACATATTTCAAAGTCAAAGTGTTACTCATCGGAGATACTCATCCAATGTTTTTTTTTTCTACTACGATGTTTTGTACGCTCTCGAGCATTGACAACTGTAACGACATCTCTTCATGTCTTCTTTCCTCGTTATTCATCACAAACTCAAAAATTCGATAGACCAACACGAACTGAATTCAGGGACCGAATTCCTTTTTGGATGGGCGAATGTGACAACTCGTACTTTCAGGTCATTCTCAAATCATTATTCATGCTTCACTATTTCATCGTTTATCGTAAACTAGGTTTACGAGTATCAAATTCGCGTAACCTTAGTGGTTTAGCTGCGAATTCATGAACAATCATCGAGGACATTTCATATAAACTAGATTTAGTCTACATATCATTAGTAACATCATCATCATATTAGTTCATGCATGGTTTTGCATTTTACATTAAACATATAATTTCCTATTAAATAAACGCTATCACGTAATCATTTATTTTGAACACTTGATCCGACACTTCCAAAAATTATTCTGATATATTTTTATACTCATATTAAGATTATAAAAATAATATTATTAGTTTACCCGGTGTTTTAAATTTATTTTGTATATAAATTGTTATATTTATATAATTACGACGGTTTCCGTAAATACTACTCGATAATTATTATTTCACTAAATTTTTGTAAGAAATGTATTTTTATAATTTTTATGACTTCAATATATTTTATTTATTTCCGTTAAAATCAATTTCTGGCTAGCTCAATACCTAAAACTTAATATCTAAGCTTAATATACAAAATATCTACGCTTAAATACATTTTATTACAAAATAAACAAAACAAAGTCATTCTATCTTTTGCTTCTTAGACAAAACGCCCAACACATTATATTTTGATGATTCATAAGGCCATGTGTCATAAAGATAAATATCTAAGACACATGTTTACTCATTCTTGCATGTATAGTTGAGATAAGGACCATTCTACCACATAAGTCAACAAAAAAAAAAAAAAAAAAAAAAATCATCTCTCTTTCTTTCTTTGTTTGGTCGTATAACATAAATCACCAACACAATATCACCATTTAATTTTGGTAGTTTCATGATCTTAAAGTTGTTGACTAGTGATCCTTGTGAAGTTCGGCTCATCCAAGAACAAGTGAAGAAGATCATAATTTTTATAGTTCAAGTGATAAATCAACCTTAGATTACTTCTATATAAGGTTTTGAAATAAAAACCTTCAAGTAATTAAGTACCTTGTTACCAAAACCTCATCATTTAACTAGTAAGCATTTCATGATCATTTTTAATCTTCCATATTCATACTTTGGTCATATCTTTTTTTATTGAGAAACATGCAAGTCTCATGATATTTATACCATTTTTAAGGTTTTTAAGGTTTTATGTGCTAAATATATATAATCCATCCTATAATTACTCCTTGTTATATTTTAGTTTTGGAGATGTCTAGGAACCCATGACACCCTAAGAAGGTGTATGGTAGGATTAGAATAGCTTCGGAGTTGTTTTGAATTGGTTAGAATAGGTTTGGCGCGAGAAAAACTATTTTCGACAAGTATATATAGGGGTCTGTTCTTATTTTGTTTTTCTGGAAAATCCGACAGTAGGCACGATTTTTTGGCCTTGATATTTAGAAAATATACTTTAAAACGAATCCGTGGCCGCTTGAACGGATAAAAACGGAGTTATAACGAAGAAGTTATGAATTTTTAAAGTTTGACGACGAAATATATTTTTTTCTGAAATTTCAGCAACATGTTTTTGGTTAGTTCGAGTTAAAAACGAGCCTTAAGCTTTGCAAATTATTTCGACTTATCAAAAATCTATTAGTATACTTCGATACGAAGCTAAGGACGTATTATACGTAGAAAACGGATTTGAAACGACTAAGATATGCACGTTTTCATAAAATTGCCGTAACTATTATTTTCTGAAAAACTATATTATTTTTACGAGATAAGTATTACGGTAACTAAAACGACCATATTGGAGGCTGTTTTTATCAATGATGTGGAACTTTTTGAAACGAAATGTCTTCTAATAAAATCAAGATCACCGAGCATATTTTTCAAAACAATCAACCGTTTGTATAGCGGAGTTTTAATAAATTAATTACGGTTGCTCAAACTTGGCCGAAACTCACTTTTTACACAACCATTAGACAAAATCACCATCTTTAACCCTTATTATCTTTATGTTCGAGACCTCGATGACGAAAACTCCTGAACTGAAACTTTTAGATTTCGATACAAACTTTCTAAAACTGTTGAATTCGTTTCCTAACGATCGACGCGCACCATTTTACGACTAGTTTTTCGAAGCCATTTTTGTCACTTTCATGAAATTTCCGACGACTTTATTTTGCGACGAAAAGTTAAAATTTCACAATAAAACAATAATAAACCATTGTAGGATGACATTTTGACGTAAATACTTGTAAAGTAATTTAAGAATGGTCAAGACGTCAAAAGAGTATTTTTCAACGATAAGTATTATTTTCAAAACTCACAAATGGTATAAATAACATACGAAATGCATGCATAACATTACATTGCAACTTATTACATATCATATCATCCATAATAGGTCATTTTCGAGATTCACGCTATATTTCAGTGTATCCACTTTTGTCATCGTAATCATTGCAACAGGTGAGTTCATAGCCCCACTTTTACTCTTTTAACTGTTTTACAAACTCTTGGGGGAGATACATGCTACATTTTTAATCGAACACAAATGCTTTGAACTGTATGCTATAACCGAATGTTTTATTGTCACTAAGTATTTGCCATGTTCGAAGTCCCTACATCATGAACCATTAGTCACTTGCGAGTGAGCGCGAATATTGTGAATATGCCTATTGGAATTAACACTCCCGCTCTTATTGACCCAGTTAGGGGAAATCGAGCGCACTATATTTGAACCAGTAAGGTAAATTGGCAAGTTTACCTATTAGGGCGGCGATGAAACGATGATTACCAATTTTTATTGGTGCGATGTTTACGCTTTGGTGTCATGAACTTAGTGAAATAAATACGATTTTGTTTTTAACGATGAGTGTGAAACCATTTAACTCACACTACGATTATTGTGTTCAAACGAATTACTTAAACCTATGGATTTCACTCAACCTTTGTGTTGACCTTTTTAGCATGTTTATTCTCAGGTATCTAAGGCATTATCATCATGGCATGGTTAAGGAACCCCTTTTGAGTCGCGGTGTCGACTTACATCATTGTACATTATGGCACTTTCTTTCAAAACCATCGTTTGGACTTGTAATATATTTATTTTCGTAAACTTTGTAAACTTTTGGGACCTATGTTGTAACTCTGATTATTTTATTAAATCAAACGATGTATTTTCCAAACGACACTTTAGGTCGTTCAATATAACTGTAATTGTGATGCTATGACAGTCAATCCCCAGGAATTCCATTCCGCTGCAAAACAGGTAATTTGGGGGTGTGACATTATGAAATTTGACAATCTGGTTATAACTGATGTAAGGAGTTACATTGTAGTGCTCACAGTGTATAACCATCACTTTAAGGAAGTTTGAGTACTTAGTGTCACACGCAGTTGTGGATTGATCAAAAATTTAGAACAAGCAGTAAGTCACAAAGTTGGGATGCTTTCTTCTTTTTCAAGTTAGTCTTATTGGGTTTTCTCCATATGTGGTCATTACTATTAGTCGGTAAATTCAAAGGAGGTTCGTTTTCAGGTTGATTTGAGTGAATTATTGAGAGTATTTTTGCGACATATTCTCACAGAATTTTGATCAAGCTATGATGTTAATATTGCATCAAGAAAAAGGTATACGGCATGTACGCAACATTATGATGATTCCGATAGCTCGCAACCATCAGGAGGGAGAAATTGGAATTTCCTCTTCTGTAATTGGATTACGAAGGGAATTGTGCTCAAGACTGAAGAAGGAGAAGTAGTGTGTGTACATCGGGGCTTTTTACCAACTTGGATGCAATACTAAGTGAGTTATGTTGTTATGATGTTCCCAGAACGACAACCATTGTGCTAAAATGAAGAGTTTATTTTCTCCGCTGCGTGTTGGAAGATAGTTGTCGGTTCAGGAGGGAGCAGAAAAAGAAAAAAGGCTCACTAGTTAGGAGGGATTAATAACCTAACTAGACTGTTACAGTTGAAGTTCAGAGCTACAAGGATTTGTGTCGTCAGTGCCAAAGATCAAATGCCGAAATCGTCGGAAGAAGAGAACTTCAAGTTTGCCTCAGTATCTAGACTACAGAGACTTTGCGCTTCAACAACGTCAACATTGTTCATTACTATTGTAATTTACTTTGTTTTGTATTTATAGGTCTCATTGTAACCATTCACGTGTGACGATATCTTGGAGGGAGATTGTTAGCCTTGCTATTTTATAAAGATAACGTCACACTAGTGAAATGGACTAGATTCGTAGTATACTTTGCCCGCACGGACTAGTATCGTTTAAGTGGAAAAGTTGTAATGTGTAGAGCCTATAAATACCCCTCATGACTCTCCATGAGGGGTGTGGGAAATTGTGAGGTTTGTGTTTCATTGTTTCATCTAATAAAACTCATCTAGTTTTCTCCACCCTCTCACTACTCTCTCTCTAAAACTATGAATTCATTCATTATGTTTGATCAACCTAGACTTCCCGAACAACATAAATTACAAGTATTTACTGTCCTACATTAAGACTATACTTAAAATGTAAGTAGAAGTGTCAACGGCATTACACCAAAACTTTTGAGGTATGCTTTGTTCATTAGAATTGTTCTACTCATTTCTTGAAGAGTCCTATTCTTAAGTTCTACTACACCATTAGATTGGGGTGTTCGAGGAGCCGAAAAGTTATGTGTTATACCATTAGTATCACAAAATTTTCCAAATTGTGTTTCATTATCGAATTTACGAACATGATCCGTTCGGATCGACACAATGTTAACACCTAGTTGATTTTGAATTTTTTTACTAAGTATTTCAAATTGATCAAAAGCTTCATTTTTAGTTTTCAAAAACTTTGTCCAAGTATGCCTTGAGTAATCATATACTATGACTAAAGTGTAGAAGTTGCCTCCATAACTTTGTATAGCGGATGGACCAAACAAATCCATATGCAAAAGCTCTAGACACCTAGATGCGAAACCATGTTTTTAGCCTTATTGCTACTATGAACTTTAAGCCTTATAGCTACTATGAACTTGGGTAAGTTTCTAACTAGCTCTTTTGATGACAAGCTTTGAATGAGTCTCATATTATCATGACCTAGACGTCTATGCCAAAGGGTAGATTTATCATCTAAGGTTGTTAAGCAAAGTTTATCTTTTGATTTTCTATCTACTTTTATGACGTATATGTTGTTTTTCCTAATTCCTTTGGCTATGGTGATACCGTCTTTTAGTATTTTTCTACCATTTTATTCAAATAGTACTTTATACTTTTTATCAAATAGCTGACTAATACTAAGCATGATAAATCCTAGTCTATCAACATGAGCAACATTTTCAATAGTTAGAGAGTCATGAGCAATCGTACATTTGCCAATTATTTTGCTTTTGAGATTGCTACCAAAAGTAACATTACCTCCGTCGTACTCTTGGTATGTTGAGAAGAGGCTTTTGTTTCCTGTTATGTGTCTTGAGCATCCGCTATCTTTTATCCATTCATCAGGCTCCAAGCCAACTTTTAAGCATACCTATGACACATATAACTCAAGCGTTTGGTCCCCAATATCTCATAGGTCCGTTTGGGTTAAACATACCATTTACTTGGTTCATGTATGGAAATGATGGATATGGGTTCCATGGCATGTAATTAAGAGTTTGATATGGTCTAGGGTAGTTTTGATTCCAACCGGTATGTTGATAGTTGGGTTGTATGTTGTAGTTGCTTTTGGAAAAGGGGCGTTTGGTAATAGGTATTTTAGGCCTTTGTTGAGTGGTTTTAGATCTAAATCCATTTTTAGCAAGTCCTACTCCTATTGTAACAACAGGTTTTTGTTTAAAAACATCTTTAGATTTCTTAGTAACTTTGACACATTCACTACGGTCCATTTTGCAAACTTGTTGTCTTACTGCAGTAACTAAGGAACCAAAATTTTCAACGGACGGACCCAAATTTTTGGTTACGCCTGGTCTGTGGTCTACTGTTTTAGTTGGGATACTTTGTTTGTCTTTTCTGGCCGTTTTGGTTTGATTACTTGGAATCATTACTTCATTAAAACCTAATCCACTTGTATTTCTTGGTATTTTTTGAATTCTTATTATTTCATCAGCACAAGAAATGTTTTTGTTAACTTTCTTAAATTTAGAATTATGTTCGATAAGAACCTCTTGTGTAATTTTTAGCTTTTCTATTTCAATACCAAGCTCTTGACATGATTTACAACCATCGTCATTAGTCTTGCTCTTTTCTAATCGTTGTGCCTTTTCTTTTAACTCATAAACTTCGTTTTCTAAAATTCCTTTTTAGTTTTTAGTTATATATTTTAAGCTAAGCTCACATAATTGATTATATTGTTTTTACAAAGTGTCATCATCAATAGAGGAGCAAGATGAGTCGGAATGTACCTCGTTTGATTCATGTGCCATGAGAGCGATCTCCTCCTTACTTAATCATCACTTTCACTTCGAGCACCACTTACGAAAGCTCGTTGAGTTTTGCTCTTAGGTGGCTTGGGGCAATCTCCTATTAGATGACTTGTATCACCGCATCTAAAGTACTTCATTTCACTTTTTCCCTTTTTGTCATCTCGGTCTTTCCGGAATGACTTCTTTTCATCTCGGGGTTGCCTTACAAACTTTCCTCTTCTTCTAAAGAACTTTTTGAAATCTCTTACGGCCATGGCATACTCTTCGTCTTCACTATCCGAGCAAGATTCTTCATCATCACTAGATTCCGTTCTTGCTTTTAAAGAAACGGATTTGACTTTCTCACTTTTTCCTTTGATAATTTCCGAATCTTTCTCCATCACCATTTCTTGTACTTTGAGATTTCCAATTGGCTCGTCAAGTGACATTATTGAGATATCTTTTTATTCCTCAATAGCCGTTACTTTTGCTCTCCATTTCGGATGGAGTTCTATAAGAAATTTCCTGACAAAGTCCTTGCTACGAAAAGATTCATCAAGTGCTTTAAGAGAAGTGATAATAGTATTAAAACGAGCAAATCCACAATCAATGGTTTCATCTTCAGGGATAACAAATTGTTCATATTGTTGAACAAGAAGATCAATTTTGTTATCCTTGACTTGTGAATTCCCTTGATGTGTAATTATTAAAGATTCTAAAATGTCTTTAGCGGTTTCACACATAAAAATTCTTTCATATTCCTTTTTAGGCAAAGCATTATAAAGCATCATTTTACCTTCATCATTTTTACCTATTAATTTTTTTAGTTCATCATTTGAAATATCTTTTGTTGTAGGACTATAATCACCTTTGACGATAACAAACCAAAGATCTATATCTTTTGATTTCACATATGTTTTAAAACGATTTTTCCAATAGATAAATCCATTGGGTTCAAAAAGTGGTGGCCTTTGCATAGATTGCCCTTCTTTAAAGTTTTCGGAATCCATGGATTGTTTCAAGTTTATAAAATACATTATATTTTAGAAAATCTTGAGCAACGAGGCTCTTACCAATTGTGGAAAACTAGAAGGGGGTTGAATACTTTTACCGCTTAAAAACTTAATTTGTTTCGAAAAGTTATTGTGAGATAAATCAATATAGATAAATGATGTGTAAGTAAAGAATGAATAATATGCAAGAAATAGATAATATGTAAGTAAGGAAAGAAACAATCAAAACACAACAAGGTTGTTTATAATGGTTCAGTCTACAAGGACTCTCTTTCCTTGTCCTACTCCACTCTCCGAGTCTCCAACTCGAGAGTTATCTTCACTAATCAACAAGCTCCTTTAACCGGCGGAGTAAACCTTTACACGTCGCTTACATAATATTTTTGACACAAAGCTAGATGTCGAGTTCTTTTACAAGAGTACAACCACTCCCAACACACTGTGTATTTTGAGAACTAAAATACTAACCACTCACACTCAGAGGTTTAAGATGGTTTGGTACAACAATAATTTATGAACAATAATGATTCACACAACAACAAAACAAACAAGACTTCCAACTATTCGTTGAAGCTTGATTATGCCTTGATCTTCTTTGCTACAAAAGATGATCACCAAAATGAAATGAAACTGAGTTAGATGTAATAGAATGAGAGAATGTATGTGTTTTATGCTAATGAGGGATGAGAAAAAAAACTTGAGTTGGCTTGCTATTTATAGGCCAAGTGATCAGTAGATCACGGACTGGACGGAACCAAAAAAAGGGTTCCGCCCTTTATAAAATTTGGTTCCGCCAGTCTGACAGTAAAGATCACAAAAAATCTTTCAAAGATCATACAAATCTCTCTAAGATTATGTAAGATATGATGTGTGAATATCTAACAAAATATTCTATTAAATCTTCTAAAGATTTCCAATGTGATGCAAGCCATGATGTAATATGTAGTTTTCCATTTTTAGAATTAACTTGATATATAAGTAAATACTTATGTAGTGTTTTTTTAAGTAGCTAAACATATTTGATCTAAAAATGTTGAAGCACATTATAGTTTAGAAGATTAACAATGTGAATTAATATGTAGCTAATCAAAAAGTGATAAGATGCAAATGCTTAAATGTTGAAGCCTTATTTAAAAAAAGCTTGTACTAATATCTAACAATATTGACAAGCTTTATACTTTGCAAAAATGAAATTTACTTTTGTCGTTAACAAAATAAGGTAAAGATCATAAAATATAAATAACGTTTTTGGACGATATTTGTATTAACATTATGTCATCGAGATTCTTAATAGAAATCCCAAAATCTCAATCAAAGCATTAGAGCTTGAATTAACACAGAGGTTACAAATAAACGTAACATTCGATAAAGCTTTCAGGGCAAAGGAAATTGCTGAGGAGAAGATAACATGTGATCACAAACAACAGTATGCCCAATTTAGAGATTATGATACGGAGCTCAGAGCAAAAAACCCAGGCACAACAGTCAAGATCCAAGTGGAAACCAACACAGATCTGACTCTTAATTCAAGGATATTCAAAAGAATTTATGTGTGTATTGGTGAACTTAAAGCCGAGTACACAGCTACAAGAAGATAAATATTGGGATTGGATGGTGGTTTCATAAAAGGACCATATACAGGGCAAATTTTGATGGCTGTTGGTATTGATAGTAACAATGGTATTTACCCTCTTGCATATGCTATTGTTGAGGCATAATGCAAGAGTTCTTAATTGTGGTTCCTAAAAAATCTAGGTGATGACCTTGATTTATAACCAAACAACAACTACACTTTCATTTCAGACAGACAAAAGGTATAATAAATTCAATTAACACTAATTACAAAACAATTTGTTATACATAAGAAATGTTTTAATTCACTATGTCTTACTTGTAACATGGTATTCTACAAGCTATTCAAGAGGTTTTCCTTCTGCAGAACACAGATTGTGTGTTAGACACATCCATGAGAACATGAAGCAAATTTTCAAATGAATGTTTTACAAGGATTTTCTGTGGAAGTTTGCAACAACAACTACTGTGCCTCAGTTTGAACATCTAATGGGGCAGCTGAAAGACTACGACCCGAAATCTCATGACTGGTTAAGAAAGATACCACCAACCTCATGGTCAAGGGCTCATTTTTTAGGTATATAATTTTTCATATTTGTGCTTTAAGTGTGTATATAGTGGACATTAACTTCTCCTCAATAGTTAATCAAAAAACTGGCAAAGCTAAGTGTGAAATTCTAGTCAACAACCTTTGTGAGTCACTCAACAGTAAGTTGGTAGATGGTAGAGATAAATCAATAATAGAGTGTTTGGAATACATTAGGGAGTATTTGATGAAGAGGATAGTGAATGTACAAAAGGTCATAGATAAGTGTGCATGTCCCTTAACACCAACTGCAACATCCATTTATTATGTTATTAAGCAAGAAGCTAATGAGTATGATGTTATTTGGAAGGGGGCGGACAATTACCAGTGTAAGGGACCATGGAATGACCAATTTGTGGTGAATATGAGGTTAAGGATATGTACATGTAGGAGATGGGAGCTAACCGATATTCCATGCAAACATATTGTGGCAGCAAGGTATAGCATGGCAAATGATGGTAGGGAGGTAGGTATACCTGAGGATTGGTACATCAAGCATATTGGCTAAAAACATGGAAGGAGAAGTACATCCATAAGATTGAATGTGTTGCTAACAGTCAATTTTGGCCCAAGTGCAGCATCCCTAGTATCTTATTGCCCCCACACCACCATGTTTCAGTTGGAAAACCAAGGAAGAAGAGGAGAGCGACCAAAGAGGAGACGGCTAAGAATGTGTTCAAGGAAATGGTCAAGGGTGGGAAGATTTCAAAAAAGGGAAAGACTGTCACTTGTAGCCAATGTGGTACAGCAGGTCACAACAAAAGAGCATATACACGTCCATGAAAGAAGAATGCAAAGGGGAAAAGCAAGAAGAAGGAAAAATCTGAGGGTGTTGCAGACACTAAAGCAACTGAAACTGACGTAGGAGCAAGTCAACCAATGGATTCACAATCAACCAAAGAGGTTGGTGCTCAGAGGAGAAAGAGTACCAGAAAGGCTTCCAAACAAGCCGCAATTTGAATGGTTTTATGTATGAGTGAGATAAAGAATTTCTTTTAAGTTTTATTGTTGTTTATGAGTTTTAGATTAAGACAATTGCTATTTCTGTAGTTTTGTTATGTTTGTTAAAAAATGGTGATAAAGACAATTAGTATGTCTTTAGAATAAGACAATTGCATTTTTTGTTGTTCTGTTATGCTTGTTAAACAATGGTTATTAAGACCATATGACCATTAACTAACATCCAAATACATTACATAATACTAACAACATACAACCAAATTTTTTTCAATTACCACAAAGTTATTACATCAATTGTTTCATCCTTAACCGGAGCAACACAAAATACTTAACAAAGATGTCAATTCTTACTGGCAAGCTGCCTTTTCTACCTGCAACTTCAACCTTACCTTTTCCTTTACTGTCATTCTCTAGAATTGCTCCTAAACCATCTATGGATCTTTTAATTCCAAATGTCTTATTACCTGTACAATCCCAAGTGTGTTGTGCTGGCAGGGCTAGTATGCATTTAGCATAAAGTTTTTGATGTGGAACATTTTTTGCGCTGGAACATATTTGAGTTGGAACCTTTAAAACAGGATTTTTTTATGGCCACATAAAGGTGCATCTTTCAATCCATTTAATAGTCTCAACATCGAGTTCATCACTGCTAATTTCATCACTGCTTGATGATACAATATCACCGCTTGTATCATAATCATCACTGCTTGAGTATACCTATTCACATATTGGGCTTGAACAATTGGCAGCTTGAACATTGACTTCATTACTGCTTGATGATACAATGTAACTGCTTGTATCAGAAGAATCAACGAAAATCCCTTCTGCAAACATTAAAAAAAATAATAGGCATGAACTAACAAATACGAAAGTAGAGTAACAAAGGTAGTAAACAATATATTCAGATTGTCAACGACAATTCAATAGAGTAACATTTTTTCACCATGGTTTTCAAAGTCCAATTGAGTAAATAAGTTGGTGAAGGGATTTGGGAGTCTGGTTTCCCTATTTATTGTATAAGGATTTTGTTGCAAAAAATGTCCCTAAACATTAATGTGGGTCGGGTTAAATAAAAACTGACTTGTATTGAGTGACATAAGTCAAAATTGATATGGGTCGTCTTTGACTTTTTTAGTCAACAACGATAAAAATGGGAAATGTACACATGCAGCTGAGTGAGTCTGTGAGTGTCCATAAGTGTTCCACTGCTTCATTACAACTATATGAACCTGTATTTGTTTCATTATCAACGCATAATCGATACACTCCTACTCCATCAATTCTACTTAACAAATACATGATCCTACTTAACAAATGTCCATCAACACTAGACGAGGTAAATGTACACATTCGTGGGTATTTATACAAGAGTAAAGTACATTGGCTAACAAATATATACATACCAATGAAATCATTAGGTAGTATGACAATACCATTGTTTTCCATTTTGACAGCATGAGTATTACAACAAACAGGGCATTCAATTCAGTCATCAGGTAGTATGACAATACCATAGTTACCCATTTTGATAGCATGAGTATTACAACAAATAGGGCATTCAAAATGCCAAAACCAAACCTAAATCATGATAACTCAATATTTAACAGATGATTATAGATTCATTCACCAAATCACCTAAAGTGTTATTGCTTCTACTCCACCTATTCTTACTGAACACAAATCATAATCCTACTTAACAAAAAAATTACACAAATCATAAACAATCATAATCCTACTTAACAAACAAATAACACAAATCAAATTAGATAATTAAAGATACTTGAACCATTGTTATGATACCATAATGTACATTAACTACATAACCAACCATCAACAAAAATACATTGTTCATATATACCTAACATAAACATCATCAACTACCAAAAACCCAAAAAACCAACCCACATTGACCAAAACCAAATGGTCAACTTTGCAAGTAAACATAAGAAGTGAAGAAAACCCAACTGATGATAAGGTATTTCCTCAACTTGTTAGCCCGCTGCTCCTCCATTTTTGCCCGAAGGTCTGCCTGGTTTTCCCGGCTCTCCTCCTCATTTGCCCTATACTCCTCCCAGTCAACCATCTCTTGCTCTAACCCCAACGCATCTTCCAAAGCATCTCTGGTCCTAAGTAGACCAGGGATGATGTCTAAAGATCGGTCGCACATCGGTGGATCCACCTAACCGATGAAAGGACAGCTCGAGTTCTATAAAATGAAAGAAATGTAATTAAAAAAAAGAAAACAGAGGCAACTTGTAAAATGTAATATTATTATTGTTTTGATCAAGAGCCAAACTTACGTATGTCTGGCATGAGTAGACCGCCTACGAGGATTCCTGATAGTCCAGGAGGTTCTAACTACACACTGAAGACCAAAGGCGCAAAGAACCATTTTTTCAGGTAAACAAGATGATGAGCAGTAACAGTTGATTCAAGGATGTGTAATAGTGACTGCTTAATCGTGTTATATAAGAATGAGAGAAGTAAACCCTTATTGCAAAAAATGTCCCTTAAAACAAAGTTAGGTGTGCTAGCGGGGCCTGTCAGGTGGATTTGATGGCGGGAAAAGTGAAAAGACAAAAATACCCTCATGTGCAATGCACGTGAGGACTAACTAACGAGAATTCCTAACGAGCGTTAGTCAAAAACTAATTTGCAACTACAGTAACGCAGCAAGGACATAACTCGCAAAAAAATTGAAAGTTTAGGGATATTTTTTGCAAAATTTTTTTTCGAGGACATCTTTCGTAATTTTGGCAAAGTTTAGGGATATTTTTTGCGGTTTGCTCAAAGGTAAATTAGCATAAAATATAATTTTTAGAATTCATTTTTTAAGTTAAATTATTCACATTATTAAGTAAGAAAAAAGAAAATGCTAGTGGTATACAAGAGTATGCTATATTTTATATTTACGTTGTTCACAATTGATTGAAGTTTGAAGGGTCATTTCAATTCCTTGGCCTGAGCATTGACCAATATCTTATTTAGGAAAGAATTTAATGCCTTGTTGCTTTTATTTCATTCAAATCATGCAATCATTTTTAGAGAAAAAAGTAATTGATGCTCTCCAACTTGCTAACAAGTTTCCTGAAACAAGTAAAAAGTTCATCTTGATTTGTCCCATCCTAATAGTAGGGGTAGATAAAATGATCTAAAATATAAGGGTTATGTGGTTTACACACCATCATAAAATAAATTTTTTTATTCAGGTTTACCAAAGACGAAAAAATCATTTCTAAAGCTAACACTTTTTAACTATTTTTTTTCTTTCTCTTCCCACTTTTTCTCATTATTCACCTCTCTACACACCACTTCAACAACACCTTCAAACATCACCATCTACACTCATATGGTCATACATAACTGTGGAGTTTCATTAAGACTCCTTGAGATCGTTTTGAGCCTCTAGGGTTAACAATAACAATGATAATAAACTTGTACAAGCAGCGGAATAAAACAAATCAAAGTTATTGACACAAGGTTTTTCATTATAATCACTCCAAGCCTCAAATATTATATGATCAAAATAATACGGTTACACTTAACTTGTAACAGGGATCAAAGATCCTTGAGGCTAAACTAAACATACTCTAACCCTAGACGATTATACCCTACGTCTAGGTTACACACACACACACCTTTAGACTACATTATGAAAGACATGTATATAAAACCTACACCCCATGTCCTCTTTATATACTAGAGGATTAGGGTTTACAAAATACTACGAAGGACTAAATAATAAATATTCTTTTGCAAGCAAGTCCTTCCATCTTTTTGTAGATTTCATCTTTGTCACTTTAAGTCCCTTTGTTTCATTCTTGTATTTATTTTGTCTCATCAAATCCAAGGAACCTAAAACCCAACAATCTTCACCTATTTGATGATGACAAAACAAACAAAGTCGTGTACGAACTTCTCTAGACGAAGTAGCAGAAGTTGAGATGTAAACATCTCCCTAAATGAAACAAATCTTGTCTTCCTTTGTCTTCCCCTTAATCCATGCCATCGCACTCCAATATTTCTTCCCCTTTTTGTTATCAACAAATAGAGAATATAAGCAGTAGAAACTTCCCCTTGAGTGATGCATGAAAATTAACCTTTAAATCAGTAAGCTCTATGTAATGATCACTAGTGAAGAAAACTAAATATAACTAATTTGATGAAGAAGTAAAATATCCTAAACTTGTGTCTTATGTCTTGTTTATCCACGTGACTCCAAACTTATACTAACACCATATAAGTAGACCGCAATCTCTTGACAAAATCCTCATCTTCAATGAGACACTGAGCACTACAATGTAACTCCTTTAAGTGATAGTTAACTAGGTCTTCATCCATCCACCCCTTGACCTATGAAAACTAGATTTTGCAAGTCGTCGTCAACATCCTTTAAGCACGAACAAGTTATCTCCAAAGTGTAACACCCACTTTGAGATATGATAAGAGCACGAATCTGTGTTACTCAACTACAATATCAAATAGGTGATAATCAATTGTCTTCGTAATCACTTTTTCAAGAAAAACCAATAACGAGCCTTTTTAAACTGTTAAGAACATATTCAAAAGCCAAACTCCAAACTTCTTGTGTGTGTGACCAAACCAATGTGTGTGTCGACCAAAATCCATAACAATACATACTCGACCATTTGAGAACCAAAAATCATTCTTGTATATCTTTGTTAGCATCCATGTGATGATATATATAAGCCAATAAACATCCACCATCCAATAAGAATCCACCGTCCCATGATGTAGTTTTATCATGAAATTCACCATGCAATAATCAACAAACCAGGTGTGTAGTACTCAATGATTTAGGAATTAAAACATATAGCCTTACTTGTTGACTCAGTCACCTTAATCCTTCATCGTACCCTCATAAGCAGTACGTTATGATCATGAAGCCCAGAAACCAACTGAAACAATGAACGAGCAGTGGTAACCTAGACTAGCAGTGGAAACGATCAAGATAACAGTAGTAACGATAAGCATAGCAGTGGGTTGTATCTAACTTTGTCATCCAAGCCATGCTAATCAGTAGTATTCATCAAGCAAAACATTACAGCAACCTTTATTCCAGCATTAGCAGTTTTTTGACCACGAGAAGGAGTAACGTTATGCTAGCAGTGGAAACAAGAAAACTAGCAGTGGTTACCTTTCGAGAAGCCCATCAGTGGTTACAAGTAAAACTAGCAGTGGATTCACATTAACCTACCAGTGGTTACGAGAAAAACTATCCGTGGAAACGAGCATGTAGCAGTGGTTAACATGAGAACGTAGCAGCAGTTTCAGAGCAACACTTGTAGCATTAGTAACCATAGAGAGCAGTAGCGTAGCAACAGAAACTATCACGACAATCAAACTCAAGTCGTTATTCAGCGTTCCATCTTTATCTTTCTCATGTGTAACCCCATACAAATCTAACCTCACGTAGCACTTTCATACGAGAGCAGTAGTAATCATCGTTCAGTTAGTGATAATCATGCTCCAATGCTTCAACCAAATCAGACTCAACATCATAACATGTTCAATCAATTAATTAATTTAGTAACTTTTGCAACTAGCACCGCCCATGATTCACTTCACGTAATACAAAGTTAATTCAGTGACCAAATAAATTCCACAAGACACCAATTATTGAATTAATTCAATACTTAGTTATCTAGAGAATGAACCAATCATTGAGATAATCATGCACAAGATGACAATTAATAATTATCTCAAAAACCCTAAAATTCGAATACCTCCTTCAGCAGCCAACTTCGGCAAAGTATAACTTTTTATTGAGAACTTCGATCGACGATCCCTCCGGTGAAACGTTAGATAGCTATATAGAGAACGTCCACCTAAAATTTCATCAAGATCCAACGGTTAACGAAAAAGTTATCGCGTTTTTAAAACAGTGCTGCAGAAACATATACGAAAATTTTCAGACTCGAATTTTTTCAATCTTTCGCCATTCTTCGAACAATAAAACCTTGCGAATCCCTAGGTAACGAGCTCCCCAAGCTCTGATACCAATTGTGGAGTTTCATTAAGACTCCTTGAGATCGTTTTGAGCCTCTGGGGTTAACAATAACAATGATAATAAACTTGTACAAGCAGCGGAATAAAACAAATCAAAGTTATTGACACAAGGTTTTTCATTATAATCACTCCAAGCCTCAAATATTATATGATCAAAATAATACGGTTACACTTAACTTGTAACAGGGATCAAAGATCCTTGAGGCTAAACTAAACATACTCTAACCCTAGACGTTTATACCCTACGTCTAGGTTACACACACACACACCTTTAGACTACATTATGAAAGACATGTATATAAAACCTACACTCCATGTCCTCTTTATATACTAGAGGATTAGGGTTTACAAAATACTACGAAGGACTAAATAATAAATATTCTTTTGCAAGCAAGTCCTTCCATCTTTTTGTAGATTTCATCTTTGTCACTTTAAGTCCCTTTGTTTCATTCTTGTATTTATTTTGTCTCATCAAATCCAAGGAACCTAAAACCCAACAATAACCCTACAAAATAAATTTTGATCAACAATCAACTATCACCATCGTATCAGATCACCACAAAACACCGCCACTTCCGGAACACCACTACCGTCAACTCCGGTCAAACCACCACAGGCGCCGCACCTCTGTCTTTAAATCCACCACTGCCGCCACCTCGTTCAAACGACCACGAACACCTTACAGTAGCCGTCAGTGTAGCACTGAAACGGGAACGACAAAGGGATACGGGGACGATATGGGAACGGGAAACGGCAAAAATCAAAAATTCAAGATACGGGAACGGCATAGATATGACAATAAAAAATATTAAAAAATTCACAATATATTAAAGAAAATCAAAATAGATATATGTTGATTTAAATTGTAAACTCCAAAAATACTACATCTTCCAAAGGTAATTAATTATCAATAATCAAATCATTTTTAAAATCCATAGGTAATTAATTTTCAAGTAATTGTGTAGATTAGTTTTGTAAACTATTTTTAAATGTATCGTCCATTTTGTCAATGACTAATGGCCCGTTTGGTTTATAAAGTTGTTTGGATTTGGATTAGAATTTGGTTTAGGATTTGGATTTGGTGTAAGTTTGGGAGAGATATTTTATTTATTTAATAAATTTTATAAAAACATTAAAGTAAAAATATTATTTTAGAATAAAAATATGTGTATGTATGTGAGAGAGAAAGAGTGAAATGGTAAAATAATTGTGTGAGAGAGATAAAACCCACCATGTTACTCTCCTTTTTATTTTGTGGGTCATCTACATGTTTTAAAACCAAAACCTATTAACCAAACAAACAATATTAAGACTCATGTCAAACCTTGTGTTCAAAACCCATCAACCAAACTGGCCCTAAAACAAACAAAAAAATATTACTCTTAAATACACTAAAAACTATATTTAAAAAAAATACACTAAAAACAAATGAGAAACACACCACATAATGGATTCTAATAAAAGCAAAAGATCACTAAAAAAACAAATGAGAAAAAACGCTTCTCTTTCTTTTTCGTTTATTGTCCACTTCATCTTCTATATTCATAAGAATAAATTTACACTTCAAAAGTTGTTTTGACTTTCAAATCCAAAAGAAATGGCTTGGAAACTACTTGGAAATCCAGAAACGGCTAGGAAACTTCATACGGAAACGTTTCGAATATTAGGGAAATGGCTTGGAAACGTTTCAGGGCGTTTCGGGGGCATATCCGTCCCCACCCCGTTTCCAAACGGAAACGCCGGCCTTGTAGGCGTTTTGGTGCTTCACTAGTAGCCGTACCTCCAGCCAAACCACACTACAGTCGCCGCACTTCCTGTCACTAGCTTATTTTGATAAATCTTTCTATACAAAAAGAAAAACTAGACAAAGATAACCAAAAAAATTGATCAAAGATTCATCTAAAATCCATTCAGATCTGTCCACAAGATTGATGGTGGTCCGGCCACAACCACCGGTCTGCCACATAATGTGGAGGTCCGGCCACCACCTTTGATCTGCCACATATCGTGCTAGTTGAAGTGCCGGAATGGTTAAAAGAGTTTGAAAATCCGGAAATTGTGGAGGCGCCAGGTTGTGGTTGAGATAAAGGTAGATGGGTTGTTGTGGAGGTTTAAGATGTGTATTTTTAGTATGTTATGTGTGTGCGTGTGAGAGAAAGTCAAAAGAATGCAAAAAAGTAAAGAAAACAAAAAAAGCTGATAACTTAGGTCGAAGAAATAAATGCAATTTTCGAGGTAAATACTCAATGTCATAAAATGGTGCGGAGATGGTGTGTCGTTACTAGTTTAGTGGTGTTTGATCCCACCTTGCCAAAAATAAATGCAGGGTAGATAAAATGTAGCATGGCTACATTGATTGGATCCATCATAGGAATCTATTTTACATCCATGATAGCTTTACACTTCTGCAAGAACCCAATTTTTTCAGCTAGCTAGCTTCTTTCAAATATATACACCGATTCAATATATTAGAATATAGAAGTGACACCACAACCATGCATTAATACCCCATTTGCTAAGTTTCACTTAAATTCACACTCATGCACGAACACAGTTTTTTTAGCTAGCTTCTTTCAAATATATACACCGATTCAATAAAAAGATTTAATTCACTTAAACGATCTCATAAACTAATTTTCTGGTTACTATTAAATCAGACTTAAGCAAGATGGAATACAACCACGTTCTCCCCACCATCACCACCACCATGATGTGTGGTAGATTTTTGATGTGGTGTTGGTGGTGTATACCACCAAGTTGGGAGATTGAATAAAAATCTTAACGGCACAAAAAGTGGTCTTAGGAACTTGGGTGTTATATCTAAAAAACAATATTTAATTAATTTTATCTATAAACACCTCAATATCCCTTCATTTTTATTCATACTTTTAAAAAAAATTTATTTCATATACTTTCCCACTTTTAACTTCAAAAAATGTCTCAGAAAACTTTGAAAACCAAAACACCAAAACAACGTTGCCAACACCCGATCCTAATTTTGGACTCGGTTACTCACCCGTGTTTATTTTCAACCCCGCAAGTTTTGTTTCTGGCACACCACTACGACCAGAACTACAATAACAACAACATTAACATCAACAACCACATTACCAAAATAGTCCATTCCTACATCCTTATAACCCATAGATGTACCAATAACAACAAAAACTAAATATGCTTTGTCTTCACCACCATTATACCACGATTCATCATTACCATCTACGATCAAATATTAACAATTCTCTCAGATTCCATTTTTTATTGTGGATGCTTTAGTTGATTTTCAAACTTTTTCAAGGTTATGAACCTTATTCTCTGACTAAAGTTGCGGATGACTCTCCCATCGACGAGGATCCCTCCCATAACATTCAATGGATCACTCCAGAATAACATAGCATTGTGTAAAGCTTGGGTTGACATTGACAAAAATAACGTCAAAGGTAATTCACAAAAAAGTCATGGGTTTTAGACGTGTGTACTAGAATACTTTGACAAAGAAATGTGTGAAAAACATACAAAGATCACTAAAACAGTTTTGATTATTCATTCAACCAACCTCCCAACTTTATTCACAACATCTGACTATCACTTCAAATGTTATAACGGGTTTTGAGTTTATACAAAATACAAAAAAAAATAACTACAAAAACTATATCTCAAAGTTGAGAGAGAATACGAATACAGAGAGCAAGATAATGGGAAGAAAGACTAAAACTATTATATATATATGGTCAAAGCTAGGGCATCACTCCAACTTCTAAACTTATACACTAATCTCCCAAACTTCTACTACATAGCAACTTCAGCCCCTGCAAGTATAACAAAATAACAAAGAGATATCAAATTATAAATACTATGTTTACCTTTTGTTACTTGTTAGTCCCTGTAGTTAAGCTAAAGCTACATAAGAAGATCAATGAACAAGAATTAGCTTATTATTTGAGCATTTCCCCTTAAGTTAACTCTTGTACATATCAAACAACCCAAGCTTCAAACATAACTTATTATGATCCTGCACACTTAATCCTTTTGCAAACACATCTACAATGTTATCAGCGGATTTTATTTTAACAGTTTTAACAATACCTGCAGATATCTTTTCTCTCAAGAAAAACAACTCAATCTCAAAGTGTTTGGTTTTTTCATGAAAAACAGGATTAGTCGCAATATGTATGGCAGAACTATTATCACAATGAATTGGAACTGGGAGAGAGATGTTAATGTTTAATTCTGCTAAAATTTTCTATATCCACATTGCTTCATAGGTTACAGAGTTCATAGCTCTGTATTTCGCTTCATCAGAGGACTTAAAAAGCATAGATTTACTTTTCCAAGAAACAAGACTTTTTCCCAGAAATACACAATAGGCTATCACTGACTTTCTAGTGACTTTACATTTGGCCCAATCAGAGTCAACAAACACATTCAAATCAAAGTTGTTTACTTTTAAAAAGGAAATACCTTTACCAGGAGCATTCTTTAAGTACCTAAGTACTCTAAATGCCAATTTTATACTCCATCCGTCCCATATTAAGTGTCCACAATGGAATCTTGGGATGTCCCAAATTAAGTGTCCATATTCTGTTTCAACCAATGAGATGAGAGTTTAGTGGGTAAAATTGATATTTGATTGGTGGAAAGTGTAGTTAGTGGGATTTTCTAAAACTTTGTGCATTTGAAAAGTGGACACTTAATATGGGACGGAGGGAGTATGAGATTGCATAGGTGCATGCATAAATTGACTTAGGAAATGTACTACATAACTAATATCAGGTCTAGTATGGGTTAGATATATGAGTTTACCCACCAACTTTTGATAATTATTAAAACCTGCTAAGGGTAAATCATCAATTACCAGATTAGGCTTAGTAGTACTATCCTTAGTCTCAATTGGGGTGTTACAAGGTTTGCATGCCAACATTCCAAACTCAGACAAAACCTCAAGACAATACTTTGTTTGAGTAAGGTATAAATTCCCTTCAGACTCAAGAACCTCAATACCCAAAAAATATTTGAGTTTACCCAGATCTTTGATCAAAAATTTTGAGCTCATGAATTTTAAATTCATTAATGGCCTGAACATTATTACCAGCGATGACAATGTCATCCACATAAACAAGTAAAGCAATGAAAATTCCATTTTTGTTTTTGATAAAAAATGAAAAATCATTTTTACTTTGTTCAAATCCATTTTCAAGTAAGAAGATAACTTTGCATTCCACTTTCTAGGGGCTTGTTTTAAACCATAAAGAGACTTGTTTAATTTGCAAACCCTAGTATCAGTTTTATCAAAAAAAACCCATCAGGTAAACACATATATACATCCTCTTTAAGCTCTCCATATTATAAAGGATTATTCACATCAAGTTGGTACACATGCCAACTATACTGCACAACAACAACAAGTAAACATATTACACTAACAATTTTAACAATTGGAGAAAAGGTTTCATCATAATCAATACCCTCTTTTTAATTATATCCCTTAGCAACCCACCTAGATTTAAACCTTTCAACCCCTCCATTAGACCTATACTTGAATTTAAAGACCCACTTTTCTCCTATTGGCTTTTTGCCTAAAGGAAGACTAGTGACAGTCCAAGTACCATTTCTATTTAAGGCTTCCATTTCAAGATTCATGGCTTCAACCTACCTAATATCAGTGGAAGCCTCTTCATAAGTTTTAGGTTCAATTATTTTCTTAAGATTAGTTGAGAAACTAAAATTTTCTGCATTAAGCTTAGAATAATTGACATGTTTATCAATACTATACTTAACTTTGGTATTAACTTCATAGTCACCCAATTTAACAAGCATATGAGTCTTTCTAGAAGATTTTCTAACATAAGTTTTAAGATTTCTCTATTTATCTGGTGTCACAACAAGAACATTGAAAAGATCATTAAACTCTTGAGAGTAATTGTCATCACCCTCATACATTTTTTTCATTTTCCTAAAGTGTGACATTCTCCTCCTCATCATTGGCTGCTTCTAATGGAACACTAGGATGCACACCCTTATCCTTTTTAGTGTCTGGAGTATTTTCAGTACCTCCTAACGATGATTGGTCTATGCCTTCACTTTTCTTAGGTTCCTTATCTCTCTTTTCATCATTAGGATCATCTAACAG
This sequence comes from Chrysanthemum seticuspe, assembly GCA_019973895.1. Lineage (NCBI taxonomy): Eukaryota > Viridiplantae > Streptophyta > Magnoliopsida > Asterales > Asteraceae > Chrysanthemum > Chrysanthemum seticuspe. Next base: position 63,348,426 of record BPTQ01000009.1, read on the forward strand.
ATTTTCATCATCTAGGTAATGATTAAAGAAGCTTAAACTATTTGTGTTTTGAAAATAAAACTCAAAATCTTTGTTTCAGATTTATTTTTAAAAGAAAATACAATTTCATAAAAAGTGACATCTCTTGAAAAAAAAATACCTTTTTCTTTCAAGACTAAACAGTTTATAACCTTTTTTCTCAAAAGAATAACAAATAAACACAGATTTTTCAGACCTAGAAGAAAATTTATCAGAATTGTTTAAAACAGTAGCAAAACATTTTTAAATGAGAGATGTTTGGTTCAATATTATACAGTTTTTCAAATGGTGACTTTCCAAACAAGACAGAGCTGGGCAACCTGTTAATAAGGTAGACTGCAATTAGGATACATTTAGTCCACATGTTTAATGGAATCCCCCTAAAACATGAGGGCTCTTGCAACATTTAACTAATGCATGTGTTTTCTCTTAGCTATTCCATTCCGTTGAGGAGTATATGCACATTAATTTTGTTGTAAAATTCCATTTTCTTTACAAAACTTGTCCATACTTTAATTTATAAACTCAGTTCCATTATCTGATCTAAACACTTTAACTGTTTTGTCAAACTAGTTTTTAATCAAATTATAGAAAACAACATTGTTTTGGAAAACTTCATATATCCCCCTCAACAAGAAAACCCAAACAGCTTTAGAGAAGTCATCAACCACAATCAAGAAATATTTATAACCTTCTCTGCTTTGAACCTTTTAAAGACCCCGTATATCCAAGTGAATCAACTAAATATCATTGGTTTGATGATCACTTAAAGGAAATGGATCTCTGGTTTGCTTAGCCTTATGACAACCCTCACAAGTTTCAACATTACGTTCATTCTTATATGTAATTTATGTTTTAAAATGTTAAGAACTTAGTCAGCAGGGTGACCAAGTCTATTGTGCCAAATACACTTTGACAAACAACACATTTGAATATTATTATTAGTGAACTTTTTACATGTATTAAGAAAATACAACCCATCTTTATGATTACCAGTCCCCACTTGGGTCCTTAGAACAGAATCCTGAATAACACAAGTATCCTCATCAAAAATCACTCTATATTTATTCTCTTTATTGACTTTGTGCACAGATAATAAGCTGACTTGGTAGCAAGGAACTACCAAAACATTGTGAATTATAATTTTATCTATAATTTTTAAACTTCCAATATGACTAACAAGAGCTTTAGTTCCATTAGGATGACCAACATTCTTGTTACGTTTTGAAACTTCCACAATATTAAACATGTTCACAATGGTGTAAGTCATATGTTAACTTGCACTAGAGTCAACAATCCAACCTATATATAAACTGTAAGTTTTTATGTTGGTATTGTGATTGAAAAATCTAGAAGAACAAAAACTGACAACACAGTTCATACCTGCAACATTTGCAGGTATACAACCAGATCCAGCTTTTTCACTGATCAAAGCCATCAGTTTTTTATACTAATCTTCAGTGAAAGAATTAGATGAAACAATAGACTGATCCTTATGACTTGAAATAGCATTATTACTAACAGTATTCTGATAAGTATTAGATCTCTTTTTGAAACCAGCATGATATCCAACTAATTGAAAACACCTGTCAGCAATATGACCATTCATATTACAATGAGTGCAGACCAAATTAGGCCTATTAAGTCTTCTAGTTTGATTATTTTTATTAGCACTTTTATTCACAGACCACTCATTAGACTTTTGATTAGTTTTAGATGCAAATGCAGAGTTACTATTTTTAGAAACAGAATGAGATGGAGTACTCCTGTGAGACTTTTCTTTAGACATAGTAGCAAAAGCACTCTTGACATCAGGAATGGGGTCAGTGGTAAGGATAATGCTCCTAATGGGAGCATAAACCTCATCCAGGCCCATTAGAAACTTCATAAGCTTAATAAGCTGATTATGTTTTGATGCATGATTTCTGACCAGGTTTTAAAAATTATAATCTTACTCGTCTACCTATGGTCTACCTTATGCACTAACGGGCAGAGAACCCGATCGTGTATAGTGTAGTATTCGGTAAAACCAAGGTCGTCCCAAGAGCTATGTGAATTTGGATTCTAACTTAAGTCTATGTCATGTTTTAAAGGGGTTTTAGGAATATTTGATTAATTAACTAAATAACATAAATGAAATGCTGAAAGTAAATTAAGGAAAAAACAATAGGGAGAAAGTGTATTAGCCTAGTTGTTCATCCTATCATGCAATGACTATGTTCTCTAATTAAGCTTTCTATTGCTTCAAGTGGGGCATAAGATTCACTAGACTCCTATGGTTAATTCGCCTAGCCTATCTCCCTAGAATCCTCTCCGAAACCAAAGATTCATTTCTTGTAGTAAGCGGAGGTGTGGTAGACTAGTTTGAGTCATTAAGTCCCGCTACATGCTAGATCTATTCTTTGTGTGGCCCGGCCTCTCAGATCTTAGACCACACATCTAACTTCTTAAGTTCATATAACCCGAAGGGTGATCCTATGGTCAATTAACACATAAGGAATTGGTAGTCCTATGGTCAATTCTTACCAACCCTCGCAACCAATCACACTAGGGTCCTATGGTCAATTCTCCTAGTGCAAGAAGTACAACCGGTCTTCAAAACTATCGAAGCTAGAGGATCTGACAAAAAACTAAGCATGCATACACTAGAAGCAATAATAAAAGCACGAAAACATAATCATAACAATAAAGGAATCATAACTAGACTAGCACCAAGAGTGCTTAGCCAAACATAATACAAATTAGACAAACAATAATGAATAAAGCATTGATTGAATTAAACATAGTGTTTTTATAAAATTACTTGATGACTGACTAATAAGAATGACGCATCGAAGTGATTTATCCCTTGAAAGATGGCTTGGAACTGCTGGAAATTTTCCTAGAGTGGTGCCATAATCGACGCCTAGGAGAGGGGGGGAAGAGATACTAAAAAAGTGATGAAATAGGGTTGTATTTATAGGCCCCGACAAGGTTACGGCATAACCTCAATGGTTAATTACTGTTGGGATTCTTGATTTGATGAGACAAAGTAAATAGAAGAATGAAACAAAGGGACTTAAAGTGACAAAGATGAAACCTACAAAAAGATGGAGGGACTTGCTTGCAAAAGAAGTTTTATTTATTAGTCCTTCGTAGAGATTTGTAAACCCTAATCCTCTAGTATATAAAGAGGACATGGGGTATAGGTTTTAAAAACAAGTCTTCCATAATGTAGTCTAAAGGTGTGTGTGTGTGTCCTAGGCATATAATCTTGTAAACGCTTAGAAAAGTAGTTTAGTTTTCTCCAAGATCAAAGAAGGCTTTGATCCCTGTTATAGTTAGGTAACACGTTATTATTCTGATCAAATAATAATTGGGGAGATGTGAAAAAAACTTGTGTAAATAACATTGATTTGTTTTAATTCCGCTGCTCTAAACGACCCATGGAGTCTATCAAACTAAACAATTGGTATCAGAGCACAGGGAGCTCGTTACCTAGGGATTCACAAGGTTTCTTGGCGAAAAAGGAAGAAGATAAACGTGTTTATGCTAAATTCGCAACTTTCTGCAGCACAATTTTCTAACGACGATATCTCACTCGTTAACCGTTGGATCAGGCTACAATTTTTACTGGAGCTTCTCTATATACCCATCTAACTTTTCACTTGAGGGATTGTCAATCTAAGCTAGCAATCAAAAGTTATTTTGTGTCAAAGTTCGCTATAGTAACAGGTTTAAAAATCGAATTTTAGGGTTTTCATGATATGGTTTTTCATTGATTTTCTTATTCTAATGATCGATTATGCATGGAAGTCAGTAAAGAACTTCATTGTACTTATGTTCATACCTTAATCATGTTTATAACGCTTGATTTGAAGTTTTAGTCGATTAAGAGTTTTCTGAATAAGTCGCTTTTAGGGTTTTCCTGAAGTAATTTTCATGAGCTGATCATATGTACAAGGAGACATTATGTTACTAGCATGATGCTTCTAAATTCACACCTTGTTTCTGATAGTGCAAGCACATTCAAGAGTATTTCTGTTATGATGGTTTATATTGCTACTGCTATTGTGATGGTTTTAAAAGTTTACTACTGCTTGTTTGTTTCTAACTGATGCTTGAGGTTTAATAAAAGCTGGATAAAGGAGAATTGAGCAAAGGATGTTATACTACTGCTCTTGTGTGTTACTTTTTCTCGTTGTTACAGATTTGTACTGCTACTACTCTCTACGTTTCTAATGTTACGCGAGTTCCCTACTGCTAGTTTAAATTCATGGTACTGCTAGTTACGCAAGTTTGTACTGCTCATCGAGGTTTGATAACAGTTTCTACTGCTCGTTATAAATTACTACTGCTACTTTTATCATTCCTACTGCTACCTTTGTTACGTATCTGCTGCTACGTATTCCATGCTAGTATCTTGGTAACCACTGCTAGGCTTCTCGTTCCACTGCTAGTGTTCGGTTTCCGCTGCTCATTCTAATGTTGAAGTTGCTTTGGACAATTGTGTCGGTTATCATAATTCTATGAGTAAAAATAGAGCTGGAAGTGGGATTGATAAACTAGATGAGGTCTTGGTTGGATATGATTCTCAATATGAAGACGGTGAATTGAAGGATTCACATTTACAGATTTGGAAAAGATGTAAACGATTGGTCGAAGCAATATTTATCCGATCTATGAGAATTAAAAGTGGGTAATCACTGTTACCCCGTACTTCAATTATGGCATATTTATTTGATGTATCACATGAATTCTTTAATTGTCATGATTTGTATTATGTATATCATGTGATTCGATTTGATTGGGTGGATATCTTGTACAAATTTATGATTGTCAATCAAGGATCATTAATTATGTGTTGGCTTGTTACTTGATATCACGTGGGTTTTAATGAATCAATATCATCACACGTGAGTTTATAAGCTGCACATCAAGGTTAACTATTGTTCTAACGTGTGTTTCAAAGGACTAAGGAGGAAGGATTAATGTTGTAATGTGTGTTTGATTTTGTACTGCTGCGTTTAAGAGTTTATACTGCTACGCATGTCCGAGAAAGATTATTACCACGGTTAGTTTTATTCAATATCGGTCAACGAATAAAGTTTGGAGTTTGGATGGTTTACAAATACAGGTTATTTGGTTCACACACACAGAAGTTTTTGGAATTTGGAATTTGGAATTTGTTCTTAAAGGTTTTAAAAGGCTCGTTTTTGGATTTATTGAATAATTGAGTAGGAAAAAGGTTGAATATCATTAATTTGATGTTGTAGTTGAGTTTCACAGGTGCGTGTTCTTATTATATTTTTAAACAGCTTACGACGTATAAAAGTAACTTGTCCGTGCTTAAAGGATTGTGACGGAGAATTGACATAACACTTAAAGGAGTTACGTTGTTGTGCTCTGTGATTATTGTCAAGGGATTACGGTCTCCCTATACATAAAGTTGTATACGTTCAGAGTTATGTGGATAGTACAAGACATAAGACACAAGTTTGGGTTATTTTACTTCTTCATCAAGTTCGTTATATTTGATTTTCTTCACATGTGATCATTAGAAGGAGCCTACAGATTTGAAGAATCATGAAGATGATTAACACATTGGTTTCAGGGGGAGCTTAATCTTATGATGTGTTTTAATCATTTGATGTTCATGCACCACTCGCGGGGAAGTTTTTGATTCTTACTGCTATTGATTAGTATTACTACTGATGGTTTATATTTATACTGTTTCAAGTTCATTTTTAGTTGCGGAAAACTTCGTGGAGGGTAATTTGAGACATTGGAAGGACGAATTGGATGTGTGGTATTGGTTCGTACATGGTGGTCAAGATCAAGTTTGCATACGTTCCCTATTTGTTGATAACAAAAAGGGGAAGAGATCTTTGAGTGGCATGGCATGGATTAAAGGGAAGACAAAGGAAGACAAGATTTGTTTCATTCAGGGAGATGTTTAATCTCAACTTTTGCTACTTCGTCTAGGAAAGTTCGTACACGAATTTGTTTATTTTGTCATCATCAAATAGGGGAACATTGTTGGGATTCTCGATTTGATGAGACAAAATAGAAGAATGAAACAAAGGGACTTAAAGTGACAAAGATGAAACCTACAAAAAGATAGAGGTACTTGCTTGCAAAAGAAGTTTTATTTATTAGTCCTTCATAGAGATTTGTAAACCCTAATCCTCTAGTATATAAAGAGGACATGGGGTGTAGGTTTTAAAAACAAGTCTTCCATAATGTAGTCTAAAGGTGTGTGTGTCCTAGGCGTATAGTCTTGTAAACGCCTAGGAAAGTAGTTTAGTTATCTCCAAGATCAAAGAAGGCTTTGGTCCATGTAATAGTTAGGTAACACGTTATTATTCTGATCAAATAATAATCGGGGAGATGTGGAAAAACCGTGTGTCAATAACATTGATTTGTTTTAATTCTGTTGTGTATACATGTTCTTTATCATTGTTATTGTTAAACCCTAGATGCTCTAAACGATCCATGGAGTCTATCAAACTCAACAATTACGTCATAACTTATTACGGCGCAAATATCAGATCTGCAAAGTTACACCGTAACCAATTCGATTCAGTTACGACAAAACTATTATTACGGCGTATCTAATGTTCATAAATTAATAATATTGGTTCTTTGAAACATCATCGACATGTACGAATTTACCCCCTGAATTAGCACCTAGTTTTCACTCAAGGTCCTTATGCATTATAAGTGTAAAACTATATAGGATTTGTACGATTTCAGTCCCTCGTCGTTCTTGATAATATTATACTTGGTCCTTGTGACATAATGAAACTTCATTTGAATTGTTACCTTTAGTCCTTGATCGTTCTTATTATTTTTATAACAAGTTCTTGTGATAATTAATTCTTCATATGATTCGCCCAGCTTTAGTCCTCCATCGTACTTGTTATTTTTACTGTTGGTCCCTAAGTAATAAATAAACTTCGTATCAATTTGCGCTTTCAGCCCTAGGACTTCAACTCCTTCGCACCCAAGGTATAAGTTACGGCGTAAGTTCAATATAACTTACGTCGTTAATCTTTTCAGTAAATGATTATCCATATGTATATCCATTACTACAACGTAACTAGATCACCAATTTACGTCGTAACCTTCATACTTGGTTACTACGACATAACCTCATGAGTGGGTTACGTCGTAATCTCTTCAATCTCATTTTGTGTAACTTTTACGCTGTAACCTAATGCATTGGTTATGGCGTAATCTTCTTTATTACGATATTCTTCTAAGTCCCTACAATATTATGGCGTAATCTATGTTGTAATTATGCCGTAATCCTTGATTTACGTTGACTTGGTCTTCGTCTATAAATCCTTAGCTATGGTTTAAGTGGAGAGTGGAACTACGCCATAACTTCTCCAAAGTTAGCACACTAAAGTGTGTATAATCGTAAGTACTTTTCCATTTCGCGTCTCTTTTGATCCTATGTTCATTTATAACCTGGAAACGAAATATAAAGAAATTAAAACATATATCCATATAAACCAATACAATAATGAGCATATTAGGGAGAAATTGACACTAAAATATCAGGATTATTTGATGTCATCAAATATCCCCTCACTTAAACTCTACTTTCCCTCAAGTAGACCTTATTAGAATCATTTCTAAAAAGATATCCCCCACAATACTTGGGAATTATGAGATTAAAAATTTTGTATGCTAGAATTTTCAAAGCCGAACACCTCACGAAATGGGAAACAAACACTCATGCTCTCCCTAATGTAAGTGTCAATTTCGGGCTGATCACTCAACGTACAGTCATAGTATGCATTATATCATAGGCTTGACTGTTACAAATGTCTCCACCACTATAGCTAAGGTCAAAACAATCTTTGAAGGCAATATTGGGTGAACAAATTATAAGGCTAGGGTGTAGTGTCGTTACTAACATACTACGGCGAGGGCGACAAAGACCATGGATACATGACAAAATCTATGGCCAAGACACTAATGATTTCTTGAATCCCCCACCTAATAGTCTTAGCCTACAACCAAGTCGTCACCGCCCGCCGTCCATCCAAAATCCAAGCCTCAAGACGCAAAAACCGGATCATCATGTAACAAGCTAGTGTGCTATAAGTGGATGTCATATAATGATGTTTACACTAACTTGGTCTTCAATAAACTAGTTGGTGTAGATTCGTCACCAACTCACATCTTCAATCGAATGTGATCAAGGTAGTCTCCTTGATACTAGTCCATTAAGCTTATAACAACTTAGTGGTTATAATATTGCACTATCTTTTCGATAAAAATAACTAAACAACTAATAATATTATTTATTTTATTATTATTATTATTATTTTCTTTTTTCGATTTTTATTAGAATCATAACTATACAAAATAAAATCATCCCCCTACTTGAGATGAATCATATATGAGAAACTTTTGGGGGTCTTCAATGATCTTCAAGTATATGTATTCGACGTAGGCGTGATTCCCGAATCTCTCTACTTGAACCATAAACTTGAGCAAACAGTGACTTCCTAATCATGAGCTAAGACTACATGGTAGGCTAAGGCAAATAGGTGTATCAAAACAATATGGATAAGGGTTTGAAATGAAAGTAATGGCTCAGAAGGGTGTATCTAAGGATATCTTGCACTAAAGGTGAGTGCAACAAAAAGGTTTTAACAGGTGACTAGTTGATAAATGCACAAAATTATATACACATATGGGCTATTTGGGTGTTAATCCTAAAGTATTTCCTTCTCGAATTTTCTCTTCCAAATGTATCAAGCTAACTCGACACACTACTCGTCTATGGTCTTGAAATGATGTAAAGGTCAAGTTCTAAAGTTTACATACTACCAGCACACTCAATATTTGGTGGATTTGAGGTAAATACGGGGAAATGGAAAATGGAAATCAATGAATATAGTGTGCTCGGATAAGGTCTATTCAAGTTAGGTTAGGAAAAATATGTCAAAATTTAAAAAATGGCATACTTTTTTCAAAATAAATTAGAAAAAATGAGGGCAAGCAAGTTCAAGTTATAATTCAACTCTCGTGCCCCCACTTGAAATGTACATAGTCCTTTTTGTACTAAACATGTAATAAAGATGAGGTAAAAGTAGAATTAGAATGAGAACTCCCCTGAAATTTGCTCCAAAATGAAAGAAGGATCACGTTGAATAAGCGTGCCTTCGTCTTGAGATCCATGAGCAAACGTTGATAACCTGAATTCAATTAAGCAACCCAAAGCATCATACTAGAAAGACATCAAGTAATGAAAATAAAGAAAATTAAAAATGTAACTCACTTTCGTAAGAATCACGATTGCATTTAGCGTATGCAACAAGCCTTTTAAACCACTCGGTGTCCAGAGTGGACGAGTGAAGTCTCGTGAGGGTTTACAGGGAACATACCCACAAAGTTCATTTACTACTAAAAATATACAAGTTATATATATATATATATATATATATATATATATATATATATATATATATATATATATATATATATATATATATTTGAAATGGTTTGCTACGGAAAGAAGTTACGGCGTAACTTCTATACTGAGTTACGCTGTAAGTAATGTGACCTGACAATGAGCTCGTACTGTGAACATATTACGGCATAACTTGAAACTAGAGTTACTTCGTAATTTCTTCTGGGGTCAAATCAGAATATTTTCTACCTCTTTAAATGCCATAAGAGGTCCTTCTAGCACTTCTCCTACATTTCTTAACTTTGGAAACCTGTAAACATGATGCATAAACATACCAAGCATAAAATCCAATAAAATTAAAAAAAAAGAAAAAAAAAAAAAAAGAAAGATAGGCATGGGGTGCCTCCCATGAAGCGCTTGTTTTTGTTCGAGTCACGAGCTTGACTCCACCCTTATTTACTAAGTAAAAGGGTGTTCATCCCCTCACTTGAGATCAAGTGTGGGTGAAAATAGCAATAAACACTATGAGGGTGTGAATTTGCTATGGGATGGGGAAATGATGAATTATAATCATACCTTAAAAGAGATGTCATTTTCATCCTTACCATACCCGTTTTAGTTTACGGCCTTAACGAATTTAACATTCCTTGTTGTTGTTGAATAGTCGGCTTCCGTGCCATATATCTCATCTTTTTAATCACAGTTGTGTTCAAAATTTCATCTCCTATTCCTTCACATGCTCAACTAAAATAGGTTTAGTAACTGCTGCTACATAACCATCATCGGGAGGTGTGATAAATATGGCTTGTGAGGTCAAGGGTTGCACAATTTCATCCTCCACTTCGACATCTTGTATGGGAAAACTAGCAAGGTCGTTAGTAATAGAAATAAAGGATGAGATAGAAGTGATACCATTCCCTATTCCAGCTGATTCCACATTGGCCGGTAAACTCGTCGCCTCCATCTTCTTTAGCTGTCTCTTGCTAGTTTCTTATTTCCTCACACCCTCCTAAACTTCCTCATCAGTAGATACGTAAGGTTTGAAAGGCTTGTTCAAATGCCCTGGAAATGGGATAGGTGGTACATAAGGTTTGACATTAGGTAAATTACAAGGAACCGGCTTCTCATTGACTTCTTTGATCTTTCCCATTGTTGCATTGGCTTTTTCAACCGCATTCTTTTTATTTTCTAGGACTGCGTGGTTTAATTATTCAAGCTTCACCTCTACATCCATCCTCCTAGAATTGAGCTTCTTTAAGTTCAAGTCCGTGATTTCCTTGAATTTCCTAATCCATTCATTATTTGAGTCATGCATCTTCACTGATTCATCACAGTATTTATTGATGATTTCCCCCAAGGATTCCATATACTTGACCTGCTCATATGCTTTGCATTCTTCTCAGAGAGATTGATCTTGTATAGCATGAATGTTTTCCTTAACCTTCTTCATATCGCATCCAAGTCCATCAACTCTTTTGGAAATGTCACCAATGTCATCCAAGCTATTGCAATTCATTGGCCAAGTGGTTGCTCTATCAAACCAATTTAGTGAATGGTTTGCCATCATTTGTATTGAGGAAAGGGCTTGTGCTAGTGGAATCTTAGGGATCGGCCCTTGAGAGTCGAGCATTTGGAGGGAAGGGATGCTCAAACCTTTGTAGAAAATAAGGACTTTCTTATGGTTGTTGAGATTATGCGTTGGGCACTTGTAAAGAAGGTCATTAAACCTTTCCCAAGCTTCATATAATGTATCATCCTTCTCTTGTCTAAAATTCCTTATCTCTTCCATATTCTTGGCAACCATTGAAGGCGAACAATATCTCCGAATAAATGCTTTCTCCATAAGATTCCATGTAGTGATCGACCCAGCAGGAAGCCTGTATATCCATCTTATGGTTGCACCTGTGAGTGTAATAGGAAACACTCTAAGCATTAATTCATCTTGAGTGACCCCTGGAGTGTGGAAAAGATATGTGATCTCCAATACTCTTCGCACATGTAGGTGGGCATCATCATCGCCAGTTCTCGCAAAAAGCTTATGTATGAGCTTCTTCATAAACTGGCTACTGGTCTCAAAGTTGATATTGTCATTAACTTCGGGACATACCACACCTGGTCTTTGGTCACCTTGAGTCATAGCTATGTATTCCTCCATAGAGAGCGTGTCAACATCTAAATCACCCATATCCTAAAATTTCAAAAACAAACAAAATCAAAAAAGAAAGGAAAAAGAAAACTAAAAACAAAAATTCCTAAAAAGCAAATAAAACCTAAAATTATAAAAGCAAAGAAAATTTTTACAAAACTTAAATTAAAATCCTAATTAGCTCCCCAGTAGCAGCATAAAAAACTTGATGCAGGATTTCTGGCCACGTTTTAATACTTATAATGTTACTCGTCTACCAATGGTCTACCTTATGCACTAACGGGCAGAGAACCCGGTCGTGTGTAGTGTAGTATTCGATAAAGTCGAGGTCGTCCCAAGAGTTATGTGAATGTGGATTCTAACTTAATTCTATGTCACATTTTAAATAGGTGTTGGGAAAATTTGATTAATTAACTAAATAACAGAAATGAAATGCTGAAAGTAAATTAAGGTGAAAACAATAGGGAGAAAGTGTACTAGCCTAGTTGTTCATCATATCATGCAATGACTATTTTCTCTAATTAAGCTTTCTATCACTTCAAGTGGGGCATAAGATTCACTGGACTCCTATGGTCAATTCGCCTAGCCTATCTCCCTAGAATCTTCTCCGAAACCAAAGATTCATTTCTTTGTAGTAAGCGGAGGTGTGGTAGACTAGTTTGAGTCATTAAGTGTCGCTAGATGCTAGATTTATTCTTTGTAAGGCCCGGCGTCTCGGATCTTAGATCACACATATAAGTTCTTAAGTTCATCCAACCCGGAGGGTGATCCTATGGTCAATTAACACACAAGGAATTGGTAGTCCTACGGTCAATTCTTACCAAACCTCGCAACCAATCACACTAGGGTCCTATGGTCAATTCTCCTAGTGTAAGAAGTACAACCGGTCTTCAAAACTACTGAAACTAGAGGACCTTACGAAAAACTAAGCATGCACACACTAGAAGCAATAATAAAAGCACAAAAACATAATCGTAACAATAAAGGAATCATAACTAGACTAGCACCAAGAGTGCTTAGCCAAACATAATGAAAATTAAACAAAAAAAATGAATAAAACATTGGTTGAATTAAATATAGTGTTTTGATACAATTACTTGAAGATTGACTAATAAGAATGACGCATCAAAGTGAATTATACCTTGAAAGATGACTTGGAACTGTTGGAAATTGCCCTGGAGTGGTGCCTTAATCGACCCCTAGGAGAGGGGGAAAAGAGACTGAAAAGTGGTGAAATAGGGCTATATTTATAGGCCCGACAAGGTTACGGTGTAACCTCTAGGGTTAATTACGCCATTAATTATTACGGCGCAAATATCGGATCTGCAAAGTTACGTCGTAACCAAATCGATTCAGTTACGGCATAACTATATTACGGCGTAACTAATCTTCATAAATTAATATGATTGGTTCTTTGAAACATCATCAACATGTACGGATTTACCCCCTGAAGTAGCGCCTAGTTTTCACTCAAGGTCCTTGTGCATTATAATTGTAAAACTATATAGGATTCGTATGATTTCAGCCCCTCATCATTCTTGATATTATTATACTTGGTCCTTGTGACATAATAAAACTTCATTTGAATTGTCACCTTTAGTCCTTGATCATTCTTGTTATTTTTATCACAAGTCCTTGTGATAATTAATTCTTCATGTGATTCGCCCAGCTTTAGTCCTCCATCGTACTTGTTATTTTTACTTTTGGTCCTTGAGTAATAAATAAACTTTGTATCAATTTCCGCTTTCAGCCCCTGGACTTCAACTCCTTCGCACCCAAGGTATAAGTTACGGCGTAAGTTAAATATAAGTTACGCCGTAAATCTTCATCAGTAAGTGATTATCCATATGTATATCCATTACTAAAGCGTGACTAAATCACCAATTTACGCCGTAACCTTCATACTTGGTTACATACATCGTAATATCTTCAATCTCATTTTGTGTAACTTTTATGCCGTAACCTAATGCATTGGTTACAGCATAATATTCTTTATTACGAAATTCTTCTAAGTCCCTACAATATTACGGCGTAATCTCTGTGGTAATTACGCCGTAATCCTTGATTTGCGTTGACTTAGTCTTCATCTATAAATCCTTAGCTACGGCGTAAATAGAGAGTGAAACGACGCCGTAACTTTTTCATAGTTAGCACACTAAAGTGTGTATAATCGTAAGTGCTTTTCCAATTCCGCGTCTCTTTTGATCCTGTGCTCATTATAACCTGGAAACGAAATATAAAGAAATCAAAACATATATATGATAAGGATTTAAAAGGTACACTTTTGAGGGGTCATTTAAGCTCTTAATTGATCACTTTTGTATCCGTTACTACTTAATTTCGTTTCTTTTCACTTTTTAGGTCTCTTGAAGGCAAATTGCTGGAATGATACTTATTCAGACGAAAAGGCGCGAATATACGAAGAAAATAGCCAAAGTCAAGAATTGAGACACTCAAGCTGCTGGAACTGAAGGGGACGGCGTCACAGCTTAATAGCGACGCCGTCGCGACACACCTTGAGACGACTCAGAGAGCAAATTGCTATTTTACAAGTGACGGCATCAGGTTTTAAAGAGATTTGGATCCCGACGGCGTCAGAGGTTGAAGCCGACGGCGTCACAAGCATAAGGTGACACCGTCACAGAGTTGACGTGGCCAAGATGAAAACCTAATGGCGGCGACCCGACGGCGTCACAATTAAAGAGTGACGTCGTCGCATATTGTAACTCTATATATAGAATTCGAATTTTCAGTATTTTAGGGAGGTAGTTTTGTGGAGTAAAACCTAAACCGAACATAGGCTGTCTTGGGCAGTATCTTAGGGTTCCATACCCTATTTTACAAGATAAGTGATTTACTTCATTAATTCAATTGTTTGTGTGTATGCTTGCATGTTTTCTATGTCCGGCTAATTTACTTGTGTGTTTGCTTAGATCTATGAAACCTGGGTATTGAATATTGATTGGTTGTCTCTTATCTTAATTGTGATTGACCTAGTATTGCGATAGGTCATTCGTTGTGTTTTTAATGCTTGAGTAATCTTTGTGAACATTAGTTTATAATCACCTAGAGTTATTGTAGTCTAAACATCCAAAGATAACCTTAGAGTTAGTTTATGAACCCTAGAGATTTCGTAGGCAATAACCTTAAGGTAGTCTCAAAGAGTTAGGGAAAAATGCATACCCTACGACCTTAGAAGACACAACGCGTTAAGAATAAGGACGTGACAATTCAACCATCAATAGGAGATAACTAGGGAGTAATAGCATCTAAGTAAACACATCTTTAAATCATCATAAGAGCACACAACAATAGACATAGACTACACTCACCTTAGTTTAGATAATTAGATAATTAGATAAGTAGAGAAATCGGTAGAAATACCAACCCCCCAAATCCAATACCCCGAGATTCGTACCTTTCTATTTTCTAAAAAATATAAAAAAGATAAAAAAATAATCTTCCTCAACCCCAACCTTAGCGTAGTAATTTCTCACTAGCATTCCTATTCCCCTATAGAACGATATCAATTCCCGAGGCTTACCCTAATACTACACTACAACGATTAGGTTCACTGCCTAGGGTGTTTAAACTTGCTTGACGAAAAGGAAGTTCCTTTGACCCCGAACGCGCGTTGTACGCGTATCAATATCCATATAAACCAATGCAATAATGAGTATATTAGGGAGAAATTGATACTAAAATTTCAAGATTATTTGATGTCATCATGCTTCTTAAGTTTTTCAGAACCTGCACAAGTGTAGTCAGGAAAATCCATAAGGGAGTCATATTGCCTCCATAATGCATTAAACTTGAGATATTATTCAGACAAAGGAATGTCTGATTGAGTGAATGAATGAATTTATAATGCATATTGAATATTATGGAACCATCTTCTTTATTATATGTTTCTTCCAATTCGTTTTAGAATTCTTAGAAAACACTAGTCCCATAAACACATCTTGAGAAACACAACCAAGAATCCAAGATAAAACCACAATGTTACATCTATCCCATTGTTCTTGCATAAAACCAGCCTACAGGCCTAGCAATTTTACAATTTATAAAACCAAGTTTATTTTTAGTGTGAATAGCTAGTTTTATAGCAGCAGACCAAACTTTATAATTTTCAGGACCTTCTAATTCAAAACTGATTAAAGGAATGCCACTAGTGTCATTACTATGCAAGAACATGGGGTCAAACTGATCAAGGTGATTCCCACCTAATCCCCCCGCTTCATCAACATTTTTCCCAACCATGATGATGAATCAAACCCACAAAAAATACACCTTATACCTCCTACAATCAGAAGTAACCACCAATAACCAATTAACTCCAATCACAAACAAATCCCTTAACATACTCTCTACCAACCTCCCCACTTTATTCACAACATCGGACTATCACTTCAAATGTGATAACAGGTTTTGAGTTAATACAAATACAAAAAAAAAAGAACTAAAAAAGCTATATCTCAACTTTGAGAGAGAATATGAATACAGAGAGACAAGATTATAAGAAGAAAGACTAAAACTATTCTATATATATGGTCAAAGCTAGGGCATCACTCCAACTTCTAAGCTTGTACACTAAGCTCCCAAACTTCTACTACATAGCAACTTAAGTCCCAGCAAGTATAACAAAATAACAAAGAGATACCAAAGTATAAAAACTATGTTTACCTTTTGTTACCTGTTAATCCCTGTAGTTAAGCTAAAGCTACACAAGAAGACCAATGAACAAGAATTAGCTTATTTTTTGAACAAAGTGAGGCAATCCGGAACTCATAGTTATGATTCCATTAAATGCAAATAGGAAATCAATTTGCGTCCTAAAGTGGGTTAATTATGCGAGACTTACGATAATGTGGTTAGAAGGAACGAGAGTGGGAAAATGATGATGTGGTCTTCCAAAGACATTAGTAGATATCATCATATGCATGGAAAATACTTCACAGTTTTGCATACGTGGTAAATTTTTAAAGTCCATTTAAATTGAAAAAGGTAAAACTGCCAATACTTTACAAATAAAAACATTCAAGAAAGAATTTAAAAACAAATTTAATCAGTGTAAAATTCTCATTCAACACGAGAAAATAAAAGTTTGAGCAATCTTGTTTTGCCCGCTATGTCGTATTTCACAAAATTCTATGGTCGAAATTGGTGAAACGGCTTTCAAACCGTTGATACTAGAAATTTTCACTTATTATATTCTACACATGAAACAATATAATCTTATACTGGTAGATCAATCGAGGAACGTATATCTATTATCTATCTTGTTTCTTTTTATATTTAATTACATCGTTCTTTCATGTGGTTTGGGTCAAATCCCTAATTGAGTCCTTATCTTTTTATTATTTCCTAATTGATCCTTAAAATCAAACTTTGTAACACGGTTGGTCCCTATCTTAGACATCCGTTAAGTTTAGCCGTTAAGTCATCTCATGTGCCTCGCACGTGAGGGCATAAGAGCATGCTGTGTAATCACTTACTTCGTGAGTTAAGGCTTAACGCAGCCTGCATTAAGGTCGCGTTACCATACAGAGGATCCGAGTTAACATGCAACGTTATGGTCCACGTTAAGCTGCTAACGCAACGTTAAGGCTAAATCGAATAAAAATTTTAATTTTTCATTTTACCCCCTCCTGCGTTCTTCATTACCATTCGAAATTAAAAAAAATACAATTTACCACCTCCAACGTTTATAAACGGCTAGAATCAATTAAAAAAATTAAAACATTTTTTCCACCACTATAAATAACCAATTAACACAAAACTTTTTTTCACACTTCCACAACTTCATCTCATCTACATATACTTCCATTTGATAGCAAAAAAAATTCGTGATTTAACAATGACCAAAGTTTCTTGAATCTCATGGGTTGGAATATGTAACACCCAAAAAAAAGATTTGCAGCGGAAGTAAGTGTTACTAGGGTACTACTCGATTGATATTACAACACAATGTATAGAACAACGGTTTAACTTGAGAAATCTTATTTCATAAAGATTTATGTTTACATCTTTCAAAATATATATTATAGAATGTAGGCCTATAAAAAAAAGAATTCAAGCGGTCCCCAAATTATATCAGAGTCTTCTATGATCATGCCATGCCAATGCCCAAGCACCTCCAAAGTTTAGCTATCGCCTGCAAATCCTGAAAATACATGCTAAAGTGTCAACACAAAGGTTGGTGAGTTCACAGGTTTTAATACACCAACTAGTTTCCAAAACAGGAAGATCTATTGGTTGTCAAAGTTTCAAAAGGGTCCTTTATGTATGCGGCGTGTTCATGCCTTGAATGTTCCACTACTTCAGCCGATTCATGCCCCTACATGCAACATGCTCTAACCTAGCATGAGAAGGTGATACTATGCACTCCGGTTAGTGGAGTGAGGGGATGGCTCTACCCCTAAATAGCGTTATCCATAAATATCAACGGCTCGTCCTGTACAGTAAGAGTAAGTTAATAAGTAGTGTAGTACCAGGGGACTTTCACAATTGTTCTCAGGCGCCAAACATAAGCATACATATCAGTTTGCATAAAATAGCAGAGCATAGCTCAGTAAATTAAGTCAGTTCAGTAGATTTCATGAGTGCACAACCAATTTAGTTTTAAGTAATCATAGCATGCTTTCCACCCCAAAACGAGTAAAAACAGTAAGACGGGGCTGTGAAACTCACCTTAGTCCGAAGAAATACAAGAATCACAACTAACACGACTGGCATCGAGAAATGTAACACAATAGTATCACAAGATAGCAGCGCATAACGATACAAGAGTACCGACACAACGGTACATCACTGGCACAACCTAATAGTATATGGTTCATCTCAGAATACGTCTCGTAAGGTAAATAAGTTTTCAAAAGATAAGTGTTTTAGTTTTTGTGAAATACTCGTATTAAGAATTATAAGAGTTTATTGTCATAATTTTGTAAGAAAAGTTTAGTATTATCATTCGTGTGGTGATATGAAATCATCGACTTAAGACAGAACGCATGCCAAGGTATAATATATATAAAGCACATATATGTTATAGTTTACAGTCCAATAATAGTCCTATGGGCGATCGCCCGACATACTAAGTTTGTTTAGTCTAATATCATATACGTATGTATATATTTAGTCTGTTATATATTTATCATGGCCAAATATAAGTCCGATATAAGTTAAATGTCCAAACAATGTCAATTCATATAGGTTTAATGTCTAATATGTTTATATATATATAGTCTGTCAAGTACATGAGTTGTCCAAAACAATATGTCCATTTTGTATCCAATTTGTCCAATGTCATATATGTATAATCCCATGTCTTAAGTTTGTCACAAGTCTAAAATGTCTATAAGATTTCCATTAAGTTCAAAAGTCTGATTATAAGTCTAGTTTGTCTAATACATCCAACATAAGTCTAATGTCCAATACAAGTCCGTTAAATATCTATGTATCATTCAAAATAATATGTCCATTATGTCCAATAATATATATAGTCCAATGTTTTGTCCAATATCAATATGAGTTCAATAGTCTAAGTCAATGTATAATCCGTATTCAAAGTTATAATCTCAAAAGTATTCTGATAATTATTCGACATATTACATATAAATTTACAAGATGTAAACACATTATTATTATTATTCTTAGTGGGTTTTGGCCCGGGTAATTTCCAAACCAAATGTATCCTAACAGTTTCCCTTATGTGACTGGAAACAACCAAAACCAAACACCCCAAGTGGGTTGTGTTGGTGAACTAGGTAAGCAAACCCAAGCGCACCCTAAGTGCAGAAAATAAGCAACGAATCATACCCTTTTGGGGCTGAAATCAGCAGCTCCAAATTCAATCTTTGTGCAAAAAAATAAACAAACAAAACATACCCTTTAGTGTGGGTTGTAGTACGCAACAAACACCCTCTTGGGGCTGTGACTGACAGAAGCAAAGCAAACGACCCTCGTGGTGGTTTCCAGTCAAGAACCAGGCCATCAAACACACCCTTTGGTGTTGTTAATAAACCGAGACCAAACACGAAACAAACAAGCCAAATGCACCCTGTTGGGTTGCTGTTTGGTGGGCTAGACTCACGAGCCTAACAACAGCTTGGTGTGGCTGTGGTCGCGACTCAAGACAAACAAACAATCCCTACGGGTGGCTGTGAACGAGTCATCCAAAAGTACCCTTTAGCTACTGTAAACAGAAAGCAATCACACCCCTTGGTGTTAACTGTTGTGAACCGAGAGCACAAATAAACACCCTCTCGGGTTGTGACGCTCAAAAACCAACACCCTTTTGGGTGGGCTGTGATTAGCCTGAACCGAAAGACAAAACAAAACAGCCCTTGTGGGGTTTTCTTCTTGGACCGAGTACAAACCAAACACCACTTTGAGTGGTTTTTCTCTTGAACTCGAGACAACCACCCACCCTTATGTGGGTGCGGCCGAGACAAAGCAAGCAAGGACTACCCATGTGGTCTCACCAAGTCGTGGCACACGAACAAGGCCAACAAACATAACCACTCTTGTGGTTATTTCTTCCTTATGACTCGAGAGAAACACAAGACCAAGCAAGCAAAACCAAATAAGCTTAAGAGTCTTAATTAAGCTTGAATAGATAAACTAGATAAGCCTACAGCTTATTAAATAAGCAAAAAGAGAGAAAACAATATAACGAATCTCAACGCCCCTTCAAGGGTTTTCAATCGGACCAAAGACCACACGGGTTTGACCCGACCTAATCGTGGGTTTACCCACTGACCCCGATCTGTTTACAAAACAAAATCAAACAAACGCCCCTTTTAAATCTGCTTTACCACACGAGCAATTCAAATACGTTTTATTGTTAGTTTAAATTCCACGAAAACTATGTAAATCAATTTTTATTCAAATTAAAGTATAAGTACGAAAAG
This sequence comes from Chrysanthemum seticuspe, assembly GCA_019973895.1. Classification (NCBI taxonomy): domain Eukaryota; kingdom Viridiplantae; phylum Streptophyta; class Magnoliopsida; order Asterales; family Asteraceae; genus Chrysanthemum; species Chrysanthemum seticuspe. The sequence continues at coordinate 63,368,911 of BPTQ01000009.1, forward strand.
AAAGGTAGTTTAATGGTGATTGACATACCAACGAGGAGGAAAGGGATGATGGTCACGGATGGGATGAACCACGGATTCAAACCTAAACCCTAAACAAATCCTACACGTGACCCTGCCATCACATCTAGACCTGATTCAACCTTTAATTCTTTGTTTCTTGCATCAAAAGAAATGATGGAGTGGTGGCTGTGAGACGGAAAGGGTGGCCGGTGGGATGAGGCGGTGTGGCAGAGGTGGGTGTCGATTTGGCAGAGAAATGGATAGATGGAACCATTTTGAGAGTGAAAGATAGATTTAAGAGCAAATTTTTTAAATGAACTATTTCCACTACTCATTTACGAATATGAACCTCGCCTGTATTATTTATCAAATTGAACTTTTTGACTGAGCGAATCATGGGCGAGATTCTGGGCGACAACAACCCTTGGGTGAAATTCCAGGCGAACCTTGGGCGAAATTCTGGGCGACAACGACTCTTGGGCGAAATTCTTGGCGACCTCGTCCTCACGATGCGATTGAAGACCTAGCTGGTGCAACTGCGGCTGCTGCAAAGGTAGCTGGACATTAGACCCATATGTAAAAACACGACCACCAAACGCGACCCAATTGGAAGTTGCAGTTACGAAAGTAGAAGAAGAAGTATGAGAATGAAGAAGAAGACTTGCTTTAGTGGGTTACTTAAATATTAAAATACTGTACTTTAAAGAGTAGTACTTTAAAATTAAAATAATACAACTAATGAGTATTTCACATGTTACTTTAAATTTAAATAGTACAACTACAAGTACATACATAGTAGAGTAGTACTTTAAAATAGTACAAGAAAGAGAAGATTTTGCTTTTGTTAGGATCGTGCCTAATGGTCCGTTTTAGTAAGATGATGAAAGTTGGTCTGATTTCGTAAACCGAGTATGTTATTAGTCTGAATTGGTAATTAGCTTTAGATTTAATCTATCTGTGATTAAAAAAAAAAAAAAAAAAAAAAAAAAAAAAAAAAAGCGGTGGGTAAGGATAAGGGAGTGGATTTTTATTAATTTGTTATCCCCGTGTATTTCGTGTCCCGTTGGCCTCAAGTGTAAACGCGGTACCTTTATTTGGTAATTGCGAGAAATATATTTCCGGAAGTGTTATTATAAAAATAGTATATAAACATTATTATCGACTCCAAAAATAATTATCAGGATTATACCATAATTAATGCGGTGTCAGTTACACGTTATATGTAGTTTTCACGTTTGACGAGACAATTTCTCGTTAAACAGACAAAAGTGAATGAAAACGTTCAGAGAGTAATAATTCGAATCAGACAAGAACTGTCATTTTATCTTATGAAAATTTACGTCACATTAGTTGGTTGTTGTGATCAGAAACTGATAACATTTAATCTAAAACCATAGACGTAGAAAACGGATAAGTATTCTTTCATTAGAATATTAAATAAATTTAATACAAGGTGAAATTTACCGGTGGTTACAGTCTCACCCCCTTAAGGGAACTTCGTCCCGAAGTTCAGTGGGTGGTATCTGCTGACAATGTGTTTGAGTTCATCTTTACGTTCCCATGTGAATTCAGGACCGTTTTCTAAAGTTCCATCAAACTTTGACAATAGAAATGCGGTTTTACTAAAGTCGTTTGACCTCACAGTCCGTGATCTCAATAGGTTCTTCGTTAAAATTCAAATGTTAATCAATCTGGATCTCTTTGAGAGAAATAGTGAGTGTCTCCTCAGTATGACAGATTTTCAGAATGCACACACGAAGGGCGGCGTGTACACTGCTAAGTTCGGGTGGTAGTTCGAGTCTGTAAGCTGCCAATTTAATTCTAGCAAAAATTTTGAAAATCCTGATGTTGAGATGCCTGGAAAAAGGTGTGAGTATTTGTGGTGAATTATGATCTTCGCAACCCAAGAGTCTGATGTGGCAGTGCCAGTTGGAGGGCTAAAAACGCTAGAGAACCAAATATTGTGGGGCCAGCTGGAGGCACCACAGGAGTAAATGTTATATCAGTGGTCAAAGGTTGCTCTTACAAGGAGTTATGGAGCTATAAGCTCATCAATTCCAAAGTCACGAAAAGAGCGGTTGGTTTGGCTCGTTGGTTTGAGTGGACATAGTCGGTATTTCTAATCATCAACTATGTTGAATACTGCAAAGTCAAACATGCTGCAAGCATACTTTTGAATGATGCTTTGTCATGGTAGAATTATGTTGCTCAATGTATTAGTATTGAGAATACTCATATGATTGCTTGGACTAAGTTGAAGAAGTTATAATCAAGAAGTATTGCCCTCGGAATGGGGTGCAAGAAATGAAGGTGATTTTGCAACCTTGTTGTCAGAGATATTAATATCACGACTTGTATTCGTTGTTTTCAAGAGTTGGCAGTATTGTGAGTTGTAAGTTATACAAGTATCTTTGTCTGAGATGGATAGTTGGGTAAGATGTTCGTGATTCCAAAGGATTATATTTTAACAAGATAGGTTTTCAAACGTGGTATAATAAGACATTTTCGCAAAAGTCAATGTTTTGATGTTTCTTAGGATAAGAAAGTTTGATAAGGTTTGACCAGAAATCTCTAATTCATAAGAACAAGTATCTTCAGAAAAATGTCATCACAGGTTTTATCATTGACGCAATTGAAACTCTTAAGGGAAGGTCCTTGAAGGTGAAAGCGTTTAGAAAATGTAGTTGAGTATGTATGACTCTATAAGTTTTAGACGCCTAAGGTTAGAGTCCAGTTGTTAAGGTTATGCTCGTTGGTAGTTTACCTTGTAATGACTAGCATGGTGTCATCGTCCTCTCGGATGTGGGCTGTATAAAAATAAAAAGTCTTGACGTGCTAAAATTTCGGAAAAGGACTTGATGAATATAGAGAAAGTTTTTGAACTCCACCTTTTAAGATAAATATTTGTTAATAAAGTGTTAAGTGACAACACGGAATCGGTTCCAAGTTGTAGGTTTACATGTGAATTCAAAAGTTGTTTCTCAATTTCAAATAGTTCCAACACCTCAGCTTCTTGTAAATGATGAATTAGTATGTTCCTTAGCATTTCCCATTAATATGTTTATTATTTATTGTTTCAAAACAGGGTGCTTGATTTACTTCGAAGGTTTAGTTCAGTTACAAAAGGAGATATTGGTTATCCTTTAAAGCTTTTCAAGGGAGTAAATAGTTTATAAGGTATTTGCAGTATAGTTTATAGAACAGTCTGGAAAAACATTTATTGAATAATGAGGAAGATATTTTATTATTTGCAAATTAGTGGTAAATCGTAGTTTGTTATTTAGTATCGAAGCAACGACTTGGTAAGGTGATTTTTAAAACAGTTTATAGGATAATAAAAAACGATTTATTATTTATCGAATAGTAGTGAAATCGTAGTTAAATTTTGTGATGTTGTGGTAAGACAACAAATCAAGTTATAACATAACTCGTGAAATGATTCGTAAATAATTCATAGAGTAGATAAGAAAACAATTTATTAATTGCCCAATAGTATAAATATTTGTAGTTCATTTTGTGATTCAGTGGCAAAGCTTGTTCATAAAGTTGTGGTAAACTTATAAGGTAATTGTAACTTAATTTACAAAATGTTAGCAAAAGTGTTTGTTGTCTAATGAAATAGAAGCACGGTAGTAAATCGGTTTATTACAATACAGTAGTCTGTGAAGTGATTTGTACAAACAGTTTGTAGGACAATTTGAGAAAGACTCATTGTTTATAAAATACTGGTAAGGTCAAAAAATTTTGATTCAAGTGATGAAGTAGTACAACATTGGGTAGATTGACCGCGAAATGGTTGACAAGATGATTGATTACAGTTTGTGTGTTAGAAAATGACACACTTTACCATTTTATAAGGGGGAGTAGTTGAGCAAACTGTTGGTGTTCTCTAGGGATAAGTAGAAGATTAGGTATATGTTCCCATAAATAGTAGCTCGAGTTACTAGTTAACTCGTGGTATGTTTCTAGATTATTAAAAGTTTAGTAGGTCGCTCGTTATTTATGTTCAACGAGGGTTTCCTTTCGTAGATGTCGTGATGTGTCATTTCTAGAACGGCACGAGATGTATTCCGACTCATCAATTGAGTGAGAGTTTTAGGATAGAGGAGACACTATTACGGCAGTGAGTGACAAGGCAACCTCGATCTCAATGACTGAGAAAGTGATAATGGGACGGGATGGAGATGACATGGTGTTGCAACGACCCAGTAATAGTGATTTAATATGTCATAAATAATGTTTAAATAGTGTGCATCATCTGCTAAGAAAATCTCTATGCACGTTGCTGATAGAAATGTTTAAATGGTTATGCATCACTTCTGTTAGGTATAGAATCTATGTTGAAGGGAGAGGTTAGCAAGTTCAGGGTACAACTCCGGAGGAGAGAGTTAATTACTTACTAGCAATCAGTCGATTGGCTCAGTACTTAACGAATAAGGGTACAACGTTCGAGTTCAAAGTCATATTTTCAAAAGAAATCCGACTACAAGTCGAGATCAAGTCAAGCTCCAAATACGAGAAAACGTCAATAGTTCCCAATGGGTACGATAGAGGATCACACATCGATTGAGTGTAAGGTACCTATCGATAGGATAACATCGATAGAATAACATCAGCAGAGTATCGTTGATAAATCAACATAGTAGGATGATATGGATAAAACGGCATCAATAAAACAGTGTCGATAGAGCGACATCGATAGAAATACATCAATGGATCATAAGGTACAACATCAATAGTGTGTGAGGTACTACATCAATAAAGCGTAAGGTACAACTTTAATCGAGTATTGTTGATAAAACAACGTCGGTATAACATTATCGATTCAGAAAAATTAACAACATCGACTGGATAACGTCGATTGAATAATTTCGAGTGAACAGTACAATTCGGTAAAATAAACAACAATCGTTCCAAGATAAGGCTTGGGGTAGGGGTCCGTAACAAAACCACGATCAAGGCAAGGCTAAAATAAAGTAGCAAATCCAAATCCGCAACGAGACCCAAAATCTCAATAGCAAATAATCCAAAATCAACTATAGCCAAGATTAGTTCCAAAACACTCCCGTAAGTTCAATGAACTTATTACGATATCAAACGTGTCAAAATACGCAACTCGAATTCAAATGGTGACCAACCGAGTCTAACTCGACCCAACGTAAAGCATGATTAGATGTTTTCATTAATTCCAAAAGTGATTCATAGTCGTAACATGACCAGTCGGTGATGAAGGCATTCCATAAAAGAGGAAAAATATCGCGATGAACAAGTATTGTGATGCCAGTGTGTTATGTTTAGGGGTAAACTTTTATCATGTCCATGCTCGTATACACATACAAAATCTTTTCATTCCCAAAAATCAAAATAACCATCCCTAGGTTTGCAAAGTTCGCCTCAGGGTTGGACATAGGTGATCAGTCTATGCCCTTCTCTCCCTGGTGAATATAGGTGATCAATCTATATTCACATAAACTTTGAAATACTCAGCTCGGTTACACTAGTACTATGTCATGTACCTATAGAAGTTGTTATGAAAGACTAAAACGTGCATTCCATTTATGTGGGGGATAAGGCGTAGCGTTGTGGTACGTAAATATACGTGTAACATAGCAATCATAATTCATTGTGAGATTAAGTGGATAGTAATATAATACATATTTTATCAAGTATGACTTCAACAAGTTATAAGCGAGGCATCAGCTTGGCAGGCAGGCATGTGTCGGTCATAGAGTTAAGTTTTCGTAAAAGTAGTTATAGTCTAGGTTTAAAAAATACCCAGTTCTCTATAACCCTGGCTCTGATACCAATCTAGTAGTACGGGCTCAAGTGTAAACCCGGTACCTTTATTTGGTAATTGCGAGAAATATATTTCCGGAAGTGTTATTATAAAAATAGTATATAAACATTATTATCGACTCCAAAAATAATTATCGGGACTATACCATAATTAATGCGGTGTCAGTTACACGTTATATGTAGTTTTCACGTTTGACGAGATAATTTCTCGTTAAACAGACAAAAGTGAACGAAAACGTTCAGAGAGTAATAATTCGAATCAGACAAGAACTGTCATTTTATCATATGAAAATTTACGTCACATTAGTTGGTTGTTGTGATCAGAAACTGATAACATTTAATCTAAAAAGAAATAGACGTAGAAAATAGATAAGTATTCTTTTATTAGAATATTAAATAAATTTAATACAAGGTGAAATTTACCGGTAGTTACAGAATAACCCAAACGCGGGTTCATCTTCAAACCCGAATGCGGGTTCATCATTAACCAACATTCCTTTCCCTAACCCACTCGGCTTGTCGAACGAGGAACTTTACCAACAACATCAACGATTTTTACAATGGGAACAAACCCAACAAAACACACTTAACACTAATTTCCAAAATCTATAATTCACACAACAATCACAACCACCATGCCAATCATCACATACACAAACCGGAACAAATGAAGTTTCCGATGCACCTACGTCTCCTCCAAAGCCATTCAAACGAAGTGGTAAACGAAGGGCCAAAAAATCCAAAGAGCCTGAACCAATCAAACCAAATGAAGAAAATACCGACGTGACCAATACTTCATTACGTTGGCAACCAAGTGAGGAAATATTCTTGTAAAGTGTTACGTGGCCGCCACCGAGGATCAACAATTCGGGTGTGCACAAGCTCGTGATACGTTTTGGAAACGTGTAATCAACGAGTTCAATAGACTCAATTTTCAAAACCGCAACAAGGATATGATACAAGGCAAGTGAAAAACGTTAAACCGTGATCGCACAAAGTTTACATGTGCAAAACGTACAGAAAAAATGGGGAAAATGAGATGAATATCATGCGACCGGCTAGAGAAATGTACCGTGAGAAGCACAGAGGTGCGTCGTTTAATAACGAGGAGGGATGGGAGGTTTTACGTGCTCATAAAAAATGGGATGCGGTGGAAGCGCTTGATATAACCGGCGATGTCCCAAGCCAAACAAATGAGGCGTTATTCGGTAATTATGACCAACCATGTCCGACGGGCAAATAACGTTCTTCGAAGAAAGCCAAATCCGAGAGCACGACAAGTACCGGGGGAGCGAGTATCGGAGGAACGAGTTCGTCAAGCCATTTCGGGGAGGCTATGACAAACGAGTACGTATGAAATGGGAAAACGCCCAAGAGGCGTATCGGGCGGCTAAAGTAAAAGATCAAAGGATTCAAAGGTTGAAAGAGATGAAATTTCTGATGATTGACACTTCCAACAAACATCCAAACATTGCGGTTTGGATCGATTCATAAAATGATAAAATCATCAAAAAATATAATTTGCAACCTAAACAGTAGATGTAATTGTGTTTCATAATTTCCTTTATCTTGTAGTTTCCTTTGTGTTGTGTTTTTATTATTTCGTATTTTTTTCGTTATAACTTTTTTTTTAATTTCTTATTGTAATGTTTAAGTTTTTATGTTATATTATTTATTAAATGAAGTATTAGTTTTAGTTTAGGGGATGAATTTGTAAATTGTTGAGTTATGGTTGAGTTATGATAAGGGGTGTTTTTTTTAGTTAAGGTTGAAAAGTTAAAGATGATGTGGCGCTGATGTGATACTGAGTTAAACCTTAACTCAGAGTTATAATACTATCCGCTCTAAGGCTGGATGTCAAGGGGAGGTGAGCCTCCCACCTTGCAACCCAACTCCCTTAAGTATCCTTGCATTCCTGGTCCACTTACACGCGAATGGAGGTTCCCAAGACAAAATAAGGTTAGCGGCTCACCTTAATTATCCTTCATGTTTTGTTTTTTTTTGTGTGTGTGAGTGTGTGCGGGATATTTAGTGGAGTATATTTGTATAAAATGGGTATTTTAATGAAAGGTGAACATGTAGTATTCTTGCCCACAAAAAGGTAAGTGGGGGTGTGGGGAAGTTAGAGGAGAGAGAAAGCTGACGTGGCGCTGACGTGTAAAATGAGTGAGTCACCTCCTTGCCATCCGGCCTAATAGACATTTGATGTAAAAAAGTAAAATAAAGTCTTCTTTCTTTATCAGTGGTGGATTCACAAAATTCAAAATCCTATCTCAATTATCTTTCACCAACACACACAAGATACATTATTATCTGAATATCAATATTTAATCGCTTCATATGCAAATTGAAATCAAACCAAACAAGTACCAATATATTTTACTAAGTTATTAGATATATGAAATAGAAAAAATCAAACGTTCGAAGTCTAACCCTACTTCTCATTAACCGTCGAGCTTGATGACCACCACTACAGGGTCTACACATCCTCCCCCGTCGCAAACCGCTATCCAACAATGTAAATTCCGGCTAGCAGCTTTACTACCACAGCCGTTTTGAATACTATTGAACAAATATTGTTTCCAAATGCATATTTAAAAGAAATAGAAAAAATCAAGATATATGATTTGGAGGGTTTTGTGTTTAAGGGTTTGTGGGTATTTGAAAAAGGTGGCAGGTATGATGGTGGAGGGCGGTGAAAGTGGTGGTGAAACTTGTAGGTAAAGATGGTGGGTATTAAGGTGAATGCTTTTAACATAGTTGTCAGGATCCTGATCCTGATCTTCGGATCTTGCGATTTTACGATATCACAAAGCAAAAACGATCCGGATCCTACAAATGATCTTTGCAAGCTTAAAATCTTATAGGATCTCGATCTTGACCATACGATCTTAATATCTAATTCGATCCGATCTTACTTTTCTCAGATTACAAAATAAAACACTACAAATTTATGACTTTTTTCTATAAAATTCAAAAAACAACATGTTAACATTTTTAAACGTTTCATAATCATAATTTATGACAACATTTCTATGAAACATTCATAGTATTTTATGTTTATAATGTATAATAATTTGTAGATTTGTATGATATTACAAAAACTATTAACAAATAACATTAGAGTAGGATCTTAAGATCCTGATCCGATCTTACGATCACGATCTTACGATTACGATCTTGCAAAGACAAAAACGATCTTGGGTAGGATCCCGATCTTGAAAACCTTGACTTTTAAGCTAAGAGAATGATGAGTTGAAAATAAGGAAGAAAGAGTGATGGTACCGGGTGCTTGGTATATTATTGTAGTATTAGGATGATAAATGACTATTATGCCCTCACGTACGAGGCATATGAGATAACTTAACAGCTAAACTTAACGGATGTCTAAGATAGGGACCAACCGTGTTACAAAGTTTGATTATAAGGATCAATTAGGCAATAATAAAAAGATAGGGACTCAGTTAAAGATTTGGCCCAAACCACAGAGACGAACGATGTAATTTACTCCTCTTTATATACATTTATTATAAGAAACAAACTTTCAAGTTAGTTAACAAAAACCAAGAAACAAAAATAACAACTGACTAGAGATAGTGTATGTTGGTATAGTAAAACACAAAGCAAATCAGTAGTAGTAAGAGAAAAAAAAAGTAACTCCTAATACCATCTTCCACGGGTTATGGGTCCCAATACCGTCTTCCACGATGTATGAGGGAGGTTGAGACGTAGACAGCCTTACCCCTACATAAGGTAGAGAGGCTCCTTCCGGTTCTACCAAAGATAAAAAAAAATACCTCTGGCTTTATCCCTACCTAAGTATGAGAGAAGTCACTATATTTTAAATGAAAGCAAGTGGTGGTGTTGGGAATTATACGTTTGAGTTGATAAGACAAAAAGAATGAAACAAGAGGGACTTAATACGACAAGAAGAAAACCTACAAAAAGATGGAAGGACTTGCTTGCAAAAGAAGTTTTATTTATTAATCCTTTGTAGTATTTTGTAAACCCTAATCCTCTAGTATATAAAGAGGATATGGGGTGTAGGTTATATACATCTCTTCCATAATGTAGTCGACTTAAAGGTGTGTGTGTCCTAGGCGTATAGTCTTGTAAACGCCTAGATTATTAGTTTAGTTAGTAGACGTGTTCCTATAAACGTCTAGGATTAGTTAGTGATGGTTAATAAAAACCTTGTTCAATAACAAAGAATTGATTAGTTTATTCCGCTGTGCATGTTATTAGTCTTTGTTATTGATCCAAAAAGTTCAAATGGGGAGGAATTTAGAATAAAAGAATTTGAAAGAAGATGTTCATAAGGAGAAAGATACTGAAGATACTGAAGAACATGAAAGGACTGAAGTTCAAGGAACAAATATTCAGCCTGAAGAAACTGAAGAACAGGTTGTTCAAAGTACTGAGGAACAAGTTATTGATGTTCAAGTTCAAAGTACTGATGATCAAGGTACTGCTGATCAAAGTATTGCTTTTACTGGAACTTACAAACAAGAATTGGTTACACCAAGGGTGTTAGACTTTGAAGAGGAAGCTGGTCCTTCAACTATTCCACATGAAGAAGAAGCTGGTCCGTCAGAAGTCATACCAGAGGAAGCTGATACACCTCAAAGAATACACACTGCAAGTGATGATGATACAATTGCTGAGATTTTGCAAGATTTATCTAAACCAAGAGGTGTTACCATTCCAGGAGTGCAAGAAGAGGAACAACCAAGAGTTTCTCAAGCTATTATTGATCCAAAGGATAAAGGTAAAGGCAAGTTAATAGAGACAAAGAAGAAAAAGAAACCTACTTTAGCTCAGATAAGAGTTGCTCAAGTTGCTATGAATGAAGAAGCAGCTAGAAAGTTTCAAGAAGAATTAAATGCTAAAGATAGAGAAGCTAAGGAATTTGAAGAAGCTCAGAATAGAGAAGCAGCTAAGAAATTGCATGAGGAATTGAATGCTGAAGCTGATGAACCATTAGAGTCACCTATTCCTGTTAGATTTCTACCAAGAAGGCCAAATCGAGCTAAAGACATAAATGCAATGATGGCTTATTTAAAAAGTCAAGGGTATAAAGGATTGCAGAGGTTTAAATATCATGAGATGAAAGAATTGTATAATGCTGTTAGGGAAGCTTATAAGAAAAATGTTGAAAGCATCAAAGATTATAAAAATGATGCTGCTTGGAAAGAAAATGATAGAAAAAGAAAAAGAAAAACTGAAGTTGAAGATATTCAGTCATCAAAGAAAGAGAAAGTTGAGTTACGATCTGATACTAGTGATGAACTAAAGAATTACTTAAGAATCGTGGATTTTGAGTATTCTACAGATGATGCTGAGATGAAAATGAACAGATCTCAAATTATTGCTTTTGAAGTTGTAGAATCCAAAGATGGAAGTTATCTGATGTTTCATAGAGCTGATGAAAGTTTCAGAGTGTTCATTAGGCTATGGGAATTATTGCACATCATAGATAGAGTGGATGTATTTTATTTATATCATGTGGTGCGAAATTACTTTGAACAAAATCCATCAGAAGGAGTTGGTTTAGTATTGCTTGGAGATCTCACAACCTTATGGGAAACTGAAGAACAAAGCACTGCTGAAATTTGGAAGAATCAAGAGAATTGGGAGATTGTTAGCTGGAGATTCTTTGAAGAATCTGGAGTACATGTTCTAGAGCTAGAAGATGGAATTATGATTCATATGTTAGCCGATAGAAGATATCCTCTTACACCTGAACTTATGAGGAGGATGTTGGAGCATGGAATGGAAGTAGAAGAAGATAATGAAATAGTGATAACGTCTAAAATGAACATGTTTTTAGTAGCGTTATTGTCAGTTTTGTGCATGATATTCGGCTATATTTACTCATAACTGTTGCAAAAGTGCAAAGATGCGTATTGTGTATGTATATGTAGCCAGGTATCGCGAATATTGAAGAAATGAAGTTTTTATGCACATTTGGAAGATTCTAAAGGAAGGAAGTTGAGATTGGAAGCTCGTGGACTCAATGATATGGAAGCGTTGTGATTTCGAAGCATCTACAGCAAGGAAAGATCAAGTTTGGCTTTGGAAATCATCCACGTAAGCAAAGAATGAAGCATAATGGGAAAAGTCAGCAAAAAGTCAAAAGGAGCAAAACCCAGCCGATCGGTCGCAACCCGCAACCGGATCCGGCTGGGCAGATGGTCAATACTGATACCGATTCGGTCGGCCTAGAAACCGATCCGGTTTCTGGCACTGCAGTTACACAATTCGCATTTATTGTTGTCTTAACTCCCCATAATCATTAGAGTCCGATCATTTCTTGATATTAACTTGGAGAGAACGTTTTTGGGCAGTTAAGCAAGTGCTTTGGCTATTTAAAGGACCTAGTACTTGTATTCTAAGTGTGACACAACCAAAAGAGTATTAGTTTACACTAAAACTAATATTTACCATATTATTTTCAACCCAAAAGCTTAGTAGTTACTGGAAAACGTCCAGAAGCAAGGAAGGAACCATTCTTGTCCATTGTTTCGGTAGTTTGGAGTTGTGCGGTGATCCTAGGTGATTGGAGGCGCGTGGTTGCTACATTCCACGATTTATAATTCTTGTAATCACAAAAGTTTAGGTATTCTATGAACTTTGTTATGGAAATCTATTCTCTTGAATTGTTTGAATTACCTTGTTATGACTTGTGTTTAGATATGATTGTTTTCATGGAGTAGTTTGTGATATACTTGTGTGTTGGAATGTGATTAATCATAATAATGTTCTCAAAATGTGATGCATGTATATATGACCTTGTTTAAATGAGTTTGTTGGAAAAATACTAGTCTTGGATTGATTTGTCAATAAAACATGTTTTAAGAAAAAGGACCGAAAGGATTTCTCTTGTGTTTTATTCCAAAAAGTGTAGTGACAAACTAGTATGGGGATATGGTGATTGACAACCACCATGTTTTGCTTATTAAAACAAGACTAGGAACGTTTTCATCACGAAGGGTCGAAAGATTCGTAAGAACAAATTTAATGAGAGCATGTTGCAAACAAATGGAACTTTTATAGGATAATCATTGGGATAAGGACCGAAAGGATTACCTAAATGTTTTTGTTCTTAGAATGATTTTTACAAACAAATACCATGGTTGGGGAATCATTTGCTTATGATTTGTGCATCATACCATGAGTATACACCAAACCTTTATGAACATTATCTATGGTTGATTATGAGACTTCACACAAGTATATATTTTATTCTTGATTCGTATTTTCACTAGAACCCTTATTCGAGGAAGCCTTGACAAGCTTTCTTGTTAGAAACTTTTTAATAAGATCTATTTCAAAATAAAAATCCCTTGGGACGATCTCGACTTACCAAACTTTGCTATTGCGGACGAGTATACTTGCTCGTATGTGTTAATAGGTTATACGGTTAATTCGTGATTATAAATTTTTAAAACTTGCACCAACCGGAGCACATCAAGTTTTTGGCGCCGCTGCCGGGGATTTTTCTGTAATTTTCTTTGAAATTATTCTAAAAAAAAAAAAAAAAAAAAGTTTTGTTACAAACTAACCGATTCGGTTGGTTAGCCAACCGAATCCGGTTAGACATTCTGTGAAAAAAAAAATTTTGTTTCGAATTAGTATCTATCTTCTTAGTTTATTGTGTTTTGATTTCTAGAGTAAATTTTGTGGTTTAATCTGTTCTTAGATTTATTGTCTTTACTTATTTTATTTTCTTTACATTTGTCATTATTTAGTTAATCTAGTTTTATTAATTTTAATTTTTTTATAGTTGATGGTAATGGTTAGGAGTAATTTTATTTTCAGTTATAGTTTATTTCATGATAGAATTTATTGGTAGTTTATTTAGTTTTAGTTTTAGTTTTAATTTTGGTTTTAATTAGATTTAATAAGTTATTTAATTATTAGTTTATGAAGAGTTTTATTTAATTAACTGGAGTTAGTACATCCTTAATGACATTTAATTTGCTTTAATTATTATTATTTTTTTTTAAATATATATATATATATATATATATATATATATATATATATATTTTTTCGATCAAACCGATCGGTCGCAACCCGCAACCTGATCCGGTTCGTATTTCTGTCTAGAATTTTCAACCAACCGATTCGGTTGGTGATCCAACCGAATCCGGTTGGAGTTTCTGTGTTGAGTTTTATCATTTTTAGGTTTTGAGTTTTTATTTGAGTTCTTAATTTTGTTAGATGTCTTAGTTGTTTTATTATATGTTTTTATAGTTTGTTCTTGTTTTACTAACTTTAACGCTAATCATTCGGGGTTTGTTTTATTTTGCTTTGTTAAGTTGTCTAGTAACATTGATAGTTTGAGCGGAATCTCGGAATACCTTCGTACTTTGGATGACATGTTCAAGGATACGGGAAGTTCATTAGAAAAGATTGGAGGAATTTTGGAGGAAAGCAAGAAAGAATTGGGAATTGACACGGGTGATATGGAAGAAGTATGTGAAAACAAGGTTCAACTACCCAAAAACAAAAGAGTGGTAGTGTTTACACAAGCACCGTCAACGGTGTATGATTCACCGATGATGAGATTTGGAACGCCTTGTGAAGTGGAAGGAGTACGTGCTTGGGATGCACAGCTTAATATGGCTTATGGAGAGAATTATATCTTGGAAGAGGTTCTTGACGAAATCGGTCATGTTCGTATGGACTATGAAGCATATGGAAGGAAGATGGTCAAAAATCTGAAGGTCAATATTCATGGACATATCTTTGAAACTGATTTTGTTGTTTTAGAAGAGGGAAATGCGGATGAACCTAATGTTTGTTTTGGTCGAGATTTTCTTGTCACGACCAAGTGTCAAGTAGATTTTGGTATGGGAGAAATGCGGATTAATATAACCGAGTTGGAAGAAGGAAAAGGGATCAACGAGATGCTAGTGGAAGTTTGTGCAAACATGGAAGAGAAAAATGTGGAAGTGGTTAAAATGGGAAAAGCAAACCGAAAGAAACCATCATCAAATAAATTAACCCCAACAACAACCTCCACCATCAAAAATGATTACACACCATCGTCACCTACCACTACTATCAAACCCTTAACCGAAAGCCAAAAAGAAGCTATCTTAGAAAATCTAGAACAAAAATTTCTAGAGCTCAATGAAAAGAAACCGGTTATTGAAGTTCTCCAAGATTATGTGCTTTACCGAAAGAAGTTGGATGCATTGATGCTAGCGAGGGCTAGGTTGGAAGATAAGAATCTCACGGATGAGGATCGAGATCGAATTTTGTTTAAAGGCATGCCAAGGAAAGAAAAGGATCCGGGTAATTTTGTGTTGCCAATCAAAGTAAATGGAACTACACCAGTTTATGCTTTAGCTGATACGGGGTCGAGTGTTAACGTGATGTCGTATCCATTGTTCAAAACTTTGGGGACTTACAAGAGACAAACCGGAGATGGAGCATGGCATGTTAAGTTTGATATATTATGCCCGGACGGACGAAGATTTATGAGAAAATTCAAAACTTTTGAAACATTTCGTGAGTTGACCGGAAAATTTCAAAGCGAGGATATTCTTAGACAATAGTATTTTGAGGAATTTTGAGGAAAGGCAAAGACCGTAATAACAAGCAATCATTTGCTTGAATTTCATGAACTATTTTATTTTATTTTGATTTGATGCATTAGGATTTTTTGTTTCTTATTTATTTTTCATGTTATGATTGAGGTAATTTGGTTTAATGCATTATGACTATGAGTTTTGAGTTAAGTTTGGATTAGTTCATTTATATGATGAGTTGAGTTTTTTTTTTTGGATTGAATGATTGTTCAAAATTTCATTTGGTGAATGAATGTTGTGTGAATTTTTAGCAGGAATTTTCGAGTAAAAAATATATGTTGCTTGGAGGGTAAATGCCTAAGTAACATGTTAAACAAGTAAAAAATCAAATTTGGCAAAAAGCATACCGAAACGGTTGTGTCCTTGACTGAACCGGTTGCACCAAAGTATAAAAATTTCATTTTTCCAAAAACACACACATACACTAATTTTCCAGGTGGGTTTTGCAAAAATTCATCCAAGAGAGCAGATTGGAAGTTGTTTGAATTGTAGGATAACATCATGGCACCCAATCAAGTAAGCATTTACATTCAATTAACTCAATTAAGGTTTTATTAGAACATTTGATTCGAATTGGATATTAGGTCACCAATTTGGGGGTTTTTGTTATAATTCGAATTAAGTGGTAATATTTTAGGATTGAGTGAGTAATTGATGTAGGAGTGCATTACATCAAGAGATTGATTGATTGATTCACCATAGAATGGATTTTAGATGATAAGATTTTTCGGAATTAGTTGGGTTGTGCTTATGAAATGAGATAAGTTACAATTGGTGATTCATTTTTATGGATGATATGTTTTTAAGAGTGATGGATGCTACACTATTAGGACTAATGATTTTAAAATATAGAATGAGTTCTAAGATGTTAGATGTTTGATGATTTGGAAGCAATATAGAGTAACTCTAGGATGTGGGAATCATTGAGGATGATAGAATGCGATCTAAGAGTGGTTTGAGCGTTAGAAATTCGAGATTATAAGGATTTGAAGGCACAATGCCTTATGCAGTCTGCACAACCGATTCGGTTGCGCATTGCAACCGAACGGTTGGTGCCTGACATATGGAAACCGATTCGGTTGGTGATCCAACCGAATCCGGTTGTGGTTTCTGTGTGGATTTTTTGTGAAATTTTGAAATGTATCTTAGAGGGTTCTCTAACCTTCTTGTTTGTTCTAACACTCTTATATGGTCTTATTTTTGTGATTTCTACAGAGAATTATTGTAGGAAGCTCGAGTGGGGAGGAAATTCCAATTAACCCGCTTGTTACGAAGTTTTGTGAAAGGAACGAGAAGAAGAAGGTTAAGTATAGTGTGAAGAAGGAAGCAAATGCTAATTTAAAATTCAAAAATCTCACCGATGGAGAGAAACATGCTTTTCGGGAAAGATTGTCGAAGTTACAACATAGGCAATGTTTGGTTCCAAGGGTGATTGATTGGGATTTATTTAACGAATGTGAGTGTGAAGATGAGTTAAGAAGGATGATGCGAACGTCTTATGTATATCCAGGAGATGGAGATTCGTTCAATGATTTGTCATGGGAAAGAGCATTCAGTGTTAATGAAGAAGTCTATCGAGAATGGTGTATGGAATTCTTCTCAACCATGTATTTTGAAAGAAAGGTGGATGTTCGGAATTTGATGTCGGAGATTTGTATTTGGTTTAGACTTTGTGGAAGGGATCATGCTTACACATTGCCAGCTTTTGGTGTAGTTCTTGGTTTGTATGAGCCACATGAGGTTAATCATCGATTATTTGAAACTCACTTTTCTAGACTTCGGAGGTTTGAAAAAGATTACCCTAGTATTCCCGCTTATTGGAATCAAGTGGGAGATCCTACTTGTGCTAGGAGGAATGCTTCAACCATCAGGAATCCATTGATGAGGATACTTCACAAGTTGATTGTGACCGGGCCATTTAATAGATTTGGAAGCAGGGACAAATGTCAGAAACCGGACTTATGGATTATGAAGTTGCTG
This sequence comes from Chrysanthemum seticuspe, assembly GCA_019973895.1. Lineage (NCBI taxonomy): Eukaryota > Viridiplantae > Streptophyta > Magnoliopsida > Asterales > Asteraceae > Chrysanthemum > Chrysanthemum seticuspe. The sequence continues at coordinate 63,386,289 of BPTQ01000009.1, forward strand.
GAAGAAACTAAAGACGGTAATGCCATTTGGCAGATAGCCGAATATTTGTCTAGGAGAGCCCCGGGAATCAAGAGCAACAGTAACATTTGTGGAGGACATTTTGTGACAAGATTGGCGAAGAATCTTGGGTATTACGTTGATGAGGAATTGGCTAAGTGTGGAGAGCCAAAGTATAGTGAAACGTAGACTGCGAAAGGTTTTGGTAATGCTTTGAACAGGAGATTGGGAACCGTAGGGTTATGGATTGAACCAAGACCACAACAGCAACCACCACAACAGCAAGGGAATATACCAATGGAGAACGTGCAAATGGGTACGTCTAGTAGTTTTGATTCAGGATGGGGAGAGTGGAACCAACATCTAGATGAGATTCAATGTAGGGATGTGTGGAGAGACTCGATGATGTTAAGGAACAACTACATCAATGATTATTCGATGCCTATCTTTCAACACATGGCTCGAGAAGCCAATTATGAGTTGCCACCCTACAATCCACCAAATGTTCCACCATATCCTTTTCCTTACACTTCTTATCCTGGACCCTATCCGTATCCATATCCTGGGTATGCACCATTTCCTGATCCAATACCCCCATATGGTCGATTACCTGAAGCTGGAGGAACAAGTTATGAAGTTGGAGGATCATCATCAGGAGTTGGAGGCAAGAAGAAAAAGAGGAGAGTTCGTTCAGAAATCATAGACGAAAACTACGTAACCGAAAGTGATGATGATGATGAGTTTGATGATGAAGAAGGAGAAGAAATGAGCGAGGATGACGAGTGATTAGGGATCATTCGTGAATTATGGTTTCAAAAACAATGGTCATGATGTGTTTTAAACTATTTCTATCTTTTGATCGATTTTCTTTAGGATGTTTGGTATATTTTAGTTTTATCTAGTTTTTAGTAGTTTTGTTTTGTTTTGTGCATTTCGTGTTGCAGCTTTTTGTTTGCAGGATGGATGTGTTGGAAGCTTATTGATGGTCAAATATTTCGAGTTGGATAACTCACAGGCTTGCTAATGACCCAATGCGCTTATTGCATATTTTATCCCGTGGTATCTTTTAACTATTGCGGACGAGTATACTTGCTCGTATGTGTTAATAGGTTATACGGTTAATTCGTGATTATAAATTTTTAAAACTTGCACCAACCGGAGCACATCAAATAGCATGTCTGCTCATCAAGCTGTTTATCAGATGGACTACAATTGCTGATGATGATGAATAACTGGTATGAATCTTAATTGATTAAATTTTTGATATATCAGTACTTTATTCAAAGTACTACTGATCAAACAGTACTTTCATCAAAGTACTACTTGAAGTTTTTAAACCAGTTACTGATTTTGAAAAACTTTTGTTAAGTGATAAATGTTTTGAAACAAAGGTTAAAAGAAATAAATGGTTTTTGAGATGGTAATACAAATAGGTTATTAATCCACCATGGTTACAAAAGGATCGGCTAATCCATGAGCAAACGGCTCTGGTAAAGATATTTCAAATCCGTTTTTAGTTGACAACTTGCTAATAAGTTGGATGGTAATCAACTCACCATATCAGTAATGTGAAGAGTTGGCTAGCCCACAAGAAAATGGCTTGTGGTAAAGGCTGTGGAAAAACCATTATATGGTAATTAGTTCACCATGATGAAAGAATTAACTAGTTCAAAAGGGTACAGCTTTTGGTAAAGACAACTCAAATCTGTTGATAGCTGATGATTTGCTAAAAATCATATGGTTATCAATGTACCATGGTCTTACACACCAAAACATTTGGCTACTCCAGAGTTAATGGCTTTGGTAAAGAGAACTCAAATCCATTAAATTTTCAATGATTCACCTCTCACAGGAGTTTACACACCTGGAAGTGATGAGAATAGACTGAAACTTAACTGAATTAAATGTACAAATTGTCTTATGTTGCTGAAAAGATGGAGCTTGCTGAATGTTGCAGAAAAGATATAATATTGTTGTTTGATGCTGAAAAGAATTATACAGATAAAGACTACTTTGATGATGATATAAGCAGAGAATCTACAAAGATAAAATCTGAAGATAAAGTTACAAATCCTCTTTGAAGATAAAGATGTTAAAGCTAAATCTACAAAGGAACTTGAAATCAAGCAAGTAGAATTCAAGTTAGGGGAGGATTGTTGGGATACAGTAGATTAAAGTACTGCAAGAAGTCAAAGTACTGCATGAAGTCAAAGTACTGCTTATTATCAAAGTACTGCAAAGATTATAAGTCGGTTGTATTAGATTAAAGATAGAAAGTTATGTTTATCTAGAACTTTCTATGTATTGTTTACTTGACGTACAAGGATAAGAATTGTAAATCGTTTAGGGTTATCCTTGTGCCTATAAAAGGACCCCTAGATTGATATTAGACGTACGTGATTTTATTAGAGTTTTAGAGAAGTTCGATATTATTAGAGTTGTTAAAGATCTGCATAATAAGCAGAGTTAGAGTTATTAATAAAATCGTTTAAAGTTAAAGTTATTCTTCTTAGCTTTGTTAAGTAAATTCCGCATACTTAATAGAGTTTGCTCAGTGTTTCATTGTTAATAACTTAGGATTTATCCGAGGTTGTTAAACCTTAACAAGCTATTTAAGTTAGTTTGGTTAGAGTACATCAATCCAACAGGTAGCTTTAAGGCTATGCACAAAAGTGACCTCGGTCACCTCTGCCACATCAGCTTTCTCTTTTCGACAACCTAGTTGACACAGTGGTAAAGTTTAAAAAAAAAAATTTTTTAAAGTTGAAACGTTTTTTTATGTGTGTGTGTTAACTCGGTTGCCAAGCCGAACTAGGTTGGCACTTTGTTGATGCTTGACCGAACCCAACATTTCCTCCACAGTGGGTGCAACCTTAGGCAACCGATCATAACCGAACATGGCAACCGCACCATTGTGTATTGCCTCATAGGCAAGCTTTACAGTAAACTACTACTACTATTCAAGTTGCATGAGCCTAAGGCTGCCCCCAGTAGGGGGATTCAATCCCCTTACTTTTCACTGCCACGTCAGCTTTCTCTCTCCAGCGACCTTCAGGCGATTAGGTGCCCCAGTAAGGGAAACAAGTTCTTTTTTTTTTCTTTTTTTTTTAACATTTTTAACACAAAATAAAATTTCATTAATAATTAAAACGTTACATAAATAAAAACGATACGAAATAAAAACAATAATATATTAAATATAAAAAGGATACAAAATACATAAATCATAAATCTAATCTGAATGCTCCTCGCATGCAGAGTCATACGAGGGAGTACGAGAACCGGCAAATCCCTCGAAGCGAGCCAAATCTTCCTCGTCTAGCAGAGGTTCCCCCGGTAGCTCGAAGTTGGTAGTCGAAGTTGATGCACCTACACTATCGTTTTTGTTCTCCCGATAGCTCCAATTGATTTTGGTGCTGAAGTTGTCCGTTATCTTTTGAACACACCACCACAACTTGTCAGCAACCTCGCGATCTTTGCGGGCTTGATCTTTCAAAAATTTGTCGATCACAGCTTTTCGTTCAGGCGTAATGTCGTTGCAAATCTTGTAGTTTTCTCTCATTTGTTCCTTCTCCGCCTTCGCCTGGTCAAACAATTCGATGACGCTTATAATAGCGTTTTTTCGAGCCTCATCGTCGTTATTGCATTAATTTTGAACGTACACTTGCATATCTTCAACGGAATGGGGGAGACGACAAGCCATATTAAATCTTGTGTTGAAAAGTATTTTGAGTTTGAATTGTGTGAAATAGATTTGTGGATTGAAATGTGTTTGTATTGTGTATTTATAAAGGTTAATTGTTTTTTTTTTTTTAAACCGTTGCAATATAACGGTAATTTTTTTGGATATTAAACCTTTTACTCGATCATACAGACGATCTATTTGGTTGGCGATCGAAATAACCACAACAAGCCGATCGATACAAATCGATCGACTTTACACTCGATCGAGGGTGGCGATTTACCTATTGGGGGGAGCCTAAAGAACATAACATTATTCAAGACTAACAAAGTCAAAATAACATAAAGCAAATGAACCGTTGGGTAGTGACTTTTTGTTGGACTTTTACAACACACTTTCTTTTTACAACTGGCTATTGAATTTTTGGTGTTATCTATCTTGTAGTCAATTCTCATGACTGATGAGTCGTGTCTGATATGATGCTTGAGGGCTTCAGGTACTCATGACCTTTAAGAGCACTAGGTGTGGTGAAGAGGCATTCCCTCTTCATCACCGTCACGTAACTGACACATCATCATAACAAACCTCCACAGCTAACCACAACTAACCCTCCTCGCTCACAACAAACCTCAACCTCTTCATTTGGGGCCCACCACTACAACTTTATTTTTTTTTCAAATTTTCAAATAAACTAAGTTTATTTCATTAATAATTAAAATACATTAACAACACAATAATAAGAAAAAAATAAATACGATACGTAAAAAAAACACCGACACGGGGGAAAAAAATACAACACATACTAATGGATCGGATCTTCAACATCCCACTTTGGGTAATTTTTCAAAATCTCCCAAACGTGACATTACTTGAACTCCTTCCCACCAAAGCGTTGCTCAAAGTTCAGTTTCACATTCTCGAGATGATTGTGGTCATTTTCACCACTTCGACGCTGCAAGTGTTTGTAAATAGTGTTGAATTTTTGGAAAGAAAGTACTTTAATGTCGAGTTTTATTCCTCTTCGAGTGACGAGGGTTGGAACTCAGATGATTCGTATTCTTAAGTTTTAGTAGTTATATTTTCATCAATCTCGTTGTAGTTTTTAATGTTTAAGCGTATCATGCATTTCCTGTTTTCAATTAATCTTCAATTAATGTAGTGTTTTAACTTAAAAGTTCAATGTAATTTATGTTTTTTATTTTATATTTGCATTCTTTTTTCCTCTAAAGTCATTCATCTTCTATTATAAAAAACACTTCACCTTCACAAACAAATTATATTTTTTTTCCTCCAAAAATATTCATACTCTAAAACAGAAAAAAAAAAAAAAAAAAAAAAAAAAAAAAAAAAAAAAAAGACACAGCAATGCTCGTCGTGTTGACGAAGAGCACAAGGACGGCGAGCTACAGCGAGTCTTGCCGGTGTCGTTAAGTGGGACGGCGAGGCTCCACGTCGGATGACGAGGGTTGACGAAACGCACACACCAACTGCTCTTAAGAATACTTATATGTTGTACAGTTCGTAGGTAGGAATATTAAAGCTTTTTCATGTAAACAATTTGACTACAAAAAAAATGGGAGATGATTTGTATACTTTAACAAATGATTGAGACACTCCAAAGTATTGTGTTTGGACATTTATACTTTCACATAAGTGAAATAGTAAAGATAACTGTAAGGGTATAAGTGTTCAAACACAATACTTTGGAGTGTCTCAATCATTTGTTGGAATGTACAAATCATTTCAAAAAAAATACTACTAGTACAAAGGATTATAAAAACTACCCACAACACTTACCTTCCTTGCAAATTCTTTTTATCATTTTGTCAGTACTCCAAAACACACATTCACACACAGCTCACACATGAACCTCTTTCTCTAACATCATTTTAACGGTAAAATATTATGAGTTATGGTTGAGTTATGATAAGGGGTGTTCATTGATGAGTGTCTAAATACTCATCATTTTTATACTGTTAGAATGCCAAAAACATCTGAAAACACTCAGAAACACATCAAAATGATAAAAATATCACAAACAAGTGTTTTATATGTTTTAAATGCAAAAACATCAAAATCTAGTGAAAAACATATCAAGTTTGCATAATTGGCAGTTTTAGTCCCCCAAGTTACAAAAGTTGTCAAAAACAGTCCGTGGTAATTCAAAAACTTGTAAAATATCATTTTAGGTCCATGAGATTCAAAAGTTTTCAAATCAAACCCTTCAAAGTTTAAAAATCACAAAATGACAACTTTAGTCCTTTAACTTTGGAAAAATGTCAAAAATAGTCCTTGGTTAATTTAAAAAGTGAAAATTATCAACTTTTAACCTTGTTCTATTTATAAATGACAAAAATGGTCCTTATGATAAAACTTTTGAGAATTTACATGTTTGGTCCCTCAAGTTTCAAACTTGACAGTTTTGGTCCCTGGATTTACAAAAATGGAAATTATCATTTAAGGTCCTTGTACTAATCACATTTGGCAGTTTTAGTCCTTGTGAGAGCTTTGGAAAATGTTCAAGATCAAACCTTCAAGATTGCTAAAATTACATAAATGGTCCTTGTTGTTTAACTTAAACCAAACGGATCCCTTTATATTATCTAAACCCAATATCCAGCCCAACACCATGACCCGGCCCAAACTTTTAAATCAAAATAAACCGCCTCTACTGTTTATCCTCTTCACCACCCCTGTATACACCAAAACCAGTGGTTTTTACCACTGGTTTTCACCTTTCCACCTCACCATCTCCACTTGATTACATCTCCCCTTCCACCTCCACTATCAACCAAAGCCAATTAATGAAGAAAACCTGCTCATTGAAAATTGGCGCCAAAAGTGACAAATGTCAAAATTGATTAGCTGGCTCAAATCAATGGTCAAGATTGGTGGGATTAGATCAGAGGTCGACAAGGATGAAATGAAGTCTATAAAGAAAGAGAAAGAAGCAGTATTGTAAGATATCTAGTGTAATTTAGCTTAATCTATGTCGTTTGAGTTAATTTTCTATTTCCAGTGTATTTCTTAGCTCTCAAGTACTTTATTAAGTATTCTCAGTGTATTTTGAAACCTTTTCAATAATCAATTTCAGTATTCAAGTTCCAATCTCAGTTTGTGAATTTTCAAATTTCAAAAGAATCTCATATTACATTAAATGTTGTTAGCAGTTGTTAGTTTGGACTTAGAAGCTCACATAAGCTCCTTATAAAGCTTATTCAAGCTTTTAGATATCTTAAAAACAGTTTAGTATCAAAAGCACAAAAATTCATAAAAATACCAAATAAATTAGTGAAAATAAAAAAATCCATGGTGCAAGGTTCAAGAAGGCTGGAGCAGGGTATATAGTGGATGGCCTTGGGATTAGTGCTTCTTGGGAAGCTTTAGGATGTGTTTTATGCCTTGGTTCTCAGTTTTCAGTTGGAAGCCATTTGTAAGCTGTTTGATCATTTTTTGCATTTCTTTGTTTAAGTTGTCCAGTAGTTGTAATATTTATTTCTTAATAATCAATAGTTATAATTAAGTATATCTAAGCTTTAAAACAAGTGGTTTGTTCTTTTAAATCAGTAGTTAGTAAAAATTCCATTTTAACAGTTAAAATAGCTTAAGCTTAAATTGTTAGTTGTATGTTGTTATTGTTGTTAGTTAATGCTTCATTAGTCTCATTTAATGATATCATAAGGTCAGTAATCAGTATCTTGGTCTATATCTGTGATTTACTTTGAAAACTTACCAAGACAGTATCATAAAGGTGTGTTTGGTTCAGCTGCATTAACTGTGTTATAGGCTAGTGCAGTGGTAATTTCTTATTGGTTCATGCTTGTTAAGTCCTATTGGACTCATATCTGTCTTCAGCTTGTGCTTGCATAGCTCAAAAGTCAAATTTACACCTTATTTGTCTTAACAGTTGATTGTTGAGATTTTGTCAAATCCAAAAGCTCATTTTATGTTTAACATTCATAGATCTTGCTTGCTTTAGCTTCATTTTATCATATTACTTCATTATCAGTCTTTAAATCAAGATCAAAGTCCAAGTTAGTCAACTTTTCCATATTGTTTTAAAAGTCAAAATCATGAAAAATCTGTTTTGAAGCCAACTAAAAGGATTTTTCCTTGATTCATTTTTAAGCCAAATTAAGTGAAATCTTGGGTTTTTGAAGTTCAACTGGTCTACTTTGTTATTAGTATTTTTATACATTTTTGTGAAATTTTTAGAAGCTTCAAACAAGCTTGTCTTTAGGGTCTTAAATGCCCTGTGCAAAACTCAACTTATGCTAAGTTTTTCTCAGTTCTTTGCAAGCTTGCACAAAGGTCAAAACTGCTACCTTAGGTCTAGTTTTTGGTACACTTGGTCTCACCCAGGTCTAGTACAAGTTCCAATTTTTGCTTTTCAGTTTTAGCTTATTTGGTAGTCTGTGCATAAGCTCAAAGTAGCTTACTAAATTCTGTTTTGCTCATTAAGCTCAACCATCAAATCTGTGTTAACTTGCAATCCAGAGGTTGTGGTTTGTTGTTTTTAGTTGAATTAGAGTTCTTATAGCTTATTCTAGCTTGTGTATCAGTTTGGTGCTTGTTGTGTCCTTCTAGCTTATTTCAAGTGCTTATTTATAAGCAGTTACAACTGCAGTTCCATAATCTACCACACAAGCCTATGTTTTTCTATTATTCCTAGATTCTACATATTAAAATAGACTTTTCCTGAAATTTTCATAATTTTTCATAACTGTTTGCTATTTTTCTTAATTTAAACTAGTTTTTAATCCTTTTTAAATAGCATTTAATACAAATAAATTAGAAAAAGTTCAAAAAAATAATTTTTCAATTTTCTTAGGTTAAGATAAATATAAAAGTCATAAAAAGTATTTTTCCATAATTTTCTTAGTTTAAAAAGTATTTTTTAGCATTTTAATTAGTTTTAAATAGTTTTTAATTAATAATAAATACATATAAAGTCTAAAAAATATATTTTCAGTTTTAAAATAAGTTTTATCATATTTTAGACTTTTCTAAGTTATAATTTCATTTTTCTAGGTTAATCTTGTATTTTCTTGTATTTTAGTGCATTTTAAATACTTAATAAATAGTTTTTAATTAATAATAATTAAACAAATAGTTGTAAAAATAATTTTCTTTTTCTAAATAATTTTCTTTTAGTATTAGGATTGTAAAAGTATCATTTTCATATTTGTAGGTCTTTTATTTCTTTAAAACTCACGTTTTATTTTGTACGTTTACGTAATTTTATTTAAACGTACGTTTTAGGTTTTAAACGTTCATCGATTTGTAAAAATAGTGATAGCATTTATTTAATAGATTTTATCTTTTATTTCTTTTAATTTGCATTTAAGTCGCTTTAATTTGTAGATCTTTTCTTTAGGTAATTATCCATCCAAAACCTTATTGATCACTATCCTTAGTGATCATTCTACCATCTGATCAAGTGTTTATACACCAATTCATCCTCCGTGGGACTTAACGACCCAGGAATTCCCTATATTCCTCTGATCTTAATTGCATTTGTGTTTTAAGCAGTTTTAAGTCTGTTACGGTTAGCCATTCACAAGTGGTTAGCTTGTGTGATTAGACTTGACTGTTTAGCACCAATCAAATTTTGGCGCCGCTGCCGGGGAGGCTGTAAGCGTGTTTTTAGCATTTTCAGACCCGTACTTGCACATATACCACAGTTTGTAAAAAGTTTTCTGTAAAGTTTATATAAATCAAAAAGTTCATTAACACTTTTCCTAAAGTGTTAAAAGCCCAAAAACAATATAAAACAACAAAACAATCGTAACGTTTTCTAGCTTGTATTTCTTTTAAGGTGATTCTTAAAGAAATACGATTTGGTTAAACGAGACGATGCCAAAAATATTGTCCAAAAGTTTTTAAACCCCTTTGCACAAATCATACCTACGTCTTTTCAGTGGTACTTAAATTATACATAAAAATAAACCACCGCAAATCAAGGCAGTGCACTACCTAACTGGGGGTGCGACCATAATAAGTTCCCGAACATCAGATTTAAAACTTGTCTTTGTGTCACATGTGATTTGGTGTACCTTTTTCAAAGAAGCCATTTTATTTGTGATTATTGGTTAAGTTCACTTGTCGTTTTGCCTCATTTGTTTTGAAAATTGATTTTTATACTTAGTGCATGCGCACTCGTTCTTCCAGTTCTACAAGTCTACTTTCAGAACTTGGAAAGATTCCTCATAGACGTAGAGGACGTTCAGCTCCTTCAGCCATGACTGAGGAACGTCTACCACCACCACCACCTGTCGAAATGGCAGAAGACAAACCTATGAATGAGCTTCTCCAAGCACCCATTGAGGGTTACGGAGATGCCATTATTGTCCCAGCCATTGTGGCTGATACCTTCGAGCTCAAAACCGGGTTACTTAATCTAGTAACCCAAAGCCAATTCTATGGTTTTGAGCGGGATGATCCTCATGCACACATTCGATGGTTTAACAAGATTGCATCTACCATCAAGTACAAGAATGTCCCACACGAAGCTATCAAGCTTCTTCTGTTCCCATTTTCTCTAGAGGGACAAGCCCGAAATTGGCTTGAGAAACAACCCCCTCGTTCCATTGAGACATAGGAGGATCTAGTTACCAAGTTCGTTAACGAGTTCTATCCTCCATCCCGAACTACAAGTCTTAAGAATGAGATAATGAAATTTTCTCCGAGATTTGATGAATCATTCGGGGAGGCATGGGATCGTTACAAAGAATTGCTCCGCAAGTGTCCACATCATGGTTTTACCGAGTTAATGCAAATGGATACTTTCTATAATGGTCTGAGACATGCTGACCAAGACTCTTTGAATGCCTCCGCGGGAGGTAATTTCCTTAGCAAAACCACCAAAGAAGCCTTACAAATCATTGAAAACAAGTCCCAGGTCCGCTCTTTCCGCACCAAGACATATCAAAATCAGTCTAATGCTGGACCTTCTACTTCATCTCCTGTGAGTACATCTAGCACTGATGCTAAGATTGATAAACTTACGGACATTGTTCAGGCTTTGGTTCTTGCTAACCAGAAGAAAGTCACCTTCACTCAAACACCATCACATGGTGAAGTGAAGAAAGTTGAAGTTTGTGTTACTTGTGGTGGTCCTCATGCATACTACAACTGTACTGCCACCGATGGTAGTCCGTTTGAAGCAAATGCTATAGCCGGTACTTCAAATCAAGGAGGTAATCAATACCGTCCTCAGAATGATCCAAGTTACCGTGCTAATACTTATCAGGCACCACCCGGTTTTAACCAGAATCTTAACCGGAATCAGAATCAACCTAGAATGAACCAAGGTTATCAAAACCAAGGTAATTTCTATCCTGGACCCAATCAAGGTTTCCAACATCAAGGAAACCTTCATCAAAACAATTTCAATCGTGGGAATCAATTTCATTGGAATGTGAATCCTAATCAAGGAAATTTTCAACAACAAGGTCCTAATCAAAACATCCGACCTCAGAATTTTCCTCCACATCCTCCAGTACCATCATCTGATGAGTTATTGAAGCAGTTCATGAAATCCCAAGATGAAATGAACAGGTTGTTGGTCATTCAGATTGCTGATCTCAAAAAGTCTTTAAATGATCAACCCTCGGGCTCAGGAAAACTTCCGAGCAACACGATCGCTAACCCGAGGGGCGATGCTAAGGCGATCACAACCAGAAGTGGTGTTTCATACAATGGACCCGCTATTCCTACTACCTCTTCTTCTTCTTCTCTCCCTAAGGTAGTGGAAAGTGAACCTAAGACACACAATGGACCTACGACTCCAATGCCTCCTCCACTAGGAGAAATGAGTCAAGTTATCAAGGAACTTCCTGTTAATAACGGAGGAACCAATGATGTCCATCCTCAAGTTGTCCAGAAACCCAAGTCTAATCCAGGAGTTGTTTTTGAACCACCTGTAGCTCCCGTTGAAAATACCAAATCCAAATCTTCTATTCCTTATCCATCACGTTTGAATGAGCAAAAGCTCCGTGAAAAAGCTAGTCATCAAATGGACAAATTTTTCCAAATTTTCCAAGAATTACATTTTGACATAAGCTTTGCGGATGCTATCATGCTGATGCCCAAGTTTGCATCAACTCTCAAACACATGTTAAGCAACAAGGAAAAGCTGTTTGAAATGGCTAAAACTCCTCTTAACGAGAACTGCTCTGCAGTTATCCTGAAGAAGCTTCTAGAAAAGCTTGGAGATCCTGGGAAATTTCTCTTACCGTGTGTATTTCCAGGAATGGTTGAATGCTTTGCCCTAGCAGATCTTGGTGCAAGCATAAACCTTATGCCTTATTCAGTGTGGAAGAAACTTTCTCTTCCGGAACTTACTCCTACATGCATGACTCTCGAGCTTGCAGATCGTACAATATCCCGTCCTCTTGGCATTGCTGAGGACGTATTTGTGAAAGTAGGAAAGTTCCATTTTCCAGCTGACTTCGTGGTTGTTGATTTTGATGCCGATCATAGGGTTCCTCTCATTGTTGGTCGAGGATTCCTGAGAACGGGCCGTGCTCTCATAGATGTATTTGAGCAAGAAATCACATTACGTGTTGGTAATGAAGCTGTCACTTTTAACCTTGATCAAACTTCGAGGTACTCTGCAAACTATGATTCTGAGTCGGTTAACCGAATAGATATCATTGATGTTGCTTCAGAAGAGTACTCTCAAGAAGTTCTTGGTTATGATCATAATTCTTCGAGTGATAATCTCACTCATTCATCTCAACCTATCATCGCCAATTCTACTCCTTCTCTTACCCCATTTGAGGAAAGTGACTTCATCTTAGAAGAGATTGAAGCTTACTTATCTAGTGATTCTGTTCCATGGGAAATTGATCACGCTCCAATTGACATTGAGGGAGACATACTTCTCATTGAGAAGTTGCTTAATGATGACCCATCATCCACCCCTCACTCTAGTGATTCAATTCCAGTCGAGATTAATCAAAATGAGATTAATCTGGAGGGAGATATTCTTCTTGAGAAGTTGTTAAATCATGACATTTCTCCTCCTCTCCCTCCCATCAAACTTCATAACAAGGAAGTCAAATCAGTTGAGAAAACTGAAGAATTTCCTGAGGTTGAGCTTAAGGACTTACCACCTCATCTCGAGTATGCATTTCTTGAAGGTGATGATAAATTACCAGTCATTATTGCTAGAGATTTGAGTAAAGATGAAAAAGCTGCTCTCATAAAAATCTTGAAGTCACACAAGCAAGCAATTGCTTGGAAACTCTCCGACATTAAGGGTATCAACCCTGAATTTTGCACTCACAAAATCTTGATGGAGGATGACTTCAAACCCGCAGTTCAACATCAGAGACGAGTAAATCCAAAAATCCATGATGTTATCAAACAAGAGGTTATCAAACTTCTTGATGCAGGATTGATTTACCCGATCTCGGATAGTCCTTGGGTTAGCCCAATTCATTGTGTTCCAAAAAAGGGTGGCATAACTGTTGTCACAAATGAAGATAACGAGTTAATTCCAACTCGATTGGTTACTGGATGGCGTTTTTGCATTGACTATCGTAAGTTGAATGACGCCACTCGTAAAGACCATTTTCCTCTACCCTTCATGGACCAAATGCTTGAGAGATTAGCAGGGAATGAGTACTATTGTTTCCTTGATGGTTTCTCGGGGTACTTTCAGATTCCCATTGATCCAAAGGATCAAGATAAAACTACATTCACCTGCCCATACGGAACTTTTGCCTATAGACGTATGCCTTTTGGCCTATGTAATGCTCCTGGCACGTTCCAACGATGTATGATGGCCATTTTCCACGACATGATCGGGGAAACAATGGAGGTGTTTATGGATGACTTCTCGGTCATTGGGGATTCGTTTCAAACATCTCTCTCCCATTTAGATAAAATGCTCAAACGGTGTGAAGACACCAATCTTTGTCTAAACTGAGAGAAAAGCCACTTTATGGTCAAAGAAGGCATAGTCCTTGGCCATAAAATTTCAAAGAACGGGATTGAGGTAGATAGAGCAAAAGTCGATGTTATTGCTAAACTACCTCATCCTACTACCGTTAAAGGTATTAGGAGTTTTTTAGGTCATGCTGGTTTCTATCGTAGATTCATACAAGATTTTTCTAAAATCGCCCGGCCAATGACCCATCTTCTTGAAAAGGATGCTCCTTTTATCTTTTCACCCGAGTGCATCAAAGCTTTTGAAACATTGAAGAAAAAGCTTACTGAAGCACCCATTCTCGTTGCTCCCGACTGGGATTTACCCTTTGAGCTTATGTGCGATGCAAGTGATTTTGCTATCGGCGCAGTCTTAGGGCAACGAAGAAATAAGCATTTTCAGCTAATTCACTACGCAAGCAAAACTATGACTGAAGCTCAAACTCATTACACCACCACAGAAAAAGAGCTATTAGCCGTGGTGTATGCATTTGAGAAATTTCGGCCGTATTTAATCTTGACCAAATGTGTAGTGTATACGGATCACTCGGCTCTTAAATATCTCTTTGCAAAACAAGATGCAAAGCCGAGATTGCTCCGTTGGGTTCTCCTCCTCCAAGAATTTGATATTATCATACGTGATAAAAAAGGAGCTGAGAACTTGGCTGCTGATCATCTGTCCCGATTAGAGAACCCTCACCAAGATGTTTTCGAGAAAAAGGATATAAATGAAACATTTCCTCTCGAGACACTCAATGCGGTTTCTTTTCGTGGAAACTCTTCTACCCCATGGTTTGCTGACTTTGCAAATTACCATGCGGGTAACTTCATAGTGAAAGGAATGTCAACCCATCAGAAGAACAAATTCTTCAAAGATGTTAAACATTATTTCTGGGACGACCCTTTCTTATTCAAAATCTGTGCGGATCAAGTCATCCGACGGTGTGTTTATGGACAAGAAGCTCTTGACATTCTCAAAGCTTGCCATGCTGGACCCACCGGGGGCCATCATAGTCCAAACTACACCGCCAAAAAGGTGTTTGATTCCGGGTTTTATTGGCCCACAATCTATAAAGATGCCCACGATTTTGTCAAAACTTGTGATGCTTGTCAGCGTCATGGAAACATATCTCAAAGAAATGAAATGCCACAAAATGCCATTCAAGTTTGTGAGATATTTGACATATGGGGTATTGATTTTATGGGGCCACTTCCATCTTCTCGTGGCAACAAGTACATACTCGTGGCTGTTGACTATTTGTCGAAATGGGTTGAAGCAAAAGCTTTACCTACAAATGATGCCCGAGTAGTTGTGAAATTTTTGAAATCTCTTTTTGCCAGGTTTGGAACTCCTCGTGCTATAATTAGTGATCGTGGTACACATTTTTGTAATGACCAATTTGATCGTGTCATGCAAAAGTATGGTGTTACCCACCGTCTATCTACTGCATACCACCCCCAAACAAGTGGGCAGGTGGAAGTTTCAAACCGTGGTATTAAAAGAATCCTTGAAAGGACAGTAGGTGAAAATCGTGCATCCTGGTCGGATAAACTGGATGACGCACTCTGGGCTTTCCGTACAGCTTACAAAACACCAATTGGGTGTACTCCTTACAAGTTAGTGTACGGAAAAGCATGTCATCTTCCGATTGAACTAGAGCACAAGGCTTACTGGGCCTTAAAACATGCAAACTTCGATATACAGACAGCCGGTGATCACAGAAAAGTTCAAATGAATGAACTAAATGAACTTCGTGATCAAGCTTATGAGAACTCTTTAATTTATAAACAAAAGACAAAGAAGATTCATGACTCTAAAATCAAGAACCGCGTTTTCAACGTTGGTGATCGAGTCCTTCTTTTCAACTCTAGATTGAAGATTTTCTCGGGAAAGCTTAAGTCCCGTTGGTCTGGTCCATTTACTATCACTAAGGTTTATCCTTATGGTACCATTGAGTTATCTCAGCCTGATGGTCCAACTTTTAAAGTAAATGGTCATCGATTAAAGCATTACTTTGGAGAGGACATTCCATCTGTGATTGTCCCGGATTTACAAACATTCCCCATGAACTAGAGGTGAACAAAAAAACCGAAAACCGATCCGATCCGAAAAAAAAACCGAAAACCGGTTTCCTTAAAACCGGTTTAGGGAAAACCGGTTTCCCGAAAACCGATCCGCCGGTTTTATAACCGGTTACTATTTTTTTCCAAGATTGGTTTGAAAACCGGTTTAAACCGGTCCTGTTTAGAAAACCGGTTTTTGAAGCCGGTTTAATCCGGTTTTTCTTTTAATGTAGTGAATCTTTTTTATGTGATTATGATGACTAGTAGAAACTTTTTGCGTTCGAAGATAATTTTCCGGTGTCCACCATTGTTGGTGGTTGCAAGTTTCAATGGTGATTGGGGAAGAAGAAGACTTTTGATGGAGAAGACATAAATAAATAAACATCTTGTACTGTCGACTTGTACTCTTGTAGAGTGTAGATATGTAACTACTTGTATTTTGAACATGCTAGACAGCTAGACACCTAGACATTGAATAATGAGTACTACAATAATAGGTATTACTTTCTTCTGCAATTAATAGGTATTACTTTCTTTTGCAGCCAAAGTATTCTTTCACAAAAACCACCCATAGTACATTTTCACCCAGCTTTCTTCCCACCCAAAAAGTACATTTTCTCAAAAATGCAGCCCATCGAAAACCGGTTTGTGGTACACTTTCACAAATACCACCCAAAGTACATTTTCTCAAAAACCGGTTTGTGTAACCGGATTACAAAAAACCGGTTTTGACCGGTTTGAAACCGGTTATTGCCGGTTCAAGCTTTTCTTCCCTCAAACCGGATTGGAACCGATCCGGTTTTATCCAAAACCGGTTTTTGACCGGTCAACGATAACCGAAACCGGTTTTTAAACCGGTTCAGTTTTGGAATTTATCCGATTTGTGCACCACTACCATGAACCAATGAATGCAGGGATCGAGTCAAGCTAGTGACTCGGGAATCAAAAATAGTAGCACACACCATATGGGTTTTCACCCATATTTCTGTTTTCTTATCCCCTTTCTATCACCCTAGTGTGGGGGAGTTTTTCCCACGCTTTTGTATATATCAATCACTTTCAAAAAAAATAAAAAAAAAAAAAAAAAAAAAAAAAAAAAAGTGTACATATCAAAAACAAAATAATGGCCGTAGTATTTCCCTTTTTATGTTCTATGTTTAGGCATAACCGCCGGTACTTTGAATATTGAGGGCAATATTCATTTCTAAGTGTGGGGGGAATTCTCACGAATTTCATCATGTAATTATTTCACCCAATTCCCCCGTTTTTTGCCAAAATTTTTTTGGAGTAAGCGTTTTTCACTTACTCAGCAAATGGTAATCAGTCCACCATGTCTAACCCACATAAGGATTGGCTAATCCAGGAGCAAACGGCTCTTGGTAAAGATATCTCAAATCCGTTTATGGCTTGCAATTTCCCTAAAATTGTATGGTGTTCAGCTCACCATATCTTTAAACTAGTGAAAAGTTGGCTAGCCCGCAAGTTTATGGCTTGTGGTAAAGGCAGTTGAAAATCCATAATTGGTAATCGGCTCACCAAAGATAATATTGATAATTTATCTAAGAGTTGGCTAGTCCAGAAGCAAACGGCTTCTGGTAAAGACAAATCAAATCCGTTCACAGCTTATGATTTGCTCAAAATCATTTGGTTATCATTGTACCAAAGTTCTTACTTGAACTAAAACAATTGGCTACTCCAGAAGTAATGGCTTTTGGTAAAGAGATAAAATCCATTAAATTTTCTCAAATCATTGCTAGGGACTAGCAATATCTTAGTGTGGGGGATTGATGAGTGTCTAAATACTCATCATTTTTATACTGTTAGAATGCCAAAAACATCTGAAAACACTCAGAAACACATCAAAATGATAAAAATATCACAAACAAGTGTTTTATATGTTTTAAATGCAAAAACATCAAAATCTAGTGAAAAACATATCAAGTTTGCATAATTGGCAGTTTTAGTCCCCCAAGTTACAAAAGTTGTCAAAAACAGTCCGTGGTAATTCAAAAACTTGTAAAATATCATTTTAGGTCCATGAGATTCAAAAGTTTTCAAATCAAACCCTTCAAAGTTTAAAAATCACAAAATGACAACTTTAGTCCTTTAACTTTGGAAAAATGTCAAAAATAGTCCTTGGTTAATTTAAAAAGTGAAAATTATCAACTTTTAACCTTGTTCTATTTATAAATGACAAAAATGGTCCTTATGATAAAACTTTTGAGAATTTACATGTTTGGTCCCTCAAGTTTCAAACTTGACAGTTTTGGTCCCTGGATTTACAAAAGTGGAAATTATCAATTAAGGTCCTTGTACTAATCACATTTGGCAGTTTTAGTCCTTGTGAGAGCTTTGGAAAATGTTCAAGATCAAACCTTCAAGATTGCTAAAATTGCATAAATGGTCCTTGTTGTTTAACTTAAACCAAACGGATCCCTTTATATTATCTAAACCCAATATCCAGCCCAACACCATGACCCGGCCCAAACTTTTAAATCAAAATAAACCGCCTCTACTGTTTATCCTCTTCACCACCCCTGTATACACCAAAACCAGTGGTTTTTACCACTGGTTTTCACCTTTCCACCTCACCATCTCCACTTGATTACATCTCCCCTTCCACCTCCACTATCAACCAAAGCCAATTAATGAAGAAAACCTGCTCATTGAAAATTGGCGCCAAAAGTGACAAATGTCAAAATTGATTAGCTGGCTCAAATCAATGGTCAAGATTGGTGGGATTAGATCAGAGGTCGACAAGGATGAAATGAAGTCTATAAAGAAAGAGAAAGAAGCAGTATTGTAAGATATCTAGTGTAATTTAGCTTAATCTATGTCGTTTGAGTTAATTTTCTATTTCCAGTGTATTTCTTAGCTCTCAAGTACTTTATTAAGTATTCTCAGTGTATTTTGAAACCTTTTCAATAATCAATTTCAGTATTCAAGTTCCAATCTCAGTTTGTGAATTTTCAAATTTCAAAAGAATCTCATATTACATTAAATGTTGTTAGCAGTTGTTAGTTTGGACTTAGAAGCTCACATAAGCTCCTTATAAAGCTTATTCAAGCTTTTAGATATCTTAAAAACAGTTTAGTATCAAAAGCACAAAAATTCATAAAAATACCAAATAAATTAGTGAAAATAAAAAAATCCATGGTGCAAGGTTCAAGAAGGCTGGAGCAGGGTATATAGTGGATGGCCTTGGGATTAGTGCTTCTTGGGAAGCTTTAGGATGTGTTTTTATGCCTTGGTTCTCAGTTTTCAGTTGGAAGCCATTTGTAAGCTGTTTGATCATTTTTTGCATTTCTTTGTTTAAGTTGTCCAGTAGTTGTAATATTTATTTCTTAATAATCAATAGTTATAATTAAGTATATCTAAGCTTTAAAACAAGTGGTTTGTTCTTTTAAATCAGTAGTTAGTAAAAATTCCATTTTAACAGTTAAAATAGCTTAAGCTTAAATTGTTAGTTGTATGTTGTTATTGTTGTTAGTTAATGCTTCATTAGTCTCATTTAATGATATCATAAGGTCAGTAATCAGTATCTTGGTCTATATCTGTGATTTACTTTGAAAACTTACCAAGACAGTATCATAAAGGTGTGTTTGGTTCAGCTGCATTAACTGTGTTATAGGCTAGTGCAGTGGTAATTTCTTATTGGTTCATGCTTGTTAAGTCCTATTGGACTCATATCTGTCTTCAGCTTGTGCTTGCATAGCTCAAAAGTCAAATTTACACCTTATTTGTCTTAACAGTTGATTGTTGAGATTTTGTCAAATCCAAAAGCTCATTTTATGTTTAACATTCATAGATCTTGCTTGCTTTAGCTTCATTTTATCATATTACTTCATTATCAGTCTTTAAATCAAGATCAAAGTCCAAGTTAGTCAACTTTTCCATATTGTTTTAAAAGTCAAAATCATGAAAAATCTGTTTTGAAGCCAACTAAAAGGATTTTTCCTTGATTCATTTTTAAGCCAAATTAAGTGAAATCTTGTTTTTTTGAAGTTCAACTGGTCTACTTTGTTATTAGTATTTTTATACATTTTTGTGAAATTTTTAGAAGCTTCAAACAAGCTTGTCTTTAGGGTCTTAAATGCCCTGTGCAAAACTCAACTTATGCTGAGTTTTTCTCAGTTCTTTGCAAGCTTGCACAAAGCTCAAAACTGCTACCTTAGGTCTAGTTTTTGGTACACTTGGTCTCACCCAGGTCTAGTACAAGTTCCAATTTTTGCTTTTCAGTTTTAGCTTATTTGGTAGTCTGTGCATAAGCTCAAAGTAGCTTACTAAATTCTGTTTTGCTCATTAAGCTCAACCATCAAATCTGTGTTAACTTGCAATCCAGAGGTTGTGGTTTGTTGTTTTTAGTTGAATTAGAGTTCTTATAGCTTATTCTAGCTTGTGTATCAGTTTGGTGCTTGTTGTGTCCTTCTAGCTTATTTCAAGTGCTTATTTATAAGCAGTTACAACTGCAGTTCCATAATCTACCACACAAGCCCATGTTTTTCTATTTTTCCTAGATTCTACATATTAAAATAGACTTTTCCTGAAATTTTCATAATTTTTCATAACTGTTTGCTATTTTTCTTAATTTAAACTAGTTTTTAATCCTTTTTAAATAGCATTTAATACAAATAAATTAGAAAAAGTTCAAAAAAATAATTTTTCAATTTTATTAGGTTAAGATAAATATAAAAGTCATAAAAAGTATTTTTCCATAATTTTCTTAGTTTAAAAAGTATTTTTTTAGCATTTTAATTAGTTTTAAATAGTTTTTAATTAATAATAAATACATATAAAGTCTAAAAAATATATTTTCAGTTTTAAAACAAGTTTTATCATATTTTAGACTTTTCTAAGTTATAATTTCATTTTTCTAGGTTAATCTTGTATTTTCTTGTATTTTAGTGCATTTTAAATACTTAATAAATAGTTTTTAATTAATAATAATTAAACAAATAGTTGTAAAAATAATTTTCTTTTTCTAAATAATTTTCTTTTATTATTAGGATTGTAAAAGTATCATTTTCATATTTGTAGGTCTTTTATTTCTTTAAAACTCACGTTTTATTTTGTACGTTTACGTAATTTTATTTAAACGTACGTTTTAGGTTTTAAACGTTCATCGATTTGTAAAAATAGTGATAGCATTTATTTAATAGATTTTATCTTTTATTTCTTTTAATTTGCATTTAAGTCGCTTTAATTTGTAGATCTTTTCTTTAGGTAATTATCCATCCAAAACCTTATTGATCACTATCCTTAGTGATCATTCTACCATCTGATCAAGTGTTTATACACCAATTCATCTTCCGTGGGACTTAACGACCCAGGAATTCCCTATATTCCTCTGATCTTAATTGCATTTGTGTTTTAAGCAGTTTTAAGTCTGTTACGGTTAGCCATTCACAAGTGGTTAGCTTGTGTGATTAGACTTGACTGTTTAGCACCAATCAGGTGTTTTTTTTAATTAAGGTTGAAAAGTTAAAGCTGATGTGGCGCTGAAGTGATACTGAGTTAAACCTTAACTCAGAGTTATAATACCCTCCGCTCTAAGTCTTGATGTTAAGGGGAGGTGAGCCTCCCACCTTGCAACCCAACTCACCTTAAGTATCCTTGCATTCCTGGTCCACTTAGGCACGAACGGAGGTTCCCAAGACAAAATAAGGTTAGCGGCTCACCTTAAGTATCCTTCATGTTTTGTTTTGTTTTTTTTTTTTTTTTTTTTTTTTTTTGTGTGAGTGTGTGTGGGATATTTAGTGAAGTATATTTGTATAAAATGGGTATTTTAATGAAAGGTGAACATGTAGTATCCTTGCCCACAAAAAGGTGAGTGGGGGTGAGGGGAAGTGAAAGGAGAGAGAAAGTTGACGTGGCGCTGACGTGTAAAATGAGTGAGTCACCTCCTTGCCATCCAGCCTAATAGACATTTGATATAAAAAAGTAAAATAAAGTCTTCTATCTTTATCAGTGGTGGATTCACAAAAGTCAAAATCCTATCTCAATTATCTTTCACCAACACACACAAGATACATTATTATCTGAACATCAATATTTAACCGCTTCATATGTAAATTGAAATCAAACCAAACAAGTACCAATATATTTTACTAAGTTATTAGATATATGAAATAGAAAAAATCAAACGTTCGAAGTCTAACCCTACTTCTCATTAACCGTCGAGCTTGACTACCACCACTACAGGTCTACACATCCTCCCCCGTCACAAACCGCTATCCAACAATGTAAATTCCGGCTAGCAGCTTTACTACCACAGCCGTTTTGAATACTATTGAACAAATATTGTTTCCAAATGCATATTTAAAAGAAATAGAAAAAATCAACATATATGATTTGGAGGGTTTTGTGTTTAAGGGTTTGTGGGTATTTGAAAAAGGTGGCAGGTATGATGGTGGAGGGCGGTGAAAGTGGTGGTGAAACTTGTAGGTAAAGATGGTGGGTATTAAGGTGAATGCTTTTAACATAGTCGTCAGGATCCTGATCCTGATCTTCGGATCTTGCGATTTTACGATATCACAAAGCAAAAACGATCCGGATCCTACAAATGATCTTTGCAAGCTTAAAATCTTATAGGATCCCGATCTTGACCATACGATCTTAATATCTAATTCGATCCGATCTTACTTTTCTCATATTACAAAATAAAACACTACAAATTTATGACTTTTTTCTGTAAAATTCAAAAACAACATGTTAATATTTTTAAACGTTTCATAATCATAATTTATGACAACATTTCTATTAAACATTCACATTATTTTGTGTTTATAATGTATAATAATTTGTAGATTTGTAAGATATTACAAAAACTATTAAGAAATAACATTAGAGTAGGATCTTAAGATCCTGATCCGATCTTACGATCACGATCTTGCAAAGACAAAAACGATCTTGGGTAGGATCCCGATCTTGAAAACCTTGACGTTTAAGCTAAGAGAATGATGAGTTGAAAATAAGGAAGAAAGAGTGATGGTACCGGGTGTTTGGTATATTATTCTAGTATTAGGATGATAAATGACTATTATGCCCTCACGTACGAGGCACATGAGATAACTTAACAGCTAAACTTAACGGATGTCTAAGATAGGGACCAACCGTGCTACAAAGTTTGATTATAAGGATCAATTAGGCAATAATAAAAAGATAGGGACTCAGTTAAAGATTTGGCCCAAACCACAGAGACGAACGATGTAATTTACTCCTCTTTATATACATTTATTATGAGAAACAAACTTTCAAGTTAGTTAACAAAAACCAAGAAACAAAAATAACAACCGACTAGAGATAGTGTATGTTGGTATAG
This sequence comes from Chrysanthemum seticuspe, assembly GCA_019973895.1. Taxonomy (NCBI): domain Eukaryota; kingdom Viridiplantae; phylum Streptophyta; class Magnoliopsida; order Asterales; family Asteraceae; genus Chrysanthemum; species Chrysanthemum seticuspe. The sequence goes on from BPTQ01000009.1 coordinate 63,409,289, forward strand.
TAAAACACAAAGGAAATCAGTAGTAGTATGAGAAAAAAAAGTAACTCCTAATACCATCTTTCACGGGTTATGTGTCCCAATACCGTCTTCCACGATGTATGAGGGAGGTTGAGACGTAGACAGCCTTACCCCTACCTAAGATAGAGAGGCTCCTTCCGGTTTTACCAAAGATAAAAAAAAAAAAAAAATACCTCTGGCTTTATCCCTACCTAAGTATTGAGAGAAGTCGCTATATTTTCAATGAAAGCAAGTGGTGGCTTTAAGGCTATGCACAAAAGTGACCTCGGTCACCTCTGCCACATCAGCTTTCTCTTTTCGACGACCTGGCGACGACCTAGTTGATACAGTTGTAAAGTTTTTTTTTTTTAAGTTGAAACATTTTTTTATGTGTGTGTGTTAACTCGGCTGCCAAGCCGAACTAGGTTGGAACTTTGTTGATGCTTGACCGAACCCAACATTTCCTCCACAGTGGGTGCAACCTTAGGCAACCGATCATAACCGAACATGGCAACCGCACCATTGTGTATAGCCTTTTAGGCAAGCTTTACGGTAAACTACTACTACTATTCAAGTTGCATGAGCCTAAAGAACATAACATTATTCAATGGACTAACAAAGTCAAAATAACATAAAGCAAATGAATCGTTGGGTAGTGGCTTTTTGTTGGACTTTTACAACACACTTTCTTTTTACAACTGGCTATTGAATTTTTGGTGTTATCATCTATCTTGTAGTCAATTCTCATGACTGATGAGTCGTGTCTGATATGATGCTTCAGGGCTTCAGGCACTCATGACCTTTAAGAGCACTAGGTGTGGTGAAGAGTCATCCCCTCTTCATTACCGTCACGTAACTGCCACATGATCATAACAAACCTCCACAACTAACCACAACTAACCCCCTCACTCACAACAAACCTCAACCTCTTCATTTGAGGCCCACAACTACAACTTTATTTTTTTTTCAAATTTTCAAATAAACTAAATTTATTTCATTAATAATTAAAATACATTAACAACACAATAATAAGAAAAAATAAATACGATACGTAAAAAAAACACCGACACGGGGAAAAAAATACAACACATACTAATGGATCGGATCTTCAACATCCCATTTCGGGTAATTTTTCAAAATCTCCAAAACGTGAGCATACTTGAACTCCTTCCCACCAAAGCGTTACTCAAAATTCAGTTTCGCATTCTCGAGATGATTGTGGTCATTTTCACCACTTCGACGCTGCAAGTGTTTGTAAATAGTGTTGAATTTTTGGAAAGAAAGTACTTTAATGTCGAGTTTTATTCCTCTTCGAGTGACGAGGGTTGGAACTCAGATGATTCGTATTCTTAAGTTTTAGTAGTTATATTTTCATCAATCTCGTTGTAGTTTTTAATGTTTAAGCGTATCATGTATTTCCTGTTTTCAATTAATCTTCAATTAATGTAGTGTTTTAACTTAAAAGTTCAATGTAATTTATGTTTTTAATTTTATATTTACATTCTTTTTTCCTCTAAAGTCATTCATCTTCTATTATAAAAAACATTTCACCTTCAAAAACAAATTATATTTTTTTTCCTCCAAAAATATTCATACTCTAAAAAAGAAAAAAAAAAAAAAAAAAAAAAAAAAAGGTCACAGCAATGCTCGTCGTGTAGACGAAGAGCACAAAGACGGCGAGCTACGGCGAGTCTTGCCGGTGTCGTGAAGTGGGACGGCGAGGCTCCACGTCAGATGACGAGGGTTGACGAAACGCCCACACCAACTGCTCTTAAAAATACTTATATGTTGTACAGTTGGTTGGTAGGAATATTAAAGCTTTTTCATGTAAACAATTCGACTACAAAAGAAAAGGGAGATGAGTTGTATACTTTAACAAATGATTGAGACACTCTAAAGTATTGTGTTTGGACATTTATACTCTCACATAAGTGAAATTGTAAAGATAACTGTAAGGGTATAAATGTCTAAGCACAATACTTTGGAGGGTGATGATTTGTACATCATTTTTATTTGCCATGTACCACTAATTTACACCTGTAATGCAGACAGTACAACACCGCTATACACAGATTAATGGTGTATGCTAAAAATATGTGTGTACAAATCACCTCCCTACTTTGAAATGTCCCAATCATTTATTGGAGTGTACAAATCATTTTATAAAAAAAAATACTACTAGTACAAAGGATTATAAAAACTACCCACAACACTTGCCTTCCTTGCAAATACTTTTTAGAGTTAATTGCATTTTTGGTCCCTGTGGTATGGCCAAATTGCAGATTTGGTCCCTAAAACTTTAAAAGTGCACCAGAGGTCCCTATTTTCAAGTTTTCGTTGCACGTTTGGTCCCTGGCCAAAGTCAAATGTCTAAAATACCCTTGTCTTCTTCTTTCCTATTTTCTTTTCAGTCCATCTCTTTAGTTTCTTACATAAATGGTCCTTGTGTCTTGCCAAGTTTTACAGGGACCAAAAATGCAATTAAATCTTTTAATTATTTATTTAACTATTAATATTTATTTAACTATTAATATTACATAAATGGACCAACAGTGTAATTTTCAAAAAAATTCGAAAATTTTAAAAAAAAAATTAAAAAGAAAATTTGAAAATTTTATTCGAAAAAAATTTTGAATATATTTTTTTTTTCGAAAAAATCTATTCGAAAATATTTCTAAAAAATTTTTTAAAAAATATATTCAAAAAAATTTCGAAAAACAAATTTTTTGAAATTTTTTTTTCCGATTTTTTTTTTCGAAAAAAATTTTAAGAAAAGTTTTTTCGAATAAAATTTCAAAAAAAAATTTAAAAAAAAAATTCGAAATCTTTTTTTTTTTTAAAAATATTCAGAAAAGTTTTTTTGAAAAAAATTTCAAAAAAAATATTTTTGAAAAAATTATTTGAATTTTTTTTTTGAAAAATTTATTCGAAAAAATTTCGAAAAAAATATTTTTGAAATTTTTTTTTTCAAATTTTTTTTCGAAAATTTTTTTAGAAATTTTTAGAAAAATTGGTTAACTTATATTAGCCATTAGATCAAAACCGGATGAAAACATATAAAAACAGACAAAAACGCATAAAACCGTTATTAAAACGGATGAAAACACATAAAAACGTTATTAAAACGCATAAAAACGTTTTACGTTTTCCTCCGTTTTAATAACGTTTTTATGCGTTTTTGTTTGTTTTTATATGTTTTCATCCGGTTTTGATCTAATGGCTAATATAAGTTAACCAATTTTTCTAAAAAGTTCTAAAAAAATTTCCGAATAAATTTTTCAAAATTTTTTTTCGAAATTTTTCAAAATTTTTCAATTTTTTTTTTCTAATGGCTAAAAATTTCTAAAAAAAAATTTCGAATAATTTTTTTTTTGAAATTTTATTCGAAAAAACTTTTCTGAAAATTTTTTTCAAAAAAAAATTAAAAAAATTTGTTTTTCGAAATTTTTTTTGAATAAGTTTTTCAAAAAAAATTTTAGAAATTTTTTCGAATAGATTTTTTCGAAAAAAAAAAAAATATTCAAAATTTTTTTCGAATAAATTTTTCAATTTTTTTTTTTAAATTTTTTTTTTTAAATTTTCGAATTTTTTTGAAAATTACACTGTTGGTCCATTTATGTAATATTAATATTTAAATAAATATTAATAGTTAAATAAATAATTTAAAGATTTAATTGCATTTTTGGTCCCTGTAAAACTTGGCAAGACATAAGGACCATTTATGTAAGAAACTAAAGAGATGGACTGAAAAGAAAATAGGAAAGAAGAAGACAAGGGTATTTTGGACATTTGACTTTGGCCAGGGACCAAACGTGCAACGAAAACTTGAAAATAGGGACCTCTGGTGCACTTTTAAAGTTTTAGGGACCAAATCTGCAATTTGGCCATACCACAGGGACCAAAAATGCAATTAACTCTACTTTTTATCATTTTGTCGGTACTCCAAAACACACATTCACACACAGCTCACACATGAACCACTTTCTCTAACATCATTTTAACGGTAAAATATTATGAGTTACAAAAATTTACGTAATTACCCGTTTATAAGAATCTAAGTGGAAGCCTTATGGGACAGTCGAAACGAGAGCAGTTTTAGCAATTTATACTATTTTATAATGCATTTAGCCTTCTAAAATTAGAAGGCTTAAAAATTCAGACTTTTTTACTTGCTTATTATGGAAAGATATATTATAATGCATGTAAAATTAAGATAAGGAGTTCCAATCATGAGATGACATATGTCAATTTATTAACAAACTCAAACCTAACTTCTAACAAACTCCAAGTCTAACTCTTAACCAACAAAAATTAAGATAAGAAGCTCCAATTATAAAATGACATGTGTCACTTCTCAACTAAAAATTCATCTTTATTTTCAAATTAAAATATCTTTTTATCTACTTATTTATATTACTAGTTGGATACCCGCGCACAGCGGCGGCGATAAATATAGTTATATAATAAATATAGTAAATGAATTGCTAACCAAACTCTCCTCGCAATTCCCTACCCGCTTAGTGAATTCATTTCACAACACTCCAAATGTATATGTGTTAGATGTATGTGTTTGTTTGGGTTTTCCGTATCTTTCCCGTGACATCATTATTCCCGCATATAAAAAAGACCTTCACAATCTCTTTCCCGTCAAACACTTTCCCAAAAGTAAATGAATTTGATAAATAAAGTTTGTATTGATTGAAATAAAGGTTAAAGTTATAAAAATTTGAATCAAAATAAAATAAACCTACTAAAAATGTAAAAACTAAAAACTCATAAAAATATATCAAAATGGATGTTGAATTAAAGAGCACAAGATTTTAAAAAATATGGTGAAATTAGATCATAAAAAAATTAAACGAATTAGAAGATATTTAAATTTAAAAATAAAGGTGATTAATTAGTTAAGAAGTGACATGTGTCACCCCATTATTAGAGCTCCTTATTTTAGTTTGTTAGAGCTCCTCCCATTTTGTTATTTTTTAGTTAGAGAAGTGACACATGTCACTCAATGATTGGAGCTCCTTATCTTAATTTTTTATGGAGCCCACAACTTAAATATTTATATAGTAGTATAGATACTAATCGGATACCCGCGCACAGTGGCGGCGATAAGTATAGTTATATGTGTTTGCTTACCCGTTTAGTGAATTCATTTCACAACACTTCGAATGTATATGTGTTACTTGTATGTGTTTGTTTAGGTTACCCGTAGCTTTCCCGTTACATCATTATTCCCGCATATAAAAATACTCTCGCAATCTATTACATGTCAAACACTCCCCCAAAAATATATTTGACGAATCAAGATTGTATTGATTGAAATAAAGGTTAAAGTTGTAAAATTTGAATTAAAATAAAATAAACCAACTAAAAATATAAAACTAAAAACTCGTAAAAATATATCAAAATGGATGTTGAATTAAAGAATATAAAATTTTAAAAAATATGGTGAAATTAGATTATAAAAAAAATAAATAGATAAAAAGATATTTCAATTTGAAAATAAAGATGAATTTTTAATTGAGAAGTGACACATGTCACTTTATAATTGGAGCTCCTTATCTTACTTTTTAGTGGTTAGGAGTTAGGCTTTGAGTTTGTTAAAAATTGACACATGTCATCTCATGATTAAAGTTCTTTATCTTAATTTTTGGTTAGGAGTTAGGCTTGGAATGAGGTTTGGCTTTTAAATGCATTATATAGTAGTATAGATAATCTAATTTCACCATATTTTCTAAAATTTTATGTTCTTTAATTCAACATCAATTTTAATATATTTTTATGAGTTTTTAGTTTTTATATTTTTAGTGGGTTTATTTTATTTTAATTCAAATTTTTATAACTTTAACCTTTATTTCATTTATTCCAATAAATATAATCTTGATTCGTCAAAATCATATACTTTTGGGGGAGTGTTTGACGCGTAAGAGATTGCGAAGGTATTTTTATATGCGGGAATAATGATGTCGCGTGAAAATTACGGGTAACCCAAACAAACACTTACAACTAACACATATACATTCGAAGTGTTGTGAAACGAATTCACTAAACGGGTAAGCAAACACATATAACTACACTTATCGCCGCCGCTGTCACCACCATCTCATCACATCACCACCTCAAAACATTTGTTCGCTACAAAATAGTCATCGGATACCCGCCACCGCATTACCCGGGTACCCTTCTAGTTTATTCATAATTTTCCATCTCAAGATGGTCGAGTATGGTCAAACGCCGAGTATATTTTCAGTCTACACTCAGTCGCCGACCCAAATTCTTTATTCAAGAAAACGTGTTTACTCTCGCAACATGAAATGCCACAAACCCGAATCGAAGCCGCTTCAGTTTTGCATGAATCTCCACATGTTTGGTTTGATAGCCGACCATCACAAGTAAGAATTTTATTGAAAAAAAACTTTTGGAATGTGTCATACAACAATTACATTAACACCAACAGCGAGACGATAACGAAAGCAAGGATCGGAATTTCAACTACAACAACAACAACAAGGGCCGCGTGTTAGAGTGTTATGCATCATTATTGCACGGCTCATCTCAAATACCAATTCCTCAACATTAATGTCCGCAATTGTACAAGATTTCACTGGTTTAGTTCTGCACATGTTGCATGGTGTGTCGAAAGCGGTCCAACTTCAAGCAGATAGATAAGCTTAAAGGACACTGAGACTCTTGAATGAGCTAGTGAGAACTGAACCACATTGTTTTGAAAGTCACCCGGAGAGTGTGGTTGGCTTCATGTTGAATCTAGGGATCGGTGTAAAGTTACACATATGTATCAAATGAAATTTTATGTTTTAAGTTTCTGAGCAGTCTCGTTGAGGAGGTTATCACAGGGTTTGCGCGTGACATGTTACCACTTGTATTGTGGGTATTATTAAAAAGACTATAGATACTGAAAGGTTTTACGGATATTTAAATATATGTATGTCCGGATTCGAACTCGAGACTTCGGGATTGCACACATTACGTATGAGAGTTGATGTTAATAATTAATATATAAAATGTTATTATTAATTATTAGTCACGAAATAAAACATAACGATAGTTAAATATTTAACGAGGTTTAGCTAACGGTCGTTAAATGTAAACTACGATGACTAAGGATGAAATTAGTGGACAAAAAGGATCTAGAATCCCCTTGGGGATGCTTGGCCGGTCGTGGGCTACCCAACCCAAGGAGGTGGGATTTCTTGGTCACCAAGTTTTGAGAAACTATAAATACAAACCCTTGTATTCATTATTCTTCGAATCTTGGATCACCAATAACCTAATTTCTCCTCTCCTCTTCTCTTTCTTGTGTGGCCGGTCGAACACCCAAACCCAAAGGGTTTCGATTTTCTTAACTCAAGATTAAGTATTTGGTTTTATTTGTGATTCAAGAAACTAGCTTTTCACATCAAATCGCTAATAGTACGTGTGTACAAGGACGAAGAACAAGTACGATTGTGTTTGTGAATCTTGGTGGTCGACTTCTTGGTTGGGTCAAATTGTATAAACCCTAAAGTTAGGGTTTTGGGTTTAATTACCGTTTGATTCTTGAATTGCTAAAAGGTACGCATTTTTTTATTTGATTAATTAATCTACATGTATTATTCCTATTTACTTCCGCTGCATGCTTTGATGATGTTATTTGATTTTATATAATTGTTATGAGTATTAAATCCCAACAGATACACTATTTGAGATGCTGTCAGAAATAGAGCTAGAAGGAGGCCATGTCAATGACTCAATGCTAGCGACGAGGACGGTGTATGGAGATACAACCAAGGAGATTCTGATAATTATCAGCTAATTGGGAAATGAACATTAAGAGAGTTTGCCCCGGTTCTAAAACGGAGTCAGACGTGAACCCCAAGTGTTCGAAACCTTAGTTGCCTACACCATGAAGCAGATCTATTCATACTTTAAGAGCGATAAGTGGCATCAACATGCTGCAATCGGTTCTCTTATGGTGTTTAGAGGTGGCCATCCAAACCGGTTCCGGAACCGAAAGTACCAAAAAAAAACCGAAACCGGAACTGGTCAACACCGGTTTTTCTAGGAACCGGTTCGGTTCTTGGAGAAACCGCCAGTTCCTAACCGGTTCTTGATATTTAGGCTAGAAACCGGTTCTAGCCGTAGGGAGCCAGCTGTTCACAGTAAACATCAAAAGAGAGCGGGGAACGTTTTTTTGACCATTGGGGGCATATTTTGCCCGTTTAATAACGGCTAGAAACAATAAACACCAACATTTAACCCTCCTAAACTTTATTATAAATATTAAGGTTGATTTTGGTTCAATCACAACAATCAAACACTCTAAAACCATTCTAAAAACACTCAAAAATTCTCACAAACTTGATCAAAAAATCTCAGTCTAGAAACCGAGCTTCTCAAAACGCATCATCAAATACCGTCGCTCAAGGCTCTACAAATGAACTGTATAAAGTTGGGATTGAACCAACAACCCGAAACCAAGAGATTTGGTGTCATTTTGAATTGGTTAAGTTCTCGGATGGATCGAAAAAGGCTAGATGTAAGGTTGTAACACTTTTATCAAATCCCATGGGAACTCTACGTTGAAGAAGCACACGAATCTACATTGTAAAGCAACAAAAGGCGGTACGGAATCAAAACAAACTACTATGGGACGAGATAAGAGTATTTTTGTATATGACGAGAGGGCGCTTCGTCAAGATTTTGCACACTTTGTGATTTAAGAGGGTTGGCCGTTCAACCACTTCGACAACGAGAGGTTAATGAGGTTGATTCAAACTCGCCTTCAACCACGATGTAATCATGTAAGTCGTCAAACTCTTAAATGTGATTGCATTAAATCTTGGGTAAAGGTTAAAAAGGAACTAATACTTCGTTTTGATGCTTTAAAAACTAGTGTAAACTTAACAACCAATGTTTGGTCGGTGGGTCATGGTTTGCCCGGTTCGTGCATTTGTGTTACCGCACATTGGGTTGATCTCGTTACTTGGCAAATGATGAAACATACTATTGGTTTTGAAAACTTTGAATATCTGCATACGAATGAAAATTTAAGTATGATGTTGCGATATGTTATGAAAACGTTTAAAATAGAAAAAAAAATGTTTTTCAATATCATTTGATAACGCTTCCAATAATACAAATGCGGTTAAAAAGCTAATACTAAAATACCGACCACCTCTTGATGGCATTTTTTATCATAGTCGATGTGTTGCACACATCATTAACTTGGTTGTGCAAAGCGGACTACCGTCCAAGCAAATGAATAATTTAAGAGAAGCTTTTAAAAAATGTTACAAGATATTTTTCTATCGGGAAACAAAAGATACGCGGATTATATAAAATTGTGTCATGATTCGAATTCCTTTTTTTATCCCCAAATTGGGACGTTCCTACAAGATGGAATTCGACTTATAACATGTTTGTTTGTGGTTTATGCCCCAAATTAACGTTACAACATTTTCATGATGAACTTTGCTCTAAATCTAGAAGTCGGGATATGGTACCATTTTCGGTTGAAAATTGGGCTACTATTAAAAAAGTAACCGAATTACTCAAAGTTTTTAAAACCGCAACAACTATGTTATCGAGTGTTTATTATCCTACGAGTCAATTGGTCATCAACCAACTTTTTATGATGTCTAGAAAATTAGGATCATACGAATATGATGGTCCACTTTTTTCGAATATGGATATGCGGATGAAAGAAAAACTTACCAAATATTTTGAAGAAATTCCACCAGTAATTACTTGTTCCGTCGCAATGAACCCATGTTTGAACCTTAGCGGTGGAATATTATGGATTTGCTTCAAAAAAATAGACCCTTTTTTGTAAAAAAAGAGCACAAGAAATGCTTAAAAATAACTTCAAACGTTTATTTGATGTTTATTTTGAGAAATATGGTAAACAAATGTGGGAACGAGTTCGGCTTCAACGGTTTTGGACTTCGACTACAATCGTGGATCCGGATTTGGACTTATTTTCAAAGTTAAGACAAGAAAGCGGTAAACGGGCTAGAAGTGACAATTTATCGAGCAACGAATATGGGAGATATATGGAAAACGATTGGTGAAACACTATCACATCCAAAGAGTTCAAGAATTATGATGTTTTGAATTGGTGAAAACAACGGGAACCTCAATTTCCCGTTCTAGCCGCAATGGCCCGAGATTTCCTAAGCGTACAAGCTTCTACCGTTGCTTCGGAATCCGCTTTTTCTACTAGTGGAAGGATATTATCGGTAAGAAGAACAAGGCGCACACCTTTATCTTTGAAGATGTGTATTTACTTGAAGGATTATTTAGATGGGAATGAACGTATACAACACGTTTCAATACTTGAAGAACCGATGGAATAAGAAAGACAATTACAAGAGATCGAGGTGGAAGAGGGTTATGTAATCAATCTTTTCGAAGAAGAAGTCGTTTTCGATGAAGCTACAAGCACCGCTAGGGACACCACCGAAGTTGAAGATGAAGATGAAACCAATAACGAATAAATAGTCAAAATGTATTAAATTTGTAATTCAAGTACTTCATGTGTGCCGTTTATGAGTTTATTTAATAAAAGTCGAAGTTTATTAAGTTTATTGTGTTGAAAATGCGAACGAAAAAAAACCAGATTCGACCAATTTTACATGGCCACTGTTAATATTGACGACCGGTTCTTGGGAACCGGTTTTGACCGGTTTTAAATTGGAACCGGTTAGGGAACCAAACCGGAACCGGTTAGACCGGTCTTGAATTTTAGACTCCGAATCCAGAAAAACTGAACCGGTTTTAACCGGAACCGGTTCATTGACCTTTGACCATGGTCCGGAACCGGTTTTTGCAAAAACCGGCTTTTGACCACCTCTAATGGTGTTACTGTGTTAGAACGACATGTATATCTTTAAACTAGAATTGCTTTTAATATAGTTAACTAATAGTAATAAAAATATATAAAAGATAAATGCTTAAAAGTTTGAGTATATTTGTTAAAGTTAGTTATTATTATCTAAACTAGTGCGAGCATAACAGACCGTGGATCGAATCAAAACGATAAACATCAGGCTCCTCAAAGTTGTTACTGGCATTAACAAGTGCTCTTCCTAATTTCTTTAACTGCTTATCCTAAGTCACTCAGAACAGATTAACCTCAAAATTATCAGGGTCCTGAAACTATTATCCTTATCAATAAGTACTAATGCACCCTCACTGTTATCAACAGGTTGGCTGGCAATGGACATGTCATCAAGGGTTGAAAATACATGCTCAATGTTTGGCAACTGGCTAGATTCCCCAATACAATTGATGTCCATTAATACTTGTGTTAGTTGCATAAAAGGCTGTAATACATGCTCATTATCAAGGTCATCTAACCAATCGTCTACAACACGATTCGATAACAGCACTAGCTACTTTTCTATTTTGTTCATCCATCTCCCAAAATACAGTCTTGATAGATTGTGGGGACATTTCAGACGACTCTAATATTGTCTTACCTATTTCAACATAAACATCTATCAATTTATGGTCGTTGACAATGTCTTTCAATAACTCAAGATTCATAGGTTCACGAAAACTAAACAAGCCATCATCCAATGTACTACCAGGCTTAACAAAGTAGTAGTAATTGGTTTGTCCTTCAGCATAACCGATTTTGGTCATGAGTGCATCCATTTCATGAACATATACCTCATTCATTTCAACATAATTAAGTTGACATTCCTTAACCTCATGCTAAACGAACCCGATCGACCAATTGTTGAAACACATAACAAAACATTATTACGATTATCTTACCTAAAAGGTAAATACCTTAAACAATCTAAAAAACATATAAGTGTAAACGATTATCACCAAAAAACACCTACTATATCTCCTGATTGCACACATTTTCTCTGTCTCATGGTCATCAAAGAAAGGCTCTTATGTCTGATATACGCCTCACTTTGGAGCCTTAAAATCATGCGTAATTGATGTATTGAACCTAAGTATTTTTAACCTAATACAAGTACTATACAAAATCATGAAACAAACCTATATTATGTGGACACTTGAACCTTTACAAATCTGATTATATATATGTTTTCTGGTCGTGGTCTTGGGGTATACCATGCGCACCATTTGAACCCTAAATCTTGTGTATTAGACTTGCTTAACCTAACATAGTATAACCTAATTATTACCACCTAAAACCAGGCCTTAAGACCTTCACATGTATGGCGTTAAGAGGGTGCATAAACCTGATTATGTTATGTTTTCTGGTCGTGGGATTTGAGAAGCTTGCGCACCATGTTTTGAGCCTAACAACACGTTAAAATTGAATGTTAAACCAAGCTATTAATAGCCTAAGATGAACCACCTAAAAGACATGCGTTAAAAACCTTTTATATGTGTTAATATATGTGCATAAAACTGGTCCTAAGAATACGATTGTAAAACCTCTCGACATGATTGTTTTTGGTCGTTAACATTTCATAAAATGGGACTTGAATGAGACGTACATATAGTAATATTAATGTGAAGCGAAACGTGGTAAAAGGGGCTGTTTTGAAGGGTTAAAAAGGATGTATAAATCTGTTTTGGGTTAAGGTTTATGTCACGTTAAAAAGCAAGGTTCACATAAGGGTTTACGTATTTTGTATTACACATGATTAAAGGGTAAATAACGTATATAGTATTCGTAAAATGGATCCAAGGTTTCGTTGATATTATTACATGTTGGTTTGTCTCGACCTAAAATACTTAATCACATTAACTCATATAATCTTGTGCTAATCGATGCTAATACGGAAGCTTACACTTGTTATACGAATACATGTACGAATTACGTAGAATTAATGTCATATGCATAATTATTGAAATATAAGGGTTGTATTGTAGATATAATGACTAAAAGGGCTAAATTAATAAAATGGGTAAAAATGTCATATTTACACTTAAGACCCTACACTTTGTAGTAATTACACTTTAGACCCTAAACTTGTGTAAATTGGCATAAATGATCCTTAAAGTTTATAAATCACTTAATTAACCTAATATGTCTTTAAATGCATCATAAATGGCTAAACTTGCTAAATACGGAAACCTGCTATTTTTGGAAAGCTGCTTAGTATGAAAACCTGCTAATTATGGAAACTTGCCTAAAATAGAAAGTTACCTAAAATGGAAAGTTACTAAAATTGGAAACCTGCTAAAAATGGAAAGCCGTCTAAAATGAGTAATCTGATCTTAATAAGCGTTATCTAATTCATAGGTTCTGGATGGCGGGATTGATTCATCGTGTGACCTTACTTTCCTATTTTGCTTGCTTCGAATGAGGTACAGATATTCTATCCCTTTTCAGTAGGGGTTCTCATGACTTTCAGGTCCTTCGACTTCATTTCGTTTATGATATTTCACTGCTATGATACCTTTGCTATTGACCCTCTGATATTGAACTTATGTGATTTCTCCCGAACCACCCCTCTTTTATTTCTCCGTCACTCGAGCCAACCGCTTGTGAACGATCAACCGTAACAGATGATAAAAGGGCGACAGCCCGGGAGAAAATGCAAGTTTACCAAGGATTAAAATATCCTTGGATCGTTTATGTCCTGGTGAGGCGTGATATTCCACATACAATGACTTGTGAATGCTGAAATGATATAGAATGTACAAAAACAGGAATCTGATTGACTAACACTGAATGTGAATAGTAATAGCTCTGTCACAGCTACGTCAATAAAAACGTGCAATCAGAAACCTAAAAACGATTATAACTATAGTAGGGATTTGCATGTCTTAGCGACTTAAATGCAAATTAAAAGAGATTAAAAATAAAATCTATTAAATAAACGCTATCACTATATTTAAAGTGATGAACGTTTAAAACCTAAATCGTACGTTTAAATAATTACGTAAACGTAAAAACGTAAAATCTAAGAATTAAAAGATCTAAAAATATGAAAATAACATTTTTACAATCCTAATAATAAAAGAAAATTATTAGAAAAAGAAAATTATTTCTACAACTATTTATTTATTTATTATTAATTAAAAACTATTTAACTATTTAATAAATACTCTAAAATAGAAGAAAATACAAAATAAGGCTAGAAAAATAAACTTATGATTCTGAAAAATCTAAAATACTATAAAACTAATTTTAAAATTAAAAATATAATTTTCACACTTTATATCTAATTATTACTAATTAATAACTATTTAAAATACACTAAAATACTAGAAAATAGAAAATAAACTTGGAAAAATAAAATTTAAACTTTAAAAAATCTAAAATAAGATAAAACTAATTTTAAAACAGAAAAGATATTTATTATACAATTATTCTATTTATTAATAATTATTAACTATTAAAAAGTATTAAAAACTAATATTTAATTATTAAAAATACTAAACAGTAAAAGAAAAATCTCAAACTTTTTACAAAATTCTAAAATAAATAAAAGAAGCTATGAAAAGTATAAAAATGGTAGCTTATGTACAAAAATAAGCTAATGGGCAATAAGCTCTTAAGTAAAAGCTATCACTTGAGCTTATAGTGGTTCTTTTTGGTATTTTCTTTTTCTGGAACTAAATAAGTACTAATATTAGACATGTTTACTGAAAATTGAACTCTACAAACTAAGAATAAGCAGATTCAGAGCTTATGAGTCCAACAGTAAGCTTTTGGCTTAACTGTTGGAGCTCAAACTCTTATTAAGCTTAAAATGAGCTATACAGTGAATGAAAAAGCTAGAGGATATTAAGTACAAGTATAATAGGTATATATGAACAAAAATAAGCACTGAGAAGTGCTTATAAGCATGAGCTTATGGTTTAGTCAGTTTAGCTTATTTGGCTAAACTTGGATGGAATTGAGGCTTAAATAAGCCTGATATAAGCTCCATACTAAAAAGTGAAAGAAACAAAATATGCAAACAAGTTATATTTACAAGTATAAACAAGCAAGTGCACTGAAATTGACTTATAAGCTCAAAATAAGCAAATAAGCTTCTTTCAGTACACTGCAGTTCCAAACAGCCTTTACTACTATTTGTATTGGCCATTTAAGCTGAGATTATAAGCTACAAATGGCAAATTAAGAATTGAGTTAGTAAGCTGAGTTGGATGGCTCTCTAAAATGCTAAAGCTCTCCCTGTGGGGATCACAAATGGGCTTATAAAGAGCTTATGAAGTTGCTATGAATATACTGAGTTCTTAACATACTCAGAAAGTGGACAAGTCTAGAAGCTAGTTGCATCCTGGCTTAATAAGCTACAACATGGAATATAAACATTGGATCATAGAGTATAGTGGATAAGCTTTACAAAAAACTAAACCACATAAGCTCTAGATCATTAATGAGCTTTTTAGAGGCTTGTAGGTAATGGTGTAAATGGACTGCATAAGCAGTCCATTGTTATGAATGAGCAAACATACAAACTCTCTAGGACTTATCTCATAAGCTAATAAATGCTCAACAAGCACTATACTAGAGACTATGGTAGCTTGGCTTTTTGAAAATCCAAAGCTCACAATATCCAGCTTAATGAGGAGCTTTCTAAGAGCTTTTAAAAACAACTCCAGTTCACTGTTTGCTTCAGTGAACTGAGTTTGGTGGGACAAAAAGTTTGTGGAGATTAAGGTGTCTAAATAAGCTACAAACTTAAAAGTGAGAATACAAATAACAAGTAAGCCATAAGGGCTACACAAAACAGTAAAAAGCACAAGCTATGGTCAAGTCATGAAGCTTCTGCAAGCTTATGAACTTGACCATAAAACTGTGGTGCAGGACATTTACAGTATGAAAATTGACTTTTATTAAAAACTAAAAGGTTTGACTATTATGAACTTAAGACTAAATCTATGGACTGAACATGATATATTAGACTGTAATAAGTTAATATTAAGCTAGGTTTACAAGATTTAAACTAATTCTAAGAATTTCATACTCTAAAATCATCACAGTAAACTGTGATGCAGAATTAAAAGAGATTTGACTTTTATACAAATAAGGACTGAATATATGGACTGAAATGAACTATTAGGTACTAATGTGACTTGAAACAAGTAAGAACAACAACCAATAAACACAGGAACTCATGTATATCAACAAATCCAAACACCCTTTTAATTATCACTTGTCACATGAACATCAAAGGTTGCAATGAATCTGAGTCTAAACCTTATTCCAAACATTATATTATCACATATTAAGATTAATTGAGCATAAAACAGTCAAGAAAACAAGCTAGAACACAGATTTGTAAAATTTGCATTTCAACTGAGTAACTTTTCAATTTTAAGCACAACTGAATCTTAATGAACAACATACTTATATTAAGCTATAATAACATCAAATAACAACACAGAAACAGGAAAACATGAGAATCAAAGCATGAACAATAATAAAGCAGTAAATGGTAAAAAGGGTAAAAATGGAACTCACAAGTGATTTTGATGAAAACTGAGTACCAAGGTCTAAAAACTACTCCTAGCTTACTGTCAATAAGCTAGAAACCAGATATCCATCCAGCTTAGCTTCTACTTCCCCAGAACTTCTTATTTGATCATATTTGACTTCCATTGACTTTTTTAGCTTTTTTAGTACTTTTCTTAATTTAAAAAGTCTAGCTTGTTTCATGGTTCTAATAGCCTAATGAGCTTTTGTCAAGAGCTTAGGAGAGCTATAGAAACCTTAAAACAGCTACTTAACATGAAATTTAAACAATTTGATAATTAAAGGTAAATAAAGCAAAACATGGAAATTAAAAGTAACTTGAATTAAAACTGGAAATAACATTCCATTACACTAGTTTAAAGTAAATTACAGCATTTTAAAACATTAAAAGACATTAATTTAAAGAAAGCAGTAAAACTACACTATGTGAACAATGGTCAAAAACCAAAGTTAAGTCTTCTCTGTCTTTCTCCTTCCTTTTATAGCTTCCAATGCTTCCACGTGGCCTCTTGAGAGAATCCCACCACTTTTTTTGGCCAATGGGAGAGCTTTAAGTGAGTTGCCTGTTTTTGTCATTTTGGCGGGAAACATGGATTTGACCTCTGTTGACTTTTTGCTGCAACTAGGGGGGGTGGAGTAGGTATATGATGAGTGGTGAGATGTGGAAGAGATAAGGGTGATGGGAGAGGGTATTGGGAGAGGGAATTGCAGTTGCAGACCAAGTGGAGAAGCAGGAAACTTGTTGGGAGGGAAAGGTGGAGTTGTTTGACTGCTTTTGACCAGAGGTTCAAAATGGGAGGGTCATTGGTTTTGGCCGGGGGTCATAATAGGTTTTGACAAGTCCAAAGGTAGTGAAAGGCTTATAATTATCAAGGGCCATAAGTGTAAATTCTGAAATTCAAGGGACTTGTTCTGCCAAATCTGCAAAGTTAATCCAAGGGTTGAATTTGACAAGTATCAATAGTTCAAGGACCAAAGCTGACATTTTCACATTTTCCAGGGACTAAACTTGACAATTTTGAAAGTTCAGGGACCTTTTCTGCCATTTTACAAAAGATTTATTCAAGGATTATTTTTGACAAATTAGAATATTTCAGGGACCTTGAATAACATTTCTCTTTATTTAGATTTACCAGGGACTGTTTTGACAACTTTTGAAACTTGGGGGACTAAAACTGCCAATTATGCAAATTTGATACGTTTTTCACCAGATTTTGATATTTTTGCATTTAAAACATATAAAACACTTGTTTGTGATATTTTGATACATTTCTGAGTGTTTTCAGATGTTTTTGCAGTTTAAATGGTACAAAAATGATGAGTATTTAGACACTCATCAATCCCCCACACTAAGATATTGCTAGTCCCTAGCAATGATTTGAGAAAACATAATGGATTTTATCTCTTTACCAAAAGCCATTACTTCTGGAGTAGCCAAATGTTTCAGTTCAAGTAAGAACTTTGGTACACCGATAACCAAGTGATTTTGAGCAAACCACCAGCTTCCAACGGATTTGATTTGTCTTTACCAGAAGCCGTACCCTTCTGGACTAGCCAACTCTTAGATAAATTATCAGTATTATCTTTGGTGAGTCGATTACCAATTATGGTTTTTCCACTGCCTTTACCACAAGCCATAAACTTGCGGGCTAGCCAACTCTTCACTTTTAAGGATATGGTGAGCTGAATACCATACAATTTTGGGCAAATTGTAAGCCGTCAACGGATTTGAGATATCTTTACCAAGAGCCGTTTGCTCCTGGATTAGCCAGTCCTTATGGTGGACTGATTACCATTTGTTGTGTTTAGTACATAGTACTTCCACTAAAAAAAAAATTTTTTAAAATTTGGCCATTTTGGGGGAAAAAGGGACTAAAAAGGTACATTTATGATCAAAATTCGCCAGAATTTCCTCCCCCACACTAAGATATTGCTAGTCCCTAGCAATGATTTGAGAAAACATAATGGATTTTATCTCTTTACCAAAAGCCATTACTTCTGGAGTAGCCAAATGTTTCAGTTCAAGTAAGAACTTTGGTACACCGATAACCAAGTGATTTTGAGCAAACCACCAGCTTCCAACGGATTTGATTTGTCTTTACCAGAAGCCGTACCCTTCTGGACTAGCCAACTCTTAGATAAATTATCAGTATTATCTTTGGTGAGTCGATTACCAATTATGGTTTTTCCACTGCCTTTACCACAAGCCATAAACTTGCGGGCTAGCCAACTCTTCACTTTTAAGGATATGGTGAGCTGAATACCATACAATTTTGGGCAAATTGTAAGCCGTCAACGGATTTGAGATATCTTTACCAAGAGCCGTTTGCTCCTGGATTAGCCAGTCCTTATGGTGGACTGATTACCATTTGTTGTGTTTAGTACATAGTACTTCCACTAAAAAAAAAATTTTTAAAATTTGGCCATTTTGGGGGAAAAAGGGACTAAAAAGGTACATTTATGATCAAAATTCGCCAGAATTTCCCCCCCACACTTAGAAATGAATATTGTCCTCAATATTCAAAGTACCGGCTGTAATGCCGAAACTTAGAACGTAAAAAGATAATAAACATAGCTAAGTGTAGAAACACAACATTTTTCTCTTTTTTTAATATATACAATTTTCATTCATTTTTTAGATCTATATACAACATGTGGGGCATCTCCCCCACACTAGGGTGGTACACACGGGTGAAAACCCATGTTAAGCTACTGTTTTTGATTACCGAGTCGCTAGCTTGACTCGACCCCGAATTAAATGGTTCATGGGGAAATGACTGGATGAGAAATTGGAGTGGGATTGCCACTCACAGAATTATGAATAATCATCACTAAGATGAGTCTAAGAATCTTTAGAAAGAAACTCAGAAAAGGCTAGAAGAATCTTTTTGATTTTTTATTTATAAAAAGAAAGGAAAAATATTTTTGGGTTTTTGATATAATATAAACAGAAACGAAAAATTAAAATTGGCTAAAAGGGAAACCTAAATGAGATTATCAATACATGAAACTGATTTAAACCGAATCTATCACATTCCAGGAATTATACTAAGCACAGTAAATCCTTTTTTAGTGTAAACATGGTGTTTAGCCAAAATTTAGACCTAGGAATATCAAGATTAGGAAAATTGACAGTCTAATGCAAATCAAAGCACAGATAGATTTCAACCATAAAATCTTTTTGTATTTTATATTGTTTATATGAAATGAAGTAGTAATTTACATACAAGGATAGGTATTTCAACAAAGTACAAAATACAAGTCATAATACGCAGCTAGCCTCCCCGGCAGCGGCGCCAAAATTTGATTTCTCCCGAACCACCCCTCTTTTATTTCTCCGTCACTCGAGCCAACCGCTTGTGAACGATCAACCGTAACAGATGATAAAAGGGCGACAGCCCGGGAGAAAATGCAAGTTTACCAAGGATTAAAATATCCTTGGATCGTTTATGTCCTGGTGAGGCGTGATATTCCACATACAATGACTTGTGAATGCTGAAATGATATAGAATGTACAAAAACAGGAATCTGATTGACTAACACTGAATGTGAATAGTAATAGCTCTGTCACAGCTACGTCAATAAAAACGTGCAATCAGAAACCTAAAAACGATTATAACTATAGTAGGGATTTGCATGTCTTAGCGACTTAAATGCAAATTAAAAGAGATTAAAAATAAAATCTATTAAATAAACGCTATCACTATATTTAAAGTGATGAACGTTTAAAACCTAAATCGTACGTTTAAATAATTACGTAAACGTAAAAACGTAAAATCTAAGAATTAAAAGATCTAAAAATATGAAAATAACATTTTTACAATCCTAATAATAAAAGAAAATTATTAGAAAAAGAAAATTATTTCTACAACTATTTATTTATTTATTATTAATTAAAAACTATTTAACTATTTAATAAATACTCTAAAATAGAAGAAAATACAAAATAAGGCTAGAAAAATAAACTTATGATTCTGAAAAATCTAAAATACTATAAAACTAATTTTAAAATTAAAAATATAATTTTCACACTTTATATCTAATTATTACTAATTAATAACTATTTAAAATACACTAAAATACTAGAAAATAGAAAATAAACTTGGAAAAATAAAATTTAAACTTTAAAAAATCTAAAATAAGATAAAACTAATTTTAAAACAGAAAAGATATTTATTATACAATTATTCTATTTATTAATAATTATTAACTATTAAAAAGTATTAAAAACTAATATTTAATTATTAAAAATACTAAACAGTAAAAGAAAAATCTCAAACTTTTTACAAAATTCTAAAATAAATAAAAGAAGCTATGAAAAGTATAAAAATGGTAGCTTATGTACAAAAATAAGCTAATGGGCAATAAGCTCTTAAGTAAAAGCTATCACTTGAGCTTATAGTGGTTCTTTTTGGTATTTTCTTTTTCTGGAACTAAATAAGTACTAATATTAGACATGTTTACTGAAAATTGAACTCTACAAACTAAGAATAAGCAGATTCAGAGCTTATGAGTCCAACAGTAAGCTTTTGGCTTAACTGTTGGAGCTCAAACTCTTATTAAGCTTAAAATGAGCTATACAGTGAATGAAAAAGCTAGAGGATATTAAGTACAAGTATAATAGGTATATATGAACAAAAATAAGCACTGAGAAGTGCTTATAAGCATGAGCTTATGGTTTAGTCAGTTTAGCTTATTTGGCTAAACTTGGATGGAATTGAGGCTTAAATAAGCCTGATATAAGCTCCATACTAAAAAGTGAAAGAAACAAAATATGCAAACAAGTTATATTTACAAGTATAAACAAGCAAGTGCACTGAAATTGACTTATAAGCTCAAAATAAGCAAATAAGCTTCTTTCAGTACACTGCAGTTCCAAACAGCCTTTACTACTATTTGTATTGGCCATTTAAGCTGAGATTATAAGCTACAAATGGCAAATTAAGAATTGAGTTAGTAAGCTGAGTTGGATGGCTCTCTAAAATGCTAAAGCTCTCCCTGTGGGGATCACAAATGGGCTTATAAAGAGCTTATGAAGTTGCTATGAATACACTGAGTTCTTAACATACTCAGAAAGTGGACAAGTCTAGAAGCTAGTTGCATCCTGGCTTAATAAGCTACAACATGGAATATAAACATTGGATCATAGAGTATAGTGGATAAGCTTTACAAAAAACTAAACCACATAAGCTCTAGATCATTAATGAGCTTTTTAGAGGCTTGTAGGTAATGGTGTAAATGGACTGCATAAGCAGTCCATTGTTATGAATGAGCAAACATACAAACTCTCTAGGACTTATCTCATAAGCTAATAAATGCTCAACAAGCACTATACTAGAGACTATGGTAGCTTGGCTTTTTGAAAATCCAAAGCTCACAATATCCAGCTTAATGAGGAGCTTTCTAAGAGCTTTTAAAAACAACTCCAGTTCACTGTTTGCTTCAGTGAACTGAGTTTGGTGGGACAAAAAGTTTGTGGAGATTAAGGTGTCTAAATAAGCTACAAACTTAAAAGTGAGAATACAAATAACAAGTAAGCCATAAGGGCTACACAAAACAGTAAAAAGCACAAGCTATGGTCAAGTCATGAAGCTTCTGCAAGCTTATGAACTTGACCATAAAACTGTGGTGCAGGACATTTACAGTATGAAAATTGACTTTTATTAAAAACTAAAAGGTTTGACTATTATGAACTTAAGACTAAATCTATGGACTGAACATGATATATTAGACTGTAATAAGTTAATATTAAGCTAGGTTTACAAGATTTAAACTAATTCTAAGAATTTCATACTCTAAAATCATCACAGTAAACTGTGATGCAGAATTAAAAGAGATTTGACTTTTATACAAATAAGGACTGAATATATGGACTGAAATGAACTATTAGGTACTAATGTGACTTGAAACAAGTAAGAACAACAACCAATAAACACAGGAACTCATGTATATCAACAAATCCAAACACCCTTTTAATTATCACTTGTCACATGAACATCAAAGGTTGCAATGAATCTGAGTCTAAACCTTATTCCAAACATTATATTATCACATATTAAGATTAATTGAGCATAAAACAGTCAAGAAAACAAGCTAGAACACAGATTTGTAAAATTTGCATTTCAACTGAGTAACTTTTCAATTTTAAGCACAACTGAATCTTAATGAACAACATACTTATATTAAGCTATAATAACATCAAATAACAACACAGAAACAGGAAAACATGAGAATCAAAGCATGAACAATAATAAAGCAGTAAATGGTAAAAAGGGTAAAAATGGAACTCACAAGTGATTTTGATGAAAACTGAGTACCAAGGTCTAAAAACTACTCCTAGCTTACTGTCAATAAGCTAGAAACCAGATATCCATCCAGCTTAGCTTCTACTTCCCCAGAACTTCTTATTTGATCATATTTGACTTCCATTGACTTTTTTAGCTTTTTTAGTACTTTTCTTAATTTAAAAAGTCTAGCTTGTTTCATGGTTCTAATAGCCTAATGAGCTTTTGTCAAGAGCTTAGGAGAGCTATAGAAACCTTAAAACAGCTACTTAACATGAAATTTAAACAATTTGATAATTAAAGGTAAATAAAGCAAAACATGGAAATTAAAAGTAACTTGAATTAAAACTGGAAATAACATTCCATTACACTAGTTTAAAGTAAATTACAGCATTTTAAAACATTAAAAGACATTAATTTAAAGAAAGCAGTAAAACTACACTATGTGAACAATGGTCAAAAACCAAAGTTAAGTCTTCTCTGTCTTTCTCCTTCCTTTTATAGCTTCCAATGCTTCCACGTGGCCTCTTGAGAGAATCCCACCACTTTTTTTGGCCAATGGGAGAGCTTTAAGTGAGTTGCCTGTTTTTGTCATTTTGGCGGGAAACATGGATTTGACCTCTGTTGACTTTTTGCTGCAACTAGGGGGGGGGGTGGAGTAGGTATATGATGAGTGGTGAGATGTGGAAGAGATAAGGGTGATGGGAGAGGGTATTGGGAGAGGGAATTGCAGTTGCAGACCAAGTGGAGAAGCAGGAAACTTGTTGGGAGGGAAAGGTGGAGTTGTTTGACTGCTTTTGACCAGAGGTTCAAAATGGGAGGGTCATTGGTTTTGGCAGGGGGTCATAATAGGTTTTGACAAGTCCAAAGGTAGTGAAAGGCTTATAATTATCAAGGGCCATAAGTGTAAATTCTGAAATTCAAGGGACTTGTTCTGCCAAATCTGCAAAGTTAATCCAAGGGTTGAATTTGACAAGTATCAATAGTTCAAGGACCAAAGCTGACATTTTCACATTTTCCAGGGACTAAACTTGACAATTTTGAAAGTTCAGGGACCTTTTCTGCCATTTTACAAAAGATTTATTCAAGGATTATTTTTGACAAATTAGAATATTTCAGGGACCTTGAATAACATTTCTCTTTATTTAGATTTACCAGGGACTGTTTTTGACAACTTTTGAAACTTGGGGGACTAAAACTGCCAATTATGCAAATTTGATACGTTTTTCACCAGATTTTGATATTTTTGCATTTAAAACATATAAAACACTTGTTTGTGATATTTTGATACATTTCTGAGTGTTTTCAGATGTTTTTGCAGTTTAAATGGTACAAAAATGATGAGTATTTAGACACTCATCATTATGCTATGAACCTTTGATATTGAACCTCTGTTACTGGACCTTTGATATTGAACCTTTGATATTGGACTGTTGCTATGATATACGTTTGTTGTGATTATGAACCTTCTGGTTATGAACCTTCTGATTATGAACCTTATGATTATGAACCTTCTGATTATGAACCTCTGATTATGAACCTATGTTATGGAACTCTGTTATGAACCTTTGATGTCTGGACCTCTGATATGAACCTTTGACTTCTGAACCTTTGATATGAACCCTTATGATATGATTATGCTTTGACCCTTCAGTTTGATACCCGAGCCAAATATGTTTTCCTAGTCATGGAGGTACCATGACCATGTCATTGATGCACCAATGGCATGACTCAAGTGTGTACGAGTGATGTTACACACAGTCCCCTTTATGTTATATGATTATGAGCTCAAGATATATGTTTGGCCACTATGTTTCCGCGGGGGCGTATGGATGCATCCTAGATATGTTTTGATATGATATGATATGATTTATATGGTGAATGATGTCGTGTGCAATACGCGTCTTCACAGTCTGGGAGCTAGCAACTCCATTGGTTACTGAGGTCTCCCCTCCTATTATATATGGTATTCTGAGGTCACCCCTCCGAATACAATGGCTACTTATGATATGATATGATATGATATGTTTCCGGGCTCGTGGTAGATTTTTGACAACCCTTACACTTTTGATATACCCATATTGTACCTTCCGTATTCCCCAATGCACCATAGTCTGTATTAATTGTTCATTACTCAGTACCCTTATATGACTCACTCTATTACCAAGATATAGATACCCCATTGCATTGATCTGTCACACTCTCATTCCGTTACTTCAGAATATCGTTCCATTCACGTACCGGGTTATTATGTGTTTATTGAATTTGATTATGCTATTTCATGACTTATGTGACTACTGATTACCCTGCTATGATGTGATTAATATGTGGTTATCTGAGTAACCTGTTGTCATCTGATGATATGTGATCTCACTGTTATGTGACCCTCTGAATTGTCTGGTGACCATGCTAATGTGTAATCGATAGTTTTGTCTGTTTATTATGTGTACTTCGTTCAGTTAATCTCGTGGACTATGACTATCCGTTGTATCCTTATCTGCTTATTGTTGACCTGCCATGTTTACATTTCTGTCTATGTTACGGGTTGATTTGGGTAAATGGTTCAACTTATGACGTCTGGATTGTTAATTTGTTTAGTTTCCCTGCTATGCCTTTAATTCATTCAATTATATCGTTTATACTGTATTCCTACTTGTTACGTGTGACTGCCATGTGTTGACTGATGTTAGTACCTCCACTGTCATGATACTGGTTGTGTTTTCAACTAAGGGTTTTTGACCCGTGTGATTGCCATGCTCACTTACTAATTAATTGCTTCCGCTTGCCTTTAGATTTCTGTTTGACTTGTATGTCTTATGATCTCCTAAATTGATTGTATGCCATATATATGTTGTGTGGATACGACGTCTGCTATGCTTGCTTATGTTTCAGTACTTGTATGCCTGGTTTGTATGTGCTTGTATATATGTCATTGATGCTTTGCTTTGCTTTGCTTCGTTCTCCTTATATTATGTTCTTTTTGGATATCTGTATAATTGTGTTCTGCAAGATCCTCCTTGACTCATTGGTTCCCTTTCTTTGTGACCTTGTTATCAGTTTCCTCATTTCACTTCACATTTTTTAGCTTTCGTGTTGTTATATCTGTTCACTGGGCTTTTAATCTCAGCCGCATTTCTTTTCCTGCGGCAGGTTTTAGGTTTGAAGATGGGCTTCGATGGGCTGAGAGTTAGAGTATCTGAGTGAACCAACCCTAGTACCTCATTACTTTGGGACTTATTTTGAAGAACTTTTGTTTTGGGATTTTATTTCATTTTGGATATTGTATTTTCCTTGTCAGTCAATTGTGTATATGATTTGATACCTCATTTTTTAAGGTTTCCGTTTGTAAAGATTTCATTTGTATGTTCTGATATGACACCAGAATGTGACACTTCTACCCTTGCTGGGTTGGTGTGTTACAATTTTAGACTCCGAATCCAGAAAAACTGAACCGGTTTTAACCGGAACCGGTTCGTTGACCTTTGACCATGGTCCGGAACCGGTTTTTGCAAAAACCGGCTTTTGACCAACTCTAATGGTGTTACTGTGTTAGAACGACATGTATATCTTTAAACTATAATTGCTTTTAATATAGTTAACTAATAGTAATAAAAATATATAAAAGATAAACGCTTAAAACTTTGAGTATATATGTGGTTAGTTTTCTTGTTAAAGTTAGTTATTATTATCTAAACTAGTGTGAGCATAATAGACCGTGGATCGAATCAAAATGATAAACCATACAGACCGGACCAAAAATATTTGGTTAGGTTATTTTCGGTCTGATCCTTGATCCTCGGTTCAGCTCGGTCCTACACGCAACCGACCATTGTGCTTTGTTAGATCAGACCTACCCGAACATGGAACTAAATAATATTGTACAAGATATAAAGGACTTATTTAGTAGTTTAGGAACGCACTTAAACTATATAGGGCCAGTTTGACTACTTTGAGTTCCACCATAACCAAGACATGTTTTTCAGTTGTGTCCAGCAATGCCATAAACACTACACTTTACACTCTTCCAATCCTTAGACAGCTTACCATTCTTCACAATCTCTTCAGTCTCAGGAGCTAACAGTTGAGTTAGCTGCAGTTGTTTGAGGTTTTGGTGGAACAATTGTTGTGGGCACAGATAATTTTTCCCAATGCTCATTGCTAGTTATGGGCTAGACATGGTGTTTGTAGGTTGCTTCCCAAGTGTTAAGATAGTAACAAGGATGACCTCATGTTTCCACAGCTCCTATTTGTTGTCCATTTAAAGCCATATTTCAATTGGTAGCAACATTAACTACACATTGGTCTTTTCATGGTCCACTAACCAGAAACTTATCTCCCTAATTCCATAAAACATTATACTTAACAACCTCTTCCTTAATACCATCTAGCATGTGTTGTGCAGTTGGTGTTAGTGGCTCATTACTCTTCTTAATGACCATCACAACATGCATTATTCTCTTCATACAGTATTTCCTGATGTATTCTAAGGTTGTAATAATTGGTTTATTTATAGCCTCAATTATTTTCCCACAAAACACTTGACACATGTTATTAAGTAACACATCAGAATGAGGTCTCCCTAAAATAAGACAAATAAAGTTGTATTACTTATACATTTCATAGTACTTTAACATATACCAATTAAGTTACACAGATAGATGACTTACATGAGAAATGTGACCTTAACCAATGGATTGGTGGTATCTGACTTAACCAAGCCTGAGCAGGTTGACTAAACATCTTGAAAGCAGTCATAGCTTTCTCAAACTGTACAACAGTTAAGGCTGTTGCACATCTCCATAGATGGTCTTTGAAGGCCCTACCTTTCCAATGAAGTTTTATATGCTCATGAATGCTTCTAAGACAAAAATTTTGCTCTGCATTTGGAAAAACTTCTCTTAAAGTTACAATGATATCCTACACAAAACAAATATATTTAGTATATGTTTAAAAATATAGCAACTTGAAATCAGTACCAGTTTAAGGGAGTACCTTTTGCATGTCACTAATAAAAGTGAAGATTGAGTTTGGCTCAAGTTCAAGATCATCAAATAAACAATGAAGAAACCAAGTCCATGATCTTATATTTTCTGAATATGCAAAAGCATAAGTTAATGGGTATATACCATTGTTGTTATCAATTTCCACAACTGTTAGAAGTTGACCCTTCAAAGGACCATCAATAGGAAAAGCATATATCCCCAAAAAATGTCTCTGACACATTTTAAATCTTTCCTTCAATGCACTTAAACAAACATACATTCTCTTAAATTCTCTTGTTGGAAGAGTATCCTCTGCTGGCCGTTTCACATTCATCAGAACTATTGTATTAGGGTTTCTCTTTTGCAAATCTTGAACGTAGTCTCTCAGCATGGTAAATTGTAGCTTGAATTCACTCCTAATGCCTCTTACTCTATTCTTTTGACCCTTAAAACCTTCTGCATTGACACTTGAAGCTCAAATTGGTTGGTAATTTGATTATGAACAGACATCACTGGAATCCGTGGATTGGTTTGAATTTGTTATATTATTTGCTTTGACATAAAGTTAAGGTCAAAATGTTTGAGCGCCATTGATTGCAAACATATGTGTTGATTATTATATTTTATGACTGTCCAAGGACCTTTTTCACCATCCCTGCCGACAAACAACAACCACGGGCAGAGTATTTGGGAAGGGTCATTTTTGCCTGCAATTAATGCATTAAAACACTTTTGGTTAATGGACCTCTAACTGGGCCTATACCCACTCCAGCAATTTCACTTGGGCTTGATAGTGGAACACAACCCACACATCTGACCATTATTCTTCTTTTTCCATTCTTTAGAAAAAGCAACTCCCTTCTAGTTTCTATAGAATGCTCTTTTACCTTGTCTTTGACATGTTTTGCACTATCAAAGCATTAACCACGGTAAAAGAATGTGGTATAAACACCATTATGAATAGACTTTGACCTAACCCTTAGCACCCCATAGTTATCTATGTATGAGTCAGAAGCACAGGCAGTGTAAAAGGCATCATCATCCATCGCAGGTAACTCATTTTCTAAATTCATGTGATGACTTATATTAGTAGATGTTCCTGCCATGCCTAACTCAAGACTCTGACTCCCTTGGCCAAAGCATGTTTTACATCATTCTCCTCACAAATATTATCTTTATTTGCCAGAATTGTGTCACCACCTACATTGCCTAAGTGATTAGTATGACTCACTTGGAACAGAGTGATATCAACATCAGACTCCTCTTCCATGTTATTGCCATCAACAAGTGCTCCTCCTACTTTCTCTAACTACTTATCTTGAGTCACTTGGAACATAGTGACATCCACATCAGGCTCCTCAAAGCTGTTACTGGCATTAACAAGTGCTCTTCCTACTTTATTTAACTGCTTATCCTAAGTCACACGGAACAGATTAACCTCAAAATTATCAGGGTCCTGAAACTATTGTCCTTATCAATAAGTACTAATGCACCCTCACTGTTATCAACAGGTTGGCTGGCAAAGGACATGTCATCAAGGGTTGAAAATACATGCTCAATGTTTGGCAACTGGCTAGATTCCCCAATACAATTGATGTCCATTAATACTTGTGTTAGTTACATAAAAGGTTGTAATACAGGCTCATTATCAAGGTCATCTAACCAATCATCTACAACACGATTCGATAACAGCACTAGCTACTTTTCTACTTTGTTCATCCATCTCCTAAAATACAGTCTTGATAGATTGTGGGGACATTTCAGACAACTCTAATATTGTCTTACCTATTTCAACATAAACATCTATCAATTTATGGTCGTTGACAATGTCTTTCAACAACTCAAGATTCATAGGTTCACGAAAACTAAACAAGCCTTCATCCAATGTACTACCAGGCTTAACAAAGTAGTATTAATTGGTTTGTCCTTCAGCATAACCGATTTCGGTCATAAGAGCATCCATTTCATCAACATATACCTCATTCATTTCAACATAATTAAGTTGACATTCCTTAACCTCATGCTAAACGAACCCGATCGACCAATTGTTGAAACACATAACAAAACATTATTACGATTATCTTACCTAAAAGGGAAATACCTTAAACAATCTAAAAAACATATAAGTGTAAACGATTATCACCAAAAAACACCTACCATATCTCCTGATTGCACACATTTTCTCTGTCTCATGACCATATCTCCTAATTTGCGACATTGGGGTTTTTTTTGTAGGTTTCCAAAACAAGTTTGGGGATGACCAATGAGTACACGACCTACTTATATTAGACATAATGGCGGGAAAATGGATTAGACGTCTGCTGGATAGTACATCGAGAGAGAGAAAATTGTCACGGTTAAAAGACGAGTATATCCTCCAAACGAAACGGATAACAAGATTTTAGGACATAGAGCATTACGGGGTGAAGGACGCAATTGGCCTCAAAAACCCAAGTTGTGGACTCACGTCGACAATTTTCCTAGTTTGAGGCCCTGGCGATGCTTCCTGGAAAGTTTAGGGACCAACGGTGTATTTTTATCTACAATATACTATCTGATTATGACATAAAATAACAATAAAAAAGAGTTATTTGATTCTGAAATATTTATAAAAAAAACAGTATACCAACTTATAGGCTGTAAACGAATCGGACGAACACAAACGGAACCTTGTTCATGTTAATTCATTTAAATTTAAACGGGCAAGTAATCGGACACTAACGCTCACATGAACGAATTTTCTTGATCATGTTCGTTTATTAAGAAAGTGAGTTGTTCATATTCGTTCGTTAAGACACTAAATAAAAGCTAAACGAACATAAATGAACATACTCAAGCAAACATAAACTTTATTAAATTATGCACAATATATTATTTTATAAGTGTTGGTATATTTAAACAAAATAATTTTAAAACTATACAATTAAAATATATGATATACGAATATAAATAAGTCAATAAACATAAATGAATGTTAACGAAATTATAATCGGACGTTCTCGAACATAAATGAACGTACGTGACTTTTTTTTCTTCATGTTCGTTCATTTAACTAAACGAATGTAAACTATTATTCATGTTCGTTCATTTCATAAATAAACGAAAATAACGAACTCTTTACCAAATGGTTCATGAAATGTTCACTGAACGTTTAGTCCATTTATAGCCCTACCAACTTACCAAGTAAAAGGTTAATGGGCCAGAAGTGAATAAGTGACCAAAGCTTACATAACGTTAATGGGCCACTTTAATATCCCACTCTTTGCCCACGTCTTATATAACTAGCCGAGTATCCGCGCCTAGCGGCAACAGTTTCTAGTTTCGATCAAACATTGAGTGCGAATAATATTTTTCAACAAATTGATTTGGGGCGTTAGGGGATCATTTTATGATAGCATCGTTATAAGTTGAAATGTTTTTCGGAGAAATGTTTTCTGATGACATGATTGCATTCTTTTTCTTAAAGCGTCATTTTAAGTTGCATTATATTTAAACTATAATTATTTTATTCGAGTGTAGTATATAGTTTTGTTAAATTGAGTTATTAAAAACGTTATCAAATTAAGTTCTCTTTTGCAGAAGCAAATTAAGTTTTTTTATCATTTTTTTCTAATATCGATTGAATACTAAGACTATTGCAGTTTTCATGCCAACTTTACACCTTCCGTCCTTGGTTTTCTAAATTACCAAAATTTAAAGATACTCTTTTGAAAAACTTTCAAAATTACAGACATAAAACTAATTTTTTGCCAAGATCTGTCAAATTTGAAGGCAAGGAAAAATGGGACCAAACAACACCATGGCTAGAAACAATAGTTACATTGTAATATCTTTCGTGTTTCCACGCCAAGTTACAGGTTGGATATCACAATAGATGTATATTTTTTACAAAATAAGAGCATGGGGTGTGGTGGCTTAGCCACACCTCTTCACTTGGGTCCTACATGTGTCACATCACTTCAACACACCCACTTAAAAATACCCCATATTCACAACTAACCCAAACATCTTCACTTAGGCCCCACCTATCCACTTAAAAATACCTCCATTCACAACTAACGATTATGTAGTTTATTTTTTTGTCGTTTACATTTCGTTGGGACGACGAGCAGCAAAGTGGCGAGGTTGTCTGGTGTGGTGGCGAGGGTGCCACCTAGGAGTGGCGAGGGAGGTTCGTTGCCACACTCCATGCTCTAAGGATCATCACTGTAGCATGGGCATTGTAACTTGTAAGGTGTTGCAACACAAAATCAGATACTCGACAACAAAAAAGGATATCTCAAACACCATTTAATATACAAGCTTCACAAAGAACTATGAAACATGTACCATCACTGCCTCTTATATAACTTATTTCATAGCTAAACAAATTACTGAGAAACAAATCTGAAAACCCAAAATAAATTTTAAGCCTAGAAACAATATTGGCTCAGATATAAGAAGTTGCTAAGTGGATTCATGCTTTGGCTGCAATAATATAGGTTGCTAAGTGGATCTCACATTTAGCCATCCTTCCGTTTTTGAAGGCAAAAAAGAAAAATTACGACAACTGAATCTATTTTTCGTATAAACCATAAATCAAAACACAACAATATTTCCTTTTTCCATATCTCACGTATGTGAACCACAAGCGCAGTAACACACATCTAGGCCAAAAAAAAAATGTTCATACCATTTAACCCACTAACACAAAACCTCCAAAACCACAAAATCACCCCCAAAACTGCTAACACCAACGAAACCACCAAAGCTCAAAACACCAGTAGTGTTGGCGGCGAAATCAGTTAACTGTGGTGGTGGCAGAATAGGCTTGGGTGGTGTCGTTCATGTGTGGGAGTTAAAAGAAGTAACAAAGAGACCCAAATGTTTTTCAAGTGAAATAATAAGATTCAAGGCACGGCTGCAACACGATATTTTGAGTAGCCAAGCTACAAATATTTTTGAACCAAATAAAAATTGTCACTACCAATAATAAAAACAACAACCTCATTTATCTTTCATTTTATAGAGTTAAAACTTCTACCACAAATACTATCAAACACAAACCCGATTATAGCAACACCGACAACAACCAACCAAAACTTAAAACCGAAACCATCAACAAACCACCAAAACTACACTAATTTAAGGCAGAAAACACAAACCACCACTTAAACCCAACCGAAGCCACCTAAACCACCAAAAATAAAATCGGTCAGATCTACAGATCCAGAAGAAACGTTAGTGGTGGCGGCTTTGGTGGTGGTGATAGATTAGATGGTGGTGGTGGTGGTGGTGGCGGCGGGTTTAGAGGGAGGGCAGATTTGTGTGTGGATTAGGTTACAGAGAGATGGAGCAGATTTATGTATCTTTTTCACATATTTCTCTCTCATTTGACCATTCAACTTTTTCACTTTTCTACTTTGACTGTTTTTCTATTTTATATAGTATAGATTAATAAATTAAATACCTTAAGTTGGGCTTAGCTTTAGTTATGATTTGCTTTCGTACCAATTGAAATCGGTCCAAAATTAACATTGAATAACAATAATGCAATAAGCCTTTAGATAGATATCCGAGGCTCCAACGAGGGTATGTTTAAGTTTGTGGTTGTGTTAGCCAAAAATAACAGAAGTTGTAAGCAATAGCTGTTGCAGTAACAATAAACAATAGCTATTTTTTTCTATAAAAACGTATAGTAACTTATCTGTAGCTGTAGTCATGTGTAAAATGACGTAAAAGAAATATATACACATGTATATGGTAAAACTCTGTGAAAAAAAATCATTTTTAAAGGTATGTTAATAATTTTGTATCCTCACAACTCTAATTATCATTTGAATGCTTCTTTATAGGGTGTTGGAAAAAATAATTCCATAAAAAAAATATATAAAACTACTTTTTTACTTTCCAAGTAAGCATTAAAATTAAAACGCTCCGATGCTTATTCTCCAAATACCGTAATTGCTTCTTCTTTGGAAAAAGATGTTTATAACCTGTGGGCCTTTTACCTCCACGCGATATTGCTCTATCAGACTTTCACCCATTGCGAAAAATTCCCCACTGCTGCCTCCCGTAAGAGTGTGGGCTCGGTCCCAGTGTGGCTGATCATCCTCTCGGACCATCTTATCAATTTTAAATAGGGGTGAGCAAAAAAACCGAAAAGACCGAATAAGCCGAAATCCGAAACCGAACCGAACGAAAATAACCGAACCGAACTAATAACCAAACCGAATTTGTTAAAACCGAACCGAACCGAACTACTAATTCGGTTCTCGGTTTGGATATGGGTTTGGCAGTTTGAACCGAAAACCGAATTCATATGAATATATATATATTTTTTTTATATTTATATATATATATATATATATATATATATATATATATATATATATATATATTTATATATATTTAAGTATATTTATATATAAATAAATACTATTAAAAGGTTATCATAATATAATAAAACACTTTTTATGCTTGAAATATTTTTTTTGCTAAATATGTATGTAATTATTAACTATTTTTAAAAAATAGTGAAATTCGGGTTAAACCGAAAACCGAACCGAATTAGAATTCAATCAAACCGAATCGAAAACCGAATTTGAATTTGGTTTGGTTCGATTCTCGAGTTGACCTAAATTTTTTTTAACCGAATTAACCGAACCGAATTAACCGAACAACCCGATAACCGAACCGATCAACACCCCTAATTCTAAACACGAAAATACTATGACAGGCCCATATTTATGCCGGCCCAACAACTATTACCCGCACATACTATATACCCATATTTCTATCACTTCTCTACAGCTAGGGTTTACAATCTCACACCAAACAGCACAAGCAGCCGCCATAACCAGCAGCAACAACTAACTCAGACAGCAATCATGGTAAACAACATATAATTCTTAACCTCTTTCCTTTGTTCATGTTTTAATCATTTCTAAATGTTGATGTTTTATTATTATGATAGTCGTTGGTTGCAAATGAAGACTTCCAGCACATTCTTCGTGTCCAGAACACAAACGTTGATGGGAAACAAAAGATCATGTTTGCCATGACTTCGATCAAGGGTATTGGTCGTAGGTTTGCTAACATCGTTTGCAAGAAAGCTGACGTTGACATGAACAAGAGGTTTGTTCTACCCTTTTTTTATATTATTAGATCTTGTTGTATAAATATTTGTTAGCTTTTGAGATCAATAAGCACTTTTAGATAAGCTTTTTGTGATTTGTAAATTGTAATCTAGGGGTGTTTGTTTAAGCTTATTTGTTTTTCTGTTTGGGGTTTGTAAAAACTGTTTGATACTTATTGTTTTTGGAACTGAAATAAGCCAGTAAGATTTTGAAGGAAGTAATCTTTAATCCCATCATTTTGTTACATTGTATGGAACTTAGTTTTTAGGCTTATATGTGTCTATTATGATATAACAAGCTAAGATAAGCTAATAAATTTAAAAATAAGCCAGAAAAATGGAGCTTATGAAATATAAACTGAAACGAGATAAGCTCATAAACCCAAAAATAAGCTAAACAAACACCCTCGTTAGTTTCTGTAGTGCGTTATTTAGTTTATAGACCTGATTAGCAATTCTGCGTGTTGGGACTAGGTATTGGAGTATTTGGAGTATTGGAGTCTTGGATATGTGAATTAAACAATTTGAGAAATAAGTTAGCTGAATAAAATGGATCTTTTTGCAGATCCTGCTATTGTATAAGTCTTTATTTTTGGTTTTTTTATGTTGCTATGATCCATAAACTTACATAAAAGATATTGTTATACTACAATGCATAATTTATAAGTTGGTAATAAACACATAGCCCTGTTGCGTATGCTGCTCATGAATGGCTTCTCTTTAATTACAGTTATTTGAGGTGAATTCATTTATTGTGAATGCCATATTTGAAAGGGCAGATGTTTGTCGTGATTGCTGTGTATAATACTTGGTGCTTGAGGCTTTTGTCAGTATATTGATTTTGATATGGTTTGCTGCTCTTACATTTAGTGATGTTTATGCTTTGTGTTCTTTTATTTTGGGTCCTGCGATTTTATTATTCATATGTTCTATTTTTTCAAAGACCAAGTATATCTGTACCCATTTCTGCAGGGCTGGAGAGCTTTCCAATGCTGAGATTGATAATCTGATGACTATTGTGGCTAATCCACGTCAATTCAAAATCCCAGACTGGTTTTTGAACAGGAAGAAGGACTACAAGGACGGAAAGTACTCTCAGGTTACATCAAATGCTCTTGACATGAAGTTGAGAGATGATCTTGAGCGTTTGAAGAAGATCAGGTTGGTGTTATTTCCATCATTTGTTAGAAAGCTTTTTCATGGTTTTCTTGCATATGTGAAAGTAGTGTGGTTTATATGGTTGCATAATGTGTACAAGTGGGTTGACCAAAAATACTGTCTGTCCATTTCTTTTTTATTAATTGGCACTGTGCTAGATTTGTTCACACAAACTAATAAACTGCACCAGACTGAATTAAACTTTTGCTTTGTGGGTATTTCTAAATTTCGCATATAGTTTTTACGTCATAGAATTTGTACAATTAACATTATCAGAATTGCAGAGTGTTGGACAATGGCCAGGTTAAGTTATCCCTAAGCTGCTGATTATTTAGAGTTGGCTGTTTTAACTCGTATATTCAAGCAGCCCATATTGTATACATCTTTATAGGCAACCATTTTTCATAGGATGTCAACTACCAAATGAGCGATAACTTTAACGTGGCCAATGGCCACCACTGTGTGATTTTAGTAATGTTTGGTATTATTTGTGTTACTTTCTAAGGCTACTAGATTTGAAATTTTGGTAAAACCACAAGGACTGGCCTTGTTATTCAATATCATGTCGGTGTCTATCAAAAATATGTTTGAAATATATTCCTTTGGCGCTGTTTGACACATCACACTGTTTTACAAATAGTTAATGAAGGAATTGTATGTTTTAATCGTGGTAAATGGCTTTTTGACAGGAACCATCGTGGTCTTCGTCATTACTGGGGTCTCAGAGTTCGTGGACAGCACACCAAGACCACTGGTCGTAGGGGAAAGACTGTTGGTGTGTCCAAGAAGAGATAAGCTCATATGTGTCTCTAAAGTCAAGTTACATTCGGGTTTTAGACAGTTTCGTGAATCTTTATCGTCATCAATTTTGAATGTTTTGGGTTTACGTTTAATGTCATGGTCATAGTATAACTTTCGTTATTGGTAGTAAGTGTTTTGGATCTCATGTGGGAAATTGTTGTTTGCAGTGGATAATTTATGAATTTTGGCCTGTGATCTTTACGTTGGGTTTCTGGTTTTACATCCGGCTTGTGAATTTAACTATACATGCTCTTTGTTGTTTCTTTAGTATTGAGCTTCTTTTAGATATTTAATTAAACAATGGTAACACACTTTATTTTTAAACACATCTGTTCTAGAAAATTTAGTTGTGCTAGATGTATGGTTCAATCAGCATAATTTGGATGTTTTATGCTTCATTACATTTGTGTAATGCTACAAAACGTTGCAGGCAAAAGTTTTGCATCTCATGAAATTTCGATAGCCATCTAAATCTTATCATCGCTTCTCTGATTTCATTTCTAGTTTGTGCGTGTTAATCAATAATGCTGTTAGGAAATGAATGAAAATTTTCTCCATCTAAACGCAACTTAAAGATTGGCGTCAAACGTCAATTAGGGAGTCAATAGCGTGTTGTAAAAAGGTAAATACATGATATCAACTTATAACCAAGTCCATATGGACACTTTTAATATCGCCAGTCATATCTCGTTGTTTGAGATGGAGGTTTCTTTGACACTACTAAAAATCTTAAGACCATTTAACTCAAGTGTATATGAATTTCAAGTTTTTTTTTTTTTTTTTTTTTTTTTTTTTTCTTCTTTTCCCTAGTAGAATCAATCCAAACAGTGTTCTTGATTTGAAGGTCCGACTTAGTTTCTCGCATGTTCTGCTGGTCTTTTTCTTCACGATGTATCCCTGTAGCTAATCACTAACATTTTTTTTTTGACCAATATAATATTTG
This sequence comes from Chrysanthemum seticuspe, assembly GCA_019973895.1. Taxonomy (NCBI): domain Eukaryota; kingdom Viridiplantae; phylum Streptophyta; class Magnoliopsida; order Asterales; family Asteraceae; genus Chrysanthemum; species Chrysanthemum seticuspe. The sequence continues at coordinate 63,447,000 of BPTQ01000009.1, forward strand.
CTTATCAACATGTCTTTTGTTAGGAAGTGAAGGAAAAATACATGGGTGGAGTAACCGATTACGCCATTACCACTATTTTTATGCTTGTGTAGAGCTTACAGAACTAAGCATCAGGAATACAAATGCAGCCTTGTTAGCGTTAAAGGTAAGACGCGATGAGAGTAAACTTTTACGGAAGCTTGATATGTATGAATGTAGTGCAGTATCAGTTATGCTTTTTGTAATGTTGAAGGAACCTTTCTTTCGTGGTTTACAATGGATTGGAAATGGAATGACCCATGTGTGCTATGGACGAGATGATAAGTTAGCTAAAATTTGCAAGGGAAGACGAATGCTGACTATTTGCAAGCATGGTTGTAAGATGCAATGTCGATCTAAATGGCACGAGCGTCTACTTCTATCTATTTGAAGCCTTTTATTTCATTGATACATCTACTCAAGTTTTCCTTTCCTAAGCTCTATACACTTTCTTCAGGAATAAGTCTTATAGTTACGGTAGTTTTTTTTAGTTTTAAATCGAGACCTATTTGGTGGCCTTTACATTTGTTTTTTGGATCTTGGTTCTATACCTTTGAAGATTGTGTTTCAGTCTTGCTACAAGTTATAGTTTGATTCTTGAAGCATATTCGTAGACCTCTAAATCTAATCGCTCATTAATTTATTTGAAAGCGAAATTGTGATAGTTTTTACATTTGCTTGTGGATATCTCATGAGAAATTTGTTAGCGTTTGAATGTCTATTAACCTGTTTTCTCTCGCCTAACCATGGTATTTGGTTCCTTATGAAACGGCCATCAAGAACTATGTAGATAAGTTTATAAGGTTTCCCATGTTTACTAATTTCTTTAACAAATCATGGTAAGATATCGGTTGATTTCACTGGTGGTAGGAAATATACAATCAAGAATCTTTCCTTTGTTGTTCTATGAATAGTAAAATTTCAAAAGCTTTACACAATGTAACATAACAACACCAACATTTCTTAAGGTTAAAACAAAAAGTAACAAAAACCCCATGTGCAAGTTTGCTAAGGACACAAAAAAGTTTGACAGGTTGTGGGCATCAAACAAAGTGGTGATGAAAGAAAGAAAATGGCCTACATCTAATGATCACAAAAGGTTGAACAAGATAAGCAAGTCTTTTCACAATTGAAAATGAAAGTAACATAAACTTCTATCATATCATTATTCTAAAGGTATAACATAAACAAGAACCATACTAGGAGATCTGCAATGCATATGACATACTAAACACAAACACTGGCCACTAGCATTAACGAACATGATGAACACTTTGATATTGCCGAAGATTAGAAGAGATGAAATAAGAAGCAAAAAAACAATGCTTATCTTACTTTAGTGTCTAAAGTCGCATAATACTATGACTTTAAACTAGTCATCAATCATATACCAACCTTAAGAAAATAAATTATCAGATCGATGATCATAATGCTTTACTTTTCTATAGAATCATATTTTATTAATCAATCATTCACTCGACACCATCAAAAGTGATTATTATATCTTAAACATATGTGCATTAGGTGTACATATTTGAGGCAGATCCAGCTAGTGTAACATTTTGTTTTATTTCTAAGTTTTGGTGAGATTTGAAATGTTTAACAGCAAAATGACTAATCCAAATGACTAGATTATGCATCGATAACTTTCCGATTAAGACATTTACTATTAAAAAAACTCTGATTAGCACCTAATAAGCCTAAAACCAACACATAAACATTTAGGACCCCAAAATTGAAAATACAACACATCTCATCACAAGCCAAATATAACCAACACAATATATCCAAAAACATAAATAGATCTCTCTTAATTAGGTTCAACTTCAGTAAAGAAGTATCCTTGAAGTGGCAAGTGAAAATGTCAAAAACGATCACAGAATATACTCCGGTTAAACCTACATCTGATTCAAAGACTCGACCTCCGAGATTATCTATTCACCCACCCAAGTAACCTAAACATGGAACCCTACAACGACAAAACAAATCCCTTTATACCTTTGGCACAACAACCACAAGCTCCCCATCACTAAACCTAGCAGTAGCCATCTCTGGAACCGTCATCTCGGGCAACCTAAACCTCCACACATCAATCTCAACCTCATCACTCATTTCTCCAACCACAGTTTTCGTCACACCGGGACATATCTCAATAGTACTAGCACCAATCTCACCAGCTATATCAGTGTCCACTACAAACTTAAACGAGTCGCATGTTTCCACTACTGTCACTTCAGCGTCAGCGTAGAACGGGAGCTCTAGTACTTTTGTGAAGATGTGTGGGAGACGTTGGAGTTTTTTTTGGCGGGAAGAAGTGGTCGTTGGTTGAGGAGTGTAGTTGTAACGGATTGTGATTTTGGGCTTGAGTGGTGATGGATGAACTTTCATGTTTCGCGTGTGTGTGTTTTAGTGTGTGTTTTGGTGGGATGTACGTATAGGTGAGTGAGTGTTTGATTTTACAAAGGTTTTGAGAGAATGAGATGAGGCGTGATGTGATGAGAGAGTGTACAAAATGATAACGTTAAAATAAAATAAAATTCCTTTTTTTTTTTTTCTTTTTTTTTTTGTTAAGTTTTAGTTAGTGTTTGATTCTTCACTAAATTATACATATTGATGTTGGCGATTGAGATGGTCGAAAACGATCTATATGTTAATCTCTGTTAAGTCACGTATATCTTACTCCAACATTCATTTTTTAGTAATATAAGTATAAGAAAATTGTGTCCGTTAATAATTGTAGGTTGAAGTCATGCTTAAGACATGTGAGCTAATACTATGTGGTGTGTATATTGTGAAATAGTTAGTTCACTAGTACACAAAATCATGATTTGGAACGTTTAAAAGGTCTTTTTGGAACGTTTAAACAAACGTTCCCTATGGGACTGTTCCTGTTTGGAGCGGTCTAATAACGGTTCCCAAAGTGTCACTTTTTGGAACGCTTTTCTAATAAACCGTTCAACAAAGCTAATTCATAGCTATTGAAATATCCAGTATTTTGGAACGCTTTTCACTAGGAGTGTTCCAAAAGCCATACATTTTTTAGAACATTTTCACAAACAACCGTTCCAATGATAACCAAAACCATTTCAACCCATTTCTGCATATCCATTATTTCAACCCATTTCTGCATATTTTTGCAGCAGAAAATCAGCAACCAATTTTTTTGCGCCGAAACATTTCCGCACCTACCCAAATCTGCCCTTCTATTTCTGTAGCGACCCATAACTTATTTTGTTCCAGAAGCATTTCAACCAAAGCACAAAACTTATAAACATCAAATTTAACCAACAATCCACAACAACAAATTAATCCATTACAAGTTTTACAACTAAACTTTGTCTAAAAGTTGATTGCCTAAATTCATCCATTACAACCAAACTTTTCCAAAAACTAATTAACTAACACATACATCATTCTTCAAAACCCAAAAACTACATCCCACAAAGTCATTTAATCAATACATATGCATTTGTATACCTTAATGTATTTATGTGGCCATTAAATATAATGGCCAAATGATTTATATTTTCTGCTTACAGCATCATGGTGCCACAGCAAGACTATTCATGTAAGCTACTTTGACCGTTATCGTCTTCTTCCTTGCTCTCTTAGAGATCCCTAATGCATCATTATTCCCAACCACATTTGATACACACCTGGTTCGCCCCGAGTGCTCAGGTCCAAAACGCCATGTGAGTGGATCTTTTCCCGCTATGTAATAAGTAGCATCAGCTTTCATTTCTTGTTCTCTTGCTAATTGTTCATGCAAGTGATATAGTTGTTAGAACATAGTAGACAAATCAAAATCTTAAAAGTTTAAGCTATATCCCATACCAGAGCATTAAGTTTGTCAAAAAGCTGATTTGTCAACTCTTTTCAGCTCGTAAAATCGTTATCCGGCAAATATGCGGATCTTTCAACGCCTACACTCCAACTTAGCTAACTTTGGGTAACGCTTTTCTAAATCTTGCATCAGTGGCGCTAACTTTTTCTCTAACCCACCATAGCTTGTTCGTCCATCTTAGGTCTATATGTGCTCTTGAGTGCATTTTCCCTCGCTTTAGCACTTTTTTCCTTCACATAAAAGTAGAGAAAACACTTTTAAACACTTGCAACTATAATACAATTGTATATGAAGAATAAAACATACCTTCTCACGTCACTTAGTTTTCTTTTTTGTCATAGATCGCTTGGTGTTTTTGTTTTAACGCTTTATTCATTTATTCTATTCACCGGGTATCGAAAACCCTTTACCCAAGAAAATGAAGTATAAAACATAGAGCAAAAAGTCACACAAAGATCATTAAATGTAACAGTATAGGACGTGGCCGGATAAATTTTCTTGCACTTTGATAAGCGTCGCTTATGTCTTTGAGACATTGTATATAGGTATACTATTAACAATGAAAAAACAAAGATTACTCTCTTGAACATGGTTTACTTGTTATACTTTTGCTGATGTAAAAATTACCTTAACGATAATCATGAAAAAAACACAATTCACAAATAATCACTAAAAACAATTAATCTTCTAGTTATATTTGTGTTGCCGTATCACTATCCACAATAATCACTAAAAATACTTGATCTTCTTGTTATACTTTTGTTGCCGTATCACTATCCACAAATAATCATTAAAACCACATAACTCATATTACATATAATAAGTGTGCAAAAATTACCTCAAATTATTAAGTTAAAATCATGAAAGAAGCACTTGTGTTCTTGGCTCGTTTGGTGTTAAAATGATAACGTTATGTGAAAGGTTTATTGGGTTTTGGAGGATCAAAGAAGGGATTGAGAATAAGTTCGGTGGCTACTATGGTTTCCACCTAATAAGGGTTTTTGGGAAGAAGGCAAAAGGTAAAGGTAAATGGGAAGTGTGGTAAATAGGATCGGATTCAATGCGGGCAAGAGCAAGGTTTTGGAGCGGTTTTAGTGTAATAGTTCCCAATAATCGAAATATTTTCACTTTCTGAAACACTTTTCGATAAAACCGTTCCCAATAATCAAAATATTTTGGCGCCCTTGGTAAATAAATTGTGCTTTCATTTGAATCTATTAAAGTACAACTTTTTGGAATGATTTTTAAAAAGCGTTCCAAAAGGGAACAATTATTTGAAACCCTTTTGATAAGAACCGTTCCAAACATATTTTTTGGAACACTTTTTTAAAAAAACGTTCCGATTCGTTGTATTTTGGAACGTTTTCCAGCAGTTGCGGGTTAACTTGGTTCGTTTTGGAACACTTTATGGTATAACCGTTCTCAAAGGTTATCAAAATAAAATTTTATGTAGTAGTGGTTGTCGTTTAAAAAATAATAATAATTTATTAGTTTGCTTTTTATTGAAACAGTAATAGCAATTTCTCAAAAAATATACATTTAAATAAAAACTAGTATTTCTTCCTACATCCTATGTCTACATATTATTCTACTCATGTGTTTATGATGCGTTTATTACAAGTGAAAAGATAAATAAACTAAATTTGAGAAGAAAATAATACAAAATACTTCTTATATTTGATAAGTAAACAAATGAAGTAGGATATAACATTGCTATGTTAGGAAACACCATTAATCGTCAAGAAAATGAGGAATATATTGATATGAACCGAGTTTGATTATGACTAAGCTAAGAACAGTGTTTAATTAATTTTTTAATCAACGAGAGTAATTAATTCTTTAATCAACGAGAAAAATAGTCTCACCATAGTATTTGTTTCAAAGCGTTAGACAAAATGAATTTATCATGGGTTTCAAGTAATCAACACAAGTCATGAAAATTCAAGAACTATATGAAACACTATAGAAGTTACCTTATATTCAAAGGCATGTTGTTTGTGATATGCTTCTTTGTAAACATCTAAATATTGGCTTTATGCTTTATATAATCGTAGTTGTAGATTTGGATTAGATCCCAACCTTTTATTAAGGAGATAAAAGTATATATTATTTAACACGACAATCCAAGTAGTCCCCGTTCATCTTAAAGCAATTCAAAACATTTTTTCAGTTTAGCTTCTTGTTTTAGCTTCATTGCCTTGTCTAAGTATTAGGATACATAATACGCTGACTGAAAACGCGTATTAAATGTCGTACAAAAGTTTATGGGTCAATGCATATTGTACATTTAGTGGAAAGCAAGATAAGTGATCTACTATCATCGCCACAAGAGCACAAGGTGACGTGGGTGTCCTTGGTGTAAGTTACGAGTGTCACGTCAGCATTTTTTTAACCTATAATACGATATTTAGCACAAAAACCTTTACCCTAGTTGTTTAATTAGGTAGACACCATGTGTATGTTTTTATTTTAATTTTTATTTTTTTGTTTTTGACTTGGAAAAAGATTTTGGAATGTCATACTTCCAAACACTAGTTAAAACAAAGAACATGATAATGTTTTCTTACTCGTTGCAAGAGTTAAACGTGCAACAAAACCAAAGACCGTAAGAAGAGATTATTTATAAGACTATAAGATTACTGCAATGGCCTCGTTATCAAATAGTGCAACAATATTATCAGAGTTCAAATTCAACTAAGTTAGAGTTAGAGGATAATTTGGCCAATGAGGCACATTTATAATTACTACAATCTCTAGTTGCAAGGAGAATATTTTTGCCAAGACTAACATACAAAGAGTTCGACCCTACAATTTTACACGAAGCAGCCCAAGTCACTCAGGTAGAAATGCTTTTCGACACTAAGCTTGGAAACCAAAATAATAAAATTGTTCTTGTTGGTGACCCTAGGTAACTACTTACAACAATATTGTGCCAAAGATCAAAAGAAAATATCTCGTGATCATAACAACTTTGAATGAACTCAATAAACTCGTTATCCATGAACGAAGCTTTTAAAACAGTTTACAATGCACAATGCTATTAGCCAGTATCATTCGAGAGATTTTTATAGACGTGACAATTACAACCCGTCCTCTGAGTTTTTGGTTTGTTTGGGTAAAAATTTAGAGTTTTCGGGTCACTATGAGTCAGAAAAAATTACAGATGCAACTCTAATAAGTGATGTTGTAAAATGTATTTGGAAGAAGAACGGGTCAAATGGGTCGGTGGGATGGGTTGAATGGGTAATGATGTACTGGAGTTGAAAAAGAAGATTTTTTGTTTTTTTCTTCTTTTGAATAGTTCCAATGAAAAAGAAGGAAAAAGTGGTCAAATAACTTTTTCAGCCTTTTTATTAAATTAAATAATTGAAAAAATATAGGCTTCAACTGTTGTAAGCTATTACACGGAGTATAAATCGTAAAAAGAAGGGATTTTGTACATGGAGGCCGTCCAAGATACGAGTTTTTTTCTTTAAGGCCGTTCATCTATGATAATTAATGGATAGGCCGTTCAAGTATAAATATATTTTCATTTTTATCAAATCCGGCCAATTATAGTGACTACTGACTAAAAACCCCGCAAAAATCCTTAAAAGACAAAAATACCCTTGGATTGATATGGCAAAAGGAACAACGATATTAATTCACAGCTAGGGGTTTTTTACTGAATACATGTGCCTCTTCCTTCTGAAAAACACTATTCGATCATCATTAGTCGGCCAATAGTTTTACAATGCCAAGGTAATTACAAAGTTTTCTCCATCACTTTAAGTTCTAACACAGTTAACAACTAGATTGTAGATTATTCAAGTTTACTTCATATACATATCTTTATTATTATTATGATAGGTAATATTCAATGTAGAGACAAAAACTTAAGGTAGATGTTCATATGGCTATTAATATATTTCATTTTTGCCACGTTCAATAAATTGATGAATCATGTTTTTATATTAATTCCCACTGTTGTGTTGCTCACTAATATACATTGCCAATATTGCATAGTTATAGTGTTTCCATTTTATTACAATGAGTATGAAGATGATCATGATGCTTCCGGAGGTAATCATGATCATCATGGGGAAGATGATGGTGCTTCAAATGGTGACTATAATAATCTAGGGGATAATGATGTTGAAGAAGGAAACTCATCCGAATCGACTCAGTTATATAGTGATGAAGAGAGTGTACCCTCTGATGAAGAAGTCACGAAGGCAAGAAAAATGAGGTTAAGTTTCAAGATAGATAAAGTTGTGGAACCTAACAGCCGCGTACTAGATGTTGATAACTACAATGTACATGCGGATGTTGAGGAAATCAAACAAACGGAAAACGACAGTGATGATGAATCCATACCCGAGTTCCTGGATGAAGATGATGATCATGATCATGGCTTAGGATCAGGTAACTCAACAGAAAGTGAGGGATTTGTCTTTGAAGGGGAAGAATTTCAACCCATAAAAAAAGTGACAAAGTATTATTTTAAAGAGCCAAATGATCCTATAGATACTCATTTTGAAATTGGTCAGGTATTTATGTCAAGAGAACAATTTAAAAATGTTGTTAATGATTATTCCCTAGCAATTAAGAAAGACATTAGATACATAAGAAATGAAAGGAAAGCAGTATCTGTTGTATGTGTTTCAGCCAAAGGATGTAAGTGGAGGATTTGGCTTGGTTATTCGAAAAAAGATAGTTTGTACCACATTTCTTCTATGTACCCAACACAAAAATGTGGAAAAAGTTTTAAAAGTAAAAGAATAAACTCTAGGTGGATTGCCAAAAACTATTTTGATATATTTAGGACACAACCAAACTGGAAATTATTGGATATACAAAAAGAAATATTTGCTACATATGAAGTATCGGTTTCTCAAACATTATGTATGAGAGCAAAAAGGATAGCCTTGAATGGTCTTGTTGGGGATATGGTGGAACACAATGCTAAACTATGGGACTACAAAGAGGAACTTGAGACTACTAATCCAGGTTCAACAATTGAGCTTAATTATTCGGTTTCGAGTCAAGGCGGCCCGAGGTACTTTAAAGGAATGTATATATGTTTTGATGCATTGAAAAGGGGTTTCTTGGATGGATGTAGGCCATGCATAGGTCTAGATGGTTGTTTCTTAAAAGGTCTGCAAAAAGGACAATTACTAGCATGTGTCAGGAGGGATGCTAATGACCAAATGTACCCGGTAGCATTGGCAGTGGTCCAAGTTGAAAACAATGATACATGGTCATGGTTCTTGAAATTGTTGATTGAAGATCTGGAGATGATTGACGGAGGTAAAGGTTGGACACTTATCACTGATCAACAAAAGGTAAGAAACTATAACTTATCATTTTTTAGATACTCTTTATTAATTACATACTAAATCTTATCTTGTTTTCTCAAAAGGGATTAGTCCCGGTTATTGCAGAGTTGTTGCCAAATTCTGAACATAGGATGTGTGCTAGACATGTCTTCTCCAATTGGCACAAAGTATTCAAAGGGGGTAACTTAAGGATGCTATTTTGGCAAATTTCTAAAAGCTCAACCATGGAAGAAATGAATAAGAACTTCGAGAGGTTAAAAGCAATTGATAAAGCTGCTTATGAAGATTTGAAGAAGAGGGGAATTGAACACTGGTGCATGGCTTATTTCAAAACCGATTGCAAGGTAAGAAATTAATTTAGAGATAAAACTAGTGTGTAGCTTTATTGCTACTAAATCATAAAATTTCAATATGCTTGTGAAGGTTCCAAATGTTGATAATAACTTAGCAGAAGCTTGGAACTGGAGCCTTGTACCATTGAGGGGAAAACCTATAATATATATGCTTGAGGATATGCGAAGGTCACTAATGGAGAGAATTCATAAGAGACGGGACTGGATGGATAAGAAGGATATAATTGTTTGCCCAAGAATTGTAAAGAAATTAAGACAAACTGCCAACGAAATCAAATATTGGAGTGTTCATCAGAATGGTTCTTGGTTATTTGAGGTAACACGCGGATCCAATGGTTTTGTTGTTGACACTTTAAATATGACTTTCACTTGTAGGATGTTTCAATTGGAAGGATTGCCATGTGTTCATTCAATGGCTTCCATTCAACATGTTGGCGAGAATCCTGAAAATTATGTTAGCCTCTACTTCAAAAAGGGAAGTTTCATGAAAACCTATCACCACTTAATTAATCCCTTGAGTGGAGAAGAACAATAGTCTCATGTCCATAAAGAATCTTTACTACCACCACCAACTAGAAGGATGCCCGGCAGGCCTAAAAAGAAAAGGATTAGAGACACAACTGAGACAAGGATTGTTCAAGGCAATCATAGGCTGCGTAAAAATGGAAGTATGACAACTTGTGGTATATGTAAGGAAGAAGGTCATAATAGGAGAAGTTGCTCTCTTAGAAAGGTATCCCTTTAACAATTATCTGTATACATTAGTTTGTCTAATTAAGTCGTCGATACAAATGCCGTTTTATTAACATATCTTTTCTTGCTTTTATAGGATGACAATGACCTGTTGCTTAGAACAAATGGCGTTTTACCTAAAAAAAGTATTGCACAAGCCGATAAAAGTAAATCAAAATGTGTTTATGCAAAAACACGGAATAAAAAGAGGATCAATCATAAGGTCGTACCGACTACTTCTGCTACACCCAATGTAGGAATCGAAGTGAACACACAGAGAAGTCAAATCAATAAACTTTAACACTTGAGGATGAGATGCGTTCTTTTTTTTTTTTTTTTTTTTTTTTTGTCTAATGAGTTCTTTTGTTGAAAGTACGTTGCTTTGTACGAAATGAGATTATAATAAACTTGACTGTGATATTCGTTTTGTATGCAATGGTGAAAACGTTTGCATACGTATGGCTATTTTGTTTTTTCATCAGTTACATATACATTACTCATTGGCTACTACTTTATTATGCATATTTGGCTAAAGAGTTTGTTCTAAAAGTTATTGTATGCATTATTAGTGTAAAAACATTAGTTTATGCAGCAAATGTTAAAAATAAAAGTTTCTTTATGTTGTTGTGTAAATAAAAAGTTATCTATGTAGCAAGATTAAGGTACCCAGGAGATTCAATAGGATTGTGGTTATATATTTAATGATGATGAAAGAGGAGAATCATGCATCAGTTATGATTCCGAAAATGACAAAATGTAAATAAAAAAACTTGAGATTGTTCTATTATATATATTATACGAGTATTGCTTGAAGGGTATATTAGGAATTAAATATTGATAATATAATTCTTACTATTTTGATTTTTTAAAAGAAGGGTATATTTGTCAATTAACTATATTCCGGTTTGATTTTCGCTGGATTTGGTATGAGCGAAAAGAGAGATATACTTGGACGGCCTATAAATAAAATTTCAAAGATTAGCGGCCTTAATGAAAAAAGTTTAAAACATGAGTGGCCTCAATGTACAAAATCCCTAAAAAGAAAGAAAAAATAAATAAAGATTAATATTACATATAATATCTTTCAACCTTTTTAAATTTACATAAACAATTCTTGAACTTTGCTTTGCTACATATAACGTTCAAAATTCCAAAGCAACCACTTATTTTCTCAATAAAAAATTAAAAACGATTTAATCAATAATTTATAATTAGTTTATTGATTTTCTCAAGTTTTTTATTTATCGTCTGTGTTCAAAACTAATAGAATTTGTTAAAATTTAACTAGTGTTGCAAATATTTATTACTTCTCCTTTTGGGCTTGCACCGTGCGTTGCTTTTGGTATGTTCATCGGTTCGGTTATCGGGTTATTCGGTTTATTCGGTTCGGTTAGTTCGGTTAAAAAAATTTCTGGGTCAAACCGAAAAACGAACCGAACCGAATTCCAATTTGACTCAACCGAACCGAAAACCGAACCGAATAACTGAAAACCGAACACCTATAACCGAAAACCGAACCGAATAACCCGAATTACATAATTTTAATTATTTTTTTATTTAATTATATATATTTTTAGTACAAAATTTATTTTCAAACTTAAATAATGATATATTTATACTAAAAAATAGTTTTAGTAATTTTTTTCATATAAATACATAGAAAAATGTTATAGTTATACTAAAAAAAGAGTTTTAGTACTTTTTTTTCATATAAATACATAGAAAAAATATATATTTATAAGAATCCGATAACCGAATATTTAGTTCGGTTCGGTTCAGTTATGACCAATTTAGTTCGGTTAGGAATTCGGTTCAATTTTTTCCGGTTCGGTTCGGTTTTGGTTTTCGGTGAATGTGGATATTACCCGATCCGTAAACACCCCTAGCTTTTGGTTTATCTACGGTTTTTTTGTCAATCCAATTGTTAACTTTGTTACTCAAGGCCCACCAACCGGTCCAACTCATTCATCATGAGCTTAATCAGATTAACGTTTAGTGTATTATTGTTTGTTGTTTTAATCCCAGTTTAGAATGTAAAATCACACTTTAGAATGTAAAATATCTTTCGTGAGCTTAATGAGAGATTGACATTTATTGTATTATTTGATTTTGTACAATATTCTTCTTTTTTTCCTTTTATCTGTTGTTCTGTTGATCCATTCATTTTTTTTAGTAAATCAACTGTATGTGATTACTCAAATACTTAAATGTAAGAATACCTCCAAATAATCATATAGTAAGAGTGCTGCTTAGCGATTGATAAAGGGACCGGGCGCAATTAGGAAAATCGATTTTTTTTTTCTTTATTTTTTTTCTTTCCGAAATTTAACATTTCGAAACATAGTTTCTATGTTTCATCAGGTTCATTTTTACAAAAATGGATGAAAACATGTTTATATAAACTTTAACATTAATCAAATTTGAAAGCAATTTTCAAGGGGTTATTGGTTACGAAATGACCCAATGGGGACACTAAGTCTAATGACTCAAATATACTAAAACGATAGTACAATGACTAAAACAATACGAATGAACAACTACATTGGTATTTTATGCAATCCCTTAATTATATATATACAATCCCTTAATTAAGTAGAATATATTGATATGAACCGCGTTTGATTATGACTAAGCTAAGAACAGTGAGTAATTAATTCTTTAATCAACGAGAGTAATTAATTCTTTAATCGACGAGAAAAATAGTCTCACCATAGTGTTTGTTTCAAAGCGTTACACAAAATGAATTTATCATGGGTTTCAAGCAAGGCTGGCAAGATCGCGTGTAAACTCGTAGGATCGTACGAGTTTACGTGTTTACCAGCTAAAACCGTGTAGGATCGTGGTAGGATCGCATATGTGGTAGGATCGTAAGTAAGATCGTAGGATCTGTTGGGTTTTAGGTTCCTTGGATTTGATGAGACAAAATAAATACAAGAATAAAACAAAGGGACTTAAAGTGAAAGAGATGAAATCTACAAAAAGATGGAAGGACTTGCTTGAAAAAGAAGATTTATTATTTAGTCCTTCGTAGTATTTTGTAAACCCTAATCCTCTAGTATATAAAGAGGACATGGGGTGTAGGTTTTATATATACAAGTCTTCCAATGTAGACATCTAATAAAGGTGTGTGTGTGTAACCTAGACGTGTTTCTATAAACGTCTAGGGTTAGTGTTTGTTTTGTTTATCCCTAAGATCTGAGATGGCTTAGATCCCTGTTACAGTTAGGTAACACGTTATAATTGGGGAGATAATGATGAAAACCTTGTGTCAATAACATAGTTATTTGTTCTATTCCGCCGTGCATGATTGTTTGTCTATGTTATTGTTAAACCCTAAGGCTCAAAACGATCTCAAGGAGTCTATCAAACTCCACAATTGGTATCAGAGCTTGGGGAGCTCGTTACCTAGGGATTCACAAGGTTTCTTGGCGAAAAAGGAAGAAGAAATTCGAGTTTCAATAATTTCCGTAATGCTTCTGCAGCACAGTTTTCAAGTGGGTATAACTTTTTAATGAACCGTTGGATCGGGCTAAGATTCGAACTGGAGCTTCTTGGTATATCTATCTTTAATCTCACCGAAGAGATTTTCGATCTGAGCTTCCTATAAAAAGTTATTAGGTGTCAAAGTCGACTGCTGAAAGTACTGCAGAACCTGAAAGTACTGCTGAAAGCACAGTTTTAAAAACGCTATAACTTTTTTGTTAACTGTTGGATCTTAACGAAATTTCTGGTGGACGTTCTCTATATATTCATCTAACTTTTCACCGGAGGGATTGTCGATCTGAGCTCTCAATCAAAAGTTATTCAGTGTCGAAGTTGGCTGCAGAAACAGGTTTAATAATTCGAATTTTTGGGTTTTCTTGGATATTCAACTTCCTAAATCCGTGTTTTTTTGAATTAATTCATTATGGAAGTTGGTTATATGTTGTGTGGTGTCTTTACTTTATGGAAGAAAGCAGCTTTGATAGTATTTTCTCGAAACCACTGATAGTGTTTTCTCGAAACCACTGATAGTGTTTTCTGAAACCACTGATAGTGTTTTCTCGAAACCACTGATAGTGTTTCTCGAAACCACTCCTAGTGTTTTCTCGAAACCACTGCTAGTGTTATCTCAATTCCACTGCTGGTGTTTCTTGCGTTATTCGTTTCTGCTGACGAGGTTTTGGAATTGAGGGGAAGCTGTACATGTTTTTGGTACTGAGATTTTTGGTTCGCACACACAAGAAGATTGGTATTTGTTCTTAAAGGTTTTAACAAGCTCGTATTTGGTTTATTGGATTAGTTGATTACGAAGAAGGTTGATTATCACTAATTTGATGTTGTAGTTGAGTTTCAAAGGGTTGTGTTCTTATCATATCTCAAAGTGGGTGTTACACTTTGGAGGTAACTTGTTCGTGCTTCAATGATTGTGACGAAGAATTGACATAACACTTAAAGGAGTGACGTTATTGTGCTCAGTGATTATTGTCAAGAGATTGCGGTCTCCTTATACATTGGTTAGTATACGTTCAGAGTCACGTGGATAAACAAGACATAAGATACAAGTTTGGGTTATTTTACTTCTTCATCAAATTCGTTATACTTGGTTTTCTTCACAAGTGATCATTACATAGAGCTTACTGATTTGAAGAATCATTTTCATGCACCACTCAAGGGGAAGTTTCTAATGTTTACATTCTCTATTTGTTGATAACAAAAAGGGGAAGAGATATTGGAGTGCGATGGCATGGATTAAGGGGAAGACAAAGGAAGACAAGAATGTTTCATTCACAGAGATGTTTACATCTCAACTTCTGCTACTTCGTCTAGGGAAGTTCGTACACGACTTTGTTTGTTTTGTCATCATCAAATAGGGGAAGATTTTTTTTTTAACATTCAACACCTCAATATTATTTATTAATACGAATACTCTTACAGTATTAGGGTTTTTCAATCTTGAAGTGTATCGACCTTAGATATAAAACATACATATATCTAGCCTAACCTAGGACCTCCTTTTATAGGCTAAGGAGTCCTATACAATATACAATACGTAACCTACAAGATAAATATCTTTTCCATATTTATCTAATACAATAAACTAACCGACTATACAAGACTAGCAGTGCTTACTATATACTATCAGTGGTTACATAATACTACTAGCCGCGGTTGTCTTCATCCGTGGTTACACTCTTCAGTCCGTGGTTACATCAAGCCTGTCCGTGGTTCCAGTACTTAGAGTAATTCTTTATCCAAGGAACCTAAAACCCAACAATCCTCACCTAAACTTGATAAATTCCAACATAATTCTTCAAGTTTCTTTTAAGCTCAAAACATCTGAATTGGAGGATGTAGCCAAACACTTACTAGCTTTAAGTATCTTCTCATACTTCTTCAATAAATCATAAGCTTGACCATCATAGGATACTAACATCTTGATACAACCAGGCTTCAACATCTGAGCAATTATTCCTGGATGCTTATTCAATTGTGGATAATTACCTTCTACAAGCATATGAATAACCTTTCCAGAAACAATTAAAACATGAACTCTACAAGTTTGATATAAAAACCAGCTAGTAACTTGACCATTGTAGAGTCCTTGCCATTCAGGTTCATCATGAGTAGCCTCAAATAGAATCTTCAAATTATGATACATCAGCCTCTCATGATAATCATCTGGATGTACTTCACCAAAGTTATTCTTGTAAAGTCTCCAAAGATTCAGCAAATCATCTCTATCAAAATACTGAAGCATTTGTGAAAATTTATTATACTCATAAACTTCATTGTTGAGTCTTTGAATTTTCCAAACTCCTTCACTTCCAACTAAAAGCTTAAACTCATAAGAAATGATTTGATTTACATCAACATCTTCAACAACTTTCAATCTTTTAGAATCAGATGTCACCTGAACCTCAGATTTTCTTTTTCTTTTACTTTGCATCCATTCATCATGTTCTTTAATCCACTCTTCTTCCTTTTTAGAATTCATTGGACAGAAATCATCTTGGTTAATCCTCATACATCTCTCATAAAGCTCAAAAATTCTTTCAAATGAACATCTACTAAGATTATCAGAAACATATATGCCTGAATTCTTGATAATCTTCATCAATACATTCCTCAGCTGAGCAACAGTAGGAGGTTTCTTTCTTATAACTCGCTTCTTTTCTTTACTAACCTTCCTTGCAAATATACCCAAAAGTCTAGCTTTTTCTTCATCATCAAACAGAGCCCATTCTTTTACAGTATTCTTATCATATATTAATTCAGAAGCACGAAATTTCTGGTGGACGTTCTCTATATATTCATCTAACTTTTCACCGGAGGGATTGTCGATCTGAGCTCTCAATCAAAAGTTATTTAGTGTCGAAGTTGGCTGCAGAAACAGGTTTAATAATTCGAATTTTTGAGTTTTCTTGGATATTCAACTTCCTAAATCCGTGTTTCTTTGAATTAATTCATTATGGAAGTTGGTTATATGTTGTGTGGTGTCTTTACTTTATGGAAGAAAGCAGCTTTGATAGTATTTTCTCGAAACCACTGATAGTGTTTTCTCGAAACCACTGATAGTGTTTTCTGAAACCACTGATAGTGTTTTCTCGAAACCACTGATAGTGTTTCTCGAAACCACTCCTAGTGTTTTCTCGAAACCACTGCTAGTGTTATCTCAATTCCACTGCTGGTGTTTCTTGCGTTATTCGTTTCTGCTGATGAGGTTTTGGAATTGAGGGGAAGCTGTACATGTTTTTGGTACTGAGATTTTTGGTTCGCACACACAAAAAGATTGGTATTTGTTCTTAAAGGTTTTAACAATCTCGTATTTGGTTTATTGGATTAGTTGATTACGAAGAAGGTTGATTATCACTAATTTGATGTTGTAGTTGAGTTTCACAGGGTTGTGTTCTTATCATATCTCAAAGTGGGTGTTACACTTTGGAGGTAACTTGTTCGTGCTTCAATGATTGTGACGAAGAATTGACATAACACTTAAAGGAGTGACGTTATTGTGCTCAGTGATTATTGTCAAGAGATTGCGGTCTCCTTATACATTGGTTAGTATACGTTCAGAGTCACGTGGATAAACAAGACATAAGATACAAGTTTGGGTTATTTTACTTCTTCATCAAATTCGTTATACTTGGTTTTCTTCACAAGTGATCATTACATAGAGCTTACTGATTTGAAGAATCATTTTCATGCACCACTCAAGGGGAAGTTTCTAATGTTTACATTCTCTATTTGTTGATAACAAAAAGGGGAAGAGATATTGGAGTGCGATGGCATGGATTAAGGGGAAGACAAAGGAAGACAAGAATGTTTCATTCACGGAGATGTTTACATCTCAACTTCTGCTACTTCGTCTAGGGAAGTTCGTACATGACTTTGTTTGTTTTGTCATCATCAAATAGGGGAAGATTGTTGGGTTTTAGGTTCCTTGGATTTGATGAGACAAAATAAATACAAGAATTAAACAAAGGGACTTAAAGTGAAAGAGATGAAATCTACAAAAAGATGGAAGGACTTGCTTGAAAAAGAAGATTTATTATTTAGTCCTTCGTAGTATTTTGTAAACCCTAATCCTCTAGTATATAAAGAGGACATGGGGTGTAGGTTTTATATATACAAGTCTTCCAATGTAGACATCTAATAAAGGTGTGTGTGTGTAACCTAGACGTGTTTCTATAAACGTCTAGGGTTAGTGTTTGTTTTGTTTATCCCTAAGATCTGAGATGGCTTAGATCCCTGTTACAGTTAGGTAACACGTTATATTCTGATCAATATATAATTGGGGAGATAATGATGAAAACCTTGTGTCAATAACATAGTTGTTTGTTCTATTCCGCTGTGCATGATTGTTTGTCTAATATGGTTTGACACCTAATAACTTTTTATCTGTTGATCCCATTTGGAAGAATCAAGAAAATGGTTAATATATGGGTTTCAGGGGAAGCTTAATGTTAAAATGTTTAACCATTTGCATGCATCATTCGAGGTGAAGGTTTTTACAACTGCTGATTTTGATTTCTATTGTTTCAAGTTCATTTAAAGATGCGGAAAACTTAATGGTGGGTAATTTGAAACATTGAAAGGATGGATTGGACGTATGATATTGATTTGTAGTTGTGAAGATCAAGGTTGCTCACTTATGATCCCTAATTGATGACAAAAAGGGGAAGAATATTTACATGGAAGCTGCAACTTGAAGATTCTTGGTGATTGCATGTTTAAGGGGAAGTTTGTTTATCTTTCATTCATATTAGCTTCAGGGGAAGTTCATGCTTATGTGGTTTTGTCATTATCAACTAGGGGAAGATTGTTGGGAATTAGGTTCTTTGAGTTGATAAGACAAAATAGTATGAAAGATGAAGGGCTGAATGTGACAAAGAGAGAAAGCTACAAAGAATAAAGATATAGAAGATATTATTAGAATGATAGACGATATCTTGTATATTCTGTATTTTATTAATCCTTATCTCTTTGTAAACCCTAGCATTCTCTAGTATATAAAGAGATGCAGGGTACGTAGGTTAAATAAGTGTCAAACAATGTAAACATCTGACATAGGTGTGTGTGTGTGTCTAGGGCGTGTGTTTATGAACGCCTAGACTGTAGTGTATGTCGACATGTAGTTGGTCAGCCTCAAGGATCATGGATCCCTGTTAGATTGTAACCGTCTTAGAGTTGATCGTCTAGGATTGGGGCTGTAGATGTGTTTTGTAGAACACATGATGATGACGAAGAAACCTTTAGCAATAACAATGTTGTTTTGATTTATTCCGCTGTGCATTCTATTTATTGTTGTTATTGTTATTCCTAGATGAGCTTAAACGATTCTCAACAGGATCGCACATTCGCACGTAAGATCGTAGGATCGTCACGCGATCCGAGTTCACATTTTTTTTTCTTTTAACTTTTTCTATCTTTTAAGTCTATCTCACTTGCTTAGGCCAAAAAACAAACGTGTGTTTTACTAATGTCTAATAAGTAAACCACTGTTGTTTCATTTTCTAAATAGATTATAGTTTATACCTACTTTTCTATTTTCTAAATATAATATAGTCTAAAAGTGTTCAATAATTCAATTACTTTACTTCATTGTGATTAAACTAATCAAAGTGTATGTTTTGGAATACCACTAATGACATGTTTGTTTTCTTGAAATCATGTAGATAGCTCGTATATTTTGAGACATTTAAGACTCATGTTATATTATATTATTTCGCTAAATCGTTAATTTAACGATTAAAACTTGATTTTTTTGTGTTTTATTATTACTTTGGTGTTTTCTTTGTCATTTTCAAGAGAATATTATATGAATTTATCTTTGACGTTGAGTAGAAATGTAAAATATTTTGACTCGTTTATCATTTGTTTACAAGCTATGACAAATTGGTAGGATCGTAGGATCGCGATCCGATCCTACGATCTCGATCTTGTAAACACAAAAACGATATCACCATAGACGGAACTTGAACATTTTTTTTAGGGGGGCCGAATTTATTTTGGGAGGGCCGAATCAAAGATTTGTTTGTAACCTCAACTAAATTACCCCTAAAACCTATAATATTTACACTAGGTACTGCAAGTTTTGGGGGGGGGCGGGGCCCTCCCCGGTCTCCATTAAGGTCCGTCCTTGGATCTCACGTAATATCGCGATCTTGACAGCCTTGGTTTCAAGTAATCAACGCAAGTCATGAGAATTCAAGAACTATGTGAACCACTATAGAAGTCACCTTATATTTGAAGGCATGTTGTTTATGATATGCTTCTTTGTAAACAACTAAATATTGGCTTTATGCTTTATATAATCGTAGTTGTAGATTTGGATTAGATCCTGACCTTTTATTAAGGAGGTAAAAGTGTATATTATTTGACACAACAATCCAAGATTTTAAGTAGTCCCCGTTCATGTTAAAGCAACTCAAAACATTTTTTCTGTTTAGCTTCTTGTTTTAGCTTTATTGTCTTGTCTAAGTATTAGGATACATAATACGCTGACCAGAAACGAGTGTTAAATGTCGTACACAATTTTATGGGTCAATGCAGATTGTACGTTTAGCGGAAAGCAAGCTAACTCTACTATCACCGCCACAAGAGCACAAGGTGACGTGGTGTCTTAGGTGTAAGTTACGAGTGTCACATCAGCATTTTCTTTTGTATAATATTATACTTAGCAAAAAATCTTTACCTTAGTTGCCTAGTTAAATCGACACCCGTGTGTATGTTTTTATATTAATTTTTCTTTTTTTGTTTTCGACTTAGCACAAGATTTTGGAATGTAATACTTCCGAACACTAGTTAAACCAAAGAACATGATAATGCTCTCTTATCCTTGTAGGATTTAAAACGTGCAACTGAACAAAGATAGTACGAAGAGACTATTTTTTTTTGAACGGCTATTTATAAAAGGAAAAACTAGCAAGAAGCTAAACTTACAAAGTAATCAAATAAGGGTTTTTAAGCCATTCGATCCAACCGAACGAGGCTTTACTTCTAAATTTACACCAATAAAAGGAATTAGAGACAATGTTGTCAAAAATAAACGCCTTCGAAGGAGCCTTATCTTCAAAGATGAGTTTGTTGCGATAGGTCCATAAATTCCACCACAAAGCATAAAAAACGCCTTCAAACAAAGCCTTGGTTTTTGACGCAAGCCGGAGAGACAACATCCAAGTACACCACTCCCCATAAGAATTGACATCCACGTAATCAATACACCACCAAGAGGAGATTTTGCGAGCAAGCTACTTTGCCATATTGCAGCGGAAAAAAAGATGATGAGAAGATTCAATGCCTTCATCGCAAATGGGACAAGATATCGATTGAATATCGATACCACGTCTAGAAATATTGAGTCTTGTTGGTAACGCGTCCATCTTTATCTTCCAAGCAAGCACATTAGTTTTGATAGGAACGTATTTATTCCATCTCGTTTTGGATTGATCAGACTTAAGACGAGAACCATCAATAATCTTACGAATGGAGGCCACCGAGAATTCGCCCGTACTTTCAAGGGTCCAAACCCACCTGTCGACCGAAGGAACCAAGTTAACCAAACTTACTAAAGACATAAGAGCGTCGAATTGCACCTGTTCAGCACCCCCTGATGTGACGACGGAAAGACATAGTCAAACTCGAATCAGATAGTTTATCCCGAACGTTAACCTCCTTGTGGTTTTCTAAAGCATACAACCGATGATAGAGGTCTTTAACAATACCAGCACCGGACCAATTGTCATTCCAAAAAGAAGCCATATTGCCATTACCCAGTTTAAGACGTATGTAGTCAAAAACATTCACTCGTTGGTTGGACAACACCTTTATTTCCTTAATGATAGTAGTCCAACAAGATTGTCCACCTCCTTTACGAACCAGGTCAGTGTTCCCATCGTTACCGTGTATGGCTTTAATAACACAAGACCAAAGAGAATTATTATGATCGTAAAATCTCCAAAGCCATTTCAACATAAGACCTCTGTTGAGAGCATAAAGGCTGGAAACACCCAAGCCCCCTTTCTTCTTGTCGGCTAGAACATTATTCCATTTCACCCAAGAAGCTTTACGACTACCCATCTCATGGCCATTAAAGAAATGACATCTAATTGATTCCAGCTTATGTAAAACACTCGATGGAACACGGAAAATGGACATGTAAAAGAGAGGAATCGACCCAAGCACCGACCTTAATAAAGTTAATCGACCACTTATGGAAAGGGCTTTCAATTTCCACTTAGAGAGTCGGGATTGAACTTTATCAATAACCTCTTTCCAAGCCTCCGCCGGAGACATAATACCACCCACTTTAGTGCCTAAATAAGAGAACGGACTATTAAGGATGAGGCAACCAAGTTTACCAGCCGCGTGATGCACTTTGTCTCGGTCTACATGAACGCCCATGATCTTGCTTTTACTCATATTTATACGGAGCCCCGAGACATGAAAAAATCATTCTAAAACGAGAGTAAGCGTGTTTATGTTTTTATCATTCCACTTACCAACAAACACCGCGTCATCCGCGTAAAACATGTGCGATAAATTTACCGAGTGACCAAGTTTAATCCCCGTGAACATATCAGCATCGACCACCCTTTGGAAGGATATATGCAAACATTCCATGACAAGAATGAACAAAAAAGGAGATAATATATGGATCACCTTGCTTCAATCCTTTGAAGAATTGAAATTCTTGAGAAGGACTACCGTTGATAAGGATGGAGCCACGTGAGGACATAAGACATTTCTGAATCCATTTGCACCATTTATTCCCGAACCCAAACTTTCTTAAAATATCATCCAAGAAATCCCATCTAACGGAGTCAAAAGCTTTCTCAAAATCGACTTTGAAAATTAACAACTGCTTCTTCTTATGTTTACACCATTGCAACACTTCGTTGAGAATAAAAGGACCATCCAAAATTTGTCTCCCTTTGATGAATGCCGATTGGACATCACTAAGAATATCCCCTAAAACCGTAACAAGCCGATTTGACAATATTTTCGCTATAATTTTGTAAATACTACCAATAAGACTAATTGGTCTGAAATCCTTAACCAAATTAGCGTCATGAATTTTAGGAATTAGAACAATAAAGGAGGAGTTACAACCTTTAGGAATGTCCGCGTGAGTGAAAAAATACTTTACAGCCTCGAAAACATCTTCTTCTATAACAGACCAGAACGTATGATAGAACCCAAAAGAGAATCCGTCCGGACCCGGGGATTTATCAGTGCCGCAATCCCAAACAGCCCGTTTCAACTCTTCTTTAGACACGCCACTTTCTAAGTCTTCGTGTTGAGCAGTAGATAAAGTATTCGGAAATGACATATCCACCGTGGCACGATGAACAGAAGGGCGCTCAAATCTGTTGCGAAAATGGTTAAAAAAATTCTTGCTTAACATCGACTGGATTATTCAGCCACACACCATTTACCATGACACCACGAATATTCATTTGATTGCGTTTTTTATTCAAAACCTCATGAAAGAATCGAGAGTTCTCATCTCCTTCAATAGACCATTTGATCTTGGCCTTTTGAGCCAAGTCCATCGCATGCAGCTTGTCAATACGATGAAGCTCACTAATCGTCTCCGTTCTTTTGGCAGCTACCGTGGCAGAACCATTGCCGTTGTCAATATCAAAATCAATCAGCCGAAGATCCTCTTTGAGATTGTCAATCAAGCCTTTATTTCTCTGCCTGTAGCACTTAACCCATTCCCGAATCTTAGCCTTAACAAATTTCAATTTGTCCATTAAGTTACGCAACCCATTAAACCCATCAACAGGAGCAAGATTCCATTGCTTAGTGACAAACTCGTGAAATCCATCCAATTCCAGCCAGTGATGAAAGAATCTAAACGGTATTGGCCCATAATCATGAGACATTTCACGCATTAAGATAGGACGGTGATCGGACAAGAATCTCTCCAAAGTGATAGCGGTGATATGAGGACATCTGATAAGCAAATTCTCCGAAGCAAAAAACCTATCCAGTTTGCTCATTTTAGTGGCGGACTTGTGACACCAAGTGAACGCACTACCACCTAATTGAATCTCCACAAGACCCGCATTAAGAATAAAAGAATTAAATTCATCCGCACCTTGAACATTGAAAACGAACCCAAATCTATCTGACTTAAAACGCACTTCATTAAAGTCTCCCATCAAAAACAACCTCTCCATCCCAACTATTGATCGAATGAGTCAAATAGTCCCATAAAGTACGTTTTTCCCGTTGGTCGTGAGGGCCATAGACCACCACGATGAGAAGATCAACGCCATTTTTAAGCCAAACTCCCCTAAGAATAACAAAAGAGTCCGAAACAGTATGATTACATTTCCGGAATGAACCCGGATCCCAAACGCACAAGATACCACCCGAGTTACCAACCGAGTTGCTATAAGACCACTAATATAAGTATTATAGATGCTTGATAAGATTAAGGGTAAACTGCAATTAATGTCCTCGTGATATCCCATTTTTGCAAGCTATATCCTTCAAAACTTATAATTGCGAAAAATTTCCCCGTGGTTTATAGTTTGTTGCGAATAATCTCTTTTGGCTAATGATCGTTAAAAATTCTCATTAGTCAAAGTCAAAGGCCATGTGAAATGACTAATTTACCCTCGTCTTCTTCCCACAATTACTTTCTTTAGAATGTCCAATCACTTTGTAATCCCACCACCCTCTACCACCACTTTGTAATCCCACCACTATCACAACACCACCCTCAAAGTCTCAAATCTTTGAGAAAACTCAAAAAATGTGATACAACCTAAACTAGTAAAAAAACAATCTAGTTTATAAATTCTTGTTTTTTTCTATATTAAAGGGAATACATAATTAAATTTCACAATGTAGAGTGTCCAGAAGGCGTTTATAGGGGCATAACGTTCAAAATTACAAGGAAGACATTATTCATGATAGATATTCACCTAGAGTCTTTTGCCTTTATTCTATTATCACGAATTTCTTGAGTTATTAGGTAGCTCCACTCTTCTTTAAGTAAGCTAAAGGAAAATTGAAAAAAAAAAAATATATATATATATATATATGGTTTAGAAATTTATGTTCCTCTCACTGAGATTATCAAATTTAAATTGCATGAAAAGCATATTCTTATTTTTTTTCCACAACATGCATATTAAAGTAGTGCAAACATTTTAAATACCTTCTAAGCTTATCAATATTGAACTACTCCTATATTATAGTTCGTATGAATCATATGAAGAATGACTTGGACCAAATAATCTTCCTTTTAGGCTAGTCCCAGTCGTGACCTGGGACGACCTGAGTCTTTCAGCGCCACGTCATCTTTCTCTCTCCAGCGACCTGACACAAGTTTTTTTTTTTTTTTTTTTTTTTTTTTTTTTTTTTTTTTTTTTTAATTCAAACATTTTTAACATTAAATTTAAATTTCATTCAAATTAAAAAAACATTACATTACGAAATTAAAAAAAAAAAAATTACACTACGAATTAAAAAAAAAAAAAAAAAACAACATTACAATACGAAATTAAAATAAACACTATAATAGTTAAACTAATAATCTAAATTGTAACGTGCTTTGATTGTTGCCTTAACTTTCTCCAATTCTTGTAGTTGGCGGCCGGTCAATTTTTGGTCGATTGGGGTGTTGTAGAAGATGATGTCGGACTCCTGTTTTGATACCCTCATGAGCTCCAGTTTTTCTTTTTTCATCTCGAGCTCTTTTTCCCTCAACCGTAACCAAGTATCTTCTAAACCCTCCTTATTCTTACCTTTATCCCCTTTTGTGGTGTTGAAGAAAGTTTTGGCCAACGATTTCATAAATGAGTCTGATGGAACATCATCATCACGAGAGGAGGAGGATGGTTTCTTCATTCCTTTGTCACGACCAGCCGGTCGTGATTCTCTAGTCCCTTCCTCAGCAGAATCATCAACGTCTTGGACATCGAAAGAATCACGAGCTTGGGTTGAACCAGAGGTAGTGGTAGAACCCTTTGTTTTCTTCCGACTATTCGTTTCGAAATCCGGCATCTCAACGTCCTTCCAAGCAGCATGACCCTTTAAAACCTCCCAGCACTCCTCCAAAGTGAAATCATGACCGTACGTCATACGGTATTCTCTAAGAGCTTTTGAAGTGTCGTCGATATCATTCTCACCGCTTCCATGGGTATTCTTGATATTCTCCATGATAGCACAATAATTTCCAACCCTATTACGAATCCTGCTCTTCCATTTGGTAGTGATGGAGTCATAGGTTCGGTCTTTGCCAGTTTCTTTCTGAAAGTAGTCTATCACTGCCTCCCAAAACTTGAAGCGGTTCTGGGCGTTTCCTCTCGCCGCGTTTTCTGACACATAAACCCAAGCTTTACAAAGCACCACCTTTTCCTCCTTTGTCCATGGCTCTGATGGCTTCTTGTCTTTCCCCTTGCTTGTTTCCGGCTTCTTGCCTTTGTCCTTGGCCTTTGAAGCACGTCTTGATGGCTTCTTTGGTTTGATGGGGGACATCTCTTCAGCGGAAACGGTTTTCTCATCATCAGAATCATCAACGTGAATGGAATCATGGAACGAACCGTGGTGCGAACCGGGGAATAAGGTTGATACGGTTGCCGGTAATCGTGGTAAGGACGTTGCGGTGGGACAAAAGGACGGTTAACATAAAACGGGTTTTGGTTTTGATTTGGTTGGGCTAGTTGTGATTGATAATCAAAACCTTGTGGACGAAAGCGAATAGGCCGGTTTTGTTGTGGTGATATGCCGGTTAACTCGAAGTTGTTTTCCGGCGAGAAATTCATATCCGGGGCATTTTGGGCTAGTCGTGATCGTCGGGTTTTTGATTGTGGGGTATTTTTCTTTGACATTTTGAAGTTGGATAAGAATTAGATTGAAATGAATGTATATGAGAAATGGTGAGTGGTGAATTGTGTTTGAGGTGAAGTTGGTATTTATATAGTGGTAAATTTTGTTTGAATATATATATATATATATATATTTTTTAGTTTAATGACCAAACGGTTAGATTTTAAAATTTGTGTGTGATTTTACAAACGGTCAAAAAAAGGTGGGGATTTGGAAGCCTTAAACATCGAGCGAGTTTTCACTCGATATTCCAAATATTTGCTCTTCGACCGATGTCACAACCGACATCCCCATTTGTCTTGCCCGATGTTAACATCGGTTGCGGATGGTTTTTTTTGGTGGCCAACCGATGTCGACTCCTCGAATGCGTCCAGCCTTATGGGTTACATATGATTGCTAGGCTCCAATGGTCATTGCACAATCAAGAAAACAGTAAAAATATATCTTTCTATATATGTATATAAATTAGCAAATACCCATCATAAGTTTGAAAGCGTACCTTTCATTAATCGGAACAAAGATGTAAGCTTTCTCAAGTAAGTTGACAATCTTCCACCATTTCCGGAGTTTATGAAACTCATCTCCCTTGTAATTCTAAGAACCAAATACAAATTATTCACCATTATACTTTAGACTCACGATTCATGTAATAGCTTAGTTTTAGTAAAATAAAGAAAAGTATTTACCGTTTGAAGCTTGCTATAAAAATATGTATTAAAAAAAATAACAATTGTGAATCATGGTGGTGTTAGTTGCTAAAGATATCTAATCGAAACAAACCAAGCAAGTTATCAGTATATCACATCCTTTCAATTACAAAAAGATGCTTCAAAACATTTTTAATTTATTCGCATATTGTATATAGAAGTTCATGATACCAAATGACAACCATCTGTTGGGTTCAAGACACGCCATATTTTTGTAATTAACTTCAACAACGGCTCGGTCATTCCTTTATGGGCAGGCAACTTTAACAATTTTCATACTGAAAACTAGATTACACCAATCAAACACGTCCATGTCTCATACCAAAAATCATAAGTGATAAAACAGAAGAATGTGCGCATACCAGTTACTCAGCTTAGATTGTCCTTTACCCGAAACCCGATTACTGAAAACTATATTACACCAATCAAACACATCCATGTCTCATACCAAAAATCATAAGTGATAAAACAGAAGAATGTACGCACACTAGTTACTCAGCTTAGATTGTCCTTTACCCGATCCCTGTTTTCCTGTTAAATCGACATATACATGTGAACAAAAAATAACTTTGAAGGGAAATTGATAAGGTTTTAAAATGTACTTTTTGAGGGGTCGTTTAAGCCCTTATTTGATCATTGTTGTATCCGTTATTACTTAATATCGTTCATTTTCACTTTTTAGGTATCTTGAAGGCAAAATGCTGGAATGACACTTATTCGGACGAAAAGGCGCGAATATACGAAGAAAATGGGTCAAAGTCAAGAATCGAGACACTCAGGCTGCTGGAACTGAAGGGGACGGCGTCAGGTGTTATATGCGACGCCGTCGGACCACTTTTGTGACGGCTCAGTAGCCAAATTGCTAATTTACAAGTGACGGCTTCAGGTTTTAAAAGAGTAGGTCGTCGCAACTCAGACGGCCTAGATTTGATCCAGACGACGTCAGAGACAAAAGGGGACGGCGTCACAAGCATAAGGTGACGCCGTCGCAAGATTAACGTGGCCATGACGAAACCTTAATGACGGCGACCCGACGGCGTCACAAATCAAAGGGTGACGCCGTCACATATGTAATGTTATATATAGAATCCGAATTTTTTAGTTTTCAGTGTGTAGTCTTTTGGAGTAAAAACCTAAACCGAACCAAGGCTGTCTTGTACAGTATTTTAGGGTTCCAAACCCTATCTTACATCAAGATAAGTGTTTTACTTCATTAATTCAATTATGTCTGCAATTACTTGTGTGTATGATTGCATGTTCTCCATGTCCGGCTAATTTACTTGTGTGTTTGCTTAGGGAATATGAAACTTGATTATTGAATATTGATTGGTTGTCTCTTATCTTAATTGTTAATGATCTAGTATTGCGATAGGTCATTCGTTGTGTAGTTAATGCTTGATTAATCTTTGTGAACCTTAGCTTATAATACCTAGAGTCATTGTAGGCTAAACCATCCGAAAAGTACCTTAGAGTTGAGTTTATAAATCCTAGAGATTTTGTAGGCGATAACCTTTGGTAGTTTCAAAGAGTTAGGGATAAATGCATACCCTACGACCTTAGACACACAATGCGATTAAGAATAAGGACGTGACAATTCAACCATCAATAGGAGATAATTAAGGAGTAATAAAACCTAAGTAAACACATATTTAAATCATCATACGAGCACACAAATAATTAGACATAGACTACATACACCTTAGTTTAGATAATTAGATAAGTAGAAGTAATCGGTAGAAATACCAACCCCCAAATTCAAACCCCGAGATTCGTACCTTTCCATTTCCAAAAACATAAAAAAAGATAAAAAATAATCTTCCTCGACCCCAACCTTAGCGTAGTAACTTCTCACTAGCATTCCTATTCCCCTAGAGAACGATATCAATTCCCGTGGCTTACCCTAATACTACACTACAACGATTAGGTTCACTGCCTAGGGTGTTGAAAAACTTGTTCGACGAAAAGGAAGTTCCTTTGACCCCGAACGACGCGTGTAGCGTTATCAAGTTTTTGGCGCCGCTGCCGGGGAATAGAATAGCTAGTTAGGAGTCCACCTCGTTTAGGTTCCCTTGCTTGATTCCTATTAAGTAAGCTTTTTTTTTTCCCATTTTTTAGCTTTCTCATAGTCTATCCCCCTTCTTCGTGACCTTTGTTCGTAAGACCCCATCACTTTTCATCATGGAAGGTGATAACCAACCACCATTCATCAACCTATTACCAAATGACCCGCCAAGAGGCCGTACTCTTGGTGAATACTCGAGACCAAGCCACCTAGGCTATAGGAACACCATTGAGCTTCCCGACCAAGCCCAAACTACGGCCCTGCGATCCGACACCATCCGGTTGGTGCAAAACGGATGTGCATTCCATGGACTTCGTTCCGAAGATCTTAATCAGCATCTTAGGGATTTCCTTAAAATTGTCGATTCCATCGACCACGATGCTACTACTCGGGAGACCACGCGTCTGCGTCTCTTCCAATTCTCTTTACGGGACCAAGCTAGTAATTGGCTTGAGCGACTTCCCGCCGGCTCCATCTCAAGTTGGGATGATCTCACCTCTCGCTTCCTTGCTCAATTTTTCCCACCGGGGAGAACCACTAAACTAAGATGAGACATCTTGACGTTTCAACAACTTCAAGGCGAGTCTCTCTACAAAGCATGGACTCGATTCAAGGACTTACTCCATAAAGTCCCTCATCAGGGTATTGATCTTTGGCTTCAAATCCAAATCTTCTATGACCATACCGATTTCATCACAAGGCGATCCATTGATCAAGACGCCGGTGGAAGGCTTAGTGATTCGTTGTGAAGTGAGTGGTGAAAAAAAACACAATATCAACGTATATCAAAATAACCGTAAAATTCGACAAATTAACCTTTTAGGAAAAAGGTCAACGTGCCAAACCTCACGGGTGTGATAAAAGTGATACCGGGAAAGTGATTTCCCCGGGTCGTGTCCCAACGAGGTGTGAATGGAAGGAATCGTTGAGTTTCGTGATTTGAACTTGAATTGGTTTAAATGATTTTGGATTTGATTACGTATTCTACAATTTAATACGGGAAGATAATTAAGGCAAGGGAACCCTAAATAACTAAAAATAAACTATCACTAAGCCTAAGGAATGATAAAACGAAGCTACACTAAGTCCTAGGGTGCAAAAACAAAAAAAACGTAAAAACCGGGAAACAACCCGAGCCATAAACGTAAAAGTTTTGCAATTTATGGGCTACGGGTGTGAAATCAATTTTCCTACGTTCTAAATGACCAAAAATGATTTTAGGAAAAAGCCGGGTATTTTTTTTACTTTTAAATTATTTTCTACGAATTAAAAACGATTTAACACTAATTAATTAATTAAAAATACTAAACTATTCACGAAAAATCTGAAAAATTCACAAAAACTACTTTAGATATTGCAGATTCTAGGAAAAATAAAAAAAGGGGGTGGTTGCTATTGAAAATAAGCAGGAAATAAGCTAAAAATAGCTTATGACCAAAACTGTTTTTAGAGGTTAAGAGAATTGTTTGTGTAAATTCCAACGTGACAAGTCCCAAGGGCGCGTTGGTTTGGAGGTGTTGTGTTGGGTTTCTGAGTGAGGAGAGTGACCTGGGTTCGAATCCCACAGGTGACTCTTTTTTGCAAATAATTTTTTTTTTCAAATCTTCTTTTTGCCAACTGAAGTTAAGATCAAAATGAGGCACTTTTGTGAAAACTTTTTGTGTGAAAAGTTTAGAATAAGCAGTTATAACTGCTTATTCCAAACAGTTGGGGCAAAAGAGCAAAACAAACACCCCTTTAGCAGCTTATGTGAGCACAAATAAGCTAGGATAATCAAGACTTAATGAAGTAAGCTAGCATACCATTCATTCTACAAACTAGAGTAAGCTAAATAGATCAACTAGGGGAAACATAAGCAGTTTTTTTGGAGATCTTAAGTAAGAATGGTGGTTAAGCATAAAATGGGACTTAATGCTAACAAGGATCAAATAAGCAATTACAAAAAGTTTTAATAAGCACTAAGGGAAAACTAATGAGCCAAATCCTAAAGTCACTAACTAAACTATATCTAAGTCACCTTGTGATCTCCTAAATAAGCTACACAAGCTACTGTAAGCTGAAGAAAGAAAGAAAAAATGACATGCTGCAGCAGGCTGCAAACAGCCCACTGGGACCTGTTTCAGCTTATTTATAAGCTGCAAAATGAACTTCCAAAACACTATAAGCTGCACACGAACAAGGTTAGCCTAGCAAAGATGTTAGAAATGACAATCAAAGATCCAGAAGAAGCTGTTTACAGCTTAATATCAAGCTGAGATCAGCTTGGTTTGGGCCATTTTGCTACTGATGCAGAAAAAAGAATTGTCCAAAAACAGATTTTAACAACGATTCAGCTAGGATAAAGGTAACTTGAGTGCTCAAATATGAAACTAAGGCAAGTTTGGTATCCAAAGGTTTAATAGAAACAAGATTAGCACAAGTGGGAAATCATTTAGACCAAGAAAAAGTGCCACGATTCAGCAGCATAGCTGCTAAATGTGCAGTTACAAAATGACTAAATACCAAACTTTCTTTTATCCAATCTTGTATACAACTTGTGAATTCATTTCCTACTAATCTAAGCTTCATAAAGTACTTTGACTTGATAAGTCAAATGGGTTAAGACATGACTTTTGACCAATAAATGGCCTGACCCAAACACCCTTGATTTGCCAAACTCTTGAAACAGTTTTAAGGAAAACTAGAACTGAGAACTTCTTTCAACTAAAGCTAAAACAAAGCTTACTAATTCAAATTCAATTCCACTAACTAATCATTTGAAAACTAAGACAGTAGAAAAAAAAGGTACTTTCATTGATAAAAAAAAAAAAGAGAAACATTACAATAAAATTGAAATCAAAACACTGATTTTAAAACTAAAACTAAGGGTGCCTTATAACTTTGGCTACATGTTCTATTTATACTAAACTACTGGTCTTCATCTCTTCAAGTGTCTTGTGCTTGTTTTGTGAGTGAAATCAGCCAAAGCTCCAACTTGTGCTTCTTTGAGCTTAATCCCAGCCATCCAACTGTTAGGTAGAGATGAGAATGAATCCAAGCCATCCCTTGGGTCTTTTTGAGCTTGGATTGCTGACTTGGACATTGGGAGGAGGGGGGAAATTGGTAGTGGGTTTGGGATTTGGGTAAACCTGGGTAAAGGAGATGAAGGTGGGTTTTGGGGTATGGTGAAGTTGGGTAAAAGAGGAGGTTGGAGGGGTTGAGTGTTTTAGGGTTCTGTGAATTAGAGGATTTCTGTGTAACAGAGAAAGGGAAAGTGTTTGGGAGGGAAAAGAGGAGAGGGTCGGGTTAGGTATTAAAAAAATGGGTCGTGGGTTGTTTATCTCTTGACCGGGTTTGGGCTAGGGGTTTGACCGGTTTGGGCTTTGGGTTTAGTTTTAGGATTAGACTTGAGTCCATTTAAACATTCTAGGGACCAATTGTGCACAATCTGAAAATCCAGGGATCACATATGTAAATTCTGAAAATGCTTTCCAAGGACCAATCTTGACAATCTCTAATACTCCAAGGACTATATCTGTCATTTTTTTTAAACTCGAAGGACTGAAATTGTAATTTTCCAAAATTTATCAAAATGACCAATTTTGACAAGTAAGAATTACCAAAGGACTTAAAATGTTCATTTTCCAATTTAAAATGTCCAGGGGTAAATTCTGTCATTTTTTTGAAATTCCAGGGACTAAAGTTGCCATTTTTTAAAAGTTGGGAGACTGAAACTGCCAATTATGCCAACTTTGTTCGTTTTTCATCTGATTTTAAACATTTTGCATCTGAAACATATAAAATGCAATTTTGAGATATTTTCAGTATTTTGATGCATTTCTGAGCATTTTTAGATGTTTTGCAGTTCAGATTTGACCAAAAATGATGAGTGAATAAGCACCCATCAAATCCCCCACACTAAACCATTGCTAGTCCCTAGCAATCTTTTGAGAAAACTTAATGGATTTGAATCTCTTTACCAAAAGCCATTACTTCTGGAGTAGCCAAATGTTTCAGTTCAAGTAAGAACTATGGTACACTGATAACCATATGATTTTGAGCAAATCACCAGCTTTCAACGGTTTTGATTTGTCTTTACCAGAAGCCGTTTGCTTCTGGACTAGCCAACTCTTAGATAAATTATCAATATTATCTTTGGTGAGCTGATTACCAATTATGGTTTTCCAACTGCCTTTACCACAAGCCATAAACTTGCGGGCTAGCCAACTCTTCACTAATTAAAGATATGGTGAGCTGAACACCATACAATTTTGGGCAAATTGCAAGCCGTCAACGGATTTGATAAATCTTTACCAAGAGCCGTTTGCTCCTGGATTAGCCAATCCTTTTGTTTATTAGACATGGCGGACTGATAACCGAAATCTGAGTAAGTGCCAAACACGTACTCCAAAAAAAATTTTGGCCAAAAATGGGGGAATAGGGTGGTAAAACATATGATAAAATTCGTGAGAATTCTCCCCCACACTAGAAATGAATATTGCCCTCAATATTCAAAGTACCGGCGGTTATGCCGAAACTGAGAACGTAAAGGGAAATACTACGGCCATTATTTGAATTTTTTTTTTTTTTTTTTTGAAAACTTTATATACAACAGCGGGGGGCAACTCCCCCACACTAGGGTGGTAGAAAGTAGAAAGAAGTCAGAAATACGGGTGAAAACCCATATAGCGTGCTACTGTTTTTGTTAACCGAGTCGCTAGCTTGACTCGACCCCGAATTCATTGGTTCATGGGGAAGGTTTGGAGATCCGGGACAACCATGGACGATATGTCTCCTCCAAAATAATGCTTCAATCTATGTCCATTCACCTTGAAGTTTGGTCTGTCGGTTTGAGATAACTCGACGGTGCCATATGGAAAAACTTTGGCAACGATGAATGGACCGGTCCAACGGGTCTTAAGTTTCCCCGAGAAGATTTTTAATCTAGAATTGAAAAGAAGGACTCGGTCACCAACGTTGAAAATTCGGTTCTTGATTTTTGAGTCATGGATCTTCTTTGTCTTTTCCTTGTAGATCAATGAGTTCTCGTAAGCTTGATCACAGAGTTCATTTAATTCATTGAGTTGAACTTTCCGGTGATCACCCGCGGACTTAAGGTCAAAATTAGCATGCTTTAAGGCCCAATAGGCTTTGTGCTCGAGCTCGATCGGGAGATGACACGCCTTTCCATACACAAGCTTGTAAGGAGTACACCCGATGGGTGTTTTGTAAGCGGTACGGAAGGCCCAAAGTGCATCTTCAAGTTTGTCCGACCAAGAGGCACGGTTTTCACCTACGGTCCTCTCCAAGATCCTTTTCAAACCACGATTCGAAACTTCCACTTGCCCACTAGTTTGTGGGTGATACGCGGTAGAAAGACGGTGAGTGACACCGTACTTAAGCATGACTTTTGCGAATTGGTCGTTGCAAAAGTGCGTACCGCGATCACTAATGATGGCACGGGGAGTTCCGAAACGGGTAAAGAGAGACTTTAGAAACTTCACAACTACTCGGGCGTCGTTGGTGGGGAGCGCTTTCGCTTCCACCCATTTAGACAAGTAATCGACCGCCACGAGTATATACTTGTTCCCTCGAGAAGACGGGAACGGACCCATAAAGTCAATGCCCCAAATGTCAAAGATCTCGCACACTTGAATGGCGTTTTGAGGCATTTCATCTCTTTTAGAGATGTTGCTATGACGTTGGCAAGAGTCGCAAGATTTGACGAGGTCATGGGCATCTTTGTAAATCGTGGGCCAATAGAAACCAGAATCAAACACCTTCTTGGCGGTGTAGTTAGGGCCATGATGTCCCCCCGTGGGTCCATTATGACAAGCCTTGAGAATTTCATCGGCTTCTTGGCCGTGAACACACCGTCGGATGACTTGATCCGCACAAACCTTAAACAAGTAGGGGTCGTCCCAGAAATAATGCTTAACATCTTTGAAAAAAATTTCTTTTGTTGGGACGACATCCCTTTCACAACAAAGTTACCCGCATGATAGTTTGCAAAGTCGGCAAACCATGGGGTACTCGAATTTTCATGATGAGATACCACATTAAGAGTCTCGAGAGGAAACGTTTCATTTATTTCCTTTTTCTCGAGCACACCTTGATGTGGATTTTCAAGACGAGAGAGATAATCAGCCGCTAGGTTCTCCGCTCCTTTTTTATCACAGATAATGATATCAAATTCTTGTAGGAGGAGAACCCATCGGAGCAATCTCGGCTTTGCATCTTGCTTAGCAAAGAGATATTTGAGGGCCGAGTGATCCGTATACACTATGCTTTTGGACAAGATTAAGTATGGCCGAAACTTCTCGAAAGCATACACCACGGCTAGTAATTCTTTCTCCGTCGTAGTGTAATGTGCTTGAGCTTCGGTCAAAGTTTTGCTAGCATAATGTATAGGCTGGAAATGTTTTGATTTTCGTTGCCCCAAAACGGCACCTATGGCGAAATCACTTGCATCGCACATAAGCTCAAATGGTAATTCCCAATCGGGGGCAACTAGAATTGGTGCTTCAGTGAGCTTCTTCTTAAGAGTTTGAAAAGCTTCAATGCACTCATTAGAGAAGATGAAAGGATTGTCTTTTTCAAGAAGTCGGGTCATAGGCCGGGATATTTTTGAAAAGTCTTGAATGAAACGACGATAAAATCCGGCATGACCAAGGAAGCTTCTAACTCCTTTGACGGTTGTGGGAGGAGGTAATTTTGAAATGACATCGACTTTAGCCTTGTCAACCTCAATCCCGCTCTTAGAAATCTTATGGCCAAGGACAATGCCCTCTTTGACCATAAAGTGACATTTCTCCCAATTTAGACTAAGATTAGTGTTTTCACAACGTTCAAGCATCTTGTCCAAATGGGAGAGACATGTTTGAAAAGAATCCCCAAAGACCGAAAAATCATCCATGAAGACTTCCATAGTCTTTTCGATCATGTCATGGAAAATGGCCATCATACACCTTTGGAACGTACCGGGAGCATTACACAAGCCAAAAGGCATGCGTCGGTAAGCAAATGTTCCATAAGGACATGTGAATGTGGTCTTTTCTTGATCTTGTAGATCAATGGGAATTTGGAAGTAACCCGAGAAACCATCGAGAAAACAATAGTATTCGTTTCCCGCTAATCTCTCAAGCATTTGGTCCATGAAGGGCAATGGAAAGTGGTCTTTACGGGTGGCTTCATTTAACTTTCGATAGTCAATGCAAACACGACATCCCGTAACCAATCGAGTAGGAATCAACTCGTTTTCATCATTTTCAACAACGGTAATGCCACCTTTTTTGGGCACACAATGAACGGGGCTCACCCAAGGACTATCCGAGATAGGGTAAATCAATCCGGGATCGAGAAGTTTTATGACTTCCGCTTTGATAACCTCATGAATTTTAGGATTCACCCTTCTTTGGTGTTGAACCGCCGGTTTGAAGTCATCTTCCATGAGAATTTTGTGCGTACAAAATCTCGGGTCAATACCCTTAATGTCGGAAAGGTTCCAAGCGATGGCTCGCTTGTGTGACTTCAAAACCTTTATGAGAGCGTATTTTTCATCCTCACTCAAGTCTTTAGCAATGATGACGGGTGATTTATTGTCACCCTCCAAAAATGCATACTCGAGATGAGGTGGTAGGTCCTTAAGTTCGACCTTGGGAGGATCATTAGATTTTTCAATCATTTTGATTTCCTCTTTATGAAGTTCTTGAGGAGGGAGTGATGAAGGATCTTCATTGAGCATCTTCTCGATGAGAAGTATATCTCCCTCAATGTCGATGGGAGCGTGATCAATTTCCCATGGAACAGAATCACTAGCCAAGTATGCTTCAATCTCTTCCAAAATAAAGTCACTTCCCTCAAATTGAGTGAGGGGAGGGGAAGAGAGAGCAACAATAGGATCAACCGAAGTGGGATTGCCACTCGAGAATCCAAGAATTTCTTGAGAATACTCCTCCGACACAATGTCAAGGACATCAATTTTGTTGACGGAATTGTCTCCATAATTGGGGGAGTATTTCGTAACTTGATTGAGATTGAAAGTAACGGCTTCCTTGTTTACCCGCAAAGTGATTTCCCCTTCATCAACATCGATCAATGCACGTCCCGTTTTTAAGAAACACCTCCCAAGGATGAGGGGTACTCGGGGATCGGCATCAAATTCGACAACAACAAAGTCGGCGGGGAAATGAAACTTGCCTACTTTCACAAATACATCCTCGGCTATACCTAGCGGTCGAGAACTTGTACGGTCCGCAAGCTCGAGGATCATACATGTAGGTGTAAGCGGAGGTAATGAAAGCTTTTTCCACATGGAGTGTGGCATCAAGTTAATGCTAGCACCAAGATCGGCCAAAGCGGAGCATTGAACTATGCCTTGAAAATCACATGGGATGAGAAATTTTCCGGGGTCTCCTAACTTTTTGGGAAGCTTTTTAAGGATAACCGCCGAACAATTTTCGTTCAAAGAAGTTTTAGCCATTTCGGAAATCTTTTCTTTGTTATTCAACAAATTTTTGATTGTTGGACCGAACTTTGGCATTAGAAGAAGAGCGTCCGCGAAACTAATCTCGAAGTGCAAATCTTGAAAGATTTGGATAAGCTTCTCCATTTGTTGACTAGTTTTATCACGGATCTTTTGGTCATTAAGCCTTGAAGGATAAGGAAGTGAAGGCTTAGGAATGGTCATCGGAACAACGGGTTCCGGAATTGGAGGTAAGACCTCCGGAGGTTGGACTTGTGCGGTACTTCGTGGGCTTGAGTTATGCACCTTGTCCTTTGATACCTTGGTTTCTCGTTCCACATCCCTCACCGGAGAAGGATTAGGCATCGAGGGTCCCTCATAAGACTTACCACTTCGGGTGGCAATAGCATTCAATTCACCTTTTGGGTTGGGAATGGTATTACTCGGAAGAGCACCCGAAGTTGAAGCTTGATTCTTTTGACTCATGAGACTAGCAATCATGCTTTCAATCTTGCTATGAGATTGATCAATTTTGTTACTAGTAGCTCTAAGCTCGGAAGTGAAATCATTCTTCAAAGTGGTAATTTGATTTTGCATGGACACCATCTTAGCTTCATTGCTTTTGATGTAATTAGCAATGTCAATGGAAGCTTGAGGAGGTTGGGCATGCACATTTTGTTGAGGAGCTTGGATTCGGTTTTGATTGAAATTTCCTTGATTTTGAAAACCTTGATTTTGATTTTGAAAATTCCGATTCTGACTCTGATTTTGATTGAACTGATTATTTCTATTTTGCACATTTTGATTGTTCTGATTTTGATTAAACCCGGGTGGTCCAAGGAAATTGTTAGAACGATAGCTGAGAAGGTTTCGGTCCCCTTGCGGTTGGTAGGAATTACCTCCCGTATTGTAGGAACCAGAAGCGGCATAAACGCTCTCTTGAGTGAAGCCACCGGAGGCTGGACACTCAAAATAAGGGTGTGGACCACCACAAGTTTCACAACTCTTGTTTACGACATTCACTTGTTGATTGTTATTATTTTGACTCATTTTAACTACGGCAGTGGATATTTCTTCAATCTTTTTGGTGAGAGTCGTGTATTCCGAAGATGGAAGGGTGGTAGATCTCCTTGACTCACTCCTCTCGGCTGAGGAATCCCAATAATTGTGGTGGGCAGTCATGTTTTCAATGAGATCATAGCACTCTTCGGGTCGCCTTTTCATAAAGGTACCACCGGCAGCAGCATTGATTGTGTCACGATGTCTCAATGTTAACCCGTTATAGAATGTATCTATTTGGGTGACAAGCAACATGTTGTGGTTCGGACATCGATCAATCGAAAGCTTATAGCGTTCCCATGCCTCAAATAAGGACTCATCGGGATGCTGCCGAAAATTACTGATTTCATTCCGTAGTTTCGTCACCATCGACGGTGGAAAGTATTTCGCCAAGAATTTGGAGATCATTTCATCGAAACTATGGATTGAGTTCTTGGGAAGACGATCAAACCATGCGGTGGCATGAAGCGTCAAGGAATATGGAAAGAGGTATAAGCGAAGGGCGTCATCGGTGACCCCATTTTGCTTCATACTTTGGGTGACGGTGAGAAATTTGTCGAGATGCTTGTTGGCATCGTCACCCGGTGATCTGTGAAATTGGCAAAAACTTTGGACTTGTTGAATCATGTGATGCTTAAGTCCAAAATCCGTGGCCTCGATGTTGACCGGGGCAATTGGACCGCCCCGTCCATCCATCGTGGGTTGGCAAAGCTCCTCCATCGTTCGGAGATCGGGAGCTTGATTTTGTGGACCAGGTTGTTGGACTTGAGGTCCGTTCCCTAGGTTATGTGTCATTGTGATTTGTTCGACGGTACGTATCTCGGGTACGTTTGCTTGGTTACGGTTACGTCTACGAGCTTGCGAGCGAGTGCGCATGCACTTCCAAAAACAACACTTTCAATTAAAACAAGACCGAGGCAAAACAACAGTGAACTTAAACCAATAATCCCACGTGAAATGATCACTTATATAAGTAAAACGCACAAAGGAGCGGAGAGACTTTGTAGGTCAGCGCGAAGCTTATTAAAAACCCGTCTCTTTTCAGCCGCAATTTAATGTCAGGCCGTCCTTATACCCGTCACACAGTTTGTTAAACCGATAGAAATAAACCAAAACACGAGCGACACAAAGGCAAGTTTTAAATCTTTAGTTCGGGAACTTATAATGATAACACCTCAGTTAAGAATGTTATATTGATTGTGTCTTCTATTTATTTAAAACAACAAGGAAAATCTTTTTGTATTTTTAATCTTTTACATATATATACAAAGAAAAGAAAAAATATTTTTGTATTTTTGTATTTTTATAAAAAACAATAACTTCACGAGGAAGGTTCTTCAAGTCACTAATCGCAAAAACTTCACGATATTGTCGCAACACACCTCCCCGGCAGCGGCGCCAAAATTTGATTCGTTGTGAAGTGAGTGGTGAAAAAAAACACAATATCAACGTATATCAAAATAACCGAAAAATTCGACAAATTAACCTTTTAGGAAAAAGGTCAACGTGCCAAACCTCACGGGTATGATAAAAGTGATACCGGGAAAGTAATTTCCCCGGGTCGTGTCCCAACGAGGTGTGAATGGAAGGAATCGTTGAGTTTCGTGATTTGAACTTGAATTGGTTTAAATGATTTTGGATTTGATTACGTATTCTACAATTTAATACGGGAAGGTAATTAAGGCAAGGGAACCCTAAATAACTAAAAATAAACTATCACTAAGCCTAAGGAATGATAAAACGAAGCTACACTAAGTCCTAGGGTGCAAAAACAAAAAAAACGTAAAAACCGGGAAACAACCCGAGCCATAAACGTAAAAGTTTTGTAATTTAAGGGCTACGGGTGTGAAATCAATTTTCCTACATTCTAAATGACCAAAAATGATTTTAGGAAAAAGCCGGG
Source organism: Chrysanthemum seticuspe (assembly GCA_019973895.1). Lineage (NCBI taxonomy): Eukaryota > Viridiplantae > Streptophyta > Magnoliopsida > Asterales > Asteraceae > Chrysanthemum > Chrysanthemum seticuspe. The sequence continues at coordinate 63,487,771 of BPTQ01000009.1, forward strand.
TATTTTTTTGACTTTTAAATTATTTTCTACGAATTAAAAACGATTTAACACTAATTAATTAATTAAAAATACTAAACTATTCACGAAAAATCTGAAAAATTCACAAAAACTACTTTAGATATTGCAGATTCTAGGAAAAATAAAAAAAGGTGGTGGTTGCTATTGAAAATAAGCAGGAAATAAGCTAAAAATAGCTTATGACCAAAACTATTTTTAGAGGTTAAGAGAATTGTTTGTGTAAATTCCAACGTGACAAGTCCCAAGGGCGCGTTGGTTTGGAGGTGTTGTGTTGGGTTTCTGAGTGAGGAGAGTGACCTGGGTTCGAATCCCACAGGTGACTCTTTTTTGCAAATAATTTTTTTTTTTCAAATCTTCTTTTTGCCAACTGAAGTTAAGATCAAAATGAGGCACTTTTGTGAAAACTTTTTGTGTGAAAAGTTTAGAATAAGCAGTTATAACTGCTTATTCCAAACAGTTGGGGCAAAAGAGCAAAACAAACACCCCTTTAGCAGCTTATGTGAGCACAAATAAGCTAGGATAAGCAAGACTTAATGAAGTAAGCTAGCATACCATTCATTCTACAAACTAGAGTAAGCTAAATAGATCAGCTAGGGGAAACATAAGCAGTTTTTTTGGAGATCTTAAGTAAGAATGGTGGTTAAGCATAAAATGGGACTTAATGCTAACAAGGATCAAATAAGCAATTACAAAAAGTTTTAATAAGCACTAAGGGAAAACTAATGAGCCAAATCCTAAAGTCACTAACTAAACTATATCTAAGTCACCTTGTGATCTCCTAAATAAGCTACACAAGCTACTGTAAGCTGAAGAAAGAAAGAAAAAATGACCTGCTGCAGCAGGCTGCAAACAGCCCACTAGGACCTGTTTCAGCTTATTTATAAGCTGCAAAATGAACTTCCAAAACACTATAAGCTGCACACGAACAAGGTTAGCCTAGCAAAGATGTTAGAAATGACAATCAAAGATCCAGAAGAAGCTGTTTACAGCTTAATATCAAGCTGAGATCAGCTTGGTTTGGGCCATTTTGCTACTGATGCAGAAAAAAGAATTGTCCAAAAACAGATTTTAACAATGATTCAGCTAGGATAAAGGTAACTTGAGTGCTCAAATCTGAAACTAAGGCAAGTTTGGTATCCAAAGGTTTAATAGAAACAAGATTAGCACAAGTGGGAAATCATTTAGACCAAGAAAAAGTGCCACGATTCAGCAGCATAGCTGCTAAATGTGCAGTTACAAAATGACTAAATACCAAACTTTCTTTTATCCAATCTTGTATACAACTTGTGAATTCATTTCCTACTAATCTAAGCTTCATAAAAGTACTTTGACTTGATAAGTCAAATGGGTTAAGACATGACTTTTGACCAATAAATGGCCTGACCCAAACACCCTTGATTTGCCAAACTCTTGAAACAGTTTTAAGGAAAACTAGAAATGAGAACTTCTTTCAACTAAAGCTAAAACAAAGCTTACTAATTCAAATTCAATTCCACTAACTAATCATTTGAAAACTAAGACAGTAGAAAAAAAAGGTACTTTCATTGATAAAAAAAAAAAAAAAGAGAAACATTACAATAAAATTGAAATCAAAACACTGATTTTAAAACTAAAACTAAGGGTGCCTTATAACTTTGGCTACATGTTCTATTTATACTAAACTACTGGTCTTCATCTCTTCAAGTGTCTTGTGCTTGTTTTGTGAGTGAAATCAGCCAAAGCTCCAACTTGTGCTTCTTTGAGCTTAATCCCAGCCATCCAACTGTTAGGTAGAGATGAGAATGAATCCAAGCCATCCCTTGGGTCTTTTTGAGCTTGGATTGCTGACTTGGACATTGGGAGGAGGGGGAAATTGGTAGTGGGTTTGGGATTTGGGTAAACCTGGGTAAAGGAGATGAAGGTGGGTTTTGGGGTATGGTGAAGTTGGGTAAAAGAGGAGGTTGGAGGGGTTGAGTGTTTTAGGGTTCTGTGATTTAGAGGATTTCTGGGTAACAGAGAAAGGGAAAGTGTTTGGGAGGGAAAAGAGGAGAGGGTCGGGTTAGGTATTAAAAAAAATGGGTCGTGGGTTGTTTATCTCTTGACCGGGTTTGGGCTAGGGGTTTGACCGGTTTGGGCTTTGGGTTTAGTTTTAGGATTAGACTTGAGTCCATTTAAACATTCTAGGGACCAATTGTGCACAATCTGAAAATCCAGGGATCACATATGTAAATTCTGAAAATGCTTTCCAAGGACCAATCTTGACAATCTCTAATACTCCAAGGACTATATCTGTCATTTTTTTAAACTCGAAGGACTGAAAGACTTAAAATGTTCATTTTCCAATTTAAAATGTCCAGGGTAAATTCTGTCATTTAAAATTTATCAAAATGACCAATTTTGACAAGTAAGAATTACCAAAGGACTTAAAATGTTCATTTTCCAATTTAAAATGTCCAGGGGTAAATTCTGTCATTTTTTTGAAATTCCAGGGACTAAAGTTGCCATTTTTTAAAAGTTGGGGGACTGAAACTGCCAATTATGCAAACTTTGTTCGTTTTTCATCTGATTTTAAAAATTTTGCATCTGAAACATATAAAATGCAATTTTGAGATATTTTCAGTATTTTGATGCATTTCTGAGCATTTTTAGATGTTTTGCAGTTCAGATTTGACCAAAAATGATGAGTGAATAAGCACCCATCACTTAGCGACTTTAACGCAGAGGAATCTTGGGATATCATAGAAGTGCTTGCCGAGCAAAGCTACGAAGATTGGAATGAATCCCCTGAAACCCCCGTTAAAGTGGCTAATGCCATATCAACTCCTCTTGAATCTTCCAACGTCACCGAGGAGCAAATGAGTGATCTTGAGAGAAGGATTGATTATCTAATAGAAACGCATAAGAGAGCTCCCGTACAAATCCCTCGGGAAACAGTCAATTCCGCTAATTCCACCAACCACCCAACACCTTTCTCTGAATCCCCAAGTCATGAACAAAATCCTAATTCCGAACGGCGCTTCCGTTCTACTTCCCCAATACCACTCTCACCAAGCTTTAAGGAACAAATGAGGGAGTACATGGCAGCTCATACGGAGAGATTAGCAAAATTTGAAGAGGAGGTTTATAGACAAAGAGAGGAAATGCAGGCAAAGATGACGGAAATGATGAACCTGGTAAAAGAATATACCAAGACAAAAGTTCCCGAAAAGGTATTAGTAAGAAGCAATGATTATCCTCCCACTTCGTTTGTTAACGCCATTTCCATTATGCCTGAAGATGGAAGGGTTGAGGAGAAGAAAACTGAGAAAAGCAAGAGGGAGGAGGCTGAACCTAATAATGAGCCCGAGACCATTGAGTACTACCTTAAGCACGAAATTAACAAAAAAACCATTGTTAACCAAGTGAACAACTTTAGGTACAACGAGGTTCTTAGGGAAGCCCTTGAAGGAAAAATAACAGAAGAAGAGTATGACACGATGCCTATGGGACCTCTGTATGAGTTGGTTCTAAAAAAACCAGCCACTAAAAAACTAGACACCACAGGGAACTTCGTGATACCATGTAGCATAGGTGACATTGATAATATAAATGCCTTAGCTGATCAAGGGTCTGATGTAAACATAATGCCATTATCAATCTATAATAAGTTGACTAGGGAGAAGCCAGCCAAGACCGATCTTAGACTTTCCTTATCAAATCACACCTATGTCTACCCCATAGGAATCGCAGTGGATGTTTTAATAGAGGTGGCTAATATCGTCTATCCGGTAGATTTCGTGATCATAGACATTGAGGAAGATAGAAACATGCCACTCATTCTTGGGACACCTTTTCTGGCCACCGCCAAAGCAACCATCAAATGCGGGGAGGGCATCATGATACTTAAAAGCGGAAAGGGGTACGCTAGGATACCCATTGTTTCAAGGTACCCTCTAAAGATCATGAAAAAAATTACGGATGAGAATCCACAAGTCCCTAACAATGTGGTTAAGAAGAAAATGAACGATTGGGAAAAAGGGCTTAGAGATTTCATGGTTCAAGGATTACATGCAACATTGTGGAAGCGCGATAAAAAGTTAGGAAATAATCCCACTTCAATACCACAAACACAAAAGAACCCTAAGGAATTTTTAAATGGAGAGAAAGTACTCTTATACAAATCACGAATAAGAGCATTACGAGGTAGAAACAAACCAAGATGGTTTGGGCCTTATACGGTGAAGAAAACTAATCTAAAGGATAAAACCGTTACCATAATAGACCACGTGGGCAAGGAATCCACGGTGAGCATACAACGACTACGCCCTTTTGATGAAGGACGAGCGAAGGAAGAAGGTGACGGTAATGAAGTCACGTAGGGGCACGACTACGAGTCTAGCTACAAGACTCATAAATAAAGAAAAGCGCTTCGTGGGAGGCAACCCATGCATAATTGTTTGCTTGTTTGTGTCATATATCTTTTATTGATTGTTTATTCTCATGTTTAAATTTGTAAAAATGCTTTATTTTGTCTTTAACCTCGTCTTAATTACATATAAAGGTATTTTACATAAGGGATAAGTGTAGGGAGGATTACACACGTTTTCAAAAGAAACGTAAACATGATAATTTCAATTAATTAAAAGATATACATGTGTGTTTGTTCGAGTCAAATGCTTGTATCGAGTCATAATGGATGTTTTGCAGGAAATTTTTCCAGATTCTAAAGATGTAAATTTTCCAGAATTTTTTCCAGAAAATCGCAGACCAGTTTTTGTCAGGATAATCTGACGGCTTCAGGATCGCAACCTGACGGCGTCAGGAAGGAGCAAAAACAACTGATTAATTTTTCTCGTTTTCTGAGCTGCTTATAAATTCTTGGAATTTTCCAGGTCTTAATTTTCCAGAAATTCTGTAAACATCCATTCCACAAGCATTATATCCTAGTTTAGTAGAGTCCTATATATATTATTACCGCCGATTTTACGCGAAGGTTTAGTTTGTTTTCTTCAAGTGTGCAGTTTTAATTTACCAAGAAGAAGATACATAAGATGAGAAGGAGCTTTTCACGCAAACGTTCTTCTTGAAGAAAAATGTAACCACCACTTTACACGGATCCTACCGAGCTAATCAGGGGAGTACTAGTTTCTTTCATCTTTTATTACCTTCCAGTATCATAACTTTGATACTTTCGGGGAACATTGGGGAAACTGTTCAGTTTAAGTGTAGGGAGGGAAAATAAAACGGGAACTTTGAAACTATGCTTATCCTTGATTATTTGCTTTGTCCAATAGCATTTGTGTAATAAACCATGAGAAAATGTCGGTTAGGGTAATTTTGGCACCAAATTTAAAATTTTTCATGACATATAGGAGTGGGCCATTAGTCTTAACAAAAGCGTCAAATGGATAGGAAGTTATATGACTAGCACAAAAACCCTTTACCACTTAAAATCCACCCAAAATGTGAGGATCACCCTTAGATTAGTAGGAATTAAAGCATTCATCTTTAATGCTTAGTGTGTGAACCGGTAGTATAATAGATTCTAGAACTTGTTTTGTGATGCATCCCGAGATCGCTAGTAAGACTACACTTGTGTAGTTAGGAATAACTAAATGATAAGAGGCATTAGGATAACCCTTGTTTGATACCCGTAATATAATTACTTCTTCCACATCAGTTGAGTAATTCCCCCACACCTTTGCGTTGTACTCATCTTTAGTACACGATACCCCTAGTTAACCCCTCAGAGCCTATCCTTTTCGCGGTTCTCGTGATGTTTCGGTTTTTCGGAATATCAATGAAGAGCATTGTTTACACCCCACCCCCAAATGTACACCCAAATCGCCTTAGCCTACCTTGTATGCACTCACTTTTAGTGCATTATTGTTATCACACTAAACCCTTAGTTCGATTATCTAGTTGCTTGCATAAGTTGCTAAGTCGAGTCATATCCTTTGTACACAGTTTTGGGACGATTGGGACTCATGGGAAAAGTTAAAGTTTATGAAATGACGGGAAGGGAACGTTAAATTCAAATTCCCTTTATTTGCGTAATAATGTACTCCAAGTGTTTTGATCTTTTCAATTCGGGTCATATTAGTGTTAGAGTAATAAAAACTTAAGTGTTGGGATGTGCCTATAAATCCCTATCATTTTGATGTTATCGTAGAGGATGGTAGAGTAAAAGTGTATGAAAAAAAATTCGAAAAAAAATAAAAAAAAGAGAAAAAGAAAAAAATAGAGTGTTGAAAAAAAAATACATACGGGCTACCATCCTACATCTATCTTTAATTTATGTTTGTTTGTTTCAGTTATCTAGAGTCTAGAGTGTCGATTCTTGGCTTAGCAAAGCCATTCTTCGCATGCTTGTAACATAAAGATTTTTGACTTACCACCACTAAATAGCCTATCCCACCAAACCCTTTGTTTCCCTACCGTAAGCCTAACATTACAACCCTTTAAAAGACCTCTTGGATAGTCTTTCCTAGGTGCTTACGCCAAAGCGATGGATGTTTGATTTAGTCTCAAGCCTATGGTAATCTATGTACTAGGACCGGTTAATGAGTGTTTATCTTCCATTTCCAACTTGTTATATTTCATATACACCCGAGATATGTGAGTATCCAAACACCCCATGTGAGGTGCTAGTATGTAATTTCCGTGCTTTTTATGACTTTTGGGGGGCTTATATGTGTTGTGGATTGTTCTAAACCAATGCTTCATGACCCCTAACTTATAAATTAATTGGCTAAAAGCACATTTGCTTGAGGAGAAGCAAATACCAAGTGTAAGGATATTTGATAAGGTTTTAAAATGTACCTTTTTGAGGGGTCGTTTAAGCCCTTATTTGATCACTTTTGTATCCGTTATTACTTAATATCGTTCCTTTTCACTTTTTAGGTATCTTGAAGGCAAAATGCTGGAATGACACTTATTCGGACGAAAAGGCGCGAATATACAAAGAAAATGGCCAAAGTCAAGAATCGAGACACTCATGCTGCTGGAACTGAAGGGGACGGCGTCAGGTGTTATATGCGACGCCGTCGGACCACTTTTGTGATGGCTCAGTAGCCAAATTGCTTATTTACAAGTGACGGCTTCAGGTTTTAAAAGAGTAGGTCGTCGCAACTCAGACGGCCTAGATTTGATCCAGACGACGTCAGAGACAAAAGGGGACGGCGTCACAAGCATAAGGTGACGCCGTCGCAAGATTAACATGGCCATGACGAAACCCTAATGACGGCGACCCGACGGCGTCACAAATCAAAGGGTGACGCCGTCGCATATGTAATCTTATATATAGAATCCAAATTTTTTAGTTTTCAATGTGTAGTCTTTTGGAGCAAAAACCTAAACTGAACCAAGGCTATCTTGTACAGTATTTTAGGGTTTCAAACCCTATCTTACATCAAGATAAGTGTTTTACTTCATTAATTCAATTATGTCTTCAATTACTTGTGTGTATGCTTGCATGTTCTCCATGTCCGGCTAATTTACTTGTGTGTTTGCTAAGGGAATATGAAACTTGATTATTGAATATTGATTGGTTGTCTCTTATCTTAATTGTTAATGATCTAGTATTGCGATAGGTCATTCGTTGTGTAGTTAATGCTTGATTAATCTTTGTGAACCTTAACTTATAATACCTAGAGTCATTGTAGGCTAAACCATCCGAAGAGTACCTTAGAGTTGAGTTTATAAATCCTAGAGATTTTGTAGGCGATAACCTTTGGTAGTTTCAAAGAGTTAAGGATAAACGCATACCCTACGACCTTAGACACACAACGCGATTAAGAATAAGGACATGACAATTCAACCATCAATAGGAGATAATTAAGGAGTAATAAAACCTAAGTAAACACATCTTTAAATCATCATACGAGCACACAAATAATTAGACATAGACTACATACACCTTAGTTTAGATAATTAGATAAGTAGAAGTAATCGGTAGAAATACCAACCCCAAATTCAAACCCCGAGATTCGTACCTTTCCATTTCTAAAAACATAAAAAAAGATTAAAAAAAAATAATCTTCCTCAACCCCAACCTTAGCGTAGTAACTTCTCACTAGCATTCCTATTCCCCTAGAGAACGATATCAATTTCCGTGGCTTACCCTAATACTACACTACAACGATTAGGTTCACTGCCTAGGGTGTTGAAAAACTTGCTCGACGAAAAGAAAGTTCCTTTGACCCCGAACGACACGTGTAGCGTTATTAAAAATGCAAAGGAAGGTCAGAATCGTAGAAAGTGAAATCACAATAAAAACTTTGACTTGATGGTGGTGGTTGTGTGGTGGTGGGAGAGGGTGGTGGTGTTGGTTGTGTTGTGGCACAGGGTGGTGGTGTGATGGTGGTGGGATTACAAAATGATTGGACATTCAAAAGAAAGTAATTGTGGAAAGAAGACGGGGTTAATTAGTCATTTCACATGGTCTTTGACTTTGAATAACTGGAATTATTAACAATCGTTAGCCAAAAGATATTATTCGCAACAAACTATAAACCACGGGGACATTCTTCGCAATTATAAGTTTTGAGAGACATAGCTCGCGAAAATGAAAAACTACCAAAGACATTATTTTCAGTTTCCCATAAGAATAAGATATTTAAATCTTCGTATTAAAGTATAATAAAAAAATATTATAGGCAAAATAGATCAACGAAAGTCAAACTAAAAACACCAACCACTAAAGTGATCAACAAAAAAAATAATTAAAAAAAAAGTAAAATAAAAATAAATCTAGTGCAATGGCCCCGTTATCAAATAGTGCAACAATATTATCAAAGTTAGAATTCATTTAAGTGATAGTTAGAGGATAATTTGGCTAATGATGCCACAATTATATTTACTCCGATCTATAGTTGGAAGGCGAATATTTTTGTCAAGACTAACATACAAAGGCTATGTTTGTCACATGAGATTATGGAGAGTTTATGCTTATTTTTTAAAAAAATAAGCTATCTAAAAAATAATCTTTGTTTGACAGACATAACTGATAATAGATTATTAAAAAAATAATTTTCCATAATCTCGAAAAAAAGGTTACTTCATGTAGCTTATAAATATAATATCTTTTTATAATCTTTTTCAGCAACAACATCAGCACCAGTACCAGCATAATATATTTTTGCCAAACATACCCAAAGAGTTCGACCTGACGATTTTAGACGGAACAACCCAAGTCGGTGAGGTAAAAATGCTTTCGACACTAAGTGTGGAAGCCAAAATCAAATATTTGTTCTTGTTGGTGCCCCTAGATAACTACTTACAACTATTGAGCCAATTATCAAAAGAAAATATCTCATGATCATAACAACTTTGAAAGAATGCAATCAACTCGCTATCCATGAACGATGCTTATAAAGCATTATACAATGCACAACTCTATTAGTCAGTTTCCTTCTAAACATTTTTACAAAGTGTTGGGAATTAAGGTAATCTACTGATTCTGCCGAAGCACAAACTACTGATTCTGCCGAAGCTTCAGTCGAAGAGATTCTGCCGAAGAAGAATTGATGCTGCCGAAGTTATACTTCAGCAGAAATGATAAAGCAGATACTGTGTAGCTGCTGAAAGTGGGAAACACGTAGGAGAGATAAGCTCAGTAATAGAGTAAAAGTCAGCGCCGTATTTAATATAGGTTGGCGCCGTTTCAAGTAGAGCTTACTCAGAATAAACACGATGATTAACAAAACAATATGATTAGTTGCATGCTTGTCTAGTTGCATGCTTAGTCTAGAGTAGTAGTAGAAGCGTAAATTGTCAACGCTTATTAGGGTTTCTTGCCTATATAAGAAACCATATTAGTTTGTAATAGATAAGCTTTTCTGAAGTTTCTCAAGTCTTGTATTCTATACGAAACATAGAGTTTCTATAATCAAAGATCCATAGAGGATCAAAAGTGTTCTTAGTCACTATAACTTGTATTTATTTTCCGCTACCATACCAAGTTGTAGAGATCTTCTATTAGTTTGCTTGTGATTACATAGGCAAAGCTAACGATCCCCGAGTGCTTAAGATCTATCAAGGTCTTGTGTTTAACAAGTGGTATCAGAGCCTCGGGAAGTCTCTACGATACTAAGAACCATTCTCACCCCCATACAATCAAACATTCATTCACCATGCCTGGATCCGATAATGAAACCGAAACCACAAATACAAACAACACCAACACCACTTCCATGCAACAACTCAGTCTCACAAACAGCAATGGTAAATTTCCTTATTTAAAGAGGGAAGAATATGAACTTTGGACTATGAAGATGGAAAACTGGATTTCAAATATTGATTGGAATCTGTGGGAAGTAGTGAAGAAAGGAAATAGTCTAAAGAAGATGATTCCTGACAGAGATGGGAAATTTATCATGGCTCCACCAAAGACTGCTGAAGAAGTGCTGGCCATGCAGAGAGAACATAAAGTGAAGACTATTCTGCTTCAAGCCATTCCTGAAGATCATCTGTGTGATTTTCACCATATGGATGACGCTAAAGACATATGGATGGCTCTCAAGGCAAGGTTCGGAGGAAATGAAGAATCAAAGAGAATGAGGAAGTCCATGCTAAGACAACAGTTTCAGGACTTCAACATATCAGAAGAAGAAGGTATCCACAAGGGATACGACAGGTTCCACAGGATCTTGAGTCAGCTGAATCAGCTAAATGCTAAACCAGACAATGAAGATTGCAACTCAAAGTTCTTGAGGTCCTTGCCACCATCATGGTTGCATGTTAGTATTGCACTCAAGGCTAAAGGAGGGTTGGACATGCTCACCTTTGATGAGCTATACAACAGACTCAGAACTCTTGAACCAGATGTCAGGACTCCCTACCGTACATCTCCTTCTAACCATGCAGCTTTTGTTGGGACATCTCATTCCAACATGATGGTACAAGCTCCTAGCTCCAACTATTTTCCATCATCTCCTAGCTCCAACTACTTTCCATCATCATCCTCAGCTCCCCCTGCACCACATAACCCCCGTCCCACTCCACCAAGTTCTCAAGCTAGGTCTAGTAGTGTGATGGAGGATGTTCTTCATTCGTTTGTTGCTGACTATGATACTCAGCAGTATCTTGCATATGAAGACTTTGATCAGGTGGACCCTCTTGATATGGAGGAAATGAAGCTGAAAATGCAGGTGGCTTTGTTGTCAGTGGACATCAAAAGGTTTGAAGAGAAGGCTGGAAGGAAGTTTGTGTTCAAAGGAAAAGAACCAGCTCGCTTTGATAGGGGGAAAGTCAGATGCTACTCTTGTCATCAGATGGGGCATTTCTCTAGAGAATGCAAGGACAGAAAGAATGGAGATGGAGCCAAATATCTTTCCTATCAGCAGAAACAGCAGGAAGCTGGAGCTTCAGCAGCTCTCCTCACCATGGATGAACAGGTCAACTGGACTACACATGAACCTGTTAATGAGGAAGCTCATGATACTGACAAGCTTGGACTGCTTGCAAGGTGCACTTTGGATGAAAGGCATGATCAGTTTGCCTTAATGGGACTATCTCAGGTACACAATTGTATTTTTGGCTGTAGTCTTAGATACAATGAACTTAAGGAAGAATTTGATGCTATGAAACCTAAGTTTGATGCATGTTATATTGATAATGAAGCTCATAAACTTGCATTAAAAACTGTAGAAAGACAAAAAGTATGGTTTCAGAAGAATCAAATTGCTTATGAAGAAAAGATAAAAGTGTTACAGTTTGATCTAGAAGTTGCAAATAATTACTTAAAACTGTCTGAGAAAGCAAAGGATGAAGCTGTGTCTGAGAACCAAGAACTTAAGGCAAAACTAGCTGAAGAAATTGATAGGCATAATGAATGGCAAATGTCTGGTAAAAGCTTAAATAGAATCATCTATACTAGTCAATCTCAGACATGTCCTATAGGATTAGGTTTTCAAAAATATGTAGGTCCAGAAGCTAAGTATGATGGGCGTAAACCTACATCAGCAGGATTAGCTAATTATGTTAAAGAAGGAATAATGCATGCTGTCCCTGGTCCCATTAGAGGTGAGTTCATGCCCACAGACCTATCCATCACTGTTGACTTTGATGGATCACATCACTTATATGGCAAAAAGTCAAAAGACTTGCCAGACCCTGATACCTCATCTAATGACTTTGTCTCTTGCTCTGACAGTGACAATTCATCGGATCAAGGGTCTACTTCATATGAAAGCTGTGATTCAAATGAGAAGTCTGACCTTCCCAAGCCTGAACCAACACCCAAGCCTGCACCCCAGTCCACTTGTGAGTCCTCTAGGGAAGCTGCTGAGGAATCATCTTCCAAGACAGTTTCTCCTGAAGACTTAGCTTTTAAATGTTTGAATAATCAGTCTGTTAAAATCAAGTCCTTAAATGTATCTGTTCTAAGTACTTCTGCATGTAATCCAACATCTTCCTATTTGAATAAAACTTCTAAGAAGAAGACATGTTTTGTATGTGGCAGTAAATTTCATTTAATTAAGGATTGTGATTTTTATGAACAAAGTTTGGGTGCATGTGCTACTCAACACAAACACAACTGGACCAATGTTGCTAACATTCCACCTTATGTCCCACAAGCAGCTAACACTGACTCTCATTGGAAAAGTTCAGTTACTAGACCTTATGGCCAACCAACAAGCTCATACTTTAAACATGACTATTGGCCTACACATGTTGACTCCATGTATGCTGGGATGGGATATGGGAGCACTGCTGTGAAGCCCTCAGCAGGTTGTTCTTGGACTAACAAGGGACCGAACTATCAATGGAGGACCAAGAACAATAGTGGATCCTCTAGAACTTCATGCCCTAAACCTGTGATCCACAAGGCAGGTTCAAGTCAGTAATGACTTGAGCCTCCTCTGTATACTAACTGTTTTGTATATATTTTTGTTGTTGTAGGATCATCCCCTTAAGCATAAGAATATTGGTATTGTTGATAGTGGTTGTTCCAGAAGCATGTCTGGAAACAGGGATATGATGCATAATTTTGTCCCTATAGAAGGAGGAGGCAATGTGACTTTTGGAGGAAGTGATGGAAGTATCACTGGGAAGGGCACCATAAAGACACCTCATCTGGATTTTGAAAATGTGTACTTTGTTAAGGAACTTCAACATTTCAACTTGTTCTCTGTTTCACAAATCTGTGACACTAAGAACAAAGTTCTCTTCACTGAGAATGAATGTCTTGTGCTGTCTAAAGACTTCAAACTCCCAGAAGAAACTTCAATCCTGCTGAAGGTTCCTCGAACTCACAACTTATACACATTCAACCTTAATGAAGTTCAACCAGGTGGTGATCTCACTTGCTTGGTAGCTAAAGCATCTCTAGATGAGTCCACTAAATGGCATAGAAGAATGGCGCATGTGAACTTCAAGACCATTAACAAACTCTCTAAAATGGGTCTTGTTGAAGGACTTCCCACCAAAGTATTCACAAATGATCACAATTGTGTCGCTTGCAACAAAGGCAAACAACACAGAGCTTCTTACAAAGCTATCAATGCTATGAGCATCATTACTGAACCTCTTCAGTTGCTTCACATGGATCTGTTTGGTCCAACTCAAGTCAGAAGCATTGATCATAAGTTCTTCTGTTTGGTAATCACTGATGGCTACAGCAGATTTTGTTGGGTTTTCTTTCTCAGAACCAAAGATGAAACATCTCAAGTGTTGACTGAATTCATCACCCTTGTTGAAAATCAGTTGAACAAAAAGGTTAAGGGAATTCGGTGTGATAACGGGACAGAGTTTAAAAATGCTGTTCTTATAGAACTCTGTGGGTCAAAAGGCATAAAAAGGGACTACAGTAATCCAAGAACCCCGCAACAAAATGGGGTGGCTGAAAGAAAGAATAGGACCTTAATAGAGGCTGCTAGATCCATGCTTGCAGACTCTAAACTGCCCACTATGTTCTGGACTGAAGCTGTTGGCACTGCCTGCTATGTGCTAAATAGGGTGTCCATTACCAGACCACAACTCAAAACCCCATATGAACTTCTCTTTGGAAAGGTTCCTGTCATTCACTACCTAAAACCTTTTGGTTGTCAAGTGACGATTCTAAACACAAGTGATCCGTTGGGAAAGTTTGATGAAAAGGCTGATGATGGCTATATTGTGGGTTATTCAGCTCATAGTAAGGCATACAGGGTGTACAACTTGCAAGCCAAGAAGATAGAGGAGACATTGAACCTGAGATTTTTGGAAGATAAGCTTAATGTTCAAGGACAAGGTCATTCGTGGTCCTTTGATCTTGATTACTTAACTGATTATTTGGGTTACACCAGACATTTGGCTAACCAAAATGCAGGTCCTCAAGAATCTCCAACTAACACTGCAGGTCCTTTAAATGATGACTCTGAAAATGAGTTTGAAGATGATGAGCAACCCATACTTGTGCCTTCTTTCTCTCCTAACAACATTGCAGGTACCACCTCCAAGAATGCTGCTGATTCGAGTGATGAAGATGACTCTCACTATGCTGAGGACCTCGCTAGGCTTCAGACTCAAGAATTTGCCGCCAAGCTTGAAGCAGAGAAACTGAAAGAAGGGGTAGCTAATGAAGGAGTCAGCAGAAACAATGTGTCTGCTGAAGTTGACTCTGTCACACCATCCATCCCCAAATCTGCTGAAGGCTATGCTGTTCCTTCTCGAGTGTCCTTAGACTTTGGTGAACCCTATACACGCTTTCCAAAACCTTCAGATCTTGGAAATCATCAACCCACAGCTGGCATCTTCACCTCACCCTCTTATGATGCTGAATTTGAACCAACCATCACTAATCTTGATCCATCCATTGAAGTCAACCCCACTGCTACTCAGAGGATCAATATTGCTCATCCTCAATCCAACATCATCGGTGATCTTCTGGCACCTGTCAGAACTCGAAGGGCTATCACAAGTCCTCAATTTGGACAGATTGCTTTTCTCTCTTATGTCTCCAACCAACAAAGAGACAATCACACAGACTTTAAACATTGTCTGTTTGCTTGCTTTCTCTCTCAAGTGGAACCAACCAGTGTATCTCAAGCTCTCAATGATTCAAGTTGGCTAGAAGCAATGCAAGAAGAGATGCAACAATTTCACAACCAGCAGGTTTGGATTTTGGTACCACTACCTGATGGCAAATATGCCATTGGGACAAAGTGGGTTCTGAAGAATAAGAGAGATTCTCGGGGTGTTGTGATTAAAAACAAAGCAAGATTAGTAGCACAAGGCTTCAGACAGGAGGAAGGAATTGATTATGATGAAGTATTTGCCCCTGTTGCAAGAGTTGAAGCAATTCGCATTTTCTTGGCTTATGCTTCTTATATGGGGTTCATGGTGTATCAAATGGATGTCAAAGGTGCCTTTTTGTATGGTGAGATTGACGAAGAGGTTTATGTCTCTCAACCAAAGGGATTTGAAGACCCAGATCACCCAAATCATGTTTACAAAGTTGTTAAAGCTCTCTATGGCTTACATCAGGCTCCAAGAGCTTGGTATGCTCGGCTTTCTTCATTCCTGCTGAAGCATGGCTATAGGAGAGGATCTATTGATAAAACTCTGTTCCTCAAGAAGAATTACTCAGACATCATTCTGGTACAAGTGTATGTGGACGACATCATATTTGGTTCCACAAACGAAGCTTGGTGCAGGGAATTCGAGGAACTTATGAAGGGTGAATTCCAAATGAGTGCTATGGGAGAACTTACTTTCTTCTTGGGTCTTCAGGTTCAGCAGAAACAAGATGGCATCTTTATCAGTCAAGATAAATATGTGAGGGACATTCTAAAGAAGTTTGGTATGGAAGGTGTTAGGACTGCCACAACACCTTATGAAGCTCCTAAGGCTAAAGCAAATAATGAACCAGATCTACCTGTGAATGTTCATCTGTACAGGTCTATGATTGGTTCATTGATGTATTTGACAGCTTCAAGACCTGATATTACATTTGCAGTAAGTGTTTGTTCTCGACATCAAGTCACTCCTCTTGCTTCCCATCTCAATGCTGTCAAGAAGATCTTTAAGTACCTCAAAGGCCAACCTCTCTTAGGTCTTTGGTACCCAAAAGAATCTCCTTTCAAGTTGGAAGCATACAGTGACAGTGATTATGCTGGTGCAAATTTGGACAGAAGATCCACAACTGGGGGCTGCCAGTTCCTAGGCAAGAGGTTGATCTCTTGGCAATGCAAGAAACAAACCATTGTGGCCACCTCAACTACTGAAGCAGAGTACGTTGCAGCTGCAAATTGCTGTGGACAAGTCCTTTGGATTCAGAACCAACTGCTGGACTATGGGTACAACTTTATGAACACTACAATTCATATAGATAATCAAAGTACCATCTGCATAGTCAAAAATCCAGTTTTTCACAGTCGAACGAAACACATTGAAATCAGGCACCACTTTATAAGAGATGCTTATGAAAAACATTTGATAAAAGTGGCAAAAATCCATACTGATGATAATGTGGCAGACTTATTAACAAAAGCGTTTGATGGACCAAGGTTTCAACACCTCGTGGTCAATATTGGAATGCTAAACCCTTGACTGCATAGTTTAAGGGGAGGCATAGGCCTCAGGGGAGGCATATGCCTCAGGGGAGGATTTGTGCATACTCTGCAGAGCTTTGTTTGTTTTTATAGTTACTCTGCAGATTTTGTTTGTCTCTATATTTTAGTTTGTACTCTAACACTAACTTCTAATATTTCTCTAGTTTGTTTGTTTTTGTTGTTGTGTATGTTTAGTGTCTATTTTGCAGTTGTCTGTACTGCATTTTGTCTATTGTGTATCTGGATTGCAGTTTATTCATCCCATGATCAAGATCAAATTCATCAAGAGTGGCTCATTAGTACATGGTCAAATAGCTGAGAAAGTGTTGCTTGTTTCTTCTGATAACAAATACTGAAGCATACAATTTGATTCTACTGAAGATAATACTGAAAGAAAAGAAAAAGAAGTCAAATTGTTCATTCATTCATTCAAGAAACAGTTTACAGCTTACAGCTTACATAAAGACAACCTACTTCTATTTTGCATCCTCAAGATACGAGCTGTACACTTAAGCTAAGCCTAATCTAAGGTATATCTTTCATTCCGAAATCTAATGGAATGCTGGATATGCGTTAAATGCTGGCTATGCCTTTGTGAAGTCTTGCATAACCACCCATTCAGTCTAACTGGCTGGTTGGATGTGCATGACCAGCACGACGAAGATGCTAAGGACCAAAATGGAGGGATGGATTGATGAAAACGATTGATGATGACGATGACCACGTAGGATGACGAAGAGAACTATCGTGTCCTTTGTGCTTCATCTATTCATTTCAACCAAAATACAATCGATCCACCCTCCTCAAGCCCTTCTTCTATACGATGGGTGTTTATGCACCAAAAGATGGCGCAGTGAGACCAAGAACCACCTCTCTATCTTTGGGGAGTGGTGGATTCCTGGCACGAGGTCTTTGTTGAGACCGAGGTGCTGGAGGTTGGGAGTAAGAAGTTCCCTCCTTATAGGAGTCATCAGAATCATCAGCAGATTCACTTGGATTCACTACACTGTCATCTTCTGAAGAAGGAAGAAAGGGCGATTTTTTTGGTCTTGGATAGGGTTGAGGAAAGTAAGAGAACCATGGGTTTGATTCACCACTTGATGATGATGAAGAAGATGAGGAAGCTGAGGAAGTGAGATCTATGATCTCAGGTTTGGTATTCATGGTGCAATTGGGTTAATTGAGGTTATTTTGCTTCTAGGGTTTGTGGTAAATATTTGGGGATCTTGGTGAAAAGATGAGTTACATTGGGATCATTTTATAGACGGATTCGAGGTTCAATGAGTTTAATGCAAGTGGGTGGCACAGTAATTCTAGAAACTTACCGAAGATATTCTTATCTTTGATGCATTCTGCTGATGCCATAACTTCAGCAGATTGATCTTGTATTTCTGCCGAAGTGTTATTCTGGGTAGGGTCAAAGATACCATACACGTCAGCAATGGTCAACCAAACGGTCCATTTTTCTTTGACCATAATTTGGGCAAAAACACTTCATCCACCATCACTCGCTTCAGAACGAACAAATTCCCTCTCATTCCACTTACACAAACTCTCACCATTTCAAAATCATAATCCTAAACACTCATATTCCTCATGGGTCTTGAATTTAAATATGATCACAACAAAGTTGCTTTTCTGGGTAATGGCAAAGGTTATGAACTGTACGAACCAATGGTGGAATTCCTGAAAAGGTCCAAGATTCGTTATGCTCTAACTCATTCTCCAAATGAGATATATGAATCACTGGTTACTCAATTTTGGGCAACTGCTGAGAAAAGGAGTGAGACAGAGATTAGGGCTGTGATTGATGAAACATAGTGCATTGTGACCGAGGACCTAATCAGAAGGAAGCTTCACCTGGAAGATGTTGATGGAGCATTTTACTCTAATCAGGAAGATGTGTTGAATGGGCTAAGAGCTATTGGCTATCGTGGTACTAGAACTGATATGTGGCTAAAGAAGGAACTCTGCCCCAAATGGAGGTTCTTGGTTCACACACTGCTCCAATGTATGAGCAACAAGACTGGAGGATGGGACCAGTTCTCAACCAGACTGGGATATGGTATTGTGTGTCTTTCTCAAGGGGTAACTTTCAATTTTTCTAAGTATATTTTCGAAAACATGGTTGAAAATATTCAAAAGACAAAGGGAAAATTTTTAATGTACCCAAGGTTTTTACAAATCATATTAGACACTTCTACCCAAGCACAAGCTTTTTATCCTATAAGTTCCTTGACTGCTAAATTGTTTGCAACCATGAAAACTCACTTTCAAGGGGAACATCATCCCTTGTTAGCTGCTATGTTGCCCCAAGGTAATGAGGCTGCTAATGAGGAGAATGTGGCTCATAATCCTCCTACCTCACCTGTTGCTACTGATGGTAATCCATTGGTCAATATTGTTGAGGGCCCATCTTCTACTGTTGAAGCAACTCATGTTGCTCCTGATCAGCCACCCTGTCCCAGTCCTACACCCACACTTGATACTCATGTTGAGTCAGAGCTTAATAGACCATCCACACCAAGTCCTGTGAGGGATCCTCTTGATGAAGATATTCCCCACATTGAGCATGACCAGGGTACTTCTGAAAGGTCCAATGAGGCTCCCCTTACCACAGAGCAATCTGCTGGTGGAGCTGAGGACCCCATTACACTCTCATCTGTGTATGCTCTTGTCAACAGGTATGCTGCAGAGGTTAAGAATCTGAAAAAGGAGCTTGCAGAGACCAAGTCTTCTCTTGGAGGCAAAATTGAAGAACTGCAGAATCAGATTAAGGTCTTAGAGCATAACCTACAAGGGTCTTCCAAAAGGAAATTGGTGGTTTCATCTGATGAAGAGCAAGAAGTTCCTCCCTTTGGGTCTCTAGAAATGTTGGCTGAAGTTTCTCTCAATGACCCTTCATCTGTAGCTGCCACTTCATCAAAGAAGACGAAACCTGTTCTGTACACCAGAAGAAAGAGATCTGATCTTCACAAGGTTTCTTCTGAAGCTTCAGAGGAACCTGTAGTTGATAAGGCTGCATCTGCTGATATACAAATGGAGGATGCATCTCCAGACCTTGGACAGACTTCATCTGTTCAAGAACCATCAGACCCTTCACCTTCAGCAGATCATCCTGATGTTGCTGTCTTAACCACCTCAGTCGATAATCTACATCAACATGTTGATTTAAGTACTCCAGAAGAAATTCCTGTAGTTGATCTTACTGAAGAAGAATGTGCTAAGCAGCCTGATGACAAAGGGAAAAATGTCATCACTGAAGATGAGCTTGGTCCTAACCTAGTGACCGAGGAGGAAAGACTGGGTCAAGCTAGTAGATTGGCAGAGTTTGAGAAGTCAAAGGAAGATACAGCATTGGCTAAACAATTTGCAGCAGAAGAATTCTCATCTCTAACTCCTGAGAGAAGAAAAGAACTGGATGAATTAAGGGTTCAGATGCCTGCTGCACAATGGGATGTTCTAACTCAGCATGTCATTTCAAGACCTTCTCTAGCTCAAAGTATCCTAGGTGGAGACTTTCTTAGTGACAACTATGTGGAGCGAATGAGGGCTCAGGGAAGACAAAGGAAGCAAGAAGCACTTGCACAAAAGAGGGCCATCCAAGCTCAGAAAGCCAAAACCAAACCCCCTACTAAAGATGAAATGAGAAGGGTGGTGAAAAACCAATACTCACAGTCCAACTCTGGTCTAACAATGAAGCAAGTCAAGGCTTATCCTGATTCTGTCCTGTATCGCAAGTATAACCAAATCATGGAGGAAAGAAGATTAGCTTTCGCACGTTCTTCAAACTTAAAAAGGGTTTCAGAAAATGAAGCTGTTCAAACGGCCAAAAGACTCAAGGCTGGTGATGCTCCAACCAAGGAATCCTCTCCAGTCATTCCTGCTGAAGCAATCTCTGAAGCTGCTTCCTCTGCTGACAAGGACCAATCTTCTGAATCATCCTCCATTCCTCCTGAAGCACCTGAAGCATCAGCTCCCTCTCCCTCAGCAACACCTGTTGTCACAGTAGAAGATTCTGAAGTTAAGGAAGCTGATCTCGCAGAAACCAAAACAGAAAAGGCTATAAGGATATCCCACAGGATGAAAGCATTTCGTGCTTCAACCATGTCTCCATCTACTGTTACATGCCCCACTACAGATGCACAAGATGAAAATGCCCCCCCTCAGCAGATCTATCTGCCTGGGAGGAGAAAGAAGACTAAGGCCAAGATTTCTCCTTTGGATCTTGAAGCTGATGACTCATCTTTTATCATAGAAGGGTCTGCTGCTGATTTTCCTGATGGAAACTCAGAAGATGGGATAGCCTGGAAATTGAAGGAAGATCAGATGAATGTTCTTCTCCGTAGGAACTCTACTTCAGTAGAATTCACCTTTCTGAAGGAAATTCTACACTTGATAGATAGAGCAGACTTACTTTCTCTGTTTACTCAAGTTTCCACCCATTATTGCAACAACGAACCTCAAGGCTCTGGAATGTACCTGCCAGGAGATTTTCAAATCTTGTTAAACTCACACATTCCCAATAGTAAAGCATCTTCAATTTGGGAACACTCACATCGGTGGAAGCTTACATCCTGGAGATTCTATCCTCTCCCTCGGGTGCATGTCCTTGAGACTAAGGGTGGAATCACTGTGTGCCTACTGTCTGAAAGAAAGTATCCTCTGCCTAAAAGACTTATGGAAAAGATGTTGAGTCAGAAATTGGAAATTCCTCCAGATCCTGTGGGAAATGAAAGACAATCTGCTTTAACACTGGTCGGATTGATCAAAACTCAACTGCAACAATTGCAATAGGCCTCTTCTTCTTCCAATCAGGACCATTGGTACTCCCTGCACTACTTTGTTTTGTTCATTTTTATCTGCCTTTCTTGTGTTATTTGCCTATTTTTGTCAATTTAAAAAAAAAAAAAAAAAAAAAAAAAAAAAAAAAAAAAAAAAAAAAAAAGTAAACGACTTTCACTAATTCACACAAACATCATTTTAAAAATAGTGATAGCGTTTATTTAATAAAAATTAGGTCTTTAATTTTCCCTTTCAAAATTTTTTTTTATTGAGCTTATTCAGTTTTAAAAATAGAGTCTTAAAAAAAAAAAAAAAAAAAAAACTACTTTTATGTAGAATTTTTGTCTGATGGTCTTTAACTCACCCGATGTACCTTTTGTATATCAAAGAGTTGGCTAGTCCAAAGGGTACAGCTTTGGTAAAGACACATCAAATCTGTTGATAGCTGTAATGGTTTGCTCAAAACCATAGGGTTTGCAACCACCCATGCTTAACTGCTGAGAGTTGTATGGTCATCAATTCACCATGGTCTATTCCTGTTTGGAATCCAAGAATTGGCTAGTCCACATGTATATGGCATGTGGTAAAGACAACTGAATCCATATTTGGTTCTCAATTCACCAATCCTAAGAATTGACTAGTCCTGAGCAAACGGCTACAGGTAAAGACAAGACAAATCCGTTTATATGGTTGCTGATTTGCCAATAAATCAGATGGTTATCAATGTACCATAGTTTTCGAACTCAAACATGTGGCTACTCCAGTAGTAATGGCTATTGGTAAAGAGACATCAAATCCATTAATTTCGATGATTCACCTCTCACAGGAGTTAACACACCTGGAAGTGATGAGAATAGTATTGAACTTATATGTTTTGAGGTACACGATGTCATATGTTGCTGCAAAGATTTGGTGTTTCACAGTTCAGTTGCTGATCCTCAAGATCTTGTCCACTCACTGCTCACACAACATTATGGTACAATCCTCAAGGAAAATGTTACAATCCTCAACAGCATTAGCGATCTATCAAGGAAACTGGAACTTAACCTAGTCAAATTCCAGTTTAGGGGAGGATTGTTGGGAATTAAGGTAATCTACTGATTCTGCCGAAGCACAAACTACTGATTCTGCCGAAGCTTCAGTCGAAGAGATTCTGCCGAAGAAGAATTGATGCTGCCGAAGTTATACTTCAGCAGAAATGATAAAGCAGATACTGTGTAGCTGCTGAAAGTGGGAAACACGTAGGAGAGATAAGCTCAGTAATAGAGTAAAAGTCAGCGCCGTATTTAATATAGGTTGGCGCCGTTTCAAGTAGAGCTTACTCAGAATAAACACGATGATTAACAAAACAATATGATTAGTTGCATGCTTGTCTAGTTGCATGCTTAGTCTAGAGTAGTAGTAGAAGCGTAAATTGTCAACGCTTATTAGGGTTTCTTGCCTATATAAGAAACCATATTAGTTTGTAATAGATAAGCTTTTCTGAAGTTTCTCAAGTCTTGTATTCTATACGAAACATAGAGTTTCTATAATCAAAGATCCATAGAGGATCAAAAGTGTTCTTAGTCACTATAACTTGTATTTATTTTCCGCTACCATACCAAGTTGTAGAGATCTTCTATTAGTTTGCTTGTGATTACATAGGCAAAGCTAACGATCCCCGAGTGCTTAAGATCTATCAAGGTCTTGTGTTTAACACAAAGGTTATATTGTGAACACTGAGATGATATGAGATTTAGAGAATGAGGCCTTATTACAACAACGAAACTAGCATGCATCTAAAACCTTATATATTTTAGACTAAAATACAAGGTTGGTTCCTAAACTTGACAATCCGCTTCGCGTTGGGACAGAACTTGGCATTATCATCGCTGGAGGTCCAAAACATGGGCATTATATGCCAAACTCGTCCCTTGACCAATAACGCCGATGTCAACGTCTTGTTTCTGTTAGTTAGTGGAGGGTATTATAGTCCATACACATTTATACCTCACCTTAGTTAATTCTGAGAAAAGCTACCGTATACCATCTTGATCGTTTCCCTTCTTCGTCACACAACCCTCACACACACTTTAACAATGGCAGACAAGGAGCTTACTTTTACAGATACAACTGATGAGATGGTAAAATATGTGAAGAAAAAATATGGGGATACTTGGTTACAAGAAGATGAAATGTCTGATGAAATGTTTGATAATTTATGCAGATTTGCGAAAGAAGCTCAAGTGATGAAAGGTTAGTTGTGTTTTTTGTATTTGTGTGATTGGCATTTTAAGGGATGAGCATAAATAACTCAAATTTATTTGACAGAAATCCGAGCAGTGTCAGAATATGTCAAAAAGAGGGATTATAGCAAGCTAAAGGTATCTGACGATATGGTTGAGTATGCCATGGCTACTTATGGGAATAAGTAGGATATAGGAGATGACATTGCTGATGTGATACTTGAAGACTCGTGGGAAAAATATGGGAATAAGGAGTCTGAGAAAGGTTAGAGTTAATGATTGCAATCTAAGAAAGTTGTAATGGGTGAACTCTGATTTCTTTCTGTTTTGTCTATCTTTCCAGATACTAACGTGAAAGGAAATGAAGTTGATGTCATCATTATTTCAGATACATCTGATGATGAGTGTGGGAACATGTCTTCTAAGACCACTACTTTGAAAGGTTCCACTACCCAAGCGTCCAAGGCTTCTGCTCCCAAGGCTGTACTTGGTCTTGTAGCGGCTGTGGGATGCTCCAGCACAAATAGGAATGAGTGGTATGTGCCTCCCCCTAAGGACCTCAAGTCTCCCCCCATGAATATCAAGTCTCCCATCAAAAAGTTCACTTGTTATTTTTAGTTGTTGAGGTAATGAAGATGTATATTTTTTGGCTGATGATGGTTACTGAAAACGATACTTGTTAACATGTATATTTTGCTTGATATGGTGTAATTAGGTGTTGGTGTATGTATATTTTGGATTTCTTGTTTTCATTTTGTAGTTTGCAGCTGCTTATGCAGTTTAGGTGGGTGTTTGGTAAAACCCATTTTGACTTATAAGGTCAACATAAACCAAATTATTAGAGGAACCACACCAAATTGTTAGTATTTAGAGCCCGTTTGGTTTCGAGATGGTTTTAGGATTAAGATTTGGATTTGGATTATGATTTGGATTTGGAGTTGGATTTGAATTTAATATAAGAGAAATAAATGTAAAAGTTGTTTGTTTTATATTAGGTTTAGGAATAGAAATGAAAAAAATATATATATAATAATAACATGTCAATTATATACATTAGAATATGTGGTTGTGAACACACATATAATTTTAAATTGTTAAAATAAACTCAGTCATTTACAAAACCAATGAAAAGGAACCTATCTTAGTGGGTTTTACACAAAGAAGATTTTGAGGAGTGACTGACGTACGGAAAGCCAACAAAAATATACCAAACATCGTTTACTTATCCAAGTCCCAATCTTTTATCCTAAACCCCCAAACCAAACTGGCCCTTAACATCTCTTTTGTTTGACTTATAAAGTCAACAGATTCAAATTGTAACCAAAATTCAATTATTATAACAAAAGAAGCACACACATATCAGTTAAGCTACATTTAGACTGAAAGACAACATAACATTTCTTGCTAGGAATTCACTGCGTTAAATGACTAGTAGGTGATCCATTTGGTCTGTCCGTTGCAGTTGGTTCAAGTGGTGTTTGTCTTGGGCGTTCTCCATTTGGTCTTTCAGTTGCAGGTGCTTCAAGTGGTGTTTGGCTTGGGCGCTCTCCACTTGCTATTTCAGCTGTAGGTGGTTCACTTTCTTCTTCATCACTGCCCAAGGATGCACCAACACTAGTAGGTGCAGAAATATGTAGACCCATCACATATCCACCACTATCTCCTGTGGTTGTGTTTTCCCTTGTAACACCATCTCTACCAGTATAAGATGTGTTTCCCCATATCTCAAGGCACACTAGACAAACATACCACATGAAATCTCTATAAGGTGGATGCCTTGCAAAAAAGGTCAATCCAGCCCTGTTTTCTCTTTCAACCCAATAGTCAATGCATACCATTTGACAACCATTTTCTATATCCATGGTGATAATATGTTGGTATGATAAAGAATTGATGACTTAAGATGTATTATATAAGTATATAGGAGTTTTGGTTGTTGAACAAGTAGATAGGAGTAAAGACAACATAAGTTATTAAAAACTAGTCAACTTATAAAGTCAAAAAAAGAAAAACATGTTCAAACATGATATTGTCGAAATTATAAATGGCTAGAAGAGTAGAAGCCTACAACCTTCGAACACCATCTCAACATCTTTTATCCATCACATATGGATGTCTTGGATATAACTCTTCCACAGACACTCCATAGTAAGCTGCCTCAAACTCTGCATCTTCAAGCCAATTTTTCCTCTCCCTTTCCTCATCAATTCTTTTGTACATTCTCTCCTCTTCCAAAAACTGCTGGAATGCTTCTTCATCCAACCTGGACTGCTCTTCATCTTTGATGGGTTCCATCGGGGTTTTAAATTTATAATCAAGAATTACCGGTTAACTAGGAACACATTCGGGCAAGTATACCCTAGTCAAGTTGTAGTATAGTATATGGTAAATCAAGGTCGTCCCAAGAGACTTGGTTGCACTACAAGTGTCGTTTGTTTATTTAAGCAAGTAACAAGTTGATGGTTATGATTGTCACATATCAAACCAACAAGAAAAGCAATATGAGCAAGCACACAAAGAACATACATGTTTAGACAAATGATCACAAGTTATCATAAGAGCCAAACAAGTATCAAGACATTCATAAGACAAGAACACATCACAAGAATCACATAATCATCACAACCAAAGAACCAAACATGAATCATAACATTCAACATCATAAAAGTAACAAGGATTTACCCAAAGTAAGATTACATTAGGCAAGGGTGCAAGATTATAGCACTCCTTCAAGCCTCCAATCAACTACAACTTCTAGCCAAGCATACTTCTGGAAATGGTAGAGGTTTGTGGTCTTTTGGGGAAGATAAATTTGGTGGATAGTTGGTGTAAATTCGTCCTTAAGGGTGGAGGCTTGAAATTCACACAAGTTGGGATAGGATAGTTGGTGGAAATTCGTCCTTAAGGGTGGAGGATCGAATTTCACACCTAGAGATGGAGTGGTGGGTGAAAGGGATGAGAAGGATGGAGAAGGGATGATGAAATGAGGTGCTAAATGGGTCTATTTATACTACTTCCAAGGCTAGGGGTATTCAATGCTCAACTTGGCCTCCAAGGAGATTAGAAGGGACTAGAATACATGTAGGAAGGGATTAGAATCGTTTGGAACATGATTGGAACTTGCTAGGACTCTTATTGATGAAGAAATGGCAGAAACAGGCCTTCCAACCGAATCGGTTGGGCTCCAACCGAATCGGTTGGTCTTCATGACTATTCTCCAACCGGATCCGGTTGCGGGGCTCGACCGAACGGTTGGAGCAAATTGACAAAATATCATAAACACCAACGTTGTAGATCTTTCTCTTAGCTTTCCGTGGCTGCAAACCGGGGGTCAAACGGAGTCAGTATGCAAAAGTTATGGCCAAAATGGTGAAGGTGTGTCGGGAACAACGAGGCTTCCAATATGTCTTCGTTTTAGCTTCTTTTCTTCATTTCTTTCTCGTTTCCCTTCTTGAACTTTATTCTTGAGTCTTTGGACCACTAACTTGGTGACTTTACCTTCTCGAATATACTCCACAAGTCTTTCTTTTGTCAGGAATTCTTCGTATTTGGAAAAATCTTCGTATTTTACTTCTTTTTCCGTCTTTTTCTCCACTTTCCTGTACTTGGCTACAAATGAACTGGCAAACGCACTTTTGTACGATTAAGCATTAAAAGCATATGATTATAACCAAATAACACACATAAAAGCACAGATAACGCTACTAAAAACATGCACAATTTGAGCGTTATCAAATTCCCCCACACTTAAACTTTGCTTGCCCTCAAGCAAATCTAAGAAAAGAAAAATTAAAAAACATACCTAAATGACAAAACAAAAAGAAAATAAAAAATCGAAATATTTTTGGTTTTTTTTTTTTTTTTTTTTTTTTTTTTTTTTTTTTTTTAAACATATATCAAAATAAGCGAAAAATGAACGCAAACTCCCCTACACTTAAGGGTTTGCTTGCCCTCAAGCAAATCTAGAAACTAAGAAAAATAAAACCTACATGGTGCATGAAATATGATTAATAAAATATTATGCAAATCTACCAAGTACAAGTACGAGATAATATTCATCGTTTTAAGCTTTAAGATGTGAAAAATCGAGATGTTTGACAGTACCTTATGGATTCTCTCGCTTGATAACATGGCTAAGCACCTCACGAAAAAGGAATGGATGTATAATTCACTCAACACTCAATATATTTAGTGATGGATAGTATTAAGGAATAGTACACTCATATTGCTCAGTCATGATCTAAATATTACCATAGGCTTGTACAAGAAACAAAACTCCACCGACGTGGCGTAAGCACCAAGTGTAAACATCTAAAGAGGGCTTTTATTCGGGTTATAACGACAGGCTTCGGGTGATTAAGGGGTATGGATAAGGCATGGGATTATTAATGAAATTGGTGTTAAAAGAAAAATAAAGATAAAGTCAAGTCTAATACCCATGTTGCTAGTTACCAAACAATCCGCAAACCCGTAAATGATTATAGTTACAATCTTCTCTTCACATATCAATCACCAAATATATATATATATATATATATATATATATATATATATATATATATATATATATATATATATATATATATATATATATATATATATATATATATATATATATATATATATATATATATATATATATATAACGTCTTAGCACATTGGCTAATCGATATCTCAAACATACTTACTCCTTGTCATCACACACACACACACACACACACACACACACACACACACACATATATATATATATATATATATATATATATTCGATGACTTTTTCTTTTTTTCTTTTTTTTTTACATTTTTTTTTTTCATACTTTTTTTTTATCATATCCTTCTTTCTTACATCACATCTCCCCCACACTTCGTATAAGCATACACCACAAAAATACAAATAAGAATGTGCACTCTTCGTCTTTGTCGGAATGGCACACACGAATGGCAAAGTGCGGCTAACTCATAATCATCAAAAACAATCCAATTATACCAAGCAACTAGCAACCAACCATTTAGACATTGACAAGGGTAGGGCTAAGGTTTAAAGTGTAAAATATTTTTTTATTTTTCTGGATTTAACAAAAATGAAAATGATGGCTCGGAGGGTGTAACTAAGGGTATCTAGCGCTAAAGATGAGCGCTAACAAATGGATCCATGTGGGTGGTTAACTAACCGATGTGGTTAGCTAATATATCATTAGATGTAAACAGAAGGCCATTTGGTTTTATTCCTAAAGGTGCCTCTTTATCACACGAATACACTTATATCACACGAGTGTGATCTTACTGCGGTCCGATAATGATTTACAAGTACAAGTTCTAGAATAAATAAAATCACCGGCACACTCATAGCAAAAGATCCAAGCATAAAAGATGTATGCTATATATGAAACAGGCTCAAATCCTCACAATTTAGTGGAAGGGCTATAAAATGTGCTAGCAAATGTCATCGATCCCAGAATGGATTGCAATATTAATCGGGACACGTCTCAAGTTTTTCAAAAATTACCGATTTCACCAGTGGGTTGATCCAGTTATTCTAATATATTATCTGCGTGAAAACAACTAGATTACAAGGGCAAACAAGTTCACAAAATTTTAAAATTGGCCCAAAAATTTGGAAATTAAAAACTAGTTTCGCTTTTCACAATAATATTTCCCCCCCACACTTAAGTTAAGCACACAAAAGAAAAATAATTTAACGACTATAAAAATATTGCTAAGAGAAAACTTTTGAAAAATAAACTAGTTACGATTTTTTTTATTATTTTTTTATTTATTAATTTATTATTTTTTTTTTTAATTTTTTATTTTTTTAAAACCAAACATGACTTATTCTTGTCCCACGAGTTCTCGGTAGCTCCATTGAAACGCACAAAGAAGCGGAGGAGCAGGTCAGCGCGAAGCATATTAAAAACCCAACTTCTTTAAGGAATCAGGGAGACCCGCCTTATACCTCTCACACACTTTGTTTACAATGGGTGAGCCTTACTTTCGAGGGATTTAAAAAAAAATCAGTTTATAAAATAATTTACCAAACAAACAAACAAAGGAAAAATAACAAAGAAACAAAATAAAGCAATTGTGAAAACTTCAAAGCATGTAAGATAGGGAAAAAGAAAACTATAAGTCTAAGAGAAACGAAACTTCCCGAGGTAAACATCACGATCGAACTCCATATGATAAGGTGCTAAGCAAACGCTAGCATAAGCGTGTGAGATCAATCGATTTCCCTTTCAAACATGTCCAATCAAGAGTGTAAGGTTCACGATCCAACCAATCCTTCCTCCAAGAGCTTATTAAATCTGCAAAAAAAATAAACTACAAAAACACGTAAAATCCTAAAACTCACTTTCGTAGGCATCACGGTTGCATTTAGCGCATGCAACAAGCCTTTAAACCCCTCGGTGGCCCGAGTGGACGAGTTATAGTCTCGTGAGGATTTTCAGTGAACATACCCACAAAGTTCAAAACACTTTTATTTATTTTTTTTAAAAAGTACTTATTTATTTACAATGTACTAAAAATTAACAAAACTTAACATGGAAAAGCCAAATAAAAGAAATGACACTCTTGCAAAAACAAAAAGACATTTAAACTTATTTAACCTAAACACAAACACAAACACACAAAAACAAAAAATGAGAGGATCTAACCGATCGGTTGGAATGAACCAAACTGTGACCAACCTTCCAACCGAACCGGGAGTAACCGATCAGTTGGAGGAACTTTTTTTTTTTTTTTTTTTTTTTTTTAACCAAAGTTTTATTTCAAAGCTTTTATTGATAAAATAAAACAAGGACACAAAAAAGTTACGAACACAAAAATAAACACAACTAAATAAGACACATAAACACACATTAATAGAATAACATCAAGAACATAAAACGACACTTAAAACAGATAGAAGCACTATCACAGAAAAACGACAATCACATAGACACAAGCACACACAATTAGTCACGTAACACAAATCAAACAAGAGATTCTAAAACAAGATAATCTTATTCAAAATTAATACGAAACTAACATAGACAATAATAACGCGAACAAAAAGAAACACAAAAATGCAAGAGATCACATAATATAAAAAACACAAATACACGAAACAAGAAACACACGGACTAATTTTTTTTTATATATATATATTTTTTAACAGAACACACAACCGGGTCGGTTGCGGGTGCAGGCCGATCGGTTCGTGTGGATTTTATTAAGTACGAGGCTTCCAACCGATCCGGTTGGAGTGCCAACCGATCGGTTGGTTGATTCGGGGTGGTTTTGGTGGTTTTTTTCGCAAACATTTTTGAGCAAACTTAGCAAGCAAACTTTGAAATGAGCATTTTTAGAACACAAGAAACAAAATCCCAACATCAAATACTTGATTTGATGCCAAGATCATTTGAGCAATTATGAGAAAATGAGAGATTTTAAGAAAAAGACAAGCATTCAAGCAAACATCATAAGCAAACATCAAGAGCAATCAAACAAGAGCAAAAAACAATCATTCATGAGCAAGAGCAATTTAGCATTCGAACAAACAAGCAAACAAACAAACACCTAAGAACAAAAACCAAATCCCCGGCAACGGCGCCAAAAACTTGATGGTGGCGATGCCGGAATTATTATGCAAGCAAACAAACAATCTATCAAACAAGAAAACAATCAAACGAACAAATAAGTGCAAAACAAATCCCCGACAGCGGCGCCAAAAACTTGATGTGCTTCGTCGTGGTTTTAAATTTATAATCAAGAATTACCGGTTAACTAGGAACACATTCGGGCAAGTATACCCTAGTCAAGTTGTAGTATAGTATATGGTAAATCAAGGTCGTCCCAAGAGATTTGGTTGCACTACAAGTGTCGTTTGTTTGTTTAAGCAAGTAACAAGTTGATGGTTATGATTGTCACATATCAAACCAACAAGAAAAGCAATATGAGCAAGCACACAAAGAACATACATGTTTAGACAAATGATCACAAGTTATCATAAGAGCCAAACAAGTATCAAGACATTCATAAGACAAGAACACGTCACAAGAATCACATAATCATCACAACCAAAGAACCAAACATGAATCATAACATTCAACATCATAAAAGTAACAAGGATTTACCCAAAGTAAGATTACATTAGGCAAGGGTGAAGGATTATAGCACTCCTTCAAGCCTCCAATCAACTACAACTTCTAGCCAAGCATAATTCTGGAAATGGTAGAGGTTTCTGGTCTTTTGGGGAAGATAAATTTGGTGGATAGTGTTGGAATTAAATAACATGACATTCAAATAAATAACCACAAAACATCAAAGTATTCAAGCGGAAGCGTATAGGATTTATTAATGAACAATTAATTAACATAAAAGAATATGCGTACCTTTTCTTGATTCTAGCCGAACAAGAATCAAATCCACAAACTAGCAACGGATGAACCCTAATTTGATTTAATTAGGATTATATGAATTACCCCTTACCGTTTTGTAATTCAATCCAAGATAATAACAAAAGTATGTTATTACTATGTTCTTGTACACACGTACTAAACCGAATTAAAGTAATGCTAGTTTTATCAAACAAAATAACTTGGTTTGTGGAAAAGATGAAGATCGATCCCCTATAGGGTGTACGATCGGTTTGTAGCTAAAAAACACACACAAAACGTTTTAGGGTTTAGCTAATGAGCACAAGAGATGGAAAAATAAAACCCCTAGCTTTGTATATATACCCAAGCAAACTTGGTGAACAAGTTGGTTTTTGTTTCCATGTTTCTCCATATGGCCGATCGGTTCATGGTATCCCATAGGGATTCCGGAACCTTCCCAACTATTGCAATTTAGTCCTTTTCCAAATACCTTTAACGCCCGTTAGTCCATTACATTAATTACTTAACGTTCGTTAGTTATTTCGTTTAATAAATAAATAAATACAACATTTATATTTAATTATTTAACTTTAAATTCTCATACGTAAAGCGTGCAATCCCATAGTCTCGAGTTCGATCCTAACACACGTCTATTAATTTATTGTCCATAAAACCAACAGCTCCCACTTGGACATATCTTAATAGAGTGATCACATCGGTTAGCGTCTAGCAACACTTCGATGCCTCTAGTACAACTCAAGTAAGGCTCCTGGAAAACCTTTTAATGATTTCTCATTATTATTATCCTTTTGTTTCTAATACCATGTTAAATAAAGATATGGAATTAAGTCATTCTTTATTCAACCATTCTGTTTCTCGTTATAAGTGATTGAGCAAGATTACCAAATCTTCTAAACATATTTAGGGGAGATTTTGGGTGTGGCCACACAAACATCTTGTCAACCCTACGAGGGGCCCAGCAGTATTAAACTTCAAAATAAATTTGAAGGAACAAATTCTATTTTGACTACAAGAATAACCCACAAACTTTGTAACACTTCAGGAAACAACCCTTATGACTACCAGTTACGTATAGCGTTAAGTTGTTCCACAGAAGTGCACTACATTCATGACACTTATCTGGTATCTCAAGTCTGAGGATAACTATTCATAATTTACTTATAACAATATCCACAAAGTAAATTTTGTAGTTGGGATAAGTCCTATATTCAATTCATTGAATATCATCTGAAATTGGTATTCTTTCTCATCAATATACTTTCAAGTATATTCTACCACATCTCTCAGATTTGTCTTAGTTTAATGATACTCCCATATCATTAATTGACAACGGACGATTTAGAATAAATAAATTTATTCACGGATTAAACATGCAAATATAGGATACACTATATTATAAAATCAAACATACCAAGTATTTGATTTATATTATAACAATTGTTTAACATCCCTTATCCAAATACCAAATAGATCAATGCATGAAAATTCCAGTTTGATGAATTATGCCTCAAGTAATAACAATCATACTTGTTGACAAGGCATAAATCAACCAACTTGATCTATCTTAATTTTGAGAATACTTGTTTCAATGAATGAAGTCCTTGTATGTGTGCATTCACCAATCCACATAATAATTCATAAAGTGTGTGACATCCTCTATCACCAATTTATGACAATTTAAACTTTCAAACATTTTAAGTTTAAAGTATTCTTATTCTTTTAATGTATAATGCAACTATGCTCTTAGCTCAACTAGTTCACATGGCCATTAACAAGGATGAAATCCTACCATGACTAGTATTGAGTGTCATCTCAATTAAACCAGCATCATTGTATACAAACAACAATGTGCTTATTAAAACTCCGTAAACTTTAATATCTTGTTGTGTAATGTTTGATGCTTTCCTAACTTTCAAGTTTAAAGCTGATGACAATTTGCACAACATTTGACATATTGTTCATCCATAGAATCTAGGAGCAATTCCAGGCTGAGGATGTAATTCTATTAGAATATTCATTACACAAGTTATCTAATAACTTTTAATTAGATATCAATGTTGTCAAATCATCTATCATTCAAGAATGATACAACAATTTGAATACACAACATGATGTACATGATGAATCTACATGTCAAACTTAGATTTCATTCATGTTCTATCTTATCAAAAGATATTTATCCATTTCCCAAATGATATATCATGTTTTATTAGAATCATTTATTTTACTGCGCATGTTTATTGATAATAAACATATATTCCAAGGTTGTATGTTTTAATTCTTAAATCTTACAAATGAAGTTTTATTCCAAACTAAGACTTAACATTTAGCTTACAAGGAATGTTACTTCCTATATGTTATACAACATATAAGATTTAAAAACCTTAACATAATACTCCTACTAGCTTTCAGGAATACTTAAAATTTATCTTATTTCAATTATAAATCGAAATTAGGATTTAATAATTAAACATAAGAATAATTTCATAGATGCATGCATTTATCCATTCATGAATTATTGCACTTCGTACACTACCAAAGATTATATGAATTCAAAAAACCTTTCAATTACTTACCGTCCTCGCTCAAGTAATTTCACAAGAAAGAGTTTTGATATTCCATTGTCAAATTTCATATTAATGAAAACAAGTATGACAATTATCATCTTTATATATATTTAATGTGTCTAGGAAAGAATATTTAATCATAATTAATTGCTTAAGTATGATTAATAATCTTGTCATAAGATATGCATTAAATATGTGTACAATATTGTCCATATGATTTCTACATAGAAATTCAAACCACTAGGGTTTTTCATCTCTTTAAAGAACTCATTTCCATTCTCTAGTCTAGCTATTAAGATAAACCAAATTTCCAAAATTGATTATCTTTATGGACAGCATCTTTAACATTCATAGTATGAGTAATTTACCCAATTCAATATTCGGTAATCCATCATAATGATTATCAGGTTTACTATAATCCTGTAACTCATATTTTTCAGCATATAAGTCAAATATCTGAGATATCCTTGCAGATCTATGAATGAAAATTCCATCATCATGAGGTCTATCATTTACATGTCTAACCCCATCATGATATTTACTAGTGTGTTTTAGAAGATTATGTATCTTGTAATTTTATCTTTCAAAAAAAAAACTCCCACTTGCCTTTCGTAATATATAGACTATCTATATATACTTAGCAATTATAGCAAAACTACATGGTTCTATTTTTTTGGACATTACAAATACACATTGATAATTCCTGACTTTAGTTTGTTAATAACCTATTCATAAGTAGTTTTAGCAAATTCAGAATCTTCAATTTTAAAACTTAATGTGATTCATCACATTCCATAATGAAATGGTGTTTTAACAATCTTCTAGGTTGGAGTCATATTGAGTATATTCAATTCATACTCAATTTCTAACCTTGTTACTTTTTAAGAAAGAAGTTATGGTTATCTTGAATCAAACAAATCAAATAAAGTTTGATTCTTCTAACTGAACATACCATCAACTTGTGGTATTCATTAGAATTAATATTGCAAGACAATCTTAACAATATATAAGATAAACATATCCCATTTGGCTTACCTATTTACCAACTAAGTCAACTTAATGGTATAATAGACTTTCCAAGCCAATTGCATGCTTTATAACACAAGTACTTTTTGACCAAGTCACTTCATATCTATGTCTCATCAAGGAACATAAACAGTTATAATCCTATTATACGTTATAAATCATTGATCAAATCAATGACTTCTTGTATATGTCTTAATTAAAAAACATAACAAGTTAACGTCTTACTTTATTATAAGTCTTAAAAGACTTTATGTTTATGTCTTTACCATGAATCATAAACATGTTTAACTAAAGTAATTATGAACACAACTCTTGGTTTCAATAGTAATTTCAAGTTAATTTATTTACTTCACAATAATGTAGGACTACATTATTTATTTATTTATTTATGTCATTCCAAAAATTCATAAATATACAAATTAAAGTAGTATGAGATTACTTCATTTATTTATGTCATTATAATATACATAAATATTTAATTTGAAGTAGTCTTTTATCTATCATCTTGACACATATTCTAAATACTTGTCTAATTTAGAAACTGCAAATATGTCCATGCAAGGTCTGACTTCACATAGAGATTTACTTTGTTGTTGCAATCTCGCCAAGTTCTGACATGACGTAAATTGTAACACCAAGTGTTTCTTGAATTAGATATGTACAAGTTATATTAGAATGTTAGTCTCTTACCTTGCAGTCAAGAGAATTCATTAAATCATATACCTATATGTTGTACCTTGCACACAATATAGATTTCTCCCACTTGTGCATGGAACAACATCATGTAGCAGATAAACAACACGACATATGTTTGTTTATTGCGACTAATATGATTGTGTCATTGATATTAGCATAACTAGTAGATATAGAACCACTAATAAGGAAACGTACATGACTATCCTTGAAAACATAAGGGTCTATAAGTGAAAAGTAATTATCTTAAGACATTCTAGAGATAATCTGAGTTACTACTAAGATGACAAAGCTTGTAACTCCCACTGAATTAGAGATCTTACATTAATTCCTTATTCAGTAATAAGAACAAAATACTCCCACTGGATTTGACAACATTGTAAGTATTGCATTAAGCAGTGAAAGAAAATAGTGTTCTATTTACTTCCCTACACCTTTTGAGAAAGTCCATACATAACAATTACTTATGTACTAAAAGAGTGTATTCTACTATGTAGATAATGAATTTATCCATCATTGCTATTAACTTGAAAAAATTGGGCATGCAATTTCTTTCTTAATAGTTCTACTATTCCAACAATTGTAAGTAGTACTTTTAAATGGTCAAAACACAACAACTACGTAAAATATGCTAGTTTGTCTTTTACCAATTATGCAGTAATTAGTCTAGCTTCTAATTTAATAACTCAGAAATATGCAATTTTCATAACTATTAAAATTTGCTTACGAGTTATGTATTTTGAATTTAGACAATTCTAATTGTCCTATCATACCTTTCTTCATTCATGAAAAGGAATAGGATTGAATCTCACTCTTTCTTATAAAAAGAGGACTAGGTTTATTCTCTTAGTAAAGTTGACTCTACCAAAAAACCCTTACAGGTGTAGATCAATTTACCAATACAGAAATAACCTATGTTTACGGTTTAATGTTGCATTAATACATTTAAAGAATTAGCAAAATTCAATTTTAGTATTTTCGATAATTAAACTTTTCAAGAAAATAAAATACCCAAGGTAATATTCATATAACCATAGAATTTTCTCGAAAACTAGGATCCAAATTATCATAGTTCCATTACATCAGTTGATCTGCTAGTAACGAAAATACATAATAAGGTAATCTGTCGAACATTAATTGGCAAACAATTTCCAACTCCTAGATCATTATGGGATTTATATTTTCCAACGCTATTGCAAATATAAACATGTTTCATCCCATCTTATGCCATTGAGTCCAGGTCTCACTTCCTACTCAACTTAAGTGTCTAACTTAAAGAACTGCAAATATGTCCATGTAAGGTCTGACTTTACATAGAGATTTACCTCTCCATCACAATCTAGCCAAGTACTGTCATGACGTAAATTGCAACTTCAAGTATTCCTTTTAATTAGATGGCATATTCTTAATTTAAAAGGGTACTAGTTTTGATTTTATGTGGTCAAATCAAATATGTACAAAGATGTCATGCATTCATCTTGTAGCATAATTTTAATAAAAAACTTTTTATTACTAATTCATAAAGATCAAATTATCAAAGTTTTGATTGAGGTATTGGGTTCACCAATCAAGGAATTTAGTATTAATTATCATCCATTATACCGTACTTTTGCATAAGTGTAAACACTTAGTGTTTCGGATAATTACCACCGAAGTGGCGCATGGAATTAAAACTAATTCGCCCTTAAGATGAGTTTGTACATTTTATGGCTTACTAAGTAGCTCCATTCGAACTTACAGAGGGCAGAGGACCAGGTAAGCGCAAAAGCATAACCTTAGACATCCTTTCAGTGTGACTATGCGCACTTCTTAATTAACCCCTTTATAGTTCATTCTAGTGGGTGAGCCTTTCAGCCATATGTACCAAATCACCAATCAATTAAACTATTGAAAACTTAACTCTTCCAACAAATCAAATTTCACCATTGTTTAGTCCGTATTATTTTTCTATTCAAAATTACCCTTTGCTTAAAACTGTCTAACATGATAAACAAATAAGTAATAAATAAAAAATAAACTACTAAAAAACAATGCGCACATAATAAACAATTTATACGTGTAAACAAATAGCCACATGCAACTTATTCGATAAAACCCTATTAATAATCAATATCTAGGTTAAATTAATGTATATATTAATTTAGGGTTTTCACTCCAACAATAGAAAGTGAGCCACATACATCGATGAATCGATTGCGTAAACCCTTAATTAAAATATACCAAATTGCACGTAATTGATTCATTAATGTATATATTGGAGTCTTCCCCAATTCAAGATTTATCGTAAATAAATATGTCATAACAATTAAACAATATCAAAGCAACTTATCCATGACTAACATGCATGTATAATCATGGATACATCATAACAAATTATACAAATAAGTCACAAGATCGCATACAATTCCTTGTCACATAACATATTATTCATGAATTAATCACGTAATCAATATATTAATTCTAGGTTTAAATAAGGTTAGCAAACAATTTTCAAAACCCTAAAAATTTAATGTATGTGTCGACCAAAAAAATAGGGGTACGCCCCAATTAACTAAAAAATCGACCAAACAAAAAATAAACATAAACCCTAGATAAACATATTAAACAACATACAATTATTTGTTTTATTACGCGTTTATGTAATTAATTACTCATTAAAAACCAATGACTCGTGATGCCACTGTTGGAATTAAATAACATGACATTCAAATAAATAACCACAAAACATCAAAGTATTCAAGCGGAAGCGTATAGGATTTATTAATGAACAATTAATTAACATAAAAGAATATGCGTACCTTTTCTTGATTCTAGCCGAACAAGAATCAAATCCACAAACTAGCAATGGATGAACCCTAATTTGATTTAATTAGGATTATATGAATTACCCCTTACCGTTTTGTAATTCAATCCAAGATAATAACAAAAGTATGTTATTACTATGTTCTTGTACACACGTACTAAACCGAATTAAAGTAATGCTAGTTTTATCAAACAAAATAACTTGGTTTGTGGAAAAGATGAAGATCGATCCCCTATAGGGTGTACGATCGGTTTGTAGCTAAAAAACACACACAAAACGTTTTAGGGTTTAGCTAATGAGCACAAGAGATGGAAAAATAAAACCCCTAGCTTTGTATATATACCCAAGCAAACTTGGTGAACAAGTTGGTTTTTGTTTCCATGTTTCTCCATATGGCCGATCGGTTCATGGTATCCCATAGGGATTCCGGAACCTTCCCAACTATTGCAATTTAGTCCTTTTCCAAATACCTTTAACGCCCGTTAGTCCATTACATTAATTACTTAACGTTCGTTAGTTATTTCGTTTAATAAATAAATAAATACAACATTTATATTTAATTATTTAACTTTAAATTCTCATACGTAAAGCGTGCAATCCCATAGTCTCGAGTTCGATCCTAACACACGTCTATTAATTTATTGTCCATAAAACCAACAGATAGTTGGTGGAAATTCGTCCTTAAGGGTGGAGGCTCGAATTTCACACAAGTTGGGATAGGATAGTTGGTGGAAATTCGTCCTTAAGGGTGGAGGATCGAATTTCACACTGTTAATACAAATAAGCCGTAAAAACGTTTATTTATATTTTCCAATCTTCTAATGTTTTGTCGATAACAAACGTAAAATCATGTTAACGAAACAAATAAAATATGTAAATGGTTTGAACTAATAGTTTCTAACATATTCACATTTTCACATAAAACACTAAAACAAGTATAAGTGATTTTATGACTTAGTAATACATATGTACAACAACTAGTGTTTACATATTTGGGTATAATATACACATATCTAGTATGTAGTATATTGGGTAATATAAATGGATAGAAACTTAAGTATCACAACCCATTGGGTAAATACATTGAATGTAGTTGGGTACAACCCAAAGCCCATAACCCATAACCCATGGAGCTTGACCCATAACCCATTGCATGACATCATGCTTATATCATACATGGATAATATCCGTAACCCATGGATCAACCCATACCCAAGTGACCAAGTGCATTGCACTCAAAGATACATTGTATCTAGCTAAAGATCCATGGTTCAACCCATGACCCATGACCAAAATACCCATGGGTAAAAGGGAGCATCCCACGGATCCCTAGCTTAACGCTAGACGGATCCCTTGTGCAAGGGATCCGGGGAACAGTAGGATTTTTCCTCTATAAATAGTGAGTCATTTCAACATTGTTTCTTGCCCCTTTCTAACACACTTTCTCCCTGAGTTAAAAACTCACTAACCTCAGATCCAAGAGATCTATGTTTGTAGTTTTGTTTTTTGTGTGATCTTTTAGGTTCCTCTTAAAGGCAAGATCACCACCTTTGAAGTCAAGCAAGCTCAAGTCCATGAGTTACCATGCTTCCTCATCATCAAGGCTAATGAAGTCTTCTTGTTGATGATTCCTTTCTTTCTTCAAAGAAGTGTAGTGTTGAAGACATTAGTGAAAGATGTCTCAAGTGTCAAGACGAAGATATTAGTGAAGGGTGTCTATCGTCTATAGCATAAAGCACTTGTGGTAGGTGCTTAGAAGTCAAGACAAGAAGCATTAGTGAAAGGTGCTTAGAAGTCAAGACTAGAAGCATTAGTGAAAGGTGCTTAGAAGTGAAGACACAAGACATTAGTGAAAGGTGTCTTGTAGATCTAGTCAAAGGCATTAGTGAAAGGTGCCTTAGATGTACATTCGATATGGTGTGTTTCGATGTACAAGATAGACTAGTATTAGATCCAAGGATATTGATATCCTTGATGATGTTGTAAAGGAGTAGATCTCCTTTGGGATTAGTCGTTGGTGTAGTGTGGTATTAGTTCCTCCATTGCAATGGAACTAGGTGCTTAGCCTAGTACCTAATAAAGGGTAGGCGACGTTGTGAAGGTGTAGTTCACCTTGGAGTGAAAGAACTAGGTACTTAGCCTAGTGCCTTATAAAGGGTAGGCGACGTTGTGTAGGTGTGGTTCACCTTGGTGTGAAAGAACCCGGTGGTTAGCCTAGAACCGGAAAAAGGGTAGGCGACGTTGTGAAGGCTTCTCCGTCATAAGGAGATTGGTGTAGTGATTACGAACTCTCGAGTAGGTGACTCGGGGAGTGGAGTAGGGCAACGAAGGTGTCCTTGTAGCCGAACCACTATAAATACTCGCGTTGTGGTTTTGTGCTTCTTACTCTTATCTTTTCATTACTTACCTTTATATGCTTGTTTATCAACATCCAACACACACATCCAAATAGATCGACATAAGTCAATCTAAATAGATTAAAAGGAAGTTTTAATTGGCAAAACTATTCAACCCCCCTTCTAGTTTTCCATAATTGGCATCAGAGCTTCGTTACCAAGTTTCTTGAAGTATATTGTACTTTAAAAACTTGATACGATCCATGGTTAATTGAAAACTACAAAGAAGGTTTTTCATAAACACAAACACCATGTCTTTTAAAACCATATGTTTGGATGTTGATTTGATAAACAACATTTTTTATTTACTTGTTTCATTTAATTGCACTAATCTTCTTTGTCATGTTGATTAGTCAAAGCTCATACCCACCAAGCTATAGGAATCGCTTGGTAACAAGAATACCTTCCTTAAGAAGGTATCTTAAACACAAAGGAGCGGGAATCGTCTAAGTGACATTTGTTGTGTCATTTGTGAAGACATTCGTAAGCGCGCTAGAGGTATGATTTTCTTTTTAGTTTGCTTGATAATTAAGTATGCCTATTTAGATATTTATATGATTATCTTTTGTGCTTATACATGTATTACATGAAGCTTCATTAGGAAGCCTTTTTCTCACATACGTGTTTTATTTCTCGTCTAAAGTCGTGGTATATAAAACTTGTGTTTTGTTTCCTTTAATCCAATAATAAAACAAAACACGAATTTCAAAAATTCCTCCTTCCCCATAAATACTCCCACCGTCGACCACTCTACCAAATCCTCATTTTTTTCAAATCTTCCAATTTCAAAAATTTCCTCTCATTCAAAAATTTCATATTCCACATTCCATCTCAACCAAAACCAAGAAGATTCGTCATCAACATGGTTTACATCGCGCTCGTGCTCATCGCCTTAACACTCATCGCACTTGTGTTCCCTATGATGAAGTTCACATATTGAGACATTTACTTTGTGTTGTTAATCTACATTGGGATCATATACCCAATCCTTTGTATCATCCTTAGTATTGAAATGCAATATTACTAATAATCTAGATATCTAGGTTATTATTATCATAATGTGTTTGTCATTTCTTTTTATTTATATGCTTAATATTCTTTCGTGATACATTAGAAGTCATGTATGCATGCTAAAAGAAAATGTAGGATAAAACACATTTCGTGGTATAAAAACTGTAAAACCTATGTTTTTATCAGATCCGTTTCTATTACTACAGATCCACGGATCCCGGATGATATACTACCCGGATCCCGTTTGTAAAAGAACCGTGGGATTCGTCCTACTGGAAAACAGTTTTCATGCAAGATTAAAAAACCACTATCTTTCTAAATGTAATAATCCACTAGAAAGTAAGTTAGAGTGTTAAAAACCATTGTTAATAAAAATCTAGTAAAAACATTAGATAATCATAGGTTGACCACAAACATCTCTTTTTATTAACTTATCATTTCTATAGGTTCAACTATGACGCATGAATATGAGTTTGATTTTTCACTCACTAGCGTCTACACTCCGAACATCTCTCTTGAACCCAACACACCTGGCAATCATGTCCGTGGGTTCAACAATCTTGAAAACCGTCACTTCCACGAAGGACGTATTGTAGACACCTCTCTACAATTTGAAGAAGGTATCAATACCTC
Organism: Chrysanthemum seticuspe; assembly: GCA_019973895.1. Classification (NCBI taxonomy): domain Eukaryota; kingdom Viridiplantae; phylum Streptophyta; class Magnoliopsida; order Asterales; family Asteraceae; genus Chrysanthemum; species Chrysanthemum seticuspe. Next base: position 63,530,802 of record BPTQ01000009.1, read on the forward strand.
CTTCCGAGCCATAGGACTAGAATGTCTTCTTGAAATCAACGAGAAGATATGTCCAAGGTTCATAATGGAATTCTTCCGTCAAGTCGAACTCGTTCGTAACGAGGATCGCTCTCTATCTCTTTGGTTTTATATCAAAAACCAAAAGTTTACTCTAACCCTTGGGCATTTTGCTCACATCCTCCGGATTCCAAATTATTGACAATGTGCCTTCACCGAAGATTGGTCTCTTGATTCTCTCTTCAACTTTCGTGAAGAAAATAGTCCATATTGTTCACACATACCCTCTCCGGAAGATTTAAATCGCATAATATGCAAACCTCGACCATATTACTCCGATCCAAACATTATCTTTACAAGGGATATCCGAGAAGAGTACAAGCCTCTTGCACTCATCCTACGTGAAAATGTTTTGAGCCTTAGGGGAAATCGAGAAATCCTTCCCGCTTGTTGTGCTCACATGTTGTACTGTTTGCTAACACAACAACCATACAATCTCGCCTACTTCTTCGCAAGGCGAATTGCAAATCTTCAAGGCTCCAAGAATAAACTCATCCCTTATGGAATGTTCTTGACACGCCTCTATCATAATGTTATGCACTTCCATCCTCAATTTCAAAGTCCGTTGTATGTACTTGTGAACAAGATGATGGAACCGCTAAACATATCTCTCATGAAGACTTTCTTCATTCTTGATTCCACCAAGACTCATAAATCACATAATGATCCTCCTAGCGAAAACACTCAAGGAACCTAGTAGTATTCCAAAATAGGATCAATTCTCTTGTACTCGTGCTTTATCAATGTAATCCAATTTCTTTCATGAAATAAAACATCTTACATTTGATATCTTAGTATTATAACTCCTTTTAGAGTATCCTTGAGATATAATGCATTGTCAAGATCATTGCATACCTTTAGTAAAGGTCCTGCTGAGCAGATGGGCGGATCCCAAAGTTTGTGCTAGACGGATCCCTAAACTTAGGGAACCGTGGGATCCGGCAAACAGAAAATGCAATTGCAAGCATTATATTTCAAACATATCCTTAGAACACCTCACACTAAGCTAAACATAGTGTCTTAAGGAAAATTAAGTCCTTATCAAGATAGGTAGATCCTTCCTACTCACACATAACTCACCTAGATCACACTCTAAGACACTTGTAGATCTATCATTTCATTTTTTAATCCATTACTCTTCCGCTCTTAAACTCACACTTCATTTTTTAATGATCCCTCACATTTAGCCTTAGAAATCTTTTGATTATGACAAAACTGATCATAAATCATCCTTACCTCAAAATTGATCAAAGTTGATCAAACTCTAGTATTCCCATCTCAAAGCTTCTAGGATATTTTCCAAAACACTATCCTAAATCACAACCTGATCTCTAGGATCATTTAGCTTCAATTGACACTCTCATCTTTAGTGTCATCCTTGCTCATCCATTGGTACTCTTGAAAGTTCCAAATCCTTCCATAAAAGACAATCATTAGCTACATCACTCATTACCTTCAAATACCCAAGCACCCCTTCATTTAAGACACTTAGGAGGACTGAAACACTCAAGATGTTATAGGTCTTAGATCTTAGAAACATCATTTCCACTCTTTCATAGCTGCTGAGAGCCGGATCCCTAGGATTAGTCTAGACGGATCCCTCTGAGGAGGGAACCGTTGGATCCGGATGACAGTTTATGTCAAATCTTGCTAAAACAATCATTTCAACTCATCTTCCTAACTCAAACACTCCATCTCATCTTAAATGAGTTCCTAGATCAGTGCAAACTCTGTAGTTGACTCTTGTGTATGTTAATCATCACATTCAAATGAATCCTAGTGGCTTAAGCCTTAAATGCACTTGCCAAATCTTTTGGTTTATAAACCACTTTGTTAGGACCTCCATAGTCATCACCTTCTTCCTAACTTTCAGCACTTTAGAAACCCTTACAAACCTCTTACAATCATCTCATCATGAGGAAAACCCCAAGTAGTAACTTATCCACCAAAGAACCACCCATGAAAAAGGCTTGTGTTATACACGAAATCTCTTCAACCGAATCATCTCCGGTCAAGCCAACAAATGATAGGATCCTTCATCATCCAATCAAACCAATTTCTAAAAGGATAGTACCCACAAAACTACCTATGCCAAACACCACCATACCTCCTAGACCAAACAATATCATCTCCACTAAACCATCACCATTGGTTCCTAGAGCTATTTCATTTACATCCCCACTATCATCACCTCACCTCTACAATTTAGAGGACTTGCCTCCTAGGCCGTCTCATCCGCTTCTGCCGACAACATTTTCCTCACAAGGAGGAATAATGGTACTAAATCAAGGTGTTGAGTCAACACTTTCTCCGGCTTCCTTTTCGCCGTTTCCATCATATAATCCCATTTGGATTATGAGAAATCATCAAAGTCAACCACCCGACCATATGGAAGTTGACACTTCTCTACCACCACCATCATTCTTGGTTGAGTCATTCTCAAATGCGCCTCCACCAATCCCTCCATCGTTTGAAGCTCCACAAGCCGCTTCACTTGATCCTTCGCATCAAGCCATTTCATTTCTTCCACCACCACTACCTAGCCATGACAAAGATTGCTATCATTGTCAACATGTTGAAAGTTTGATACATGAAGTACGAGAAGACCAACGTTTCATGTTCTATCATCTCCTCGAACGTTTCGACGAGATTAAACCTAAACAAAACTTGAGCTAGAAGATTTTAGTGGTGTCCTAGCATCAAGTGATAGTTGGTTTAGAAATTCCTAGTCATGTATTTTCTTATTTTCTTAGTTTTTAGAGTCATGTATATCATAACTATAGTTTTATTAAATGGAATTACATGCTACTTGTTATTTTTCTGAGCATATGATTACTTTGTATTCATATCTAATTTTTGTGATAACATTACTTGTTATATCACCTTTGCTGAAATTAATCAGCTAATACGGATCCCTCAGAATTGCCTAGACGGATCCCTACTAGGAGGGAACCGTGGGATCAGTGAGACAGAAAGCTATTTTCTACTAACTTGGACCACATTTGCAGGAAATTGTGAATTATACTTGCTTTCTAACCTTTGTTTTGTAGTTATTCAATTTACACATGAAGACTTTGACATCCTAAAGCTAGGGAGAGCTTTATGTCAATGCAATACATTGCAAATTACTTGCAATATTAGGTTTACATTTCGTGACATCCCCTTGCGTAATTGCAATCATCAAGGGGGAGCACATTCATCACTTAGACGAAATCTTTTGCAAAATTACTTGCAAACAAACTAGATTAGTATCACTTTCTTGACGCCCTTACATAGGGATGGACTCGTCAAGGGGGAGTAAAGACGAGATCCTTTCCCGTTACTTGCTCTCTATTTCTTTTTATTTTTATTCCTTTCACATGTTTTTCTTAAAAACGATGAGTTGCTATCCTTGAAACACTTTTTGTTTCGACAAAAACGGGGAGAAGAAAGTAAAATTACAAATTCAAACTTTTATGAATTTTAGCTTTTCCTTAAAATAATTTTATGTTTTGTCATCAACAAAGAGGGGGAGATTGTTAATACAAATAAGCCGTAAAAACGTTTATTTATATTTTACGATCTTCTAATGTTTTGTCGATAACAAACGTAAAATCATGTTAACGAAACAAATAAAATACGTAAATGGTTTGAACTAATAGTTTCTAACATATTCACATTTTCACATAAAACACTAAAACAAGTATAAGTGATTTTATGACTTAGTAATACATATGTACAACAACTAGTGTTTACATATTTGGGTATAATATAAACATATCTAGTATGTAGTATATTGGGTAATATAAACGGGTAGAAACTTATGTATCACAACCCATTGGGCAAATACATTAAATGTAGTTGGGTACAACCCAAAGCCCATAACCCATGGAGTGACATCATGCTTATATCATACATGGATAATATCCATAACCCATGGATCAACCCATACCCAAGTGACCAAGTGCATTGCACTCAAAGATACATTGTATCTAGCTAAAGATCCATGGTTCAATCCATGACCCATGACCAAAATACCCATGGGTAAAAGGGAGCGTCCCACGGATCCCTAGCTTAACGCTAGACGGATCCCTTGTGGAAGGGATCCGTGGGATCCGGGGAACAGTAGGATTTTTCCTCTATAAATAGTGAGCCATTTCTTCATTGTTTCTTGCCCCTTTCTAACACACTTTCTCCCTGAGTTAAAAACTCACTAACCTCAGATCCAAGAGATCTATGTTTGTAGTTTTGTTTTTTGTGTGATCTTTTAGGTTCCTCTTAAAGGCAAGATCACCACCTTTGAAGTCGAGCAAGCTCAAGTCCATGAGTTGCCATGCTTCCTCATCATCAAGGCTACTGAAGTCTTCTTGTTGATGATTCCTTTCTTTCTTCAAAGAAGTGTAGTGTTGAAGACATTAGTGAAAGATGTCTCAAGTGTCAAGACGAAGATATTAGTGAAGGGTATCTATCGTCTATAACATAAAGCACTTGTGGTAGGTGCTTAGAAGTCAAGACAAGAAGCATTAGTGAAAGGTGCTTAGAAGTTAAGACTAGAAGCATTAGTAAAAGGTGCTTAGAAGTGAAGACACAAGACATTAGTAAAAGGTGTCTTGTAGATCTAGTCAAAGGCATTAGTGAAAGGTGCCTTAGATGTACATTCGATATAGTGTGTTTCGATGTACAAGATAGACTAGTATTAGATCCAAGGATATTGATATCCTTGATGATGTTGTAAAGGAGTAGATCTCCTTAGATCTCCTTTGGGATTAGTCGTTGGTGTAGTGTGGTAGTAGTTCCTCCATTGCAATGGAACTAGGTGCTTAGCCTTGTACCTAATAAAGGGTAGGCGACGTTGTGAAGGTGTAGTTCACCTTGGAGTGAAAGAACTAGGTACTTATCCTAGTACCTTATAAAGGGTAGGCGACGTTGTGTAGGTGTGGTTCACCTTGGTGTGAAAGAACCCGGTGGTTAGCCTAGCACCGGAAAAAGGGTAGGCGACGTTGTGAAGGCTTCTCCACCATAAGGAGATTGGTGTAGTGATTACGAAATCTCGAGTAGGTGACTCGGCGAGTGGAGTAGGGCAAGGAAGGTGTCCTTGTAGCCGAACCACTATAAATACTCGCGTTGTGGTTTTGTGCTTTTTACTCTTATATTTTCATTACTTACCTTTAGATGCTTGTTTATCAACATCCAACACACACATCCAAATAGATCTACATAAGTCAATCTAAATAGATTAAAAGGAAGTTTTAATTGGCAAAACTATTCAACCCCCCCTTCTAGTTTTCCACACACACCTTTGGTGAAGGTAAGTTGAGAGAGGGATGTTGTTTTAGGTGGAAATTCGTCCTTATGGGTGGAGGATCGAATTTCACACCTAGAGATGGAGTGGTGGGTGAAAGGGATGAGAAGGATGGAGAAGGGATGATGAAATGAGGTGCCAAATGGGTCTATTTATACTACTTCCAAGGCTAGGGGTATTCAATGCTCAACTTGGCCTCCAAGGAGATTAGAAGGGACTAGAATACATGTAGGAAGGGACTAGAATTGTTTGGAACATGATTGGAACTTGCTAGGACTCTTATTGATGAAGAAATGGCAGAAACAGGCCCTCCAACCGAATCGGTTGGGCTCCAACCGAATCGGTTGGTCTTCATGACTATTCTCCAACCGGATCCGGTTGCGGGGCTAGACCGAACGGTTGGAGCAAATTGAAAAAATATCATAAACACCAAAGTTGTAGATCTTTCTCTTAGCTTTCCGTGGCGGCGAACCAGGGGTCAAACGGAGTCCGTATGCAAAAGTTATGGCCAAAATGGTGAAGGTGTGTCGGGAACAACGAGGCTTCCAATATGTCTTCGTTTTAGCTTCTTTTCTTCATTTCTTTCTCGTTTCCCTTCTTGAACTTTATTCTTGAGTCTTTGGACCACTAACTTGGTGACTTTACCTTCTCGAATATACTCCACAAGTCTTGCTTTTGTCGGGAATTCTTCGTATTTGGAGAAATCTTCGTATTTTACTTCTTTTTCCGTCTTTTTCTCCACTTTCCTGTACTTGGCTACAAATGAACTAGCAAACGCACTTTTGTACGATTAAGAATTAAAAGCATATGATTATAACCAAATAACACACATAAAAGCACAGATAACGCTACTTAAAACATGCACAATTTGAGCGTTATCAATCTTCCTCCAAAATTGTGTGTTCTTCTTCTTGCTCATAAAGAGCTTCAAGAAACTCTTGTTCCATAGTCTTCCTTATATCGTCTTCATCCATCCACTATAAAAGTAATACATTTGCCCATCAACTGAAATGTAAACACACAAGAACAATCGTTATGCAAATGACAATTAAATGAATACTTGTTGCCTTCTGCCATCACAATGCCTTTTTCTACCTCGAACCTTAGTTTCCTTTGTTTGTTTTGGTACTTGATCCTTGTGACAGCTAGACTTATTATGTCCAACAGTTTGACAATTGGAGCATTAAATCTATTTACGAGCTCTAGATTTACCCATTTTTACGCAATTTCACTGAATTGAGGCTTTATGTTTATGAATTCAAATTTGTGGTAAAATGTGAGAATAAAGTGCTTCCTATAACTTAATGCAAATGTGAGGACATGATAGGTGACTAAAACCTTAGTACCTTATAGTCTTAAACTGTTTGAGCAAGGACCATAGTTCTATCAACACCTAATACAATCAAAACCGATATAACAACTATCTTAGACGAATACAACAATTAACAACAAAATTAACAAATTAAAACACTAGAACATAACATATAGATTCATTAATTTCATATTAAACATTAAATATTCAGTACATATTTTTCCAAAAAAAAAAAGAAAGAAAACATAACCACTTCATTTCCTTCTCAACACTTCCTAAGATCATCAAGGAAGTTGTTCCTATCACACACCTGTTAGTGTGTTTGACAGATCATCCTCCTTATCTCCAACGCCTTCAAGACATTAGCCCTTTGCTTGTTGCGAGGATCCTCAAGAACCTTGTAGTTCATCACTGTAGTTCGAAAGCCTTCGAGCTCAGAGATGTATTCTTGGGTTTCCTTCATACCAAGAATCAAGTCAGTCAAAGTGTTTTGGAGGCCATTAGCAATTTTGATGCCCTTATCGTTTTCTCTCTGATAAAAGAGAGAAATCGAGTCAAACATGTAGTCAGACTTCGAAGCTTTGGCGAGTTCTTGAATAAGTGGGAAGTCAGCCATTGGGAGGTTGTTGAGATTTTGTTAGGATATGTTTTTTTTTTTATTGTTGCTATGCAAATGGTATAGGTTATTAACCCATAAATACCAAAACCAACGGGACGTTCCAAATTCAGGGACTAATTGTGAAGTTAGTAAAAAGATAAATAGTCAAGTTTGTGTGAGAAAATATACGCGGGAATTTTAAGTGCAAAAAACGGCAAACTGGTCAAATTCAGGGACCAAGTGTGACATTTGAAACCTGTTACCCTGCAACTTGACCTTTTGCCTTCCTTGATACGCTTATACACAATTAATGTGTTGGGAAACACCAAAAGAACCCAACTAACAAGATTCGAAACAATAAACACTATCATAATAACCCAACCCAATTAACAAAACCCAATCAAAACCAAATATAACATACATCCACACTCACGTACTGAAACACACATCTAGTCAAACCCATTCGTAAAAAAACAAAAAAATAACAATGAAGGACAGAAGCATATTCGTCTCAACTTTTAAGGATGTGAAGGAAGAAGAAGAAGGTGAGGTCTTGTTCAGAATCCACTATAATTGGGTTTTTGATTATAGCCCACTCGGGTATGAAGGAGGTTCATTAATTAATCTGTGTGCCTTTACCAGTGATAGGGATATATTTAGTTCAAGCCTTGATAATGTGTTATCATAGATTAATGAACAAAAATGGGCGTTGTTTTTCTGTGATCCTAAAGAATCCCTGGAAAATGGTTTGCATTTGATTCATACTGATGTTGATGTTCATACTTTGTTTGGAATGGCTGAAACAAATGAGTCAGTTGATATCTTCGTTGCCCACAAGCCCCAAAAGTTAGCCCAATTTTACTTAAAAAAACATCAGTTTTGAAGTTGCGTGTTGGGTAGAGCAGGATGCTAACTTTAGAATGCTTAGTCCAACACCTTTTAGGACTAGACGTCAATGGCAGGGGATAGATAAGAAAAAAATGCAGGGGAGTGGAACCAAGACTCCAACAGTGAAAGGTGGTGTTGTAATCAAAGAGGAAGAAGGGGTTGTAGCTAAAAAAGGGAGAAAATTGAAGGAAAAGGAAAAGGAAAGCTGGTTGAGGAAGAGAATGTTTTGCCCAGAAAAAAAAGGAAAAGAATTTGTTCAAGAATTTAAGCGATGTATAGATGGGAAGGGGAAGGCTAAAATGGTTGAGTTTGCAGGGTTTGATGTTGAGAACTTGCCTGGTTTTGATGGGAAGGGGAAGGCTGAAAGGGTGGGTGGTGTTGCTGCTGATGTTTCTAGCGGTGTTAAGACACCCTTTAGGAGCAAAGAAAAGATTACAAACTGCGTCCTAGCACTGTTCGCCCAAAGGCGACCCTAGGTGATGTTTCAGTGATGAATACCATGTCATGTGTTTAATTCCATTAAGTTGTAACAGTATAGTACCTAACTTATATGTTTGTTGTTTGTATACTTGTTTTTGCAGACAAGGTAGCAGTATCATCATCAATTTAGGGTTCATGTTTTGTCGGTTCAACAGTTTATGAATATCGATCAGAGCTGTCTAGAACATTTGAAGATTCAGCAGTTGAACGTTTTGAAGTTGGGCCCAAATTCATCTCTTTTATATTTTGTAAAATGTGAGTATAACCATGTATCAGACAATGACTCCGCAGTATCAGTTATTTTCCAGTTTCATCAAACACTGAACATATAGTTGACTGTTATAAGTCAACTAGCTAAGTAGTTGGTAATGTATAAATTTGTTTGTTTGTCTTGGGTAAAATTCTGTGAGCTCATACATTCTTTACCAGTTGACTTTTATAAAGTCATACTTAAGTTGTCAGGTTCACTGGTATAATTTGTTCAAACAATAACCCCTTTATGTGTTGGTGGAACAATCTTGAGTTAGAATTAACTAAGGTGAGGTATAAATGTGTATGGACTATAATACCCTCCACTAACTAACATCAACAAGACGTTGACATTGGCGTTATTGGTCAAGGGACGAGTTTGGCATATAATGCCCATGTTTTGGACCTCCGGCGATGATAATGCCAAGTTCTGTCCCAACGCGAAGCGGATTGTCAAGTTTAGAGACCAACCGTGTATTTTAGTCTATATTTTATAATATTAATATATGAGATTTAGAGGATGAGCCTTACTACAACAAGAAACCTAGCATGCATCTAAAACCTTATATTTTCTATTTAAACTATATATTTTTTATCAGTTTAATATTTGTGACTTATTAAATTTTATATTTTATATTTTGTATTTTTAGTTTTATATTTTTAATATTAAAAAAAAAAAAAAAAAAAAAAGAAAAAAAAAAAAAGAGGTTCACTTGTATAAAAGAGAGTCCAAATAACATATAACCCATTTTTCAATTGTAGCAACTAAAGTTGGGAAATTTATTAAGGGGGTAGCAATGGCATCGGTTTGGGTTCGGTATGCCCTCATGCCGAGCAGCAACATCGCCCTACGGCTGCGGCATGGCTCGGTTTGGAGGGAGCACGACAATCTTTGCCGAATTGGTATGGAGAAGAGGAGCGTGTGATATAGCCGTTGCACATTAAAAATTCGACCGTTGCACATTAAAAAAAAATCCCCTTATAAATATACACATAATAACCAATTTCAATTCACATTTTATTCTAACTCTCATTCTTTTTACACAAACAAATCAACTACAACACTCTAAACAAAATGTCTACATCCTCCTCTTCTTCATCCGAGGACGAGTTAGTTTTTCCCGACGAGTCTTCCGAACTATTGTTATCCGGTAGTACCCTATCAACCTATTTTGCAGTGAACGATTCCATTGAAGACAAGGCAAGCTCAAGCACTACCGAAACCCGGCAGTCTCTCACCCGCTTTCGTGAAGAAGCATTACAAACTCTAATGAATGACTATTTCGTCGAACGACCAAAGTTTCCCGACCATGTTTTTCGTGATAGATTTCGAATGAATAAAAGCTTGTTTTTAAGAATTGTTGGTGATGTTGAAGCGAGATTTGAATGGTTTCAAGAGGGCCAAGACGCAAGGGGGAAAAAAGTTTCACGGCGTTACAAAAATGCACATCGGTCATTCGATAACTCGCAACAGATGAACCTCCGGATAGATTTGATGACTATTTAAAATGGCAAAATATCAGAGTTTTCCCTTTCCAAATGGAACCATGTTACAGGCGGACTCACCACACCTTCCTAAACCACAACTCTGAATCATTTCACATCCGTTTTTATTAATAATAATACCGTTACAAAATATCTACAAATACAAAACCATCACTCATACATCATTTCACCTAAATCAATACAATACAAATACACAACACAATTTATCGTATATTATCTGATTGTTCAATTGACAATACGTTCAGTCAAGTTAACGATATTCTCTTCATTTACGGTTAGTTTGTATAGATCTGGTTTATTAAAGTTTAATTATTTTCATTTCATTTTGTTATTTAGGTTTAGGATTTGTTACTGAAATTAGTGTAATTTGTTTGTTTAATTACTGATTAGTCAATGATATGAGAGCATAGTTAGTCTTGGCTGTTGGCACGTGAGGGGCATGTGGCTGGTTTAACCAGGCACGTGAGGTGCACGTGTCTTGTACTCCAACAGCTACTAACCACTTTCCCTCTTCAGACCTTTCCTTTAAATACTTGGCTTAGTTACTTCATTTGTAGTTTTCAATTCAATTCTCTTTCACTTGTAATCTCTTCACTTGTAACCATTTGATTCTAATAATCATCCATTGAGTTCTAAGGTCCAATTCTTATTCTTTATTCATTAAGAATTCATCTTTTTACTCTAGTTTCTATACCATTTCCTTAAGGAAATCTATAGACTCATATCAATTGGTAATCAGAGCCTCTTTCTTGGCAAATTCTGTTATTTTCCGGTCAAATTCTGTTATTTTCTGGTCAATTCTGTTATTTCCGGTCAAACTCTGTTACTTTTCCGGTAATCTGTTATTTTCCGGTGGATAATGGTTCTTGATCTGTTTTTGATACTTATAGGCTGTGAATAGCATTAATTGGTTGTTACAGAATCTGTTTTGTTGTTCTAACAAACTTAACTGCCAAATTAATCAGTTCACTCATTGTGTAGGAGCATACTGTGCTTGAAGGATTATAGCTACTTCTTTTTGGAGTGCTGTAAATATTCATTGCACAGGTGATTAGTAGTAATAGTGTGATCATTCTGGTGTTGCAAAGAATTGGATTAATTGTTCATTGTGTGTGCTCCTACAGTCAAAATGGTGGTTGCTACCAGGAATGTTACATCTGGTTCCAGCAACAACACCTTGGATGCAGAAATGAGAGATATGGTTACTGAGTTGGTTACTAATTCACTTGGTGGAGTGCAAGAAGCCATAACTCAGTTGAATCTATCACTGCAAACCTTTAAAGATCATGTGTTGGTGCAGAATGATTACTATAATAAGGAGATTCAGTTGTTGAAAAGTGGGGAAGGTACAAGTAGGCCAATGCAGTACACAAGAATGACTAAATTGGAGTTTCCAAAGTTCTCTGGGGATAATGTCAAGGATTGGTTGTTCAGGTGCCAACAGTTCTTCAGAGTGGATGAGGTGGAAGATAACCAGAAGGTTAGGTTGGTTTCAATTCACCTATATGATAAGGCATTAGCATGGCACAGACAGTTTGTTAAGTTGCATGGAGAGACAGTGGATTGGGCTCTCTATGAGAGTGAGATTCTTAGAAGATTTGGCACAAGTTATGAAGATCCAATGGAGGAGTTGAAGAATTTGAAACAAGAAGGGTCAGTTTCTGATTATCAAGATAAGTTTGAGGTGTTGTTGAGTAGGGTGGAGTTGAGTGAGCAATATGCAATCAGTTTCTTTGTGGGAGGATTGCAGAAGGAAATTGGGTTGATGGTGAAGATGTTCAAACCAAAGACCTTGTATGATGCATACCATTTGGCTAGAATGCAAGAGGCCACAAAAGCAGCAATGCAGAGAAGGTATACTCCTATCTTGGCCACTCCTAAACCATCAGTTCCTAATGCTATTCCTTATAATAAGAATCAACCATATAACAGACCTTCCACTACTTTGGCCTTGCCTGCTACACCCTATAATAAGCCTGCTACCAGTAGTAATGAGCAAACTAGGAGGCAATTGTCTAAAAAGGAGTATGAGGAGAAAAGATCAAAGAATTTATGTTTTTATTGTGACCAAAGGTACACCCCTGGCCATAAATGTTCAGGTCAAATGTTTTCTATAGAATTGTTGGGAGAGGAGGAATGTTTGGAAGAACAAGAAAGTGAGCCTGAATATGAATTACCACCTGTTGAGGATGAAGTAGTCCAACCTCACATTTCACTGAATGCTTTGGCTGGAATAACCACTTTCCAGACCATGAGGGTTAAAGGAAGAGTAAGTAAGAACAACATTCACATCTTAATTGACACAGGAAGTACACACAATTTTGTGGATATTAACTGTGCCAAGAGATTAGGATGTAAACTCAAACAAACCTACCCATTACAAGTAGATGTGCCTGGTGGAAACAGAATGGTGAGCTCATTTGAATGTAGAGATTTTGAATGGTCTCTGCAAGGAACTGAGTTTAAGACAGATGCTATGGTAATCACATTAGGAGGGTGTGATATGGTTCTGGGCATTCAGTGGTTATCAACATTGGGTACTGTCAATTGGAATTTTGAGACCTTAAGAATGGAGTTTATGTACAAAGGAAAAAAAATTATACTGAGGGGCATACAACAGGCTACTTTACAGTGGATGAGTGGGAAGGAGTGTGGTAGAATGATGAGTTCTTATGTAGCTACATTAGCCTCTATGTCTTTATGTGTTTATCCTGGTACATTAATGAAGGCTACTGCAACAAGCTCTTGTACAGAGTCTACAGAGTCTGCAAGTGCACTAGATCAAGTTTTGATAGAATTTAGTGATGTGTTTGAAGTTCCTACCTCCCTACCACCTCACAGACACCATGATCACAGGATTTTGTTGCAAGAAGGAACCCAACCAGTCAATATAAGACCTTATAAACACCCTCCCACACAAAAAGATGCCATAGAGTTGATGGTGAAGGAGTTGTTAGAAGCTGGAGTTATAAGGGAGAGCCATAGTCCTTTTTCCTCACCTATTGTAATGGTTAAGAAAAAAGATGGGTCTTGGAGGATGTGTATAGACTATAGGCAATTGAATAAACACACTGTGAAGGACAAATTCCCTATTCCTGTGATTGAGGAATTAATAGATGAGTTACATGGGTCAAAGGTGTTTAGCAAGCTTGATTTGAGATCTGGGTATCATCAAATCAGAATGGTGAATGAGGACATACATAAGACTGCTTTTAGAACTCATCAGGGTCATTATGAGTTCTTGGTAATGCCGTTTGGACTCACAAATGCACCTTCTACATTTCAGTCATTGATGAATGCAGTTTTTAAAGATTACTTGAGGAAGAGTGTGCTTGTGTTTTTTGATGACATTCTAGTTTACAGTGACTCAATGTCTACACATATTCAACAGTTGGCTGAAGTTTTGCAAGTCATGAGACAGAACAGTTTGTTTGCCAAAAGGAGTAAGTGTGTGTTTGGGGTTGATCAAGTGGAATACTTAGGACATGTGATATCTGCAAAAGGTGTATCTACAGATCCTTCTAAGATTCAAGCAATGCAAGAGTGGCCCATGCCAAAGTCAGTCAAGGAGTTGAGGGGTTTTTTGGGATTAACTGGATATTATAGAAGGTTTATTCATAGTTATGCCATTATCAGTAAGCCATTAACAGCCTTACTAAAGAAAAATGCTTTTGCCTGGAATCCACAAGCTGAAACAGCTTTTTTGAACCTGAAACAAGCCATGATGGAAGCTCCTGTATTAGCACTCCCTGATTTCAATAAAGAGTTCACCATTGAAACTGATGCTTCAGGAACTGGGTTGGGAGCAGTTTTACAACAAGGAGGTCATCCAATTGCCTATATTAGTAAAGCATTAGCTCCTAAGCATTTGTCACTATCCACGTATGAAAAGGAGTTAATGGCAGTAGTGTTGGCTTTGGATAAGTGGAGGGGGTACTTATTAGACAGACATTTCAAAATAAAAACAGATCACTTTAGCCTAAAGTATCTGTTGGATCAAAGGATCTCTACTCCATTTCAAACCAAGTGGCTGCCAAAATTATTGGGGTTTGACTATGAGATTGCTTATAAAAAGGGGTGTGAGAATGGGGCAGCTGATGCACTATCTAGAGTGACTCACAGTGGGGAGTTCAATGCTATGCTACTTACTACTATTGATACTGACTTGTTGTCTAAAGTGCAGGCTAGTTGGACTAATGATATTGACCTGCAACAGTTAATTCAGAAATTGTCACATGACTGTACTTTTAGCAGGAAGTATACTTGGCATAATGGAGAGTTAAGAAGGAAAGGGAAGTTGGTGGTGGGAGCTGATGCAGGGTTGAGGTCTCAATTATTGGCTGCATTTCATAGTGAACCAGTGGGGGGACATTCTGGAGTGCAGGCTTGTGTGAAGAAATTGGGATCTTTGTTTTATTGGAAGGGTATGTCTAAGGCTATGAAGCATTTTGTCAGAAACTGTGATGTTTGTCAAAGAAACAAGCCCAATTTAGAAGCTTATCCAGGTACTTTACAGCCTCTACCAATTCCAAATCAAGTATGGAAAGATGTGTCTATGGATTTCATAGATGGATTACCAAGTTCAGCAGGGAAGACTGTGATTTTAGTGGTGGTGGATAGATTGTCCAAGTATGCTCATTTCATTGCTCTTTCCCATCCTTATACTGCTGTGCAAGTTGCTCAAGTGTTTTTGGATCATGTGTATAAGTTACATGGGTTGCCTCAGACCATTGTGAGTGATAGGGACAAGGTGTTCTTGAGCCTGTTTTGGAAAAGCTTGTTTAAGTCTTTGAAAATTGAACTGCACATGTCCACTGCTTATCACCCACAAAGTGATGGCCAGACTGAGGTTGTGAACAGGTGCTTAGAGTGTTTTTTAAGATGTATGACTGGTGACAAGCCCAAAGAATGGACTCGATGGTTATCCTTGGCAGAATACTGGTACAATACCAACTTTCACACAGCAATCCAAACAACCCCTTATGAAGCCCTATATGGCCAACCACCTACTTTTCATATTCCATACATTCAAGGTTCTAGTGCAGTGGAATTGGTTGATAGGACACTTAATGCTAGAGAAGAAGCTATTAAGCTGCTCAAGTTCTACTTAAAAAGGGCCCAAGATAGAATGAAAAGTCAGGCTGATAAACATAGGACTGATAAGGAGTTTGAAGAAGGATCATGGGTTTACTTGAAGCTGCAGCCCTATAGACAAGTTACTGTGAGACAAGGAAGCCATCATAAGCTCTCTGCCAAGTTTTATGGACCTTTTCAGATTGTGGCAAGGATAGGGAAGGTAGCTTATAAGTTGCAATTACCAGATCAAGCCAAAGTGCATCCTGTTTTCCATGTATCACAGCTTAAAAAGTGTAGAGGAGAAGTTACTGGAATGGGTAGTTTTCCAGCTTGTGATGATGGTGGTTTGATTTCTGTGGAGCCACAAGCTGTCTTGGCTAGGAGGATGCAGAAACAAGGAAACAAGGCTGCAGTATATGTGTTGATTCAATGGGTTAATGGTACTGCTGCAGATGCTACATGGGAACCAGTGGATGATATCATGAAGAGATTTCCTCAGTTTAGATTAGATACTTGAGGACAAGTATCATCTGAAGAGAGATGGAATGATATGAGAGCATAGTTAGTCTTGGCTGTTGGCACGTGAGGGGCATGTGGCTGGTTTAACCAGGCACGTGAGGTGCACGTGTCTTGTACTCCAACAGCTACTAACCACTTTCCCTCTTCAGACCTTTCCTTTAAATACTTGGCTTAGTTACTTCATTTGTAGTTTTCAATTCAATTCTCTTTCACTTGTAATCTCTTCACTTGTAACCATTTGATTCTAATAATCATCCATTGAGTTCTAAGGTCCAATTCTTATTCTTTATTCATTAAGAATTCATCTTTTTACTCTAGTTTCTATACCATTTCCTTAAGGAAATCTATAGACTCATATCAGTCAAATATAAATTTAAGTGGTAAATTATTATTTTTTCAATGCATTTAAATTGTTTGTACCTTTTGAATAACCATAGATTTTAAGTTAATGTTGGCCGAACTTGACGTTAAAAATATCGCTCAATGACGTATCTATGTTTTTTCTTCAAACCATGATTCGACCTAGCACCATAGTGACTAAGAATAAATCAAGTTAAAGAAAACATAGTTTGACAAGCAAATGACCAAGTTGTTCGTTTTTGAACTTTAATCGGTATATCTATATGATTAAGTGAATTAATTAGGGATGGCTTAGCACCTACTAGTCACTCTACTAGCTCTGCCCCTGTGTACCGCCGTTGTTGCATGTTTTTAACTTTTAAACATAGTCTTAGGGCTAGAAAACCCTTTTTTAAGTTAAAAACTTGTGTAAGTTAAGGCTTTTTCTACTTTTAAAAAGAGTTTACCGTCATAATTTGCATTAGCTATTAAACCCAAAGTTGAATTTGACTAAATTCTAGTATCTTTCTATGCGATTGTCCCTAATTTACATATATAAGGTCATATACGGTTAATTATGGGGAAGATGTAAACAAAGTTAACAGTTTTTAGATTTAGGAGATGTTTGTTTGAGCTTATATTATTTCAGCTTATATGTCATAAGCCCGTGTTTTGTGTCTTTCAAGCTTAGTATGATTTATAGATAAAAAGTAAGTTATAAACCTAATAATAGCTGAAAATAAGCCAAAAAGAAATACACTTACTTATCATAAGCTGAAATCTTATAAGTTCATAAGCCCATAGATAAGCTTAAATAAGCACTCTCTTAATATTATTATGTAATTTAATATCACAGCAGTTTTTATGAAAGTCTCTGATTTATGTTAAAATCCATAAATGATTCGTGTAATGTTTTATTTTTTGATGTTTATGGGTACAATTTGTCGTGCCATTGACGGTTAGTTAGTTCAAACATTTGAACAAATCTAACCGTTTCTAGGTTTAATTTCATTATGTGATCGAACTGTCCGAGATTTTCATCTAAAGTTTCTATCTTAGGTTGAAATATGCAACTGATTGGTGTATTTGCTGTGTTTTTGTGTAGATTTGGCTGATCAATTGACGGTTCGTGCACAATTAAGCTCATATACGGTTTGTTACATATAATTTAAGCTCGTTTTAGTGAGATCAATGGAGACACTTGCTTTTTATGCACAAAACGGAGATCAATGTCATAGTAGAAACCGTAATTTTCAACATATTAATTGCCGGACATCTCAATATGGAGTAGGCATACTACCAAACCCCAATATTGTTTTCAAACAAAATCCATATGATGGAAAGACGAAACAGTCGAATAGAATTACAAAAAGTAGCTCTGTTTCGATCCCGTTAGGTATTAGGGAGAATATTAGGGATTCAACGAATGAGATTTTTTGTCCTGAACTTTGGGCTGGACCAGCTTATTCAAGCTCACCACCACCTAGTTCGTTACCGATTCCTAACTTTTCGATTAAGCCGAAGAGGACTGTTTCACTTGACTTGCATTCGGTTTCAGCTTCTGATGTTGATTTGTTGGCCTTGATTTCGAAATCAGCACCTACTTCTCCAACAACTGGGAGTCGAAAGGGTAGTGAGATAGAGTTTGTGAATGGTAGTGATGATTCTGCTACTAAGACTCTACGTCGTATTCTCAATCTTGATATGGTTGGGAGTGATTAGGAGGTGTAGTGTAGAATTCTTGTAAATAAAGATGGTAACTTTGTTGGAAGCGTAGATTGTATGTAAATTGAATAAGTCGGTGGTTCTTTCGGGATTGCTTGATAGTTTTTAAGTTATAGTTTTAAGTTATACATAGTTTCTCGAGGTCAGGATATTTAAAAGTTCAAGGATTGCGTTTGACTGTTTGCCGTAAGTAGACCACGAAAGTTATAAGTTCTGCGTTAGAGGCGTATAGCAACTACCAGTTCCTGCGGGATAGCATGATACAGTATTTTTAAAGTTATAGTTTTTAGTGAGCGTGTTTCAAGGTCAGGATTTTTAAAGGTTCAAGGGTTGTGTTTTGCTGTTTGCTGAAACTAGTCCATGAGAGTTAAAGGTTAAACGTTGGTGGTATAGCAACTTTTGGCAGGTTAAATGAGATCTATATTCTTACTGGTTGATGGATCGATGATATTGCTGCTGGAGTATGTTTATTGTTGTTTCTCTTCGTAGCTAGTTCAGAATCGAGTTGGTCATTCTAGCTGTGTTGGATCTATCTTTAACTTCAAAAAAGAACTCTGGTCTTAAATGGTCAAATACTTTTCTTAAGTTGATTCCAACCGACTTTTAAGCACTTCACTTTTGTAGTCATTTGAGAGAGGTGGCTAGTCATCTCCTTAGTTTACGAGTCTCTTTTCTTAGTTTATTTCCATAGTTCATTCTTCATACCAAGTATAACTTATCATTTAGTTTCCTCCATTAAGAAGAATGTCATGTTCAGTGTTCCTCTTCACCATCTTTTCTGGTTTTTATGAGAGAAAAGTGAGAAGGGTACGTAAATTAGCCTTTTAGTTTGTACCTTGTTATGTTTTTTGTTCAGTTTTAGGCTTCCTTTTATCAGTTTGTTAATGTCACTGTCCCGTTCTTCAAAGTCTCTGGAATATGATCTTGCCAAGCCACTTGTAAGGTGAGTGTTTCTACACCCGTAATATGTTTTATGAGCTATAATTCTACAATACCATTGATGCTAATTTACATTATCTGATCTATCGCAGGGAAGCCAATTAGGGCAACGTCTTCAGGAGGCTGTTCTTCGACCTTTGTCAGTCCTTTACGTCAACATGTTTGTTTTTTGTACTTTCCCGCAAGACTTCTATTTGGTGGGTTTTGAAAATGTTTGTTTATTGTCTGTAATAAAAGTATCCTGTGTTTGAGGTTTTGTTCTGGCATAAAAGGCATAGATTTTTGCAAGATTGTTTCTCTGCTCAGTGGTTGACCATTAGGCGTTGTCCTGCATAGCCTGGTCTTGGATGTCATTAGATCTAAAAGCCAAACCTAAGACGAAAGACTAGATATGCACATACTTGTCGGGCCAAACTGGTCCTAAACATGCATAAAAAATTTAAGGTAGTGTAATCCTGATTAAACCCATGTCGAAGCTCTGTTATTTGGTTGCTTTGGGTAGAATGATCAGAAATTTAAGGTACAGTGATACAGTAGTATAAGTTTGTTGAGGGGGGTGCGTTTCCCCTTTTCGCATGTTCTTTTTCCGCCTTCTCTTTCATACAAACCAAATGCCACTTGCTATCAAGCCTTGCGACACTCCAATATCTTCTTTAAAACCAGGTCTGGTTTGAATGCCGATAGAGATGGTTCTGTAAATGAGGATAGTTGGCCGAGTTCAAATACCACAACTATCATAAACAAGGACAGAACCAGGGTGGATCCCGAGACCTGGTCAAATTGTGTCCCGGTCCCGTCCCTAATCATAAAAGTTGTTATTTTCTCACTTTTCCTTCCATAATATTCATCTCCCTTGTGTATTATTAGCGTGGGTTGTATTTACTCGAAACATGTTTTATGCATTATGCATTGAATGATTGCGTGCGTTTTTTGTAAATATGATACTTTAAACTTTTCAAAAGGATATGTATGAAATTTCTCCAAAGAACAAAATGTTCGAGAAATGGATGATATGGTTTAAGAAAAACAGGATGTGAAGAATAATACTACCTAAAGTAACAAACATCGTTGGACATCCAATCGTACAATAAAATGATTCCATGACCCAATCAACATTGTTTTCAATCTTTAGATAATCAACAAATGCATGATTGTGATGTGAAATTATTGGACATCGAATCCGACAATGACATGATTACACAACCCAATCAACAATGTAATTCAATTATTTCATAACTCTTTAACAACAAATCTATTCTTACACGTCATGGTCGATATTTGAACCAACCGGTATCACGTTGAACTGTTAGTTCGTCATTTTGATAAGCTATTTCAACCGGTATTGCGTTAAACAGTTAGTTCGCCATTTTGATAAACTATTTCAGCCGGTACGGGTGAAAAAGTAGTGTTTTCACTTATGTGGAACTAACACGGCAGTCACGTAAATATACGTGGATGTAGCAATGTAAGTATGTAACATGTTGATGTGTCAACTTCGCAAAACTAATCAAATAAACCAAGTACATAAGATACAATATATAATTTGATCATTTTTCTACACCAATACAGTCATGATGTTACACCACAATTTTTTATGAACTTTGATGGTGGCACTTCACTTGTACATATTATAAAAACACAGAAACAAAACAAAGAAAGAAGACGTAAGCATGTGATTTTCACGTGATCATGACAAAGACATGTTAATTTATAGAATTCGCATTGATATTATCTGGAAATTTGATTTACTCATTTGTGATTAAATATCAAAAGAAAAAATAAAAATGGATCATTCACACCAACTAAATTGAAGTAATAGGAGAGCTTTATTTCAAAATCAAGTAATTTTATTGATAACCAAGGGCTATATGCTTTCGATTTACATAGAAGTGTAAGGAAAACGAGCAACAAGCTGCGTCGTTAGCCTTTTTTGAATTGCAAAGCCAATTCTTTTAAAAACTACGTTTGTAGATCTAGGTGTCATAACATTGCTATGCATAACTCGTTGGACTTTAGAGGAGCTCCACAGCCTCATGTAGGAAACCAAATGTATCAAATGCGAAAGGAATAAAAACATGTTGATTTTCAATGCACGCTTTCTCATGTTTAGCCATTTTGTACGAGGCGGCTTTCAAAGCAGTTTGTCCTATTGTAAAACCCCGGCTACTCAAACTCACGAGAGGAGAAACCCCTGTTAGATTAACACATGCATGTTTCCCTCTGATCCATCCAAACACCAAAACGTCTGCTGATTTGAGTGTGGATCTTCTATACAACGGGTCAGTCAAAAAGTTCACAGGTGCTTCTTTCTTGACGGAGATCCCAGCACACCTACAAACGTCAGAAAAAACATCCCCAACCATATCGTGTCTGTACTTGATAACTAGAAAGTCAAAATTGAATTGAGTTCATAGAGAAAAAATTTTATAAAAATATTTTATGTAAATTAAAAATAAAAAAACTTAAAAAATAAAATGGGTAATTAATTAAACTTAAAGTGTTAAATATAAAATAATATTAAATTCTTATTGATTATAAAATTTACATTTAAGCCTATAATTTTATAAAAATATCTAACCTTAAATTTTAGATAACAAATTACTTATAGATACATTTATTAATGTGGCTTTAGCCACTCCTCTTTTTGCTATCTCCACACCCAATAACAATTTCGTGAACAGTAGAATGTACAGTAACTAACGGTCGTTAGTTAATGACCGTTATCTACTAACGATCGTTACTTTTTTTTTTTTTCTTTTTTTAATACTTTTTAACTTGCAACAAAATTCCCGGACGTTTAACTTGCGTTGCAAATAGGTCCTCTAGGGACTAACAATGTAATTTTTTTTTACGTAATTGGTCCTTCATGTTAGATATTTGTTACACAAACAGTCCTACTAACGGCCGTTACTTAACGCAGTAACTAACGGTTGTTAGTTAACGACCGTTATCTATTAACGGTCGTTACTTTTTTTTAAATACTTAAAAAAAAAACGAAAATGCGACAAGAGTCCTTGAGGTTTAACTTGCGTTGCAAAATAGGTCCTGTAGGGACTAACGATGTAAAAAACTTTTACATAATTAGTCCTTCGTGTTAGATGTTCGTTACACAAACAGTCCTACTAACGGCCATTACTTAACGGTTGTTAAATAACGACATTATATCATTTTTAATTAAGAAGCTCTATATAAAACGCAACGCAACCCAACCAAGGATTGGTAACATACTTTTTGGTAAATTCGCGACCGCTTTGTTAGGTCACCATGTTTGTAACACAAGCATCAATGTATAAGAAATGAGATAAGAAAGATCGGATGAACACTTAAACACAAACACACGAATGAATAGAAAAGGTTTAGGCGTAGGTTTTGTATAAAAGTGAACAACCAACCCTCAAATGAGAGTTACAAAACTATTTATAGGGGAAGGGAGCTAGGGCAACACATCTAGTCCCTTCCTTTCCTTATTGGGCTTTTGCATAGGCTCATGGGCTTTCTACATAAGCCTAGCCTTAATTACTAACATAAAAGCCTTAATTAAACTAACTATTACATATTGATTACTAACACTTGAGAAATGGTTTATGAATGATTCAAACAATCTCCCCCTAAGTGTTAGTAATTGATATCTTAAGTAATCTTAAACAGTTGTTGGTGCAGATGTAATAGTAGCTTTGACGTCTTCTGACATTCTTCTTTCTTGTGAGAAGAAGTGCCTTGATTCGAACAATCTCCCAAGTGTAGGGATCTTGTTTCTTTTGAAGTATTCTGCTTTTGACGTCTTGATTTCTTTGTTCTTTAATTCTTTGTTCTTTGTGGTGGTTGTGATAGTATGTTGTTGTCAGCTACATGTCAGCTTCGTTGCTCCAGCGTCTCCACGTCTTTCTCCAACATGCTAACACGCTCATATGACAGTGAATTCCAGATGTGAAGTAGTTCTCGAGTCTTTATTACTTTGTAGATTCTTTGATTTGATGAAGAATCATTGTGACTTTGTGTTGCCTTTGATATTGAGAAAACTTCTTTTGTGATGTTGTTGGTATGAGCATGTGAAGAATCTGCACGATCTTTTCCTCCCGCGAGCATCCATAAGAAGAAAACATAAAACATGGGTTAGAAATAATCCAACGCTTACAAGTTTGAACTTCAAGTGTGTTAACAGCATAGTGTGAAAACACGTCTCTAATTCTCACAAAGGCTGTTCCTGAACTGGAGTCCCACAAGTGAGATAACGCGATGTACCAAAGTACACCTACAGTTCAGGTGAGTCGCTGAGGTACACCGAAGCATCACCCCACGACTGTAGACCGTTTGAGACACACTAAGCGTAACCCATAAGGAGTTACCGAAGTGACCTGCTGTCAGGGCTGTTTGATGTTGACCATGGCAGGAGTTTCCATTCAATCACTGAGGATCACATGTGTGAACCTCTCATAAATGTTCTCGACAGATTGCTAAGTAATGTATCACTTGCGTCCTTAATGTTGAACGACAAGTGATGAAATGTCAAGTGTTCCTAAGAGATCTTTTGATGAATCTCGTGGCCCTAGACTCGATAGTGCGCTTTGGTTTTCCTGAGCGGAGACTAAGGAGGGTCTCCTTCTTTAATACCAGCAATCTCTAAGAGAAAGCCGATAGTTTACGTAGGGTTCCCTGTGAAAATGAAACAAGTTTCTGTTGAGAGAAACTTGAGTGGCTAAGAAGGTTTAGTGCATGCGTCGCTGGGTCCATGACGACTTTGATCTTCAATACCAGTGTCATCTAGTGACAACCGGTAGCATATGTATTGAATCCGGTGTCTGCCCTAAGTTGAATAATTTGGAGGGCTATTCCTTTTCACCCTTTGCTTTATTTTTCTTTTTAGTTCTTCAACTCCTTCTTTCTTCGATTCTCATTTTCTCCTTTTATATAATCATACCTAAGGACTTCTAAGTTCTAACTATTGTGGTGTCCTTGGGTAGATCCCTCCGGCTCTGGCGGATCAGAGGACGGTTATTCCTAATCTTAGTCACCTTATAACTCCATGACTAACCTATGTTGCCATAAAACCATTTACATGAAAAATCTCTTAGAGTGGTTATGAGTAAAAACATTTTGTACCACTGAAAGAGTTTTGTAATTTTGCAGAAATACTCCCCCTCAACACGTGCTTTAGTATTTTGACAGAAATCTGCACGGTGAGAGAAGAGCGCGCACTTTTGAATTGATCAACTCAAGATAGACAATTTTGTTGGGAATAATCCGTTACCACGGATAGTTGTGGTTTACACTGCATGGATTAATACTAGCAGTGGAAACGTATTCCCACTGCAAGTTCTTCATTACCACTGCTATCAGTTTATGATAAGGTTAAACGCGTCTAGATAAGTATAGAATAGATCTTGTGTATATTCTATTATGTTAGCTTTATACTTATCTTGTAAAGGACTCCTTGTTGTATAAAAAGAGATCCTAGGTCATTGTCTTAGGTACATATAACATTACAATATTACCTACGAAAGCTTCAAGGTGTAACCCTAGTGATAAGTTA
Organism: Chrysanthemum seticuspe; assembly: GCA_019973895.1. NCBI lineage: Eukaryota > Viridiplantae > Streptophyta > Magnoliopsida > Asterales > Asteraceae > Chrysanthemum > Chrysanthemum seticuspe. The sequence goes on from BPTQ01000009.1 coordinate 63,555,301, forward strand.
AGATCACTCGTATTATTCATTAATAATATTGGAGCTTGAGTTTTGTGTTAACTTGTGTTTATTCTCATACATCATATAATTCGTCTTCTAAGTATTACTTAAGTAAATTCCGCTTGCTTGATAATATCATACAAAATATCATTGACACAAGGAGAGTGTCCAGATCCAACAAGTGGTATCAGAGCGAAGGTTATGATATTTTGTTTTAGAAGATCCAAGGAATTAGCTTGACTCACTTACTCAATTCAATGGAGATGGAAAACAACCAATCAAACTCTTCTTCTACACCCAGACTACCTAAGCTTAAGCTTAATGAGTTTGAGATGTGGAGGATACTGATTGAGCAATACTTCCTCATACAGGACTATGCTCTTTGGGAGATCATTCAACTTGGTGATTCTTTCAAATCTGTGACCACTACTTCAAAAGTTGGTGACACAGATGTTGTGAAAGTTTCTGTGCCTGAATCAAATGCTGAAAAAGCTCAAAAGAAGAATGATCTTAAAGCTAGAAGTCTGTTGCTGATGACTCTTCCTAGAGACCAGATTATTGCATTCAGCAAGTTCAAGACTGCTAAAGAACTGTTTGAAGAGATTTGCTCAGTGTTTGGTGGTAATGATGCAACAAAGAAGACTCAAAAGACATTGTTAAAGCAAAGTTATGAAAACTTCTCTGCTTCAAGCAATGACTCTCTTGATAGCATTTTCACCAAACTTCAGAAGATTGTTACACAACTGACTGTGTTTGGCATTGAGGTAGAAAAGGAAGACCTCAATTTGAAGTTTCTAAGAAGTTTGCCTTCAGAGTTTCAAACCAATGTTACTGTCTGGGAAAACAAAACAGACATAGAAACAATGAAGCTCAATGATCTTTACAACAACTTCAAACTTATTGAGCAAAGGTTGAAGAAGGCAGGGAAACTTGGTACAAGCTCTAGTATCTTGGCATTGTTGTCAAATTCTGTTGACAGTGATAATTCTGAAGATGAAAGTGATGATGATATTGCCACTGTAGGTTCTAAAGTTTCCACTGGCAATGTGAATATTGCCACTGCAGGATCAAAGAAGAAGGTTGCTAGTATTGGAGATCCTACCTTTTATGCTTTTATCTCCACACAAGTTGATGGCTCTCTCTTAACTCATGAAGACATAGAGCAAATCGATGAAGATGACTTGGAGGAGATGGATATAAAATGGCAGATAGCTCTTCTTAGCATGAGGGCTAAGAAATTCTACAAGAAGACTGGCAAGCCTATCCACATTAATGGTGATGATACTGCAGGCTTTGATAAGAAGAAAGTGGAGTACTTTAACTGCCACAAGTTTGGACATTTTGCTAGAGAATGTAGAAGACCAAAGACCAAGGACAACAGATCTACATGGTACAAGCAAAAGAAGGGACCAACTGTGGAAGAACCAAAGGAAATGTTGGCTATTGATGGTGTGAGCTATGATTGGAGTTTCATGGCTGATGATCTTGAAGAAGAACACACAGATGCTGCTCTTATTTCTGCTGAAGTTGCTCTTATGGCTTTCTCTGACTCTGAGGTACAAAACTCTGAATGTTGCTCTAAAACATGTAGGGCTGCTAGAGAAGTTGAAAGACTTAATGATTTATATTCTAATGAAAGGCAAGAGTTATACACTGCTAATTATACTGTGTCTAATCTTAGGAGAGCCATGGCAGTATTAGAAAAACAAATAGAGCACTATCAGGCAAATGAGTCAAATTATAATGATGATATGATTCTTCTTAGGAGAGAGGTAGAACATACAACTGCTGTGAATGAAGCATACCAAAAGGAGCTTGAAAAACTTCAAAAGAAAATTGAAAATGTCAATTTAACTGTAGACACATGTTATCATCAGTCTAAGTCAATTGATAAAATTTGGAATGCTCAAATATATAATAAAGCTAAGTCTGGTATGGGTTATAATACTGCGCCTCCACCACTAAGGGGTGTTCATTCACCTCCAGGTATAGATTTAGCTCATACAAGCATAGAGGATTTTAAGGATCTTGAAAGAGAATATGGTCCTTTAAAAGACACAGTTGTGAAGAGTGAGGAAGAAAGTAAGCTTGATAATGATGTTTTTGAGAGTGCTAGTGACTCATCTATTGTAGATGAGAGTGTTAAAAAGAATGTAGATACTACTATCCCAAAAGTTGTTAATACTGTTACAGAGGAACCTAGGAAACCAGTTAATAAACCTAGACCAACTGTAAGGTATGCTGAGATGTATAGGAACAAGCCTACAGCTCCTAGGGGTAACCAGAGGAGTTGGAATCATGTTAAATCTCAACAACTAGGTAGTGATTTTGTTATGAACAATAAGGCATGCTATATCTGTGGTAGTTTTGATCATTTACATGCTTATTGTGACTATCATGTTGGGAGAAGGGAAGTCTATGGGTATAAAAGGGTGGAGTCTAACAGGTATCAACATAATGTACACCCTAATTCTTATTGCAAAATGGTCCCAAGAGCAGTTCAACTTAGAAGTGGCCTCAAAATGTTTGCCACTGCAAAAACTGTTAACACTGCTCACCCTAAGTCACCTGTTAAAAGTGCAAACTTCAAAACAAGTTTAACAAAATCTGCACAAACAGGAAAAAGAACCTTTCAAGCTAAAAAGGTTAATAATACTCAACAGTGGGTACCTAAAAAGAAACCAACAGTTACCATTGCTCATTCAAAAGTTACCACTGCAAGGGTTTTAAATATGAAAAGGGGGGACATGGGCAATGCTGTGAAGGCCTCAGCACGTTGGGAATGGAAACCTAAAGGAAATACCTCTACAACCAATCCCAATGGTGTATCAATGACCTTTGATAGATTTAACTATATTGATACACGAGGCAGATCCAAGTCAATCATGGCTTGGGTCCCCAAAAGAAACTAACTCTTTACTCATATGTGCAGGAACATCCAAGGATAGTGGGTGTTCAAGGCACATGACTGGCAACTAGTCATATCTTTCTGATTTTGAGCATTATGATGGACAATATGTCAGTTTTGATAATGAAGTTAGTGGATTGAGATGTGTGATGCAGGAACACTAAAGATAAAGGAAAACATGGATTATTTGTATTATTACAAAACTGCACTGAGAGTGCAGTAAAATTACATCCATGAAGTACAGAGTACAAACATCACTACATCAACTAAAAACAACTACCAACAACCTACCCCAAACACAAGTTTTCTAACCCATCCCCTTCCTACCCATCATCAATCCTTTATGGCTTCTTGGGAATGCCCCAGCTTGGCATCACCTTAGGATCCCCACGCATGTTAATCCAGTCATACACCCTAGGGCTTGATAAACCCATCACCACTATACCAGTAGGTGGTGAGGACGATGAAGGAACTGCTGATGGTGGTGCTGGTAGCAATGGTAGAGAAGGTGATGATTGCAGTTCTTCAGAAGGAGCTATTGCTGCAAGAGGAGGAACACTCAGGACTCTTCCAGAGGTCTCATCATCTGTAACATATGGAGACACATAGGAGCTGATCTCTGAGCTATCTTCTTTGATTATCAGATGAACTGCTTGAAGAAAGATTGATTGGACTAGATTGACTCATGGTGTTGCTTTGAGGGTGAAAGTTTGGAGTATGTGATTTGAGTGATTTGTGTTGAATGGTTTGTTTATTATATGTTAAGTTGGATTCAAGAAGTTAATGAGGGGAAGGTGCAAGTAGTTGAGGAGTAAATTGGAGCTTGAGTTTTGTGTTAACTTGTATTTATTCTCATACATCATATAATTCGTCTTCTAAGTATTACTTAAGTAAATTCCGCTTGCTTGATAATATCATACAAAATATCATTGACACAAGGAGAGTGTCCAAATCCATCAAGTGGTATCAGAGCTTATGTGTTAACTTTATTGAGTATAGCCACTGCTATGCTTAATTCTTTCAATATATTAACCATTGCCAATGAAATAGTGATTCCAGTATTTGGTTTATGTTAGTGAATTGCAGTTTGAAGGATTCTTTGTTTACAATTAAATAGTTTCTCTTTGATGAATCGTTGCTCTAGGTTGTTTAGATCCTATCTAAGTTATCCACTGATGATTCTGCTGACATTAGGTTACAGTGGGAACTCTATTTCAACTAGTGGTAACATGCTTTCAGTGGAAAAAGGAAAAACAGAGGAACTTCATTACTAACACATAATTCATTACAATCAAGAGTACTCCTTGTTAACTAAACACTAAAGACTGAAACCTAACACATCCTACACCAATCTTCAGCTATTCCATTGGTCTCTTACCCTTGCCCACATAATCATGTTTATTCTTCTGGGCTCTCTTTCTCTTTTTCTCAAAAGTGGATTGCATTATTGGACATGGAAGCCCAAGAATCTGTGGAGGAGGTCTTGGTAGCATTGCATGCCTTGTTGGAATGGATATCTGCTTCATATTGGAGATAGTTGTTTCCAGTGCTATTGAAAGAGCTTTTGGCAACTCTTTAGCCATAGAATAGGTTTCATCATTTGCATCATCATCATCTGATGAATCGGAGTAGAACTCAAGAGATTTTGCAGGCTTAGCTGCAGGCTTTCGCTTAGCAGTTTCTTTGGTATATCTTTTGGATGAAGAGCCAGCCCCTGGTGGGAAGTATCTAAACCATCCTGATGCTTCTGAAGATGATTCTGATTCGATTACATACTCTTCTTCTGAGTCAGAAGAGATGTTGATAGTGTTGGTGGGATTAGTCATGCTTATGGTTTTGGGAATATTGTGTTTGAAAATATATTGATGAAGTTTATCTTAAGCCAAGTCTCCTTATATAGACAAAGTCGGTTGAAGGGTTATTTAATGAAGATATTTACCTTTTTCTTATTTTGGTAGGTCAAGGAGTAAATATAGATATTATTGAGTTGACTTTGGAAGATATTTTGCTTGGGTAATAGTTTGGTTAAAGGTAACTTTGGTTAATATCAAGTTGGTTATTCTCATCTTTCACTAATAAATATCAAGTTTTGATGAGGAGTTGGAGTTAAAAGGTGTATGTCTGAGATACACAACAAATGGTTATTGATTCACCATGTCTAATACACATAAGAATCAACTAGTCCAGAGCAAACGGCTACTGGTAAAGACTTGACAAATCCGTTTATGGTTGATAGTTTACCAAAAACTATATGGTTATCAACTCACCATATTCTTTATGATTAAGAGTTGGCTAGTCCATAGCAAACGGCTCATGGTAAAGACATATCAAATCCGTTGATAGCTGATAGCTCCTTCTGAAAACTATAATGGGGGCAGTCTTGTTTTCTAATGCTTTTATTTTCCACTGCTTTATGAGATTTTTTTTTGTGAAAAATTACCATTGCTAGTTCACAGTTTTCACTGACAGTGTTATTTTACCACTGTTGTTCTAGCCGTTACAACTGATTGTGTCAGTAGTTTATTTTTTACTAGCCGTTGAAAGTAACCACTGATAGTTATATATATAGGGTTAAAATTTTAAGTAAATTATATTCTTTCTATATTATAACTACTTTCTAAAGATAATTTTACTTGCGCATCAATTCTAAACCCTAACCCTATATATCTTTTTCTCTCAATTGGCTAATCATTACTTCAATTCTTACTGACATAATAATATTTTTCATCAAAAGTTTCTATGGCCTCTTTGAAATTTGCAGATGAGCACAACCTAGTAGCCTTCCTACAAAAGTCTAACGAGAAGAGTGGCCCTGCTTTCCATCAGATTGTGGACTTTCTTCATACCACTCATATAAGCAAAGCAGGTTGAGCCTCTACAAAAGGACTTGGCTACTGTCAAGAAGCAGCATGCCAAGGATGTTCAACTCTTAACGACAGAGATTCAGACTTTAAAGGGAGAGATGCAGAGGTTGAAAAAGCACAAGCAGACTGCAAAGTTGGTGATTTCATCTTCACCCTCACCTTCTGATGGTGATTCAGCTGATCATGATTTGGGAAATTCTTCCAAACAGGGGAGGAAAACAGGTTCTGACACTGAGGGGAGGACAATTGATTTTGAAGATGAAGGAGATACAAGTAAAGGAGCAAAGGAAGCTGAAACTCATGGAGAGAAACTTGAAGATCAAGACATTTTCCAAACTGCAACTGATTTTACCACTGATTTTATTTCCACTGCAGAGCCAAATATTGCCACTGCAAGTGAAGAATTTGATAAATTGAAGACATACAAGGGTAAAACAGTTATGGAAGATGTACAGCAACCTGAAAGTAAGATTTCAAAGAAAAGACAAGTTCAGATTGATCTTGATAGAGAACTTGCTAAGAAGATAGCAGAAGATCAAATTGCTGAGAAAGTTGTTGAAAAGAAAAGATTGAAAGAAATAGAAGTTGCAAGCTTTTTGGAAGCTAAAAGATTGGATAGAATGGAAAATACTGATTCAATTTCCACTGTTCAACCTACAATTATGAAAGAGAAATCTCCAGAGTTTAGTTATGTTCCTACTGAAGAAAATATTCAGTTTCTGGTGGCTAATAATCCAGAAATCAAGAAAAAGGCAATTGACCTTGTTGCTGATGAATCCTTAACTGAGGAACAAAGAACAGCTCAGTTGAATGATTTTATTATAATGAAGAACAATCAAGCACTTGAAGATGTGATTAATTCAGTCAAAAAGGTTCACAAGAAACAAAGACAACCAACCAAGGCACAAATACTTGCATACATGAAGACTTATTGTTGTCATGTTGGTAACTGGAAAAAGCATCAATTTAAAGGAATGCCTGATGATCAAGTTGAAAAGGCTTACTACAGAACTGTAAAACAAGATAAATCTTTTATTCCAATGGGTTCTGAAGAAGAAGAAAGAAGGTTTCCTAGATTGAAGAGAAAGGCCAAAGTAAGTGATTCTCAAACTGTTAAGAAGACTAAGGTTGATGAAGATTATACAAAGTCTACTGAGAAGGAGATTCCTACTGAGAATTTCACTGAAGAACAAATGACTGGAATGATTGTGATTGAAGACAGATATTTTTATCCAGAACCACTGCAAATTCGACATCCTATTATTGATTGGGAAGTTTACACTGCTAGCAATTTTGCTTCAATATGGAAGATCACAAGGCTGGGAGGTGAAAATTCATCATTCATGACATTTGAAGATCTTATTAAAGCTTTTGACAGAGATGACCTTAATACACTATGGAAATTAGTTCAAGAAAGGTTTAATGTTCAAGATCTCAAAGATACTAAGGAGATGCAGTTATGGGTAAATCTTAGAAGGCTTTTTGAACCAAATGCTGATGATGACTACTGGAAAACCTTATTCACATGTTTTGGTACTAAATGGTTTTATTATGATTCATGTGAAGTTGATCATGTCTCTACAACTAATGGAGAAGACTTTTTCATGTTTGCTGAGAAAGAATATCCACTCAAAGCTGGAGCTCTTACATTAATGTTAAGCTTACACATAAGAGTACATGAAGACAATGAGAAGGTCAGAGCATTGTTACAAAGGCTTCAAGATCAATGTTCAAGAGCTATACAAAAGTTAAGAGAAAAGAAGTGAAGTGTTTGATTGAATTCCCAAAACCCTTGAAGTTAATGCATATTGAAGAAACTTATTGATTTGCAGAGAAATCATAAGTTTAGGGGAGGAATGTTGGGAATAATTCGTTGCCACGGATAGTTGTGGTTTACACTGCATGGATTAATACTAGCAGTGGAAACGTATTCCCACTGCAAGTTCTTCATTACCACTGCTATCAGTTTATGATAAGGTTAAACGCGTCTAGATAAGTATAGAATAGATCTTGTGTATATTCTATTATGCTAGCTTTATACTTATCTTGTAAAGGACTCCTTGTTGTATAAAAGGAGATCCTAGGTCATTGTCTTAGGTACATATAACATTACAATATTACCTACGAAAGCTTCAAGGTGTAACCCTAGTGATAAGTTAAGATCACTCGTATTATTCATTAATAATATTGGAGCTTGAGTTTTGTGTTAACTTGTGTTTATTCTCATACATCATATAATTCGTCTTCTAAGTATTACTTAAGTAAATTCCGCTTGCTTGATAATATCATACAAAATATCATTGACACAAGGAGAGTGTCCAGATCCAACAAATTTCCCGCGAGACATGGTTACATCACTGACTAGATCAACTTGAAGCTGTAAACACTCCTTGGTGAGGAGGTTTGACCCGTCAAGGTTCATGTCTACCAAGAATTTCTCGAATGGTACATTCTACTAGGACAAGTCCTTTGCGAGACATGTTTACATCACTAGCGAACTAGTTTGAAATTATTACCCGTCCCGGAAAAGTCTTTTCGAGTTATTAACATTTAAGTGCTCGTCAATTCATTGGTTAAGTCTTTAGCACGATGATTCAATAGCAATTCACAACATATTTCTTATCACATAATTTTTCTCCCCCTAAAAAATGGCATATAAATGTTAGTTTTGATGAAATTTTGATATCGTATATGTCCATTTTGAGTTTTGTGGGAAGAATTCCACGAAGAACGTTTTGTGAACAAAGGTTTAATCAAATACTCCCCCTCAACAAGTGATATTAACTTTTGAGGTTTTGAAAATCATAAGGGGAAGTACTTGTTCTTTTGAGCAAAACTTTGAAAGTGAAAGTTTTGATTAGTTTTACTCAAAAGTAAGAAGCTTTCGCTCCTTTTATAGGATTGTGGCACTGATGCGTACCACAGGGTCCTTTCATTACAAGTACGGGTTGTGCACTGTTATGTGTGCACAAGCCATTTGTTAGATAAAGATCAACACATCCAAATATTAAGGAGTACCAGGCAATCCAGCAATAACACCGGGAGTCCTGTCTGGACGTTGATAGCCTGTTAGAGAAATGCTTTGACGTCCACCCACGAAACTCTCCAAAGTCCTCATCTGATCCCGACGAAATAACCTTACATCAATCTTGGCGATGATCTTCTTCACATCCCTCCTGTCCCTAGAATTCCACCTCTTCTTTGACCCTATGCCTTCATGAATCTCTTTTAACCGATATGCCAAACCGTCACAAACCTTCTTGAGTGTATGATCACAAAACTTGTGAAGCTCTTTGCACGCCATGAAGAAATTTCGGTGAAGTTCACTGCGGTAAAATATCCCAAATGGTTTCTTAATGATGGTGTACTGAGAAAGATGGTTGATATCGGGAAGGTCTAGTTGTGGTTTGGTGAGATTAACCCGTTTCTGGTACGATTCCACGGCAAGTTGAATATCTTCGACACGTTCCTGGATCACGATGCTTCTGATGAATATTAGCAATGACTTGATGTACTGGAGCTGGATGTTGGTGGATAATTGTCGTATTCGTCCTTGTACCTTGGCAAGGTACATATCTTCAATGTCATTGAGCGACAATCTCAGGAAATCCGCTTCAGAGAAGTTATATTCCTGTTCGTCTTAGCGTTTGACTACTATTTTCTTGAGGAATGAGTAGTCCCACTTCGAAGACAGGGTAACATGCATTATTGCAACGATCCGTTCTTCACTGAACACTTCCTTTTTCGATTTAAGTACTTGGCAGCTTCTGTAGTAGATTCTTCTTCGTTCTGGCCAATGATGAATCCCATACAGTGCATCGAGGTCATACTTTTCCACATGGTCAACAAACATATGTGTGGCTTCTTCCTCGATGGCTATGTTGTTTGAGTAGATTCCTGCCGGGAATGGGAAGGTGAGTGAGGTAGTTTTGTGCTAACATCGCTACCGTGTAGAAGAAATTCCAGGTCATTATTGAAGAAATATCGATAGGGAATCTTTGGTTGATCAGGTCGGCCAATGGTAGGTAGTGGCTTAGTCTAGTCGGTGTAGTATGGAGCCTTTTCTGGTCTGGTGAAGTCGATATTCGATTCAATGTTGCTGGACATGGCTCGTGCAATGTTGTCGAGATGATATTCAACTTCAATTGCACTGGCAGAGCTGTCCTTAAGCAGTTGAAAAGCGTCGTTCTTGATTTGTTTCAACTCTGCTTTCGTCATCTTTTTCACCTTGAAATTTTCTTGTATAATATTGACCTGCTCCATAGTTCTTCCATCTATCGGTTCTTGGCCTTCCGGTAACTGAGGGGTTGCATCAACAAGCTTTGAAAACGAGTCATATTCTTCAGTTTCATCTTCATCTAGCCAGGACACAACAGATGATGACTTTTTCTTTTTTGGCTTGGATGATGATGCTTCTTGGTGCTTGGTTGATGTAGAAGAAGGGGGTTGTTGTTGGGGCTCAGGGATCTCTTCGTCGTCACCACGAGTGTATTCAAAATAATCACCAGTTTTCTCCTTTGGTGGTGAAGATTCAGAGTCCTGAGGTTTGTCTGTAGTAGGAGAACATTGTGGAGATCTTCTGAAGGTGGAGGTCCTTTCGGGTGGTGGAGGCATAGATGATGAATCATCATTTTTCTTCTTACGTTTCGCCTCAGAATCCTTATCCGCATCATCATCGTCTCTTGGATGCTTAGCCCTTTCAGCTGCCGCTTTGCATGAAGTTTTGAGTTGAAATTCCAGCAATGCCTCAAAAAGTTTAGCTTCGTCAAAAGTAAACGTTGCAGATTGTTTAGACATTTGTAAAACAAGCTTGGAAATCAACTCTGCATCAGAGACAACCTTAGGCTCAATTGGATTGATTTGCATTGCTACCGGAGTAGATTGCATTGTTTGCTTGACCAATTGCATGAGATTTGGATAAAGTTGTCTGGTGAACATCTCTCTTGTCACTCCAGGGACGGTGTCGAGAAGAAACTTGTGAGTATATTCTCGGATCGTCTTTTCCATTTCCCCTTGGATATCTCTGTTAATAAACTGTTGGATCTGTTCCCTTTCATCTGAGAACTCGTTCACCACGTCTTGAATTAGATTGACTATGTCCGCAAGCTGATTCAATTTCCTATTAACAATGTTGCGCTTCCTTGCTTGACTGACAACTTTGACAATCTTTGTCTTAGCACGTGATGCCCAAGTATCAGTCGGTTTCTTTACCGATTTAGATGCGGATCTGGTGGTGTCTTTGGATGGTGGTGGTGAAGAATGAGAAGATGAGTCATCAGAAGGATCTGGCTCATTTGGTGGCTCAGAAGTTTGTTCCTGGTTACGTTCGGGACTATCTAGAAGATAATCATCGGCTTCTTTTTCAGCTTTAGCCTTTTTTTCAGCCTTAACCCTGGCCTCTTCTTTAGCTCGAGCTTCCTCTTCTTTTCTTTCCTTGTCAGCTTGGGCAATATCTTCATCCGTGATCTTCTCATCCTTTTCTGGTTCCTCTTCTTCCTCAAAAGTCAATGGAACGTCATATGATGGCTGCTGTTGCTCGGTGGATTCCTTAGTGGTGGCACCAATTCGCTTATCGGGTTGATTAACCGCATCACGAATTGGTATGGTAAGTGCGCCAGCACTGGAACCTTCAGGGCCTCTTGTCTGTTGAAGATTAAATTCCTTAGCCACATGTTGTAGCCTGAGATTCTTCAGTGTCTTCCTGTAGTCTTTATCTTCATCTTGTGGCTCTTCATCAGAGCTTTCGTCCTCTTGCTCTTCCACTGGAGTCTTACCCTTATCAGCTTTAGGACTAAGAGGTTTGTCAGCTGTTGATAACGCTCAAATTGTACATGTTTTTAGTAGCGTTATCTGTGCTTTTATATATGTTTGTTAGACATTGGATTTCACAAACACATCAAACCATGATCACACAAGTCGTATACTATTAGGTTTTAGAGAGAGAAAGAGTTAGAGGTTTGGGAACTTAGTGAGAGAAAGTGAAAATCTTATTATGAGCTCCAACTCTTTACCTTGGGAGGTAGAGAGTATTTATAGTCTTACATAAAACGCCACCTACGGGCTGTGGATCAGGCATACAGTGGGTAAAGACCCGTCCGTCCTCCATGGTGTTACTTAACTAAATACTACTTAACTTTTAATAACTACGACTACGAGCTTTCTAACGATTACATATACTTGAGGTGACCGACACTTTAATAACTGGATTTACTAAATCCTAACAATCTCCCCCTAAGGGAGGTCACCTCAAATTTCATTGAATACAAACAGATATTACATTAAGATTGTTCTTGGATTTTTGTTCTTGTTCTTTGCTCAGTAGCTTGTAGTCTTTGATTCTTCATTTTTGCAAGTTTTGATAATCCAAGTGGAGGTCTTTAACTAATCCACGTGATAATGAGTGTTGAGCCAGCTTTGAGTTCATCAGCTACCATAAATCTCCGACTCTTCCTTTGTAGTTTTGGTATTATGTGATGTTGTGACATTTTGGACCGACATGCTCACATTCTGGATCATGATTTCTTCTTATCAGAGTAGCGGAAGCTTTAGAAGATTCATGATATTTGCAGCAGCGTAGTAGAAGCATGGAGTGAAAATATCAGAATCATTGATGCACTTATCATGATTTCTTTAGAGATGAATGTGTAGTGTGAGCATGCGGCTATGGATTGACCTCTCCATTCTGATCAGCTGCAAACGTCGGGTGTTCCTGCATACAACAGTTAGCAATAAAACACACGAAAGTGTTTTTGATCACTTTCGTTGAATTGAGGTACACGGCCCACGGTTCCCCGTTAAACAGTACAAGTACTGCCTGTGATCAGATATAATTCCGAAGAATTTCCTTGACAGGGTTTCGCAGCTGCTCTAGCCGTTCTTAAACCGGAACGTCTCAAAGAAGACAACACAGAATGAGTGAACTAGCGAATTGAGATTCACTGATTGATGAAAATGATTTGAAAATAGCCGTGTATTAAATATAAAGGTTTTTGCAATACAACGAAGGTTTTATGGAAAATCAATTATCAATCATAAATATCCTTTTTGATTTTGAAAACATAATGCACAGTCGACGTGCTGAAGAAAAGAATTTTATGAGCACACCGACTAGTTTTTCAAAGGAATCCGTCAATCCATTTTCCTGGACAAGGAACAATTCAATTTTGAATCACTCCATTGATGAAGTCCAGATGACACAACAAGTCTTGGCAATACCACTAGGATAATGCGTAGGACTCTCAAAATATATTCTCACATTCCACATTGTGTGAAACTGCGAGTCTTCAAAGATGATGTGTCCTAATGAGATTTATTGATGATCTCGTGGCTCTATACTCAATAGTGCACATTTGGTTTCCTATATCAGAGACTAGGGAGAGGGTCTCCTTCTTGAATATCAACAATCTCTAAGAGAAAGTCGATAGATTATGTGGGTTTCCCGTGAGAATGAAACAAGCCCTTTTAAGAGGAACTTGAGTAGCTTGGGAAGTTTAGTGCAGTGTGTCACTAGGTCCATGACGTCTTGTCTTCAATACCAGTGTTACCTTAGTAACCACCAGTAGCATATGTATTGAACCCGGTTTCTGCCCTAAGGTTGAATTATTGGAGGGCTATTTCTTTTCACCCTTTTCTCGATTCATTTATTTTTCATTCTTCAACCCCTTCAATGCTGACCGAGACTTCATAACTAGAACTTTGTTGGGTTTATTCCAGTACTAGCTCTGTCTCAGTCCGCACTCTTCCCATATCTCACTTTTCTCCTTTTTTCATCATACCTAAGGACTTCTACACTATCTAGTGGATTGTCCCTGGGCAGATCTCTCCGGTTCTGGCGGATCATGGGAACTAATACCTAACCTTATCATCCTTATATCACCATACATAAATTAAATTTGGTCGGTCTATTTGGTATTGTTCATCTGCCATTGGAACCAATTGAAAACCATTTGAAAATCAATCCATATACTTGTGATATATTATCAAAGCATTTTGTACATGAATTGTTTTTTATATTTGTTTTAGAAAAAGAGCCCCCCCTCAACATGTGCATCATGTATTTGAAATCGTTTTGGCACACGGAGGCAAGAGGAAGGATTAACTTCTTTGATTACCATTTTCTAAAAGATATCAACATCACTTCCCTGATCAAATCAAGTAGATAAAACATATTGGGGAAGGATGAGGTTTTCATAAGTTTGCTCCCCCTCAATATGTGCCTTGAGGTTTGAAAGAGTTTTGCACATATTAGAAGGAACCTGCACTTAGAGACAAATCAATCACGTTTCAATTCTTTGTGGTTTAAAAAAGATGCTCCCCCTCAACATGTGCATGAAAAATTTGAAATCGTTTGGCACATGTGGGGAGGAAAGCTTGCTAAACACTTGTAAAACCATTTATCGAATCATCAGTTGAAATCCAATTTAAATCACAAATTCTCCCCCGATCACAATTTTCAAATCATTTGAGATTTGTGATCTCTGTAGATTTAAATTGATTTTGAAAGCTTTTGTGAGGAGATGTGACTTGATTATGAGAAACATTTAACCGATAAGGATCAAGTTTGAGACTTTAGACTCCATAGATTAAACATGCTTGAGTATCTTTTGAAAACATAATTATAACAAAAGTCTTGTATCAATTGTATTCAATATTGTAAAACATTGTTCTTTTTGTTTGAAAAATACTCTTTTTGATTGAAATCATTCTCCCCCTCAATCAATGACATATGTTGTTGATTTAAGGATAGAGATTTTGACGAATGAAAAGCCCGAATGATTTTCAAAAGTAGAGTCCGAAGTATTTTCAAAGCAATTTTGTTTTCATTAGATGACAAATATTTTTCAGAAGAATCATTTGAAGGAAAAATATTTGAAAGGAAACATTTGTCCTTTTAATGACAAACATTTGTTTTTAGAATCAGAGCATGAGGTTTGAAGATTTAAGATAAAACATGGCTATGTTCTTTCTTTGAAAAACGGGTTACTGCCTGAAATAACAATAAACCATTGTTTTACTTTCTCCCAGTTTTTTTTATTTTTTTTATTTTTATTTTTTTTAAACAAATTATGTACATTCGAAGAACATCTAAAAGCCCATGACATTCTTTGAATGTCAACACAAAGTTCGTAAATGATATCGAATAAGGAAAACATGACAGAATAACAATATTTTTGGAATTTTTCAAGATTTTCTAATTTTTATGGATTTTGAAAATTTTATATTTTTCTATTTGCTTTTTGTTAGTTTTGTAATTTTGTATTTTGCTTTTTGAATAAATATTTACAAGAGATAGATGAAGAAGAAATCTTTACTCCTCGTCTTCCTCTTGAAGACGTTTGAGTGTTTCCGGTTGTAAACTCTTTAGACCAAGACGTGGAAGGATAAACTCAAAACGTTCTCTAGGAAGAGCTTTGGTGAAGATGTATGCTAATTGGTATTCAGTCCTCACAAAATAGAGTTCCACCACACCGTTCTCCACTTGTTCCCTGATGAAATGATGTCGAATGTCGATATGCTTTGCTCTTGAGTGTTGAACGTTGTTGCAGGAGAGAGCAATAGCACTTTTATTATCACCGTATAGAGGGATTTTGTTGAATTCATAGCCATAGTCAGATAATTAGGTCTCATCCATAGGATTTGAGCACAACAAGATGACATGGCTATGTATTCAGCCTCTGTAGAGGATATAGAAGTACTCATTTGTTTCTTTGACGACCAGCTTACAAGCTTATCACCCAAAAACTGAGCACCTCCAGACGTACTTCGACGTGTATTTTGACATCCTGCATGATCAGCATCTGCATAGGCTGTTAGTGACATACCGATGTCCTTCGGGGTACTAAAGTCCCATATTAATGGTTCCTTGGAGATACCGAAAGACCCGTTTAACCGCTTCAAGGTGCTTTTTGGTAGGCTTAGCCTGATATCTAGCACACATGCAAACAACGAACAGAATGTCTGGTCTACTGGCTGTGAGGTACATCAGGGATCCAATCATACTACGATATTTCATTTGGTCTACCATGATCCCTGAGTGGTCCTCATCCAGTTTAGTACGCTCTATCATGGGAGTGTCAACAGGGTCACAAGAATCAAATCCAAATTTCTTTAAAATCTCATTTGCATATTTAGATTGATTTATAAAAATGCCTCCGGGACTTTGTGAAATTTGTAATCCCAAGAAAAATGACATTTGTCCCATCATTGACATTTGAAATTTGGAACCCATTTCATTTGAAAAACGGTCACATTCATTGGGGTCGGTCGAGGCAAAAATAATATCATCAACATAGATTTGAACGTGATATAAATGTTTGCCTGACTTTCTGGTGAACAATGTCGGATCAACTGCTCCTTTGGTGAATCCAGTAGATAGAAGAAACTTTGATAGCGTATCATACCATGCCCTTGGAGCTTGCTTCAAACCGTAAAGAGCCTTCTTCAAACGATAGACGTGAGTAGGATGCTCTGGATTCACAAAGCCTTCAGGTTGGCTGACGTATACAACTTCTTTAAGATCTTCGTTAAGAAAAGTCGTCTTTACATCCATATGATAGACTACCATGTTCTTACTTGCAGCATTAGCCAAGAAGATTCTGATTGCCTCGATACGAGCAACTAGAGCAAATGATTCTTCAAAGTCAATACCCTCCTCTTGACGATATCCTTTTGCAACCAATCGAGCCTTGTTCTTTAAAACATCACCATGCTCATCAAGTTTTACTTTGAAGATCCACTTTAGTGCAATGATCATAGCACAGTCAGGAGTAGGTACTAATTCCCATACATCTAGTCGATCAAACTCATGAATTTCTTCTTGCATGGCATTGAACCAGCTGTCTTTATTCATAGCAGTTTTAACGTCTTTTGGTTCGATCTTAGAGAGTACAGAGTTGAAGAAGCACCATAAGGCATCGGTTGCAAGTTGTCGACGAGTGGATACTGGACGAGAAGGGTTTCCAATGATGTTGTCCAATGGGTGATCATGTGTCCATTTTCTAAGGTGTTCATGTGGTTCTTGTTGAGGAACAGAAGTAGCAGAGTCGATTTCTCCTGATGACGATGGTTCAGATGATGATTCAGGAGCAAATATGTTTTCAAAGGGTTCATCTTCTGGAGGAGCAAAAGGATTTTCATCATCTGTAACTGCAACAACATTTCCATTGTGTACGCTTGATGATTGAGGCATTGATGATGAGACCGAGTGATCAGCAGAAGGCGCTTCTTGACTTAGTGACATAGAAACTGAAGGGTTAACTTCATTGACAGGTATAGGAGTAGCCTCTGTTGATGGATTTGACAGATCATTAGCAATTGGCTCATAGTGTTCATCAAACATTGGATCAAACAGTTTCTTCAATTCATCTTCTGAAGGGGGTACATATGGAGTTGCTGGCGAGGAGTTTGGTACAAGAGAAGAACTAATGGGACTATTTAGAAATGCGGGTCCAGAACTGGATTGTCCAGGAGCCATTTGACTGGTCAGCTCATCAAACGTAACGTGAATTGTTTCCATGATATTTCGAGTTCTCTTGTTGTAGATTCGGTATCCTTTTCTGTTTGGTGCATATCCTACAAATACTCCAATGTCTGCTTTAGCTTTCAATTTGCCTAAATATTGACCCTCATTAGTTAGGTAACATAACGCACCAAACACACGAAGATATGATAGATCAGGTTTTAGATTGTGGACAAGTTCATACGGAGTTTTTCCATGAGTTGTGTGAATTAGGGACCGATTTTGAATGTAGCATGCAGTGGCAATGGCTTCAGCCCATAGAAATGTTGGAACCTTTGAGTAAATCAACATTGTTCTTGCGGCTTCCACTAGAGTTCGATTTCGTCTTTCAACTACACCGTTCTGTTGAGGAGTTCGTGGAACACTTCTTTGAGGACTGATTCCAATACTTTCATAAAATTCATTGAGTTCTCTATTAACAAACTCAGTTCCATTGTCAGTTTGGACGATTCTGACAGTCTTGTTAAGTCGAACCTGCAGCTGTTTAATGAGTTTAATGATGACATCTGGAGTTTCATCCTTTGTCCTCAAGAACTTAACCCAAGTGAATCGGGAGTAGTCATCAACCACAACTAACACATATTTCTTGCCATTAATAGTTTGCACTCTCATCGGTCCACATAAATCCATGTGAATGGTATGTAGAACTTCCATAACAGAATTTGTGGGTTTGGGTTTGTGGGCATATTTCTTGCTTTTTCCCAATTGGCATGCTGAACAAAGATGATCCTTTTCATACTTTAATCTGGGTAAGCCTCTTACAAGGTCCTTTCTGGAAAGATTGTTAATGGTGTCGAAGTTCAAGTGATTGAGACGACGATGCCATAACCATGACTTTGTTTTCGAAGCCTTTGACAAAAAAGCAGATTGGAGAAGACTTCATCATGTCTTCGATAGAGATGGTGTATAGATTAGAACGACGAGTTCCTCTTAACAATTCTACACCATCAAGTTCTCTAACGAAACACGTATGTTTTCTAAAAGCCACTTCTAGGTCGGAATCACAGAATTGACCAACAGAGAACAAGTTATGACCAAGACCTTCAACATAATATACCCTGGAGATTACACTTTTACCAACAACATAGTCTCCATAACCCATAATTGCACCGAAATGATCGTTCCCGAATCTAACAGTCCCGATGAATTTACTCACGAAGTTCATGAGCTGCGACCGGTCTCCAGTCATATGCTTGGAACAGCCTGAGTCCAGGTACCACAGAATGATTTGAACGATCTGCAGTTGAACACAGACAAGAATGGTTAACTGGATAATTGGGATCCCCATGCAAGAATGGGTTCCATTTGGTTAGTAACATTGATTGGAATACCCACATCAGAAGTAGAAACAATGGAATCATCAGGGATAGATGTAGTGCTAGTGTCCGTATTAGACCTATTCAAAGTATGTTCACTTCTTAAGGGAATAGTTCTACCAGTAGGCATCCATTTCCTAATGGGCATTGATCTAGATAAATTAGTGCACATTTCATTATGATTGAATTTGCGGCCAGTAGGTATCCACTGATAACCTATGTTACTAAATTTCCTTCCTGTAAATTTCCAATGTTTTCTAACCTTCTTCCGCCATTGCTTTCTAGCCTTCTCAGCTTGATTTTTTGCATTAACTATCTTAACAGGGCATTTAACAGCATTAATCCAATCATTCATACCACATTCAAGATTAGTAACAGAAACCACGCAATCATCATTACATGTTCTGCCAAAAGTAGCATAATTCGCATTAATTATAGTACGCTTAGAGCTAACACTAGAATCAACACAATTTGTTTTATTCAAATTCTCCCTAAGGTGATCTTCTACTCTCTTCCACTGAACATTCCTAGCATGCAAGGTCCTATCATTCTTTGTGTTGCCTTGAGGCTTTGACCCGCTTGCTTTGGTGTCACTTCTTACTCCTGTAGAGGGAATTGGAACATTAGTTGGTTTTGCTACTTTTTGCATTCCTGAACTAGAAGTGTAGGGATCTGAACTATTTGAAGGCACTCTAGAGTTTACTTGCTTAATACTGGGCATAGAATGAGTTGCATACTTATCACTAGGCATCGAGCAAGGTATCACAGCTTTGCCTTTCGCACCTAAGGATTTAGGACATGTTGCTATTAAACATTCTAACAACTCTTGAGATCGTTTGGCCTGAATGCAAGCAAACCTAATTTCTCTATCAAGTGGTTTATTTATGAAATCCTCTTCTACAATCTCTCGGAGACATTCAAGACTATCCTTAAGGCGAGCAAAATAGTTATGAAATAAAAATTCGTTATTCCTTAGATGAGGAGGTACGTATTTAACAGTCACAGTATATTTGTAGTTTGTAGATGACTTCGATGCAACATTCTCATTAAAGACAAGTGGCATTTTCCCTTTTTCTTGATTCTTCAGATTCTCAATTTCTTTTTGTAAAGACGTTATTTTTTCGTTGTTCTTGTCACGAGTGACTTTCATTGAATCATATAACTCTTTAAAGTGTTGTTTAACTTTTTCATTTTCATCAAAAAAACTCTGATTTTCCTTTTGTAAAACATTAACCAAGTTTTGAAGATGAAAAGTTTGAGAATACTGAGAATCTAAAGGAGGAGGAATTTGGGAGCCAGTCACATTGTTCTTTTCACCCTTTAATTGTGAAATTTAGGTTCTCAATTTTCTGACCGTGTTACAATGAGCTCGAATCTGTTCATCACGTTTGCCAATTTCAAAAACTGCATCAAATTCAGGAGCATCCAAAGATGTCTTGATATTTGAGGTTTTAACATTTTCTTTTAGATGTTGATATTTTAATCAGAGTTTACAAAAGATAGGTCCCAAATGATAGTCAACACGTACGGAAATAAGTTTGATACAAGCCAAACGATGTTTTTAAAGTGCATAAATCCCATGTGAGACGCGTCGTCACCACGACTCTATGGTAAGTCTACATGCATGCCATGAAGTGTATGCCTTAGATACCTGAGATAAAACATGCTAAAAGTGTCAACACAAAGGTTGAGTGAGTTCATAGAGTTTGTGTTGTCATGAAAAACCTTTAAAGAATGTGCATGCAACAAAGGCATTGCAAATCCACTCAGTTCCAAGTTCCGCCCATACAAAACTTGCAACTTGTGTGTTTACAACCCATTGCCAAAATATGTATAGTTTATGTTCAAGCACATGTTGTCAAATGAATCCACATAATAGTACATAACTTAATGTATCAATAGTCCAATTGATATAACAAATAATTCGTATAGTTTCAAATAGTTCCAAGACCATTAGTTCATGATTGTACCAAGATCGCGAGTTCAACATTATACCAAGACCGCTAGTTCAATGATTATATCAAGACCGCTAGTTCAATGATTATACAAAGACCGCTAGTTCAATGATTATGCCAAGACCGCTAGTTCAATGATTATACAAAGACCGCTAGTTCAATGATTATACCAAGACCGCTAGTTCAATGATTATACCAAGACCATTAGACCGTGATCATACCAAGTCAGTCAACTCAATGATTTATGATATAGAAACTCTAATCATGGCAATACTGTTACTTCATATGACTAAACATTCAGTTCAGATAAACATATAGTTTGCAAATAGTCATGAATGTCATAAAAGTTGTTGAGCATGTATCTCCCCCAAAGAGTTTAATAAAAGCATTAAAACAATTGAAAATGGGGCTATGGAACTCACAGTAATCCTTGAAAGTTTAGAGTACTTATGAAAGTAAATGAAAATAGTTGAGCATGTATCTCCCCCAAAAGTAATTCAAAACGTATAAAAGTAGGGGCTATGAAACTCACGGTAATATGTAGAAGTTAAAATAAAGCAAGTCGTTGAGCATGTATCTCCCCCAAAATAGTATAAAAACAATTGAAAATGGGGCTATGGAACTCACCTGATGCAATGATTATGATGACAAAAGTGGATACACTGAAATGAGGTGCAATTCTCTAACTGCAACCTATTATGAATGATATGATCTAATATAAGTCATGAAACAATGTCGTACATGCAAATTCACCTGATATCCATACCACTTGTACATTTTTGAAAATGAAGTTTATCGTCGAAATATATGTTTACGACATCTCGTCATGTTATAAAATACTTTACAAGTATTTACGTTGAAACAACATCCTATGATAGTCGTTTAGTGATTTATCAAGAAATAATAGTTTTTCGTCGCAAAACAATATAGTTTGACAATTCATGAAAGTGACTAAATGGCCTCGAAAAACTAGTCGTAAAATAGTGAATATCGAGTGTTAGGAAACAAACTCAATGGTTTTGGAAAGCTTGTAGCATTATCTCAAAGTATTATCTTTTAAATTTTTATCATAGAGGTCTCGATCATGGAGGAAAATATAGGTGAAGTAGGGTACTTGGACTAAAAATATTGTTTAAGGTTAGTTTTCGGCAAAGTTTGAGTGACCGCATTTTATTCGTTACAACTCCGTTTGACGAACGGTTAGACATTTTGGAAAATAGGCTAGGTGAACTTACTTTTACTAGATGACATCGATTTCTAAAAAGTACTCTATCAATGTTAAAAACGACTCCCAACATGGTCACTAGCGACAACTAGTTTGGCTATTAGAAAATATATATAAGTGTTCTACTTGTGAAAATAGTTACGTCAACCTTATTTAAACGCGTGTAATTTAGTCGTTATAAGTCCGTTTTCTACGTTTTATATGTCTTTGGCTTCGTGTTAAAGTATACTAATATATTTTTTATAAATCAACTCATTTAGATAACGCTTAAGACTTATTTTTGACCCTCAATAATCTGGACAGCAAGCTGTTTTTCTGGAAAAATATAGTTTTCGTCGTTAAACTTGAAAATAGCATAACTTCTTCGTTATAGATACGTTTTAACCCGTTCAAGCGACCACGTTTTCGTTTTAAAGTATATTTTCTGAATTTCTAGCCCAAAATATTCTATAACCTGTCGAAATTTCCAGATTTCACAAAAACCAACAGACCCTATTTTTAGTTTGTCGAAAGTGATTTTCTTTACGTAATACTTATTCTAACCACTTCAAATCAACACCAAATCTATTCTAAACCTACCATACACCTTTTTAGGGTGTCATGGGTTCCTAAACATCATCAAAAACGATATGTTTCAAGGGATTAGTTATAGAATGATATATACTATTTATAAGTACTAAAAACATTAAAAGTGGTATAGATACTCATATAACTTGCATGTTTTCTTTCAAGCATAATAAAAATAACCAAAGTATGAATATGAAAGATTAAAAATGATCATGAAATGCTTACTAATATGATGATGAGGTTTATGGAACAAGGTTTTTCCTAATTACCCTAGGTTTTTATTGCAAAACCTTAATTAAGAGTATACTAGAGTGTATAAAATAACTTGATCCTTGATTTTTTTTGGCTTTCTTCTTGTTCTTCTCCTTGGCCGGTTCTATGAGATGAAATGAGAGAGTGTTTTTAATTTTTACACTATGAGTTAGTATGTGTTTATTAGATAGTATATAAATTAAACAAATACAAGTGTAAGTCTAGGGAGGTATATGTGTATGCCTAGAGAAGATCTTTATGTAAAAATTGTGTTGTGTCATTGTTTTGGTCGACTAGAATAAAAAAATATAAAGGTGGTGTATTTTGAATGAGTACATGTGTAAATGTGTAAATATATTATGTATTTGATATGTAAAAGTAATTATTTAGTGTAGCGTTGGCTAAAAATAAATTTTAACGGAACAAAATAAAATATATCGAAATCGTAAAAATTATAAAAATACATTTCTTACAAGAATTGTGTGAAATAATAATTATCGAGTGGTATTTACGAAAACCGTCGTAAATATATATGTATAACAATTTATATACAAAATAAATTTAAAACATCGGGTAAACTAATAATATAATTTTTATAGTCTTAAAATGAGTATAAAAATATATCAAGATAATTTTTAGAAGTGTCGGATCAAATATTCAAAATAATGATCGTGCGATAGCGTTTATTTAATAAATAAATATACGTTTAATAAAATATACAAACTCATGCATAAATTGATATGAAATGTTGTTACTAATGATATGTAGACTAAATCTAGTCTATATGAAATGTCCTCAATGATGTCTCATGAATACGCAACTAAACCCTTACGGTTACGCGCATTTGATACTCGTAAACCTAGTTTACGATAAATAATGAATAGTGATCATGAATAGTGATTTTTCTTCGGGAATGAATAGTGTTTCGTGAATAGTAAAATTTTGAAATACGTTCTCAGAATATCACATTGACTTCAAAAACGATGAATAGTAAAATGATGAATAGTAAATTCCCGAGATGAATAGTAAAATTTTAAAGTTTGTAAAATGGCCTGAAATTACGATTTGTCATATTCGCCCACCCAAAAAGGAATTCAGTCCCTGAATTCAGTTCGTGTTGGTCTCTCAGGTTTAGGGTTTGTGATGAATAACGAGGAGAGAAGACATGAGGAAGTGTCGTTACGGCTATCTATGATTAAGAGTATGTAAACATCGCGATGGAGGAAATATTGAAAGAATCTCCCATGAGTATCACCTTGACTTTTAGGAATATGTGAAAATTTTGTTTGCACTAAGATTTATAAATAACTGCTCCCAACGTAACATGATCCATCCAGAATTAGACATAGTTAGCTAGGCTATGTATAATTAAGGAACGATAATGTGACGTTCGGTTTAGTTGTTATAACTCTCAATGTTTACATAGATTTAAACCATGTCGTTAAAATAGCAGTTAAAGTAAAAAGGAAGTAAAATCCTTGTAAGTGATAACGAATCAGAAAGGAAAAGGAAGTACGATAGATGAGAATATTTTACAACGAGTGGTTTATCAAACAGTAATACACCTTAAGTCATAAAGATCCGAATACGATGGAAGACATAAACTCAGTACGACATAGTACATAAGGGAATAAGACTGTTAATTTCTAAACTTCTTCAGTCTTCCGCATGGTTGAGATCCTGTTGAGCTTCTCCTCCTTTTAACATGTAGGCTCTCTCATGAGCACCCTCAACTTGTTGACCTTGGTTTTGGGGACATTGGTTCCGATAGTGTCCTTGCTCCCCGCATCCGTAACATGTAACTATGGCCTTGCCGCTACAATTCCTGGCAAGGTGTCCCAGTTCTTGACACTTGTAGCACTTAGCAGGGCAAAGACCCGAGTGATGATACTTACATCGATTACATAATGGGTAGGTTCCAGCATAACCTCCGCCTTGTGTTGGTGCAACGACATAAACTATTGCAGCTTCTTGTCCTCTATTCTGTTGTTGATGATGGTTAGTGTTATGGTTTTGGTTGTCATAGTTATAACCTCCCTGGTCATTTTCCCATTTCTTTTTGTTGTTGCTAGTTTGGTTGTTGTTGTTGTTGTTGTTGTTGCGGTTGGTGTGATTGTTGTTAATGTTTTCCCCTTTCACAACTTGGGCCATGAGTTTTTGAGTTATCCTGATAGTTTCTTCAATTGTTTGTGGATCGGAAGAAGTTACATATCCTTGAATACATTGTGGAAGTCCTCCAATGAAAATTTCTAGTAATTTCTCATTGTCCGAAACCATCGATGGACATAGTGCAGCCAACTCTTGAAACCTCCTGATGTAGGTCTCGATGTCATAACCAATAGTCACTAACTCATAAAATTCCGTTTCTAATTTCTTCACCTCTGTGCGTGGTAAATACTTCTTAGTTACCAGCTTCTTGAATTCATCCCACGTGAGCTTGTAAGCATTTTCGATACCAATAGGCTGCGCATATGAATTCCACCATGACATTGCGCCATCTAGGAGTGTACCAGTGGCGAACTTTACCTTGTAGTCATCTGGGCAATTGCATAGAAGAAATACAGACTCCATCTTCTCAAACCAACGATTCATAGCAGTGGCTCCATCGGTGCCTTTGAACTTTGTGGGATCACAGTTCTTAAAGTCCTTGTATGTATAATTTCGAACTCCAGACCCTCCTGCAGCTCCTGTAGTAGCAACAAGTCTAGCAGCTTCAACAGCAGCCGCGGCCTCGGCAGCAGCAGCTACCATTGCTCGCTCTTTTCTTAGTGCCTCGGCTATACTATCCTCTACATACTTTTGGATAGCAGTTGGTGTCATTTCGGGTGCAGCTTTCTTCGGCGCCATAACTCTTCAAAATAAGAGGAAAGGTGAGACGTAGCAAAGTCCTATGTTAAGAATAAGCGCTCTAAAGAGATGTGATAGGAGGTGATAAGTTTAAGGCTATTTTTCAAAATGAGTGATGGTTTAGTGACTTAATGTGTGAATAACGTGTAACTCAACATGTTGGTGGTGAAACAGAGGAGTGAGAGCGACTTCACCCTCCTTGAAAGTTTTGTCTCGGCATTCGATGTTATCGGTGATGAGTCAACTGATGTTAAAATTGAGATAGGGAATGACAAGGCATTCTCCATGTTGGAATCTGAAGAAAGGATAATGGAATGGGTATCTGAGGACATCTATGTGACAATCGGTTTGAAATGAAAGTAAATAACTCGCATAAAGTGCGTATGAATCCGCATGTAAAGTGAATATGCACTTATGATGAAATGATGAGATGATATGATAATGTAGTTATAGTCTAGGTTCAATAATGCAACCTAGTTCTCTATAACCGAAGCTCTGATACCAATCTGTCACACCCCCAAATTACCTGTTTTGCAGCGGAATGGAATACCAGGGGGATGACTGCCATAGCATCACAGTTACAGTTATATTGAACGACCTAAAGTGTCGTTTGAAAAATACATCGTTTGATTGAGTAGAATAATCAGAGTTTACAAAAGATAGGTCCCAAATGATAGTCAACACGTACGGAAATAAGTTTGATACAAGCCAAACGATGTTTTTAAAGTGCATAAATCCCATGTGAGACGCGTCGTCACCACGACTCTATGATAAGTCTACATGCATGCCATGAAGTGTATGCCTTAGATACCTGAGATAAAACATGCTAAAAGTGTCAACACAAAGGTTGAGTGAGTTCATAGAGTTTGTGTTGTCATGAAAAACCTTTAAAGAATGTGCATGCAACAAAGGCATTGCAAATCCACTCAGTTCCAAGTTCCGCCCATACAAAACTTGCAACTTGTGTGTTTACAACCCATTGCCAAAATATGTATAGTTTATGTTCAAGCACATGTTGTCAAATGAATCCACATAATAGTACATAACTTAATGTATCAATAGTCCAATTGATATAACAAATAATTCGTATAGTTTCAAATAGTTCCAAGACCATTAGTTCATGATTGTACCAAGATCGCGAGTTCAACATTATACCAAGACCGCTAGTTCAATGATTATATCAAGACCGCTAGTTCAATGATTATACAAAGACCGCTAGTTCAATGATTATGCCAAGACCACTAGTTCAATGATTATACAAAGACCGCTAGTTCAATGATTATACCAAGACCGCTAGTTCAATGATTATACCAAGACCATTAGACCGTGATCATACCAAGTCAGTCAACTCAATGATTTATGATATAGAAACTCTAATCATGGCAATACTGTTACTTCGTATGACTAAACATTCAGTTCAGATAAACATATAGTTTGCAAATAGTCATGAATGTCATAAAAGTTGTTGAGCATGTATCTCCCCCAAAGAGTTTAATAAAAGCATTAAAACAATTGAAAATGGGGCTATGGAACTCACAGTAATCCTTGAAAGTTTAGAGTACTTATGAAAGTAAATGAAAATAGTTGAGCATGTATCTCCCCCAAAAGTAATTCAAAACGTATAAAAGTAGGGGCTATGAAACTCACGGTAATATGTAGAAGTTAAAATAAAGCAAGTCGTTGAGCATGTATCTCCCCCAAAATAGTATAAAAACAATTGAAAATGGGGCTATGGAACTCACCTGATGCAATGATTATGATGACAAAAGTGGATACACTGAAATGAGGTGCAATTCTCTAACTGCAACCTATTATGAATGATATGATCTAATATAAGTCATGAAACAATGTCGTACATGCAAATTCACCTGATATCCATACCACTTGTACATTTTTGAAAATGAAGTTTATCGTCGAAATATATGTTTACGACATCTCGTCATGTTATAAAATACTTTACAAGTATTTATGTTGAAACAACATCCTATGATAGTCGTTTAGTGATTTATCAAGAAATAATAGTTTTTCGTCGCAAAACAATATAGTTTGACAATTCATGAAAGTGACTAAATGGCCTCGAAAAACTAGTCGTAAAATAGTGAATATCGAGTGTTAGGAAACAAACTCAATGGTTTTGGAAAGCTTGTAGCATTATCTCAAAGTATTATCTTTTAAATTTTTATCATAGAGGTCTCGATCATGGAGAAAAATATAGGTGAAGTAGGGTACTTGGACTAAAAATATTGTTTAAGGTTAGTTTTCGGCAAAGTTTGAGTGACCGCATTTTATTCGTTACAACTCCGTTTGACGAACGGTTAGACATTTTGGAAAATAGGCTAGGTGAACTTACTTTTACTAGATGACATCGATTTCTAAAAAGTACTCTATCAATGTTAAAAAGACTCCCAACATGGTCACTAGCGACAACTAGTTTGGCTATTAGAAAATATATATAAGTGTTCTACTTGTGAAAATAGTTACGTCAACCTTATTTAAACGCGTGTAATTTAGTCGTTATAAGTCCGTTTTCTACGTTTTATATGTCCTTGGCTTCGTGTTAAAGTATACTAATATATTTTTAATAAATCGACTCATTTAGATAACGCTTAAGACTCATTTTTTACCCTTAATAATCTGGACAGCAAGCTGTTTTTCCGGAAAAATATAGTTTTCGTCGTTAAACTTGAAAATAGCATAACTTCTTCGTTATAGATCCGTTTTAACCCGTTCAAGCGACCACGTTTTCGTTTTAAAGTATATTTTCTGAATTTCTAGCCCAAAATATTCTATAACCTGTCGAAATTTCCAGATTTCACAAAAACCAACAGACCCTATTTTTAGTTTGTCGAAAGTGATTTTCTTTACGTAATACTTATTCTAACCACTTCAAATCAACACCAAATCTATTCTAAACCTACCATACACCTTTTTAGGGTGTCATGGGTTCCTAAACATCATCAAAAATGATATGTTTCAAGGGATTAGTTATAGGATGATATATACTATTTATAAGTACTAAAAACATTAAAAGTGGTATAGATACTCATATAACTTGCATGTTTTCAATCAACTCATTTAGATAACGCTTAAGACTTATTTTTGACCCTCAATAATCTGGACAGCAAGCTGTTTTTCTGGAAAAATATAGTTTTCGTCGTTAAACTTGAAAATAGCATAACTTCTTCGTTATAGATACGTTTTAACCCGTTCAAGCGACCACGTTTTCGTTTTAAAGTATATTTTCTGAATTTCTAGCCCAAAATATTCTATAACCTGTCGAAATTTCCAGATTTCACAAAAACCAACAGACCCTATTTTTAGTTTGTCGAAAGTGATTTTCTTTACGTAATACTTATTCTAACCACTTCAAATCAACACCAAATCTATTCTAAACCTACCATACACCTTTTTAGGGTGTCATGGGTTCCTAAACATCATCAAAAATGATATGTTTCAAGGGATTAGTTATAGAATGATATATACTATTTATAAGTACTAAAAACATTAAAAGTGGTATAGATACTCATATAACTTGCATGTTTTCTTTCAAGCATAATAAAAATAACCAAAGTATGAATATGAAAGATTAAAAATGATCATGAAATGCTTACTAATATGATGATGAGGTTTATGGAACAAGGTTTTTCCTAATTACCCTAGGTTTTTATTGCAAAACCTTAATTAAGAGTATACTAGAGTGTATAAAATAACTTGATCCTTGAATTTTTTTGGCTTTCTTCTTGTTCTTCTCCTTGGCCGGTTCTATGAGATGAAATGAGAGAGTGTTTTTAATTTTTACACTATGAGTTAGTATGTGTTTATTAGATAGTATATAAATTAAACAAATACAAGTGTAAGTCTAGGGAGGTATATGTGTATGCCTAGAGAAGATCTTTATGTAAAAATTGTGTTGTGTCATTGTTTTGGTCGACTAGAATAAAAAAATATAAAGGTGGTGTATTTTGAATGAGTACATGTGTAAATGTGTAAATATATTATGTATTTGATATGTAAAAGTAATTATTTAGTGTAGCGTTGGCTAAAAATAAATTTTAACGGAACAAAATAAAATATATCGAAATCGTAAAAATTATAAAAATACATTTCTTACAAGAATTGTGTGAAATAATAATTATCGAGTGGTATTTACGAAAACCGTCGTAAATATATATATATAACAATTTATATACAAAATAAATTTAAAACATCGGGTAAACTAATAATATAATTTTTATAGTCTTAAAATGAGTATAAAAATATATCAAGATAATTTTTAGAAGTGTCGGATCAAATATTCAAAATAATGATCGTGCGATAGCGTTTATTTAATAAATAAATATA
The DNA here is from genome assembly GCA_019973895.1 of Chrysanthemum seticuspe. NCBI lineage: Eukaryota > Viridiplantae > Streptophyta > Magnoliopsida > Asterales > Asteraceae > Chrysanthemum > Chrysanthemum seticuspe. The sequence goes on from BPTQ01000009.1 coordinate 63,585,085, forward strand.
CGTTTAATAAAATATACAAACTCATGCATAAATTGATATGAAATGTTGTTACTAATGATATGTAGACTAAATCTAGTCTATATGAAATGTCCTCAATGATGTCTCATGAATACGCAACTAAACCCTTACGGTTACGCGCATTTGATACTCGTAAACCTAGTTTACGATAAATAATGAATAGTGATCATGAATAGTGATTTTTCTTCGGGAATGAATAGTGTTTCGTGAATAGTAAAATTTTGAAATACGTTCTCAGAATATCACATTGACTTCAAAAACGATGAATAGTAAAATGATGAATAGTAAATTCCCGAGATGAATAGTAAAATTTTAAAGTTTGTAAAATGGCCTGAAATTACGATTTGTCATATTCGCCCACCCAAAAAAGAATTCAGTCCCTGAATTCAGTTCGTGTTGGTCTCTCAGGTTTAGGGTTTGTGATAATTGAAGAGACATGTGTAAATGTGTAAATATATTATGTATTTGATATGTAAAAGTAATTATTTAGTGTAGCGTTGGCTAAAAATAAATTTTAACGGAACAAAATAAAATATATCGAAATCGTAAAAATTATAAAAATACATTTCTTACAAGAATTGTGTGAAATAATAATTATCGAGTGGTATTTACGAAAACCGTCGTAAATATATATATATATAACAATTTATATACAAAATAAATTTAAAACATCGGGTAAACTAATAATATAATTTTTATAGTCTTAAAATGAGTATAAAAATATATCAAGATAATTTTTAGAAGTGTCGGATCAAATATTCAAAATAATGATCGTGCGATAGCGTTTATTTAATAAATAAATATACGTTTAATGAAATATGCAAACTCATGCATAAATTGATATGAAATGATGTTACTAATGATATGTAGACTAAATCTAGTCTATATGAAATGTCCTCAATGATGTCTCATGAATACGCAGCTAAACCCTTACGGTTACGCGCATTTGATACTCGTAAACCTAGTTTACGATAAATAATGAATAGTGATTTTTCTCCGGGGATGAATAGTGTTTCATGAATAGTAAAATTTTGAAATACGTTCTCAGAATATCACATTGACTTCAAAAACGATGAATAGTAAAATGACGAATAGTAACCGATGAATAGTAAATTCTCGAGATGAATAGTAAAATTTTAAAGTTTGTAAAATGACCTGAAATTACGATTTGTCACAGTGTAAAACACATCTTAAGTGATACCTTCAGAAATCAGATTCTCATTTAAGGTATGCAAGTTCTTCCTCTCAATCTCATTATATTTTAATTCTCGCTCATAGTCATTGACCTCAACTATCATTGCATCAAATTCCTTTTCCATTTCTTTAATATCTGAATCCATCCCCTTTTTAAGACTCTCAAATTGACCTTTTAATTGTTTAAAGAAAGGCATGACCTCAGTTAAATAGCATTCTTTAGTTTGCTCAAAACCCCTTTCCCCTTCAGTTATCCCAGTGGGTGTGATCTTTTTCTTACATGTTTTCTTAAAATCAACAAATAACTGATAAATAACATACTGACTGATTAAGGTCTTGCTCTTAGTGGGAATAGATCTAGGAACTAAATGCATTGGTGTATTGGGGGGATATACAGTGGCAGGAACCATTCTCCTACATGGGGGATTCTGTTCAACAAACTCATCAGCTTTTTTTATGTCCATATCCTTTTTCCAGAACACTTGTTCAGGGGTCAGCTGTGTCTGAGGTCTAAACTTGTTAAATGCAATCCAATTATCCTTAGCATAGTTGGGTGTTTTAAAACTGATGTTGTTTTCTATGCATGAGGGGCTCTTAAGTTTTTCATCTAATTTCTTCCTAGTAACCTCTTCTAACTGCTTATCTTCCTCAGTGCACTCAGCCGCAACTAGGTTTCTGCCTAGGCTTAAGGATTTCATAGCCATCATAGATTACCTTCTGAGCTTCTCTTGCTTTCTTACCATACTCAGGGTTGGGTTCCTTAATAATGGGAATACTATGCTTATCGCTTAAAACTCTATGCTTAGTGACCATGTGAGCAGTCTGAATGGTGTTCCCTTGTACGTACAACTTATTTTCAAGCTTTTTTTTCAAAGTTTTTAGATTAGAAAAGTCATTCAAAAGTTTTGATTCCTTAACGTTAAATTCTTGTTTAAGCACTTTAACATTTTCTTGAAGCTCTTGCTTTTGCTTAACAGTTTTAGAAAACTTTTCTTGTAAGGAGTTTAACTCTTGTTTTAACACTTCTTCTCTAAAATTACTTTTTCTAATAATTGTACGCATTTGGTCATCCATTTCCTGCTCACGGGTAGTTAACTCAAACTTAGCACGTTGTTCATAAATAGCAACTTGTTCTTTATAGGCATTCAGTTCAGAGGTAACAGAATCATCAGGGGCACATGCAGTGTATTCATCAAAAACATAGTCATCATTGACTGCAGAATATACATCACTTGGTTCAATCACACTCTCACTTTGGATCGCATATTGATCATATGGGACAATATTATTATTACCCATATTAGCAATATCTGAGTCACAAGTTTCCTGTGATTGCACTTTATCATGTATCTTTTACTGATCAACATCATCATATAGTTTTAATACCTCTGAGATGATTGATTCTTTGGATGGACCAGCCTGTTGTGGTGAAGAGACCTTTGGAGAGACCATAGGTGAGATGCTAGCCAAGAAGATTGTTTGGGCAGTAGGTTCATCATCAACATCATAGTCAAATGAATCACAGTCTGCAACTTGAAAGGCATTTTGATGATTGTGACCTATTTCCTGAATTGGCTGCTCATCGACATCCGCATCATAGGTCTTAGCATTCCCTTCAGCAAGAAACAACAATTCCTCTTCATCCAGAGCTGCTCCATTATCCTGAGCTTGCACAAGCAACATCTTGTCTCTGAAGTATTCTGCATTCTGTGGACGTTTTGGAGATGTGCAGTTCCTTGCAATATGTCCCTCACCACCACAGTTGTAGCATTTGATTGGCTTTGCTTGCCCTTGATTGGCATTTCTTCCACGATTCCGATTAGCCACATATCCTCCACCTACTCCTCCTCTTCCCTGTTCATACTGTCTTCCTTGAACTGGTTGTACCATAACCTTTCCATCTCTGACAATAGCATGATTGTGTAGATTGGATGCAGTCCTGATTTCATTGTTAGTGTGAAGACTGTTAATATGTGGAGCGAAGGTCAAGTTTTGTTTAACCATAAGAGCCAGTTGATTGATGAAGTGTTCCATGACTGCGTTGGCATCAGGTTGCTTGAAACTTGGATCGGGAATGAGTTTGTGATTTCCATTACCCGTGGGTATGACTTGAGAAGCTTTGGTGGTAATTCCAACATTGGTGTAAAAGGCTGTTGAATCATTTGACGAACTAGTTTCTCCCTGCTTAGATTTGAACTGTTCAAGAATCCTTCGTTCAAACATAGCATGTCTCTCATTCTGAAGAAGGAAGGCATACAGTTGCTCATAGTTGGTGTTCTTCAATCCTTTGGTTAGCTTCACAGAGGTGAAAAATTTATGCCATTCGGGATTCTTGTTGTTCACAAACTTTGAGTTCAGTTGAATGTTTGGCATGGTCATTTTGATATTCCTCATGTCATTTACAAGCTTGTGGAATCTCACATAATATTCATAAACACTTTCTTCTGGTTTCATCTTAAAATGCTCAAATTTATCATACAGTTGTGATTCTCTGTCTTCCTTGCTAAGTTCTGAACCAGAGAGAAGCATCTTGACATTGTCCCAAACTGCCTTAGCTTCAGTGTTGTGATTGATCAGCTTGTAAATGTCTTTAGGAAGACCCTGAAGTATAATGTTTGAAGCCCTGATATCAGCATCGAATCTCTTTTTCTCCTTATCACTGAGCTCATCATATGTCTTTGGTCTGTCCAATCCAAAGATCATTGTTCCATCTGCAGCAGTGTCAATTATGTCTCTTGTAGTCTCAATCTAATAAGGTCCTTCGTCAATTGACTTGAGAATGTTGACTCCATTTTCTTTTCCCAGACAATACAACCTAATACGTTGAGCCCATGAGTCATAGTCAGTTCTATCAAGCATGGGTGGACGAGTGTCTGAACCAGCTGCTTGAACGTCCTCAGCTACAGTAGAGATGATTGTAGGCACGTAGACATGTTTACAGATTTCACGGGATTTTATAACTCTATGATTAAACTGGGAAATAGATTCTTTCACGGGATTTTACTAAATCAAGAGAAAACCGTATTAGAAACAAATATTAACCAAGTCGCTATAATCCTTGAACCAAGTCGCTAAGCACCAAGTCGCTAAGTAGCAACTCGCTAAACCTCAAGTCGCTGTGAATCAAGTTGCTAAGTACAAGTTGCTAAGACCCAAGTCGCTGAACACAAATCGCTAAAGCACCAAATCGCTAAGCAAACAAGTCGCTAAAGAACAACTCGCTAAGTATCCAAGTTGCTAAGAATCAACTCGCTAGGTTTCCAAGTCGCTAAGTAGCAACTCGCTAAGAATAATAAGGACAAGTCGCTAGAAATTATAGAAACAAGTCGCTAACCCAACCAAGTCGCTAGCCGTAGTGGAACCTCCACTAACTTGTACTGTTTGTCGGCTTGTATCAATAGACAAGTCGCTAAGATCAAGTCGCTACGACTTAAACTACAACTCGCTGGAAATTACTAAAGCAAGTCGCTACGAAGAAAAACACTCCGAGACACAATTCGCTAAGTTAAAAAACTTCAAAACCACACTTTTCAATCCAAAACAAGCCCAACCACAGTGATTCAAGCTTTCCAAATCAAAACCCAAGCACTTAAAATGATTCTAAACACAAAAGTACACTCAAAATTCAAACTTTAACACAAGAAATGATCCAAATGATGCAAAAACCACTAAACTTTTTCAAACCCAAAAACCATATAAAACCACTAGAAATCCAAGGATATGTAAGAGAGATGATCAAACCATGGCTCTTGATACCAATTGTTAGACATTGGATTTCACAAACACATCAAACCATGATCACACAAGTCGTATACTATTAGGTTTTAGAGAGAGAAAGAGTTAGAGGTTTGGGAACTTAGTGAGAGAAAGTGAAAATCTTATTATGAGCTCCAACTCTCTACCTTGGGAGGTAGAGAGTATTTATAGTCTTACATAAAACGCCACCTACGGGCTGTGGATCAGGCATACAGTGGGTAAAGACCCGTCCGTCCTCCACGGTGTTACTTAACTAAATACTACTTAACTTTTAATAACTACGACTACGAGCTTTCTAACGATTACATATACTTGAGGTGACCGACACTTTAATAACTGGATTTACTAAATCCTAACAATGTTATTTGGCTACAATCATATGCTTTTGTTGCTTAATCATATCAAAGTGCGTTTGCTAGTTCATTTGTAGCCAAGTACAAGAAAGTGGAGAAAAAGACGGAAATAGAAGTAAAATACGAAGATTTCTCCATGTACGAAGAATTCCCGACAAAAGCATGACTTGTGGAGTATATTCGAGAAGGTAAAGTCATCAAGTTAGTGGTCCAAATACTCAAGAATGAAGTTCAAGAAGGAAAATGAGAAAGAAATGAAGAAAAGAAGCTTAAACGAAGAAATATTGGAAGCGTCGTTGTTCCCGACACACCTTCGCCATTTTGGCTATAAATTTTGCATACGGACTCCGTTTGACCCCCGATTCGCGGCCACGAAAAGCTAAGAGAAAGATCTACAACTTTGGTGCTTATGATTTTTTGTCAAAAGGCTCCAACCGTTCGGTCGGGCCCCGCAACCGGAACGGTTAGAGAGTAGTCAAGAAGACCAACCGAAACGGTTGGAGCCCAACCGATTCGGTTGGGAAGCCCTGGACAGCCATTTCTTCATTACTAAGACTCCAAACTTGTTTCAAACAATTCTAGGTCCTTCCTACATGTATTCTAGGTCCTTCTAAGCTCCTTGGAAGCCAAGTTCAACATTTAATACCCTAAGCCTTGAGAGTAGTATAAATAGACCTCATTTGTGTATGTTTTCATCATCCCTTCTCCATCCTTCTCATCCTTTTCACCCACCACTCCATCCCTAGGTGTGAAATTCGAGCCTCCACCCTTAAGGACGAATTTCCATCTATTACAACATCCCTCTCTCAACTTACCTTCACCAAAGGTGTGAAATTCGATCCTCCACCCTTAAGGATGAATTTCCACCAACTATCCTATCCCAAATTTTGTGTAATTCTTGCCGCCACCCTTAAGGACGATATTCCACCAAAATTATCTCTCCTAAAAGACCACAAAGCTCAGCCATTTCCAGAAGTATGCTTGGTTAGAAGTTGTAGTTGATTTGAGGCTTGAAGGAGTGCTATAATCCTTCATCTTTGCCTATTGTAATTCATACTTTGGGTAAACCTTGTTACTTTTATATTTAAAGATGTTTGTTATTGATATGATTGTTGAAGCTTTGTGTTTGATTGAAATAATGATGAATGTCTTGATACTTGTTTTGTTCTTATGATAATATGTTTTTATATTGCTTTTCTTTGTGGTTTGATCCGTGACAATCATAACCATGAACTTGATACTTGCTTGTTCTTATATTGCTTTTCTTGTTGGTTTGATCCGTAACAATCATAACCATCAACTTGTTACTTTCTTAAACAAACAAACGACACTTGTAGTGCAACCAAGTCTCTTGGGACGACCTTGATTTACCAAAACCTATACTACAAGTCGACTAGGGTATACTTGCCCAAATGTGTTCCTAGTTACCGGTAATTCTTGATTATAAATTTAAAACCCCGATGGAACCCATCAAGTTTTTTGGCGCCGTTGCCGGGGACTTGTTTTGCACTTGTTTGTTCGTTTTCTCGTTATATTGATTGATTGCTTGTTTGCTAGTTTGTTCGAATGCTATATTGCTCTTGCTCATGAATGATTGTTTCTTTGCTCTTGATTGATTGCTATTGATGTTTGCTCATGATGTTTTCTTAATTGCTTCTTTGTGTTTTCTTTTCAAAATCTCTCATTTTCTCAAAATTGCTCAAATGATCTTTGCATCAAAATCAAGTTTTTGATGTTGGGATTTCGTTTCATGCGTTCTAAAATGCTCATTTCAAAGTTTGCTTTCAAAGTGTGCTCGAAATCGTTTGCGAAAAAACCACCAAAACCACCCAAAATCACTCTAACCGAATCGGTTGGAACCCCAACCGGATCGGTTAGAGCTCTCGGTAAATATTTTTTTTAAAGTCATTTTAGAGCCGTAAAAAAAAAAAAAAAAAAAAAAAAAAAAAAAAAAAAAAAAAAAAAACCTTAAAATCCACTTGAACCGATCGGTCACCACCCGTAACCGATTCGGTTGGAGTGTTCTGTCACAATTTTTTTATTTTATTTTGTGTGTTTCTTGTTTCGTGTGTTTGTGTTTTATATGTTATGTGATCTCTTGCATGTTTGTGTTTCTTTTTGTTTGTGTTATTTATGTTTATATTAGTTTCGTATTAATTCTAAATAAGATTATCTTGTTTTAGATTGTCTTGTTTTAATTTGTTTTATGTGACTAATTGTGTGTCCTTGCATCTATGTGCTTGTGAGTTTCTGTGATCGTTATTTTATTTGTTTGTGCCTTTATTTGTTTTAGGTGTCGTATTTTGTGTTTGGTGATCTTGTAAATATGTGTTTATGTGTTTTATTTAGTTGTGTTTATTTTTATGATCGTCACCTTCTATGTTCTTGTTTTATTTTATCAATAAAAATTTTGAATTAAAACTTGTTTAAAAAAAAAAAAAAAAAAAAAAAAAAAAAAAAAAAATTGCCCCCAACCGATCGGTTACACCCCGTAACCGGATCGGCTGGACCAAAAAAAAATTGTTTTCATTTTTTTTATTTTTTTTTTGTGTGTTTGTGTTTAGATAGAATAAGTTTAAATGTCTTTTTGTTTTTGCAAGAGTATCATTTCTTTTATTTGGTTTTTGCATTTTAAGTTTTATTAATATTTTGTACATTGTGAATAAATAAGTACATGTTTTTAAAAATAAAAGTGTTTTGAACTTTGTAAGTATGTTCACCGGAAACCCTCACGAGACTATAACTCGTCCACTCGGGCCACCGAGGGGTTAAAGGCTTGTTGCATACGCTAAATGCAACCGTGATTCCTACGAAAATGAGTTTTAGAATTTTACGCATTTTTGTAGTTTAGTTTATTTTTGCAGATTTAATAAGCTCTTGGAGGAAGGATTGATTGGACATGTTGGAAGAGAAACCGATTGATCTCACACGCTTATGCTAGCCCTTGCGTAGCATTTTATCATATGGAGTTCGATCGCTATTTCTTCGGCCCGGGAGGTTTCATTTATCTTAGACTTATAGTTCTATTTTTCCCTATCTTACATGCTTCGTAGTTTATTTTTCACAATTGCTTTATTTTTTTTCTTTGTTATTTTTCCTTTGTTGGGTGTTGGTAAATTATTTTTAAATTGACTTCTTTTAGTCCCTCGAAAGTAAGGCTCACCCATTGTAAACAAACTGTGTGAGAGGTATAAGGCGGGTCTCCCTGATTCCCTAAAGAAGTTGGGTTTTTAATATGCTTCGCGCTGACCTACTTCTCCGCTTCTTTGTGTGTTTCAATGGAGCTACCGAGAACTCGTGGGACAAGAATAAGTCATGTTTGTTTAAAAAAGTAAAGGTTTAAAAAATAAAAAAAAGAAAAAAAAAAAGAAAATGAAAAAAAATCGTAACTAGTTTATTTTTCAAAGTTTTCTCGTAGTAATAATAGTAGCAAAAATTTTTTTCGTTAAGTTATTTTTTTTCTTTTGTGTGCTTAACTTAAGTGTGGGGGGGAATATTTTTGTGAAAAACGAAAGTTTTTAAAATCCAAAATTTTGGGCCAATTTTAAATTTTGTGAACTTGTTTGCCCTCATGATCTAGTTGTTTTCACGCTTATAGGATAATATATTAGAATAACTGGATCAATCCACTGGTGAAATCGGTAATTTTGAAAATTTTGAGATGTGTCCCGATTAATATTGCAATCCATTCTGGGATCGATAACATTTTCTAGCACAAATTATAGCCCTTTCCACTAAAATTGTGAGGATTTGAGCCCGTTTCATATATAGCATACATCTTCTATGCTTGGATCTTTTGCTATGAGTGTGCCGGTGATTTTATTTATTCTAGAACTTGTACTTGTAAATCATTACCAGACCGCAATAAGATCACATTCGTGTGATATAAGTGTATTCGTGTGATAAAGAGGCACCCTTAGGAATTAAACCAAATGACCTTTCATTTTACATCTAATGATATTTAGCTAACCACATCGGTTAGTTAACCACCCATATGGACCAATTTGTTAGCGCTCATCTTTAGCACTAGATACCCTTAGTTACACCCTTTGAGCCATCCCTTTCTTTTTGTTGCATCCAGAAAAATACAAAAATATTTTACACTTCAAACCTTAGCCTACCTTTGTCAAAGTCTAAATGGTTGGTTGCTAGTTGCTTGGTTGTTGGATTGTTTTTTATGATAATGAGTTAGCCACACTTTGCCATTTGTGTGTGCCATTCCGATGAAGATGAAGGTGCGCAACTTCATATTTGTATTTTTGTGGTGTATGATTATACGAAGTGTGGGGGAGATGTGATGTATCAAAAAAATGTGAAAAAAAAGAATAAGTCATCGAAAAAAATGAAAAAAAAATGTGATGACAGTTATAGCTAATGTGCTATATTATTATGAAGATGAAGGAAGATGGAGTATGTTTGAGATATCGATTAGCCAATGTCGTAAGACGTGATATATATTATATGTATTTGGTGATCGATATGTGAGGAGAAAGATTGTAACTATAATCATTTTCAGGTTTGCGGATTGTTCGGTAACTAGCAACATGGGTATTAGACTTGACCTTATTTTTCTTTTAAAACCAATTTCATAAAATTATCCCATGCCTTATCCATACCCTTTAATCACCCGAAGCCTATCATTTCAACCCGAATAAAGGCCCTATTTAGATGTTTACACTTGGTGCTTACGCCACGTCGGTGGAGTTTTGTTTCTTGTACAAGCCTATGGTAATATTTAGATCATGACTGAGCAATATGAGTGTACTATTCCTTAATACTATCCATCACTAAATAAATTGAGTGTTGAGTGAATTATACTTCATTACTTTTCGTGAGGTGCTTAGCCATATTATCAAGCGAGAAAATCCATGGGGTATTGTCAAATATCTCGGTTTTTCACCTCTAAAAGCTTAAAACGATGAATCTTATCTTGTACTTGTACTTGGTAGATTTGCATCATACTTTTATTAATCATATTTCATGTACCATGTGGGTTTTATTCTTCTTAATTTCTAGATTTGCTTGAGGGCAAGCAAAACCCTTAAGTGTGGGGGAGTTTGCGCTCATTTTTCGCTTGTTTTTATATATATTAAAAAAATAGTAAAAAATATAAAAACCAAAAATATTTTCAAATTTTTAAAAATTTTCTTTTCGTTTGTCATTTAGGTATGTAGTTTAATTTTTCTTTTCTTAGATTTGCATGAGGGCAAGCAAAGTTTAAGTGTGGGGGAATTTGATAACGCTCAAATTGTACATGTTTTTAGTAGCGTTATCCGTACTTTTATATATGTTGTTTGGCTATAATCATATGCTTTTGTTGCTTAATCGTATCAAAGTGCGTTTTCTAGTTCATTTGTAGCCAAGTACAGGAAAGTGGAGAAAAAGACGGAAATAGAAGTAAAATACGAAGATTTCTCCATGTACGAAGAATTCCCGACAAAAGCATGACTTGTGGAGTATATTCGAGAAGGTAAAGTCATAAAGTTAGTGGTCCAAATACTCAAGAATGAAGTTCAAGAAGGAAAACGAGAAAGAAATGAAGAAAAGAAGCTTAAACGAAGTAATATTGGAAGCCTCGTTGTTCCCGACACACCTTCACCATTTTGGTCATAACTTTTGCATACGAACTCCGTTTGACCCCCGGTTCGAGGCCACGAAAAGCTAAGAGAAAGATCTACAAGTTCGGTGCTTATGATTTTTTGTCAAAAGGCTCCAACCGTTCGGTCGGGCCCCGCAACCGGAACGGTTGGAGAGTAGTCAAGAAGACCAACCGAAACGGTTGGAGCCCAACCGATTCGGTTGGGAAGCCCTGGATAGTCATTTATTCATTACTAAGACTCCAAAATTGTTCCAAACGATTCTAGGTCCTTCCTACATGTATTCTAGGTCCTTTAAGCTCCTTGGAGGCCAAGTTCAACATTTAATACCCTAAGCCTTGAGAGTAGTATAAATAGACCTCATTTGTGTATGTTTTCATCATCCCTTCTCCATCCTTCTCATCCCTTTCACCCACCACTCCATCTCTAGGTTTGAAATTCGAGCCTCCACCCTTAAGGACGAATTTCCATCTATTACAACATCCCTCTCTCAACTTACCTTCACCAAAGGTGTGAAATTCGATCCGCCACCCTTAAGGACGAATTTCCACCAACTATCCTATCCCAACTTGTGTGTAATTCTTGCCTCCACCCTTAAGGAAGAATTTCCATCAAAATTATCTCTCCTAAAAGACCACAAACCTCTGCCATTTCCAAAAGTATGATTGGTTTGAATTTGTAGTTGATTGGAGGCTTGAAGGAGTGCTATAATCCTTCATCTATGCATATTGTAATTCATACTTTGGGTAAACCTTGTTACTTTTATATATAAAGATGTTTGTTATTGATATGATTGTTGAAGCTTTGTGTTTGATTGAAATAATGATGAATGTCTTGATACTTGTTTTGTTCTTATGATAATATGTCCTTATATTGCTTTTCTTTGTGGTTTGATCCGTGACAATCATAACCATGAACTTGATACTAGCTTGTTCTTATATTGCTTTTCTTGTTGGTTTGATCCGTAACAATCATAACCATCAACTTGTTACTTTCTTAAACAAACAAACGACACTTGTAGTGCAACCAAGTCTCTTGGGACGACCTTGATTTACCAAAACCTATACTACAACTCGACTAGGGTATACTTGCCCGAATGTGTTCCTAGTTACCGGTAATTCTTGATTATAAATTTAAAACCTCGATGGAACCCATCAACTGTTGTTGTGTCTTCTGTAACAGATTCTGAATAATGAACCTCCTCATCCGTTTCAGTATCCTCTGAGTCTTCGTCCTTAAGTGTAAGTGCCACTTGAGGATTAGGAATGGCAACCTTTGATGGAACTTTTCTTTTTCGTGAAGGATTTTGTGGAAAACTAGAAGGGGGGTTGAATAGTTTTACCAATTTAAAACTTCCTTTTAAATATTTGGATCGACTTATGTCAATCTATTTCGATGTGTATGTTGGACGTTGATAGATAGATATATAAACGTGTAATGAAAGATAAAGAGTAAGAAGCACATCACCACGACACAAGTATTTATAGTGGTTTGGCTACAAGGACACCTTCCTTGCCCTACTCCACTCCCTGAGTCTCCTACTCGAGAGTTCGTAAACACTACATGACACCAATCTCCTTATGACGGAGAAGCCTTCACAATGTCGCCTACTCTTTTTCCGGTACTAGGCTAACCACCGGGTTCTTTCACTCCAAGGTGAACCACACCTATCACAACGTCGCCTACCCTTTATTAGGTACTAGGCTAAGTACCTAGTTCCATTACTATAGAGGAACTACTACCCACAACACAACACAACACTTATTCCCAAGGAGATCTACTCCTTATTACAACACCATCAAGGATATCACCATCCTTGGAAATAAAAAATTACTATATGTATAATGATGCACCTCATCGATTATACGACCTAGGCATTCTTCACTAATTCCACTTGATTTGATTCCTAGGCATCCTTCACTAATGCCTTTGACACAACACTTGGCACCTTTCACAAATGCCTTCTTCTTAACACCTTTAGAATTCTTCACTAATGCTTTTGACACGGATGTTAAGCACCTTTCACTAATGCTTTCGTCTTGACTCTTTCGGCATCCTTCACTAATGCCTTCAACACAACACATCTATGGAGGAAGAAAGAACTATCAACAAGAGAACATTCAGTTGTCTTGATGATGATGAAGCATGGCAACTCATGGACTTGAGCTTGCTCGACTTCAAGAAGTGGTGATCTCGCCTTTAAGAGGAACCTAGAGAATCACACAAAAACAAAAGACAAACTACATAGAGAGATCCCTTAGGATCAGTGGTTAGAGAGTTACAATACTTGGGGAAAGTATGTATGAGAGTGGCAAACCAAAAGGAAGAAATGGCTCACTATTTATAGGCAAAACTTGCCACTGTTCCCCGGATCCCGCGGATCCCTCCCACAAGGGATCTGTCTAGTGTAATCCTAGGGATCCGTGGGACGCTCCTCTTTGCCCATGGGTATTTTGGTTATTGGTCATGGGTCATGGGTTATGGGTTGATCCATGGGTTTCTTATTAGAGACAATGTATCTCAAGAGTTCAATACACCTAGTCAAATGGGTATGGGTCAATACCATGGGTTATGGATATTTTCCATGGGTTGTAGTTTTTCCCATTTACATAATATATACTAGTTGTGTATATATTTTGCCCAATATGTAAACACTAGTTGTTGTACATATATATCATAGAATCACTTATACTTGTTTTAGTGTTTTATGTGAAAACGTTAAGTATGTCAGAAAACTATTGGCTCAAACAATTACGTATTATATTTGTTTCGTTAAAATGATTTTACGTTTGTTATCGACAAAACACTAGAAGATCGTAAAACATAAATAAAAATTTTTACGGCTTATTTGTATTAACAGATTTCTCTTAGGATACTTAGGGGCACTTCCAATGCTTGTAATACTTCCTGCACTGCCTCTCCTGGTCTTCTTAACTGGTATTGCGAGGACTTTTCATCAATGAAGCCAACTTTGCCTGACGCTACTGCTTCTAGATATCGTGAGTATGATTGAAGTTTCTTGATATCTTCAGTGAGAAGGCAGTCTGTCAGTACAACACCTTGTTTCTTTGTTGTTGATTCTTTGAATCTCACCACATTCAGAGTAGGTTCAAACAGTTCGGAGTGATGGTCGGGGTCATCAAGTCTCAAGGGAATGTCAGGATTATTCCCGAGAATCCTTTGGATCAACAGTTTGGTGTATCTGATGTAAGGAATCTTGGTACCAGGCTTCCTGAGGTAAGACATCATGTCATCCCATATCAGGCTTGCGAAGTCGACAAGCATCTTGTTGACCATGCCCCAGAATATTTGCAGTTCCATGAGCTTAGGATGCTTATAACCGCTATCACATCCAGAAACAGATTTGGCAATCATGATGTATAATGTTCTCCATGGCTGAGGGATGTTCTTTAAATCGACCAATGAATGTTTAGTGATGATCCCAGTAGCTTCATCGTAGCCAATGTCGACTAAGAATTGAAGTGTAGTCGCTTCCGTTGGAGTGGCAACATATTCAGCAGGCTGGACCGCAGGGAGTAAGAGAATTGCCCTTAAGTCCGCAACAGTGATGGTGACTTGTTTGTTGTTGAGTGTCACCGTAACAGCATCTTGACCATCCACTTTCTTCATAGCGTGCCAGAACTGATGGATATAGATTACTGGTACAGTTGATGAAATTGTGAGCATGTTGTTGTAGGGATGAGACTTCAGAATATCCACAGCAATAAGACATGAAGACTCTGAGCACGTGAAGTTATCAAAGTCCACTTTGAGATTGTTCTTTCCAATCTTCATCTTGTAACCATTAGGGAAAATGTCTTCCATCGTGAGTACGTTTGGTGCATCAACGTTTTCCATTGTGACGTCCATATTGTGATCTGAAAGATATTTAGCCAAAAGAACCAACATATCGAAAGACATTACATTAGTCAAAAGTTGATTTTATTATCCAGTTATTGAATATGTTATGTTAATAAATGTTACGAGTCCAACGTCACTTGTTTGTCCAATAGTCCAAAGTAGTCGTGATAATTTTCGTGAGTTTATTAATTTTGAATTTTAAAGTCCAAATTTTCACTCATTTACACAACATATTTACCATTGTAGCTTATTAGTGACATTTTGGTTTTGTGACGTTATGATTTATTTATTTACAAGTTTGTACACGTAACAATTCATTGGTAAGGTTAAAGTTTTGGCTTATGCGTAAAAAGTAAGCTTATGCGTAAACAGTAATAACCATACACGTAGGCATAAGCTTATGCGTAGGAACTCTTCTTACGCGTAGGAAAAGAGCCCTTGGCATAAGGCTTACGCGTAAGCGTATGTTGGAGCTTATGCGTAAGGTTTACTCGTAAGAGTGAACCTTATGCATAAGAATCTAGTTTACGCATATCCTTCACAGGATACGCGTAGTCCCCATGTAGAACCTTACGCGTAAAGGTTACGCGTAAGATTTCTCTTACGAATAACATTTTACGCGTAAAGTGATCCTTATGCGTAGAAATACAATGGTTAACCTTGATTCTGAATTTTTCACGCGTAAAACCTGAAATAAATTCGTCATAACACATTCATTAACACATATTTCAATTCTTTTCATTCTCACATGGAATCATGGTTATAAACAGTTACACGTAAGATATGGTTATGAGTAAAAATTAAACCCTAGGGATTTGAATTTTATGACTAAGGAATCTATCCATTGATTTTGCACCAAATTCATTATGGGTTTCTTAGAGGCTATGAGAAAGTATTGCAACAAGTTTTAACATCCAAAACCTTAGGAATCAAAAATCCCTAATTCGTATGAGACTTAAACCCTAATTCTCAATTATGCACAATTCATGTTTCTGGGTATGATTCAAATGTGGTTTTGGTCAATTAAGCATGTCACAATCATCATACAACCATCTAATTACACAAAAACACTCACAAATGAAAAACCCCAATTCATACGCATAAACCCTAATTTTGAAAAATGATCAATTGATGTTTCTGGGTGAATTTTATTGTTGGAAATGGTTTTAGAATGAAGTTATCAATGTTTTAACACACTCATTTCATCAATAAACACCCAAAACATGATTGCATGTTCATACGCATACGCGTAGAACATGAAATCACTCCTAGGGTTAAATCTAACCGTTGGTTTTCCATATAAATCAAAACCTTTGTTTAAATTAGTACTAGGAATCATTAACCACTTACAAATTTGAAGTTTGAAACACGAATTTGATGATTGAAGCTTATGCGTGGGATATGGTAGTTGGAAAATTTAATGTGTGAATTAAATGATTTAAAAAATTAGGTGGAGTAGTTATGACAAAATAAGTTTAAACTGTTAGCAACTTTGGTCCCTCCACCTCAATCATTTTCATCCAACGCCCATAACTTCCAATTTGGTTACTTAAAGCAAGATATTTGGAAAGAAACTTGACGACACTCCCCCTCGACTTTGAAAATATTGAAATTTTATAAGTTTGAGCCCGAGGAGTGTCAAGAAACAAGAAACGTGACCACCATAATCAAAGATACAACCGGTATTGGGTAACATGCAAGTACAAGGTTTTATGAAAATATTTACTTTCTCCCCCTCAACACTTGACCCAAAATATACTGAAATTTGAAAGAGTAAAGTGTTGACGGAATATTTGTACTTGCCATGTTTAAAGAAATTTTTAGATAGAAGAATATTTTTGTATTTTATAAGTTTTAGATTTTTGTATTTTGTTTTTGAAAAAAAAATATTTACAAAAGAGGTTTTGGTGTTTGACTGGTTTTAAGATTGTTTTAAAAGTTCGTCCAGTTCCTCTGGAGTCAAACATCTCATACCAATCTGGTGGACCAACTCAGTAAACCTAGCAGGAGCTAATGCTTTGGTGAGAAGGTATGCCAGTTGATATTCAGTACCCACAAAATATAATTCAACGGTACCCTTTTCCACATGCTCCTTGATGAAATGATAGCGAAGATCGATGTGCTTTGATTTCGAATGTTGAACAGAGTTGCACGAGATCGCAATAGCACTTCGATTGTCGCAGTACATCGGGATTCTTTCAAATACGTAACCATGTTAGGATCTTAATATTATTGTGTTTGATGATTCGGGTGGCCTTGGATGGTGATTATACAAGTATGTCATGTTTTAGAGAGAGAAAGAGTGAGAGGATGTTCTAGGTAGAGAGTTGCTTTAAAACAAATGAGATGTTAGATTGAGAAGCACCACCCCTTCCATGGATGGAAGGGGTATTTATACTTACAACTTATACGTCGTCCTGTCGGACTGTGGATCAGGCATACAGTGGGTAAAGACCCGTCCTTCCTCCACGGTGTTACTCTAAACTAGTCTACGCTACTAATTAACTAAATAACTATAAAACAACGTAAATAACGACACGTCTACGAGCTAACATATGCTAGACCATAATTGGGGTGATCGACACTTTAACATGGAATTTTCTAATTCCTAACAATCTCCCCCTAAGGGAGGTCACCCCATGTTTTACATTTCGAATCCTAGCATTCTATTTTGTCTTCTGTTCTGAGCTCGTAGACTTCAATTCTTCAATGTCTGCATTCTTTGTGCTTTTGTAGTGACTCTTTATAGTCCGATTATTTTGTACTTTCAGTGGAGGTCTTTGAACTGATCCACATCTTTGATGATCTTCGGGCTTTCTTTGAGATCATCAGCCACAGTAAATCTCTGGATCACCCATTATTGTGTTGCCATCATGTGAAGTTGTGACTTTCGGACCGACATGCTCACACTTTCTGGATCATGACATCTTTTCATCAGAGTAGCGGAAGCTTTAACTGGTTCATGATATTTGCAGCAGCGTAGCAGAAGCATAGTATAGAAATATCAGAGCCAGGTTTTGTAGATAAGCACAAGTCATGATTTCTTCAATTAAGTGTGGATGCTGTGAGCATGCGGCTTTGGATTGACTCCTCAATTCTGATCAGCTGCAACCGTCCAAATGTACCTGCAAAAAATAGTTAGCAATAAAACACACGAAAGTGTCTTTGATCACTTTTGTTGAATTGAGGTACACGGCCCACGGTTCCCAGTTGATCAGTACAAGTACTGCCTGTGATCAGGTATAATTTCGAAGAATCTCCTTGACAGGGTTTCGCATCTGTTCTAGCTGTTCTCAAACCAGAACGTCTCAAAGAAAACAACACGGAGTGAGTGAACCAGCGAATTGAGATTCACTGATTGATGAAAAATTGATTTGAAAACAATCGCGTATTGCTTAGAAGAAAGAGTTTTGCAATACGACGAAGGTTTTATGAGAAAGATCAATTTTCAATCAAAAATACTTTTTGTATTTGAAAGAGAATACACATTCGATGTGCTAGAGAAAGAAGCTTGCACATCGAACGGTTTTTCCAAAAGTAATTTTTTCAATCAGAGATACTTTTTGAGTTTGAAATATGAATACACATTCGATGTGCTAGAGAAAAGAAGATTTGCACATCGAACGGTTTTTCCAAAAGTATTTGTCAATTCCATTCCTGGACCAAGTTTGATTCAAGATTGAATTGCCCCATTGTTTGTATCCAGTTGTCACAAGCTTGATCTTTAGAAAAGATCTCACATGTCACCCACCAAGAGCTTGTTTTATGTTGGCTCTAGAAGAATTTCCATCTTCATCGTGAATACTTTTACATATCACTCGGATGTTCTGGCAATACCACAAGGATAATGCGTAGGACTCTTAATATATTCTTACTTTCCACATTGTATGAAACAGCAAGTCTTCATTAATTTAGTGTCCTAATGAGATATTGTGGATGATCTCTTGGCTCTAGACTCAATCGTGCATATTTGGTTCCTATGCCGGAGACTAGGGAGAGGGTCTCCTTCTTCAATATCAACAATCTCTAAGAGAAAGTCGATAGATAATGTCGGTTCCCCGTGAGAATGAAACAAGCCCTTTTAAGAGGAACTTGAGTAGCTTGGGAAGTTTAGTGCAGTGCGTCGCTGGGTCCATGACGTCTTGTCTTCAATACCAGTGTTACCTTAGTAAACACCAGTAGCATATGTATTGAACCCGGTTTCTGCCCTAAGGTTGAATTATTGGAGGGCTATTTCTTTTCACCCTTTTCATATTCATTTCTTTTTCATTCTTCAACCCCTTCAGTGCTTACCGAGACTTCATAACTAGAACCTTGTTGGGTTTATTCCAGTACTAGCTCTGTCTCAGTCTGCACTCTTCCCATGTCTCATTTTTCTCCTTTTTTTCATCATACCTAAGGACTTCTACACTAACTAGTGGATTGTCCCTGGGTAGATCCCTCCGGCTCTGACGGGATCGTAGGAACGAATACCTAACCTAACCATCCTTATATCACCATGCATAAAGTAAATTGGTCGGTCTTTTGGTATTGTTCTTTTCTTTCTTGAAACCAATTGAAAAATCATTTGGAAAATCCAATCAAGGTACTTGTGATATAAAATCAAAACATTTTGTACCTTAATTGTTTTTGATCATTTAGAAATGCTCCCCCTCAACATGTGCATTATGTATATTGAAATTGTTTAGCACATGGAGGCAAGAGTTCTTTGAAATAATTTCTTGATCACAATTTCCTTAGGAAAAGCCATTTGATTTTTTTGGTAAATTCTCCCCCTCAATATGTGCGTTGGTTGCAAAACTTTTTATCACATAGAGGAAAGAGTTCTTTTAAGTACTTTCACGATCACACATGCCATAGAGAAAACCATTTGAAAACTCAATCAAGGTACTTTATGTTAAAACATAAAAGCTTTTGTACCTCGATAGTTTATTTTCTTTTGAAATGCTCCCCCTCAATATGTGCTTCAATATTCGAAAGCGTTTAACACATATGAGAGAGAAGCCTGCACAATTGAATTAAACAATCACCTTTTATCAAATTTCATTATTAAATCACAAATTCTCCCCCGATCAAAAATATCAAATCATTTGAGATTTTGGATCTCAAGTGATTTAATTAGGTTTAGAAAACATGGGAGAATATGTGCCTGGTTTAAATACTCATCTTGTTTTTGGATAAATGCTCCCCCTCAACATGTGCATTATGTATATTGAAATCGTTTGGCACATGGAGGCAGGTGTGCCTTTGAAGGACTAAAACCAATTCCATTAAAACAGATTTGAGATTTAAATCACGATTTCTCCCATGATCAAAACTTTCAAACCAATTGAGATTTGTGATCCCAATTGATTAAAATCATTTAGAAAAGTTTGGGGAAAGACGTGGCAAGATTTAATTTTGAAAAAAATGACAGATAAGGACCAATTTAAGACATTAAAGATTGTTAGTGTCAGGTATGATTGTTTTAAGAGATATTTAAGTAAAATAAAACAATTTCACAATCAAACAAGAACTGAAAAAATTTCATTTTGACAGATCTTTGAGTTTTAAAGGAAATCATACCATGACATAACATTAAATCTTTAGATCACCACATTTTAACGTACAAACCAGAACTTTTATGAAGAAATATCGTTTGAAAATATTTTATTTTAAATCACTCTCCCCCTCAATCGATGACCGAATTCGATAATTGAGTGACTTAGGTTTTGATAAAAAGAAGTCCGGTGATTTTCAAAATTTAGTCCAATTTATTGTCAAAACAATATTTTTCCATTTTCAAAACAATTTTATTCAAAGTTTTAGAAAAATGGTATCCCTGCACAAAGATACGTTAGATGGTTGAGAAGCTGATGTTGTTGCTGTAGGGCTTGGAAGAAAGACCGTTTGGTGATGCAGTGAGACTTCTTACGTTGCATTTTAATGCCAACTGAGGTTAAATTAAGATATGTTTCTTCATTTGCTGATGAAGAAAACCATCTGCTAATGCAGTGAGACCTCTTACGTTGCATTTTTCCATGCCAACTCTCCATAGAAGTCCAATTAAGCTCCGTTTCTTCATTTGTCAACCCAAGATATAGTTACCCTTTCCTTTAGGCATCCAATTATCTTCAATTGTGTGATCCGGATCGGGAACATTCTTATATACCAATATACCTGCATACGTTAGTGAACACACATACAGATATATGGTGGTCGACATCACCCAAATAGCAATCGACTAATAAAAGTCAATTCAACATATCAATCAGTTCATATAAGGCATGGGAATAATGTGTTTCATCAAACTATAATCATCTAATCCTAACAATAATATCCTAAATTCCTGGTCCTTCGACATAGGCACATATCATTTTTAATTAAGCACGTAGGATAATTAAGAAAGCACGTTAGATGATATAGATTTGAAAACATTATCCCCCTCAATCAATGACTCATTTTATGAAAAGATTAAAAGCGCGGAAGTCATTGATTGAGTTTGCAAATTTATGAAAACTAAGATACTGATTAATTTACAAGCAACACAATTTACCACCATTTTTGGAAAACAACAAATATTTTTCTGAAGAATTTTAGAAGGAAAAATATTTGAGTAGGAACAGCAGTCCTTCGACATACTTTCCTTAATTTGTTTTAGGATAAGTGCACAAAATATTTGAAAATTGGTTTAGCGCAGCACTTCCTTTCTTGAAGAGCGGGTTGCTATCTGAAGTAATAGCAAACCATAGTTTTAAGCACGGGTTACAGTCTGAAATAACTGCAAGCCATATATTGAGACATGTTTAGAAAAGAATATTTACACCTCTTGCTCGAACTTCATCTATGGTCCCGTGCCATTATTGAATGACATTTCTAAGATCGTAGATGTTATCGATACCAGAAGACATGTCTAGAGAAAACAATATTTTTGGAATTTTCAAATTTTCTGATTTTTATGGGTTTTTGAAGGTTTTATATTTTTCTATTTTTTTTGTTGGTTTTATATTTTTGTATTTTGTTTTTGATAAATATTTACAGATAGAATAGATGATATAGTTTAAGAAGATGATGATACGAGTACCGAGATAAGGATATCGAGCAGCCCCGTTGTAGAAGATAGAAGTCATCATCTCTTAAACATTCACCACCAAAGCTTCCGAGGCATCAGAATAGACGATAGAACATGAGCCTTTGAGAAACAGAGACTTTGGCAGCTTCCCCCCAAACCGAAAATCCTTTAGCTGAGCAGATTCAAAGCTTTCTTTCAAGCTTCCATTAGCCAGGTGTACAAAGAAGCACACCATTATCATCGATCCTGCTGCTCCTTTTAAGAATAATCACCGTAATTCTTCGTTCGAGGTTATATCATCAAATAGAACAACAGCAACGTATCATCTCACATTTAAATAATCTTCTCAAATTCCTTTTCCACTGAAGTCTGAAGCAATCCATTCCAAAAGGTGTCAAGAGAACAATTCCCCAAGTAGTTGAATCTATGCAGTCAGTCTCTTTGTATAATGCTCAAGAACTCTCCCGAATACACATCATGAGGGGAATGAAAACACCTCCCCATATTCACATTTTTCTTCCCTGATGATCGTGTATGAAGCTCAAGAACCCGAAGTACACCAATACCCAAGAGCTCTCCCGAATACACATCATGAGGGGAATGAAAACACCTACCCAATGTTCACATTTTTCTTCCCTGATGATCGTGTATGAACCTCAAGAACCCGAAGTACACACATTCCCAAAGAAATAATAACCGATAACATTGAAGAAGTAGGCCGAATCACTGATTATCTCTGCGGATGACAATCTCTGCGGATGTCAACTCCGGAATAAGTAACTATATCTCTGAATCACTAATTAAGCACTCAAGTGAGACAACAGAGCATCCCCAATGTACACAATCTCTCTCCCTCATGTCATACATTTATCTCCCCTGAATATGTCATACTTGTGTACCTCTTTTATATTCAGAAACTTTCTCTTACATCTCTTCCCCCACGTAGTTGGAATAAGAGCACTAAACGCCACGATGAGATAAACATTGAGTTTCTCTGCGGTTATGACATTCGTCTTCCCGGGATATCTTCAATCACTTAGAAGAATTAAGTTCATCAAGTTTACTCGCTTTTAGATGCTTGTCTCCTTGCCCCTTTCTGGTTTTGATACTTCAGAATCAGCAACATAGTATAAGCCCAAATACTTGAAATCTTTATGAGAAGAACTCTTGAACTCTTATGAGAATCAACTTGCTGAAGACTCTCTCAGACTATTTTTATCAACCCTTATGTAGACAATTTGAAGTGACCACTGATGAAGAAAACCCGATATACCATACTTGAAACTGAAGTCAAATTCCCCACATTCGTATCTTAAGCTTGCACCTAATGATGGAAGAACGGTGTTGAGAATTTATGCTTCAAACAAATCTCTAAGTACTCACAACCCAAACAAAGTATGAGACATTAACACCTCTTGCGATTATCCACACCGTCATATGTGTGTGACACTGACTAAAACAAAGTAACTCCTAATAGTGATAGTTAACCAGGTCTTCAACCATCCACCTTGTCTGCTGGTAACTAGATAAACCAAGTCTTCAACTCAAATTCTTAAGCCCGAGCAAGTTATCAAATAAGAACACGCCTTTGTGAACGTCAACTTCAATCTCAAATAAGTGATAAATGATTAACTCCGAAGTAATCAACTTGTGTCAAATGTCTAACATGTGAATAAATGTACAACCGGATGTACATTGACCCACTTAATGAACCGGAACAAATGATTCCTCAACATCAATTCCATCTTCCTAAAGATATACATATAGAGACTGATCTGGAAGATTCACCAATAATGTCTTCAAGAGGAAGAGGTAGTCA
The DNA here is from genome assembly GCA_019973895.1 of Chrysanthemum seticuspe. Lineage (NCBI taxonomy): Eukaryota > Viridiplantae > Streptophyta > Magnoliopsida > Asterales > Asteraceae > Chrysanthemum > Chrysanthemum seticuspe. The sequence goes on from BPTQ01000009.1 coordinate 63,608,734, forward strand.
TTTTCCTTAATGTTCATGTGGTTGATTTACAGAGTGCACAATAATCCGTAAAGATTTGGTAAAGGAATACCAAAGAGCGGATCATTTTTCATGAACAATAATCCGTGAAGATTTGGCAAAGGAATACCAAAGAGCGGATTATTATTCAATGGTGCAACTGCAATATTACAATAGTCAATATCAACGCCTCGAGGAATAACTGGAGATTGGGTTTCTCGAGGAATCACTGCAAAAGAATATGAGCAAATCTAATTGGGGATTGAATCTGTCTTATCATTATCCCCCAATTAGTGCTCTCCCATAAACCGACAATCTGTTTGATAAATGCCCAGATTAAGAAGAAGTCTTTAGATAATCAAATGCAACTCGTCTTTAGTCTTCTAACATGCATCAGAAAATGTAGAACAGACTGTAGACTCGACCTTCTTCAAGATTGTCCAGTTGGGGAATAGATAGTTAACATCTTCATCACACCAAAAAGCATCCCAAATAACTTACCTCTTGCAAGTCCCTTTAACTAAAATCCCTCCCAATCAAACAAGAACAGAAAGATATTTATCAAGGAAATCAGATATCAGCCCGCAACGAACACACTAAATGGTAACACCAAACTACCAATCACATCAAACAAGAACAGAGAGATTGTTCAGAATCATCATGTTGATGTGTATGTGAAGCATTAACCGGAAGCACTTTGTCATTAATCATATCAGCCCGTGTGAAGATGTCAACCAGCGGCTCTTAGAAGAAGCTACATGTGAAGATGATCCGATAAGAAGAGTCTCGGTTCTTACATGAGTTAGGAGCCGTTTGACCATATATTCTCAAATATCAATCAATTATGCAAAAAATTCACTCTTCTTCTCCCCCTCAAGAATTGCATACGGAGATGCCATTCTTGATTAAACAAGTGATTATCATCCAAATGTATTCTATTCACACTTCTCCCCGCAAAATTAGCACATGATGTTGCCATCTTCATTATATTGAGCAAGTGGAATAAGAGTAATTATCAGTAGTCCGGTTCACTTGATGACTGAAGCGCATGGAAAAAGCATGAAGCATGTTGATGAGAATGGTCATAATAAGAAGACCTCTTCTTCCGAAGATAAAGCACACTAAAACGTACACTTTTCTTTTCTTTAGAGTTCGAGGTTTGAACTGAAGTATTCAAACGTCATAAGAAGATTTCTCTTCTTCAGAAGATAAAGTGCATTGAAACGTACACTTTTCTTTTCTTTAGAGTACGAGGCATGAACTGTTGTGTTCATACATCATAAGAAGATTTCTCTTCTTCAGAAGATAAAGCGCACTGACACGTACACTTTTCTTTTCTTTAGAGTATGAGGCATGAATTGTTGTGTTCATACGTCATAATGTTGAAGTACGTGGCCTGAACTGATGTGAACAGACGTCATAATCTCTCTCTTTTCAGCTCTCTTGGCAAAACTTGTAATCAACCCCATTATCATTCAGTAGGCTCTTTGTCGTGACAACTGATGGAGAAAACCCAATATGATGAATTTGACCCTGAAGTAGAATAACCCGAACTCGTGACTTAAACTTGCACACATGTAACAAAGAGTGGTGCCGAGACTTCATCCTCCATTGAATCTCTAAGTACTCTATACTCTTCATCCAACCAACCATCAAGTATAAGACGTACATCACCTCTTGAAAATCCACAATTGAATGTGACACTGAGCACTACAACGTAACTCCTTAAAGTGATAGTTATTTTGAGGTGATAAGAGCCCAATTCCCCGAAGTGGTAAAAGAAAAGGAAAAATTCACCCAACAATAACTAGATTTCCAAGTCTTCGTTTTTGATAAGAAGCTCGAACAAGGATCATGAAGAATCTTCATCCAACCATCCCCGATGCCTTCAGATACTAAGTACACTTGCCCGTGATATTTCACTTCAACCTCAAATAAATAATAGTGAATTAACTCCGTTGTCACATCTTCTGGTTAAGAGCTCAACTCTAGCTTCCTTTGACGTTTTAAGTGAACTTTGATAATGGTTTTCATCCCGACCATGGTTAAAAGCACATAACCCCGTAAAACCATGTAATAACCAAACTGCCATGATGAATATCCAAACACACATCCAATTCATGAAGTACACCCTTTTATCCCTTCTTCAAAGTAGAAAATGTAGCACCAGCATCAAACAAGAACCCGAAATACACTTTCCTTTCTCCAGGATGGTTCCATTATTACGGGATTTTACAACCCTATGGTTTAAACCGAGAAATAGTTTCTTTCGCGGGATTTTACAAAACCAAGAATAAACCGTAAGATAGATCTGGAAATGCACTTTAAAATTACCAGGATGTTTCCTTTGTCACGGGATTTTACAAGTCTATGATTTAAACCAAGAAATAGATTCTTTCGCGGGATTTTACAAAATCAAGACAAAACCGTAAACAATGTCAGTTTGAATGTGTTATGACAACTTTGGTTTCGGTGAATATTTGTTTTAGGGGAACATGCAACGGCTCATCAACGACTCTTCTCCATACATCAACAATATCATCAAATAACGTATTTGTCAAATCTCATCAACAAATCATATCATCAAAATGTATGATCAAATCACACAATCACTTCTCACGTCTCAAATCAAATCTCATAATATATCAACAATCTCATAAAGTCATTCAATCTAACTTGTGAAAGTCAACAATCCGGCCCAAGCATTAACACATGATTAAATATTTCTTGATATCACATTGGCTTAATATCATCTGGCTAAATATACAAAACTTGTGAAGGTTAACCATGCATATATATTGTTTGTCCCCAGTACCATATCACACGAGATGCACACGGCAAATATAGAAGAGATATCAAGCCCATATAACGCTCGGCCCAAGAAAAACATATATCTCAACAAACTAATACCAAGTCTGTCCATAAACTCGTCCAGCCCAATGAAACTCTAGCAGGCCCATTCGAATATTGTAGCCTAATCCAATTTAAGCTCACCCTAATTATCCGGATATATAATGAACCTAATCTCTCACTTGACCTAACATTTCTCACACAAACCCTAATTACTCTCAAAAACTCAGTCCGCCTCTCTCTATCGTCACAACATCTCTCATATCACAAACCCAGCTTTCAAACCCTTAATCACAATACTCAGAAAACATCCGCCCCCATCATATGCAATACACAAAAAAAAATTATCTCACAAGTAATCATACACTCATCTAATCAGTCTCATCAGACCATACTCAACAAATCACCATATGAACTACATGTACTCGCCACAGGGATGGCTTGAGTTTTATGCTTTCGGCAATCAGATCAGTCCGTGGTTCAAGGTAGGTTTTGTAGTTGTTTAATTCGTCCTTGTGTTTTGCTTTCTGAGTCTTGAACGAAACAAGATGAGATTGTAACACTTATGTTATGAGTCTTGATCATTTAAGTTTCGAACATTTAATTGAAGTGAAGGTTTCATAAAGAATCGATGATGATGAGGATTCAAGTAAAGAATCTTTAAAAGATTTAAAAAAAAACTTAATCAAATCTGAGATTAGATGGATTGAATATTTGTTTTTGTTTTGTGATTCGAGTCTAGGTTAGGTTGAGATAAGATTTGAGTTGGATATTAGATTCGGATAAGTTGTGACAGCTTTGTGACTACTTGAATTCGTTAGAACTTTTCACAAGGATTTATGATTTTTAACACTGAGGTCGAATGATTTATGGGTACTTGGTTTGTGGTCGTGGTCATTAGTAAAAAAATAGTTGGTCTTGTGGTAGAGTCTTGTAGGTATTAGATACGTGTGGTCGTGGTCTCCTTCTTCTACCTTTCTGTCAAGTTTCTTAAGGTCACAAGTCGCTAGACGACTCATGTCGCTAGACTCAAGTTGCTACCATGAGTAAAGACTCATGGCAAGTCGCTACCCTTTTTTAAGTCACAACTCGCTAACCTTTTTTCTGTCACAAGTCGCTAACGCATGACAAGTCGCTATAAATGTTAAATAACAAGTCACAAGTCGCTAGGTCTGTTAAATAGCAAGTCGCTAGCTGCAGTTGACTAAATAGTCAACATGCTTTGAGTACACAAAATCTGGACAAGTCGCTACATTAAAATACATTGCATCTGGTGACAAGTCGCTAACATGATATATGACTTTTTCCGATGAGTTTTCCGACCAAATTCCAACCATATTCATGACAAACCCAGAAAAATGTCATACAGACTGCAATTTTGACCCAATTTGACCTTAAAAATAGACCAGATTGACCCACGAATATATTACGGGTTTGGTAAAAAACATGTCAAAGAGAAAAGGTTATCAAGACACTGATTGTGACAAAAGTTATTTGACAAAAGTGACCAAAGAAGCTGATTGTGACAACACCATATAATGAACATGACTTAATATTTTTGGACCATGGATAAAAATAACAATATCTTAAAACTGTTACCCATTAAGATGAGGAAGATAAAATTTTCCAGCTTAAAAAAAACATGGTAAAAACAGTTTAAACACATATTCAAACCACAAAAATCAATAAACACAAACAACCATGGTACGAACCACACAAATCAAAGATAACACAATAACCATGGCTCTCTGATACCAATTGTTAGGATCTTAATATTATTGTGTTTGATGATTCGGGTGGCCTTGGATGGTGATTATACAAGTATGCCATGTTTTAGAGAGAGAAAGAGTGAGAGGGTGTTCTATGTAGAGAGTTGCTTTGAAACAAATGAAATGTTAGATTGAGAAGCACCACCCCTTCCATGGATGGAAGGGGTATTTATACTTACAACTTATACGTCCTCCTGTCGGACTGTGGATCAGGCATACAGTGGGTAAAGACCCGTCCTTCCTCCACGGTGTTACTCTAAACTAGTCTACGCTACTAATTAACTAAATAACTATAAAACAACGTAAATAACGACACGTCTACGAGCTAACATATGCTAGACCATAATTGGGGTGACCGACACTTTAACATGGAATTTTCTAATTCCTAACAAACCATAGTCTTTGAGTTGTGTTCTCATCCAAATGACTTGAGCACAACATGCCGACATGGCTACATATTCTGCTTCGGTTGAGGACAGTGATGTACAATCCTGCTTCTTCGATTGCCATGACACCAGTTTATCACCAAGAAATTGTAGAGCTCCTGAAGTACTTTTTCATGAATCTAAGCAGCCTGCGTGATCAGCGTCTGAAAAAGCTATTAGTTCAAAACCAGAATCCTTCGGATACCAGATCCCCAAGTTAATGGTTCCCTTGATGTATCGGAGGATTCTTTTAGCCTCAGAGAGGTGAGTTTCAGTTGGTCGCGACTGATAACGGGAGCAAAGATATACATCAAAGACAATATGAGGTCTACTGGCTGTTAGATACATGAGAGACCCAATAATACTTCGGTACTTGGTAGGGTCAACCAATTTCCCATGCAAATCAGCATCCAGTTTCTTGGTATGTGCCATTGGTGTGGCATAGGTATCATAATTTTGCATTCCATTTTTGTTTAAAATTTCAAGGGCATATTTGGACTTACTCAAGAAAATACCACGGGGTGATTGATGAACTTGCAGTCCTAGAAAGAACATAAGTTCACCCATCATGGACATTTCAAAATGTTTTTTCATAAGTTTTGAAAAAGCGTTTGAGTACTTTAGATGTGTTGACCCAAAAATGATGTCATCCACATAAATTTGAACGATTAAAATGTGTGCCCCGTGATATTGTATGAATAGTGTTAGGTCGACCGATCCTTTGACGAAATTATGAGAGATAAGAAAGGATGACAACTTATCATACCACGCCCAAGGGGCTTGTTTGAGACCGTAGAGAGCCTTGTTCAGTTTGTAGACGTGATTAGGGAACTCTGTATCAACAAATCCTTCTGGCTGACTAACATAGACCGTTTATTTCAGTTTTCCATTTAGAAAAGCAGTTTTGACGTCCATCTGAAAGACCGTGATGTTCATGTGAGCCGCGAATGCCAGAAAAATCCGAACAGCCTCAAGTCTAGCAACCGGTGCGAACGATTCCTCGTAGTCAATCCCTTCTTCTTGTCTATAACCCTTAGCCACCAGACGTGACTTATTTCGGATGATCATACCTTCAGCATCCAACTTGTTTTTCCAAATCCATTTCAGACCAATAACATAGACCCAGTTGGTTTTGCAACCAATTCCCATACTTCAAGACGTTTAAACTGATTAAGTTCTTTTTGCATGGATTCAATCCAGTTGTCATATGTCATGGCTTCCTTAATATTTTTGGGTTCAGCTTGGCAGACGGTAAGTGCATAACTGCAATGTTCACCGTCCGTCTGAAGGCGTTGTCTAGTTACGACTGGTTGATTCGGGTTTCCAATAATATTCACAAGAGAATGGTCTTTCGTCCAACGATGTGTAGAGGGTTGATGTTGATATACATTCTGCAGATTAGGAGGATTCAAATGGTTTGTGGATGATTATGCAACATCAGGTGTGGTAGTTTCATTAGCAAACGGATTGAAGAACGCATTTGGATCATAATCTGCAGGTGGGGGTACTTCATTGTTCAGAAGATCATCAGCTGGTTCATCTACATTGGATGCGGTTTGTTCGACTGTTGTTGTGGAATCAATTAGTGGTGCTTCCTCAACAGTAGTTGTTATTGCAGGTGTATCAGGGTTTGGATTATTATCAGGTTGAGCAGTGGAAATAGTTGATACATTTGGAGCACGTTGATCAATATCATCACTAAACAGAGAAGCAAAGAGCTGTTCCATTTGTTGACGAGTAAGCTGTAAGCTTGGTTCAGCTGATGATGGGGTTTGGGGGAAGTTTAGACGGTTATGTCTGGGTTCCAATCTGTTTTGCTCAGAAGCCATTTCAGTAAGCTCATCGAAATTTGCATGAATCGTTTCCATAATCTCCCTTGTACGATGATTCCAGATCCGGTAACCCTTAGAGTTTTCACAATATCCAACAAAGACTCCAATGTCAGCTTTGGCTTTGAGCTTACCAAAGTCATCACGCTCATTATTTGGGTAACAAAGAGATACAAATACATGAAAGTGTTTGAGATTCGGTTTACGGTTGTGGATAAGCTCAAAAGGTGTTTTGTTGTGGCGTTTAGTAATCATTGAACAATTATGAGTGTAGCATGCAGTTGACATGGCTTCAGCCCACAAGTAATCTGGAAGTTTAGCATTAATTAACATTGTTCTTGCAGCTTCTACTAACGTACGGTTTCGTCTTTCAACAACTCCGTTTTGTTCTGGTGTTCGTGCAATTGATGTTTGATGCTCAATTCCCACTTTCTCATAATATGCACAAAGAGTTTGATTCACAAATTCAGTTCCTTTGTCCGTTTTGATTTGTCTGACTGTGTTCCGGAGCTGAACTTGAAATTTTATGAGAAAGGTGATGATCATCTGTGGAGCTTGATCTTTACTTCGAAGAAAATATACCCAAGTCCATCTTGAGTAGTCATCCACAATTACCAAGATGTAGCGTTTGCCGTTAATCGTCTACATACGCATTGGGCCACACAAGTCCATGTGAAGAAGATGAAGCACATGATGTGAGCTGTTCTCCACCTTTGAAGGAAAGTGAGCACGAGTGCTTTTCCTTTGTTCACAAGCTGAGCATAGGTGATCTTTAGAATACCGAAATCTTGGGAGACCTTCAACAAGTTTGTATCGTGCAAGATTGGTTATGGTTTGAAAGTTTAAGTGTGAGAGTCGACGGTGCCATAGCCAAGATTTTGTAGATGTTGCCTTTGAAAGTAGACAGATGGGAGATGAAGCAATCATGTCTTGCATTGAGATTGTATAAAGACTTGATGTTCTGGTACCAAACATATGATCGTTTCCTTGTAGATCACGAATGAAACAAGTTTTCTCCCGAAAAGCAACTTCCAAATCTCCATCACAAAATTGACCAACTGAGAAGAGATTGTGACCGAGACCTTCCACATAATAAACCATGCTAATTTCGATGTTACCATTGATGTAATCTCCGTAGCCCATGATAGCTGCGAAGTGATCATTCCCGAACCTGACAGTGCCAATGAACTTCGAAACAAAGTTTGATAACAATTTGAGATCACTAGTACAAAAACGGGATTTGGTCACGCATGGTCGAAATGGAACAGCCACACATTCGCATATTTGTGTGGCTGAAGGTACGAAAATTGACAACATGTACTAATTAGTCACACATGAAAATTTTAATTGTGTGACCATTAGAACTGTATCGCCACACAATTGAACGTTGTGTGGCTAAAGGTATCTGGTGATTTTGTTTCAGATCATTTAGCCACATATGAATTTGGAACGCGTGACAAATACAAGTAACCTTGATGCGTTAGTCACATGAAGTAATTTTTTGTGTGTCTAAATCATAGAGTCAAGTTTTGTCACACATTATTTAAGGGTGACTGATATGTTTTGCCAACTCTTTAGCCATATATGAAATTGGAACAAGTGACAAATGAAAAGTAAGGTTGAAGCATTAGTCACGATATACATATAAACAGTGACAAATATATGTCACACACTTGAACACTGTGACCAAAAGCCATATATGGTCACACTAAATGTTTTGTCACACATTCGTTAAGTGTAGCCAAAATCAAGTACATATGTTCACGTAAGTTAAAATGTGTGTTTAAAGTTTAGTTTGTGTTAGCTTGTCGAAAGCTAATCTATAAAGTCACATTTGCTACTAACACCGTGACCAAATGCCATATATGGTCACACTAAACGTTTTGTCACACATATTATTCAAGTGTAGCCAAAATCCAGTACATATGGTCACGTAACTTAATATGTGGCCATTGGATGATGAATAGTCACTCAAAATACACGTTTCCTCACTTTAAACACCATATGGTCACACTTATTAACACTTTTAGCCACTTTATGGTTAATTGTATGTGACTAAATACCCAAAACAAACATGCTTTGTGTGACTAAATGTTAAAAAAGGCCACAAAAACATAAAATTCATGTGGCCATTGGATGATCAATAGTCACACAAAATACACCTTTCTTCACTTGAAACACCATATGGTCACACTTATTAACACTTTTAGCCACTTTATGATAAATTGTATGTGACTAAATACCCAAAACAAAAATTCTTTGTGCGACTAAATGTTAGAAAAGGCCACACAAACATAAATTTGATGTGGCCATTGGATAATCAATAGTCACAAAAAATACACGTTTCTTCACTTTAAACACCATATGGTCAAGTTTGTTGCATTTATTGTGTTGTTAATGAAAATGTGGGTTTGTAGGTGATGGCTTTTATAGTCACATTGATATGCACACACATTAACACTTGTGCAACACCACAATATACTAAACTTGGATAAATCCAAACTAATTATATATATGAAGAACTCTTTAACAACGAGTACTTGATTGTTAATGCGGAATCTTAACAACAAGCAAGAAGAACACAAATACTATTTCACTAATAAACTTATTTTATTAATATTTCTATTCGTCTAAGTACAAGTTCATTTCACTATACTTTAGGGTTCCTTTATACACTTAGGAAAACCTAGTATACAAAACGTGTAGAAGGATATAGATATCTCTTCCTAAGATATCTCTACGCGTACATATGCCTTCCCTAAACTCTAATAAACTATTATGTTTTTCATAAACAGAACTAACTACGAATATTACCAGACTTAACTGTTATACTGCCAGTATTATTGCTGTTGAGCTTTTGATTCAATTAACCTCAAAAGCTGATAGCATGCATCATCCTTTCTTTCACCAAAAAGCTTCTTCTCAAGCATAGCCCTGCAAATACTGTTTGGAAGTGGATACTCCACTTCTGTAAGCATATAAAGAATTGCAGTTTCTAATTCCAAACAGTGCACCTGACAAGTGTGGAAATATCTCCATCTGATCACTTGTTCTTGACAGGCCAGCTTCCACATTTCATCATCAGCATCTGGTGTCTCAAACATGGTCTTCAAGTCACCCCAAAGGACTCTTTCATATTCCTCTTCAGGTCTCTCGTCACCATGCTTCTCCATCATCAGCTGGTACATGGTCTTCAAATCATCCCTGGACAAATCACTCAATAAACCAGGAAATTTCACATATATAGTGTCTGTGTGATTTTCCCTTACTATCAGGTAAACTACCATTTTCCCATTTTTGATAATCTGAACCTTTGCAATCTTAGCAGGAAGTGCTGAACCTGTAGGAATGGAGCCCATGGTAAACTCTTCTGATGACGGTTCATCAACCTTATCCTTCATGTACTCTTCCACTTCCTTCTTAACATTTGTCTTATCCTTTTTCACTCCTTTCTTTCCAGTGGATTTCTTCCTTGTCATATTCAAAACTGGTTGCTTAACCTCAGCTTCCTCCTCTTTCTTTACAGTTTTTGGCTTATCGCCAAGTTTTTCAGCTTCAGCAACCTTTTCAGTCTATGCAATCTTGTGCTTCTTAGCATCCTTTGGTTGAAGATTGTAACCCTTCCTTTTAAACGTTGAAGCTTCCAACTCTGAATCCATTGGAATAAAATTTTTATTTTGGTACATTACTTTTTCAAATTCTGCTTTTAGTTCATCATTCTTCAATTTCCTTAACTGGCTCAACTTCCAGGTAGGATTCCCTTGACTTTTGACATAGTGGATCATATAATCCCTTTGCTCAGCTTTGGTCAAGGGTCTGTTCATCCTTTCTCTTTGTCTCTGCTCTCTGAGAAGCCTCTTCTTCGCATTAATAATCTCAACCAATTTACTTGCATAGTCTTCTCCGCCAATATCAGGAAGGATATCTCTGTTTACTAATAATCTGGCATTTATAGTATCCCATTCTTCATCAGTGTAGAATTTGGCAGATTCCAGAACTTCAGCTTTCCTTTTCATTTGTTCTTCAGTTAATTGTGGTTCCTCCTGCAGAGTTTTGGCAATCAGCTCATCATCCCTTGTTTGTTCTGCACGTTTAGCTTCTTCAGCCGCATCCTCTGCTTGAATCCTAGCAATCTCAGCAAAGCTAGCTTCCTCTTCTGCGAGTTGCTTTTTGGTCTTCACTGGCTCAGAAGATTCTTGCACTATTCCTTTGCCTTCCCTATGCACAAACTCCTCACCAGTACTACCTGGATCACTACCAGGATTAATATGTTCAGTACTTGTATTAACTTCAGCATCAAAGCCAGTATTAAAATCTTTATCAAAAGCAGATTTAATTTCAGCACCACCAGACTTATCGTTAGTAAAGTCACCAGACTTATCCACTCCACTAGAACTTGCAGCTTCTTTATCCAGTCTCTTCTTAAAGGATTTCTTGTGATTTAAATTCTTAACCAAGATTTCAGCTGCTTCCAATCCTTGAGGACTAATTTGAGTTTCCTCAGAGGATTCCTCACCTTCTGAGTCTGTAATGTCTATCCCCGTCTGTTTGAATTTCCCCTCCAATTTCTTAACTCTTTTGCGAGTAGTCGCCAGTGACTTCTTGGTCTTCTTCAATTTTTTCTCCAACTCATCAACCCTTGAAATCAGTTGTGGAACCAGTTGAAGTAGATCTTCCATAGATAAGGAACTGGGTTCTGCTGTAGTAGTGGGTGTTGGAGGTTGTGGTTGAGGAATCACTGGTGGTTCTTCCTTATGGACTGAAGGTGAAGGTGGTGGGGGTGTTGGTGTCCTCTGTTGAAACTCTGTTTTTTCAGGTTCAGATGTAGGTTGAGCCTGAGCTTCTGATGTAGCAGTAGGAGATGGAACAGATGTAGATGTACCTTCAGGGTCAGTAGCAACAGAAGGCAACATAGCAGACAAAAGTGGCTTGTGTGCCCCTTCAAAACCCCTTTTCATATTACCAAATATCTTTTTAGTGAAAGGGAGAGCAATGTAAGGATGTTTGCTTGCTGTTTCAACATTTAA